>JARJLF010000042.1:0-631465 GCA_029378395.1 Mycena leptocephala
CTAATGTCTATGACTACGTCGTTTATCGTTTGCCTCGGTCTTTCACCTCCGCTCCAGGCATGGAACTCGTGGGTGTGTCTCTATCCCTGATGCAGAGATGATCTTCCTTAACTTACTCCTGGGAAGGACAACCTCCGCGCCGTCTCGCAGGTTGGGTGTGACATCGGTGCGTCTTCTTTGTCCTTTTGTCGTGTCATCCGTACTTACGAATGAACTGCAGTATCGAGACTCGTTGTTGTAATCCTTCGCGGCGTCGCTCTGCACCCACCTGGCGGAATCAGTTTCGGATTTCTATTCCTGCAGATGCCCTCAGTGCGTTCCCGCCTCTCCTCTCCTACATGTACTAATCACTCGTCACGTAGAATTCATCCCACAAGGCCATCGTTCCGACGTCTTCGCTAACATCGAGTGCCAATCCCTGACCTACGTACCTCTAGCCCAGTAGCATCGGCCTGCTCTCCGCGTCATACACTGTTACCATACATCGTCCTCTGCGCCTTCTTCCACCGGCGCCTGATTCTTCTCCGCATTGTGCGCTTCGATTGCCTCATGGCACTCACGCCCTTTTCGCACTGGCCCTTGCCCCCGCGTTCGTGTATCTACCTTGCCGCCTCGCGCTCCCGCACATGAGTTGTGCAGACCTTCTCATCGATCCGACATACGCGCGCGCTCTTGCATCATGCGGACGGGCGAATCCCTGCCTCATTCCAGCATGCGGATGGACGCGCAAACGAGGCTCAGCTCGGGATGCGCGTCCTCGTTCGCGGGCGCAGGGTGCACGCCTCGCTCCCTCCCCTCAGTCCTCTTCGTCTCCGTCGGGGTGCGCATGCCATGGAACGAGCACAAGTCGCCCTCCTCCTCGTGCGTGAGAGGGAGCAGCAGCGGGACGCGTTCGCGCCCCGGACTCAGCTGCGGCCGTTACCTCCCCGCACTTGCGCATCTCGCCCACGCACCTCGTGCATCTCGTCCGCCTGTCGGTGGGGTGGAGATGACGAAGCGCACAGACGATTAGATGAAGACAGAGAAGCGCGCAGACAGAGATGGGAATGCAGATGGAGATGGAGATGGCCGTGCGTCGATGGAGACAGAGTGCAGGTATGCACGCGCATATATCCTTCCTCATCCTCACCTAGTCTGCGGTTGGTACCCTCTCGTTCTGCCCACCCGCCTTCGCCTTCGTCTCGCTCTCGCCCTCGTTCCCACCTTCGCCCACCCCTCGCCCCCCATCTTGCTCCTCGCCCCCGTGACGCCGACTCAATCTGGTGCGGTGCGGGACACGCAGGCTCCAAGCTGCGCCGGTACGCGTACGCACTCGCGCACTCGCAGCGATGGAGAAGCGCGGGTGCGGGTACGGGTGCGCGCGAGCACATCCTCCCTCCCATCGCGCTCCCTCCTCATGGGCGGTCGGCGCAGTATGCATATGCGCTACGCAGGTGGGTGGGCATGGTGCGGGCGTGTACATGGCGTATGGAGCGCACCATGCACGCGTCCTCGCACTCGCGCAGGTCGTCGTGCTATCGAGGCGTCGTGTCTTCTACGTGGATAGGAGGGCGCGGCTCCGCGGATCTGGTATAACTTTTGTGTTGGATGCGCACTCGCGCGCCGCTGAGGTGGTAATGGAGAAATGCGGGTCCGATACGTGGTAGGTGCCGTACATCTGCCCGCCCTCTCTGCAGTCCTCGGTCTCTCTCGTTATTTTTCTCCTTAAACTCGTCGGATCGTATGTTCTGCCACGATTTGATGTACACCCGGCCTCCATCCCATCCCATCCACATACGCACGGCCATCGAGCTCAACGAGACAGGTAGCTAATTCAGATATGATGTCTTTCTTTTATTCAGTACTGCTCGTTTTGTGCCCAATCAATGAAATACAATTGATAAAATCCGGCGCTGGCCCTCGTCGAAGTTGGGAAACGAAATGAATTAAGTTCAGCTCTGGGTGCCCGGTCTCGTGGGTACACACCTACTAATACTTTCTCCTTCTTCCGCCCTGTGTCTTCCTGCAGCCTGCTCTTTCTTGCGCTCCATCTGAAGCACGGGGTCATTTCACTGGTAATTCCGCTCCTGACTCGACTTGATGCTGCTCCTTACTGAGTCTTGACTCTCCATCCATAATATCTTTCCGGCTTTCTTAGTATGTGATCTCTCCACTGTTCCTTCCTTGGCCTATCTTGGTTTTGATTTGTACCTCTGACCAGAGAAATTCAATACGAACCCAGATTTCCGCTTTCCTGTAAATCTTGGCTTCAATCAAAGCAAGAAGACCGACACTTCAAATGCTTGTTTGTCCGCCATTTCAAGATTCAAGATCGAGATTCTAGAATATTCACCTCCTTTGGCCATGAGAGCCAGCATGAGAATACATACAGTTGAAGGTATTGCACCGCTGCCTTCGCTCCTTTGAGCCCAAATATCTGCTTGTACCCCGCCATGCCAAAGCCTGCCTGCCAGTGGCTGGATGATTGCTCAAAGTTCAATGTTCAATGTTCCTCGGCATCGCACTCTCCCAGGTTTTGCATTTTTTTTTGGAAATGACTTCAAGTTCGGCCCGTGTGTGTACAGTCATGTCCGAGTCGCGTTCAAGTCTGAATCGGTTACTCCCGGTTTCGTCGAGAAATCTCATCCTGCGGGCTTGACTCGTAGTTATTTGAACACTTGCACTCTCATTGACCCTGTTGACTGTTTCATTGTCCCACTGCACTTCTATGTTCTTTTTTTTCGGGATCTCCGTCTTCGCATTCGTTGACATCAATTCGTCAGACTTGAAATACGAGTTTCGTTATCACTTGACTTGTTCTCCATTTCACTGCTCCAACTTTGACTTTGCCATGGCCATAGCACATTTTCGCGCTTCCAGACCTGGAATGCAGGCCTCAAAAGTGAGTAACGAAGGTAATATAATTAGGGTGGTTTGGATGGGCAGCGCAACGCGGCAACTTACTCAGCCATGTCGTAATTGTTTGATGCTCTCAGATTTACTGACAGTGGTTCTCAAGTCGAAGTCTACAACCCCTTGCATTGGGTTTGGTACTGGGGATCGGAGTGGATCCAACTCGCAAGTGTCGAAACCTCTCAGGTCCAGGTCAGTTCACTTTATTTGCGGCGTTGATATTGCGTGGTTTGAACCTCATCGCCTCGGGTGCAAAAAAGATATAGGTGAATGATGGAATGAAGGAAAGTGTCTTTGATACCGCTTCCATGACCGGTTCAAAACGGGCCACTGTGGGGGAGAGAAAGCAGATGATATCGCAACACACGCAGGTATGTTGATTATTGCATGGGATAGCTGATTCTGTCACCGTGAAGACGAGTTTCAGAAAGGTTCCTGACAGAATCATTGGATTAACTCCAGTCTAGTATGTTCAGATCATATGAGGGACAATAATGGAAATGACAATAAAATAATTTACTTCATCGCACAGACGGTTGCGAAGTGTCGTCTAAATGGCCTGATCCAAAGTGAGGTCCACTGGGAGCACAAATGCTCAAAGAACATATGTATACAATCACGGGTAAGCTCGAGTAGTACCGCCATCGATTTCGCGTCTAGAGTTCGGTCGATCAGGGAAGTCTCGATCAACCTTTATACCAGAGACGTCGTACTTGCCCGATCTCGAACACTGTCTATGAGGTCTAGTTCTGAAGACGTCAAAATTAATTAATTTCCAACCGAACGCACCGATGGAACACCTGAAATCAGTTCAGTTTGGATGCTGTTTCTGCTCTGCGTATTCGGGTCCTTGAGAACAGCAAGGAAACTGCGCTTCCTTGAGGGAACAGTGTGATTAGATGCATAAATCCCGAGAAGCAGGCACCGTCGATGTACACGAACACCTGCTTGGGTCAGCACAAATAACGTTCAATCGGCAGGAGGATCATTGTAATACTTAATCATTCATGAGAGCGAAATAAAAAAAATCCTTGGCCCGTGCAAGCATTCTAAGAGTATATTCATATCGGTTTCACTTGGGCGACTTCCGAAGGCAAACACCCAGGGATTGGGCCCGATGGGGAGACATTTTGCGCTTCTAGAGCATTTTGCACTACTCGTTATGGGCTGACACCACCCCTGTCAAGATCCCGAAGGCACTCTCTATTACAACGACCTCGACAGCTTCACGGGTGATCGTGTAGTCAAATACAAGATCTACCAGGTCACCGTCACCGAGAAGCACAACAACTCCACTCTTCTCGTTCACATCAATTTTTACCACCAAACGGAGGATACTCGCCACGCCGAGGTTTGTCGCATCCTGGCCCATTTACAAGGAACTACAGAGCTGATATGGGTTCACTTGTTAGTTCCTTGCCCTCGATCCGGTGTGTACCTTTACTTTGCAAGTATCTGAGTTTCTTTTGCTGAACTTCGTCTCACAGGCCGGCACTGTTACGACCGCGGACATGGATGACCATACCTGCGATACTGGCAAATGGCAGGATCTCGATATATGTTATGCTACTGCAATGATCAGAAAATACGATGACGACACGCCGATAACGGTCGCTGTCAAGTCCCTCAACAACTCGACAGCAACGATTGAGGACAAGTCTATAGAGTTTTTTGCAAGGGAAATCGGTTGGTAAGAATGCATCTGTCTCCGCAAAGCTTTTGACACTGATAATCACGATGAATCCAGACGTGAAAGGTCACATCGCATTCAAACTAAACTCGGGGATGGTATCTGTGCCAACTGGAACAATGACCGTGTTGTCTTCTACCACGACGACGTTTGGACCACGGATTTCAATGTGCGTATTTCTACTCGACGTCGGAGAGGTGTTTACAGGGTGTTTACCAACCTGTCTTGTTGGACGCCATTGACTATATAGTTCATTCGTGAGTACACTTTCATTTCAACTCCAAGTTCAGGCCACTCACATATCCCTAGCCTTTGAATATTCAACAAAAACACTGGGCATCGAAGTGGCAGACACTGTAGTTTTTAGTGAGACCGTGACGTGTAAATTAAAAGAGTTGACCGAGCAACTAGTTGCCGGGGAGTCTGTGATCTCCGTGACATGTACGAAATAAAATACAAACTGGAACAGTGGAAATCAGTTACCTTTTTTTGGTTCACAAATAAGTAATTGAAAAGCGATGATGAGTAATGAGTGCCGCGTGCGTGAAAGCTATTTTTTTTGGGAGAAACAAGGCAGTCCCGTACGTGAAACGATGCGCTTCAACCAACCAAGGAAGGAGCAGCTCGTGGATCCTTGCCTCTGAATCAGGCTCCAGCCTGCACAACACGAAGATCTCGAGCATCTCCGAGACTCACAAAACCTGGGAGCCCGGAAAGTGAACCAAATGAGATGGAAAGAGCGCCTTGAATCTGGGCGCGCCAGACTCAAGCCCCTGAGGCAATATATATTTCTGAGGTTTTGCGTCAAACTCACCTACACGTGACCCAACGCGTCTCGAATCCTTCCCCAACAAGGACAAATACGCATTTCTCCGCCTCCCTCGAGCTCCGTACAAATTCCCCAACCAAAAAAATCAAGTCCGAATTCAGCAAGAGCTACAAATGACCTCCTAACTCAATATACCACTCACATATCGAACGCACTTACAACTAACTCAAATTCGCACAAAACATAATCGCAAACACCTTCATTCCGCTAATGTACATGGAAATAAACAGTCAGGTGGAATAGTGGGCATGTCTACAATACGAGGGTGGTAGTAGAGGGGAGAGTCATGTCGGAAGTCGGGGAAGGATATGCGAGTTTTGAAGGGACGGAGAGAAAAGGGATCAAACAATGTTGGCCGCATCCACGCAGGCATCGGAGCATCAGCGGACGCCCTCTAGACGTGCGCTGGTTCCAGCAGGCTGGGGATATGCACGCTCGTGCGGTGTAAAGACGAGACTTCGATGTCCGCCTCCTCTCCCTCCCCACCCACACTGTCCATATCCGACGAGGAAGACGGCGCGGACGAAGAGTAATCGTTGTAGTCGGGCAACATCCCACCGACATCCGCCAACGACAACGCGTGTGCGTCGCCCTCCCCGAGCGTCAACACCTTCTCTTTATCTTCGTACTCGAGCGGGGAGATGCTCCTGTACAACGCGGGCATATCCGAAAAGGAGTCGAACGAGTCGCGTTTCTGGATGGTGTCTTTGCGGATGAAGACGGGGAGGGTTGCGGAGGCGCCCTGGGAGAAGGAGAGGAGGGATTTGGATGTTGCGCTGTGAGACAAGAGTGAGTAAAGGAGGAAAGGAGGGGAGGGGACAAAAGAGAGACGCACCAAGTCGAACTGAGTCCCCCGACGACCCCGCCGTCGTATACCCCATCCACCGCGCGAGTTTTTGATAGCTTCGTCCGCAAACCCAAAGTATGCAAAGAACAAAAGCGCACGCGCCACCGTCGCCCACCGCAGCGTCTCCACGCTCGCCACGCTATACGGGTCCGCACGCTAATAAATGTCGGGCACCTGCACCACCCGCGAGAAGTTGTTGTGCATATCGTCCCAGGAGATCCACGGGCCGAGGCCGGTGATGGCGACGTTAGAGTATAGGAAGAAGGAGGCGAGGGGGACGGTGAGGAGGAGGTCGGTGGAGGCGGAGGTACCTGCTTAGGTTAAGGTTGGCATGCGCGGAGGCAGAGAGGAGGAGGCAGAATTGGGAATGGTAGAAGGATTTTATGCTGGCTGCAAACAATGGGAAAGATGTGAGCAGGGTTGAATGAAGGGAGGAGGGAAAGGGAAAGGGAGACCCACCACAGTAGACGGCGGAGATGGCGCCGATGAGGATGGGGGGAGGCGGAAGAGGATGATGGCGATGGGGTCTCGTAGGTTTCACCGAGGCAGCCGATGATCTCGAAGATGTTGTAGCAGTGGCCTTGGACGGTGTAGGTCAGCGTTAGGATTAGAATGGAGAGCGGTAAGGGACGCACGCAAAGGATCTGCAGGAGCGGGATACCGAGGCCGATGGCGAGGTCGATGAGGATGGCGCGGCGCTTCTCAGCGCGGGTCTTGTGACGGTGCGCACGGAGGCGATCTGGTAGAGCTGCCTGCACAACTTGTGTTTCCAGAGTCCCGCGACAGAGAGATGCCGTTTTGAAAAGAGTGCGTGCGGGAGGAAGCAAAGACGGAGCTGTGATGCACCGCCACTGATCGCTGCCTTCTCTCTCAAAACTCTCTTGATCATTTTGATGCTTTTCTCGACATCGCCGGTGCGCGACTAGCTGGGCTCGACTGAGTCTACGTCATTCAAATTTGCCTCCCCTCTCGGATAACCGCCCTCCTACTTCAATGAATTGGTGATTCGCCACTGGGATATTCGCCCAACGCCGCATATGACCGTCCTTTTGCATTCTCTGTGGCCTCAGTTCCGGACCTGGAACCCTTGGACGTCACGGTGGCTCTTCACGATATAGACTGGGCACGCCATGCAATTGGCTTCGTTGATTTGCTAGGTGTGGAAGGATCTTGCCAATCTCTGTGCGTCTCTCTTTGTCTTTCTCCGTACTTTACAGGCGTACTTACTAATCCACCACAGCGATGGCACGGTCCTTTGCATCGTTATCTACATCCCCGCCGTTTCGCCGTGCGCCAACCGCACGGACTCTACAAGCCGTTGTGCAGCGCAGTTTTCGTGTCCAAGCCCGAGCAAAAGTGTTCTGGTTGTCTCGCTATCGTCATTCAGATGCTATTTAGTGCGTTCCCAGCCTTTCTCCTCTCCCACCTTCGTGCTAACCGGCTTGTTTTAGAGTTCGATGCCACCAGTACGATACCATCGAGAATATCAAAAGTTACCCTGTGCTTTAACTGCAACGGCGTCCCAATACGCCTCAGCTCCCGCCAGCTCCCTAACCACCCCATCAACCGCCTCTTCACGTTTACCGTCCTCCACACCTGCGCCTCTCTGCGCCAGTGCGCCCAGTTCCTCATCCACACCGTGTCCACGCCGTTGCTCGTACCAAATAGCTGTTGTACTCGCTTCGCTGAAGCTCTCATCCTCCCGTGTCTACCTCCCTGCGTCGTCGTCTCCCGGGATCTATCGCATCTTAGATCTCATCGGCCTATCGATGTTACGACGATGTACCCCAATTCTACGCGCTCTTCTGACCTCCATGCGGACAACTCCCGCGCACTTTCCGCGCGCGCACCGGTACACGCAGAGCCGAGTCTGATCAGCTGCGTGCGTCCTCTTTGCGCGCGTTCTAGCTTCTGGTTGGTCTTGGGTTCAACGCGAGGCGCGGAGCCACGCACCTCCGGTTTACATTTTGGTAGAGGCGATGCACGCCCTCGCGCGCTCCTCCCAATCGTTTGCTGTACCGCAGCTTGTTCCCTTACCCCACTGCGACCTTCAGCACCCGTCCCCGCCCCGCTCGCGGATAGCTGCAGGGCCCAATGACGGCGCCTTGTGGAGCGCAACCACAGGCAGGGCGTGCACTCCGCGCTATCTATTTAGGACGCTGACGCCAATGCGCGCTTGTCCATCTTGCGTACATCCCGACATAGCTGGAGTTGAGGATGGAGGTGGAGAACGAGATTGAGTTGAAGACGGACACCGCGCACTCGCGCATCTCGGTGTAGATGTTAATGCCGTTGGAGATAGGGATGAAGCGCGGGCCTACAATGCCGATAGTGCTCTGTGCGCGAATGGGAGAGGAGAGAGGCGGAGCTGTCGACGCCGCTCCCGCATGCGCCTGTCGATGGTTCTTGCGCACGCGCATGGAGATTGAGGTGCGGAGACGGGTCTAGATGCATGCTCGCTTTCGCTCTCGCCGTCGTCGAGCGCCGCTGATTTCGGCTTCATCTTCAAGGCACCGCGCTACTGCATTCGCACCGGGCGCGGGCGCACGCAATGAACGTCGAGCGCAAGGAATATCGGTGTCGAGGTTGTGGTGTATATCCGGCCCCCTCCTCGCCTTGCTCGCCTCCCTCGTGCATCGCGGCTTACGGATGCAGCGAAACGCATGCGCACATGCACACCGGATCTGGAGATGGCTTCGAGTGCAGTCGTGCGTACGCGTCGCTGAAGGAGGTGGAGATGGGGAGTGCGCGTCCTTCCTCCCCTCGTGGGTGCGGGGTTTGCGCTGTCGCCGCTGTCCGTGTGTGCGCATCCCAGTCTGGGGGAATGCGAGGCGGAGGCATGGCTGTATGTCCTCGAAACTGACGCAGGCGAGTGCAATCCGCGCCAATGAAGTGGCCCTTCTTCCGTTGGCAGGCACCCGGTCCCCAAGCTTGTTGTGCGCACTCCTCCTCTCCGCTCTTTTTCTCTTCCCGTTTGATTCGATTGGATCTGTTGTTCTTTACACGATCTATGTTTGCACTGCGCCCGCATACGCACCATCCTTCGCATCCTGCGCTACGGTACCCCTTCCCCGGCATACCTATTTACACCTTACCGCGTCTTCGTCCCCGTCCCATCCATGAGCACGACCACGACCATTGACGCTACATTAGGTATGATGCGATACATACCTCTCTTTTGTGCGTAGTTTGCGTAATACTTACCTAGTTCACGTTTATGCTCAATCAACGAAATAAAATCGATAAAAGTCCAGCTTTCGATGCCCATGCGGAGCGGGAGAGGTGGATGTGGGTACACAGATACCGATCCTGTCTCTTTTCCCCTTCCCTGTCTTGAATTGCGGCTTGCCGCGCCAGCTCATTCCTTTATAGGAACCTTCTGAAGCCACGGAGTCCATCTACTGTATTTTGATCCAGCTTCCGTTGGCAGGCACTACTTTCTGTTCCTTTCCTCCGGCTCTCGGAATCCACTAGAGCTGTTTCCTTTGTCAATGTCACTCCCTTTCGCATTCTTATCAAACTATTCACCTGGCACTTCTTGAACCCTCTGTTATTGGACTTGAATACCGCTTGGATTATTGATGCTATAATAGTATGGGAAGAAGAACAATCGCTGTTTGACCGCCTTTGAACAGGCTGCATGTACAAACTCGAACCTCGAGGATCTACGCAAGCCTCAGAAATTCCAGGCTGTGTCCTGCTTGATATCGCGTGAAGACTTGAAGATTCCCGAAACAACTTGGGAGGCAAAATCCGTTTCTCGGTCGGGGACCCACGAGCACAGTTCCAAAATTTCGCTTCTCATCCCTGGGTGTAGCTTCAGATAACTTGATTCTAATAAAACCTGGTTGGAATGTGCCGCTGGATTACTATCAAGCAACGCCAGTTGTATTTTCCTGCTTAAGTCTGTACGACCTACTGGTGCGGACACCCACGCCTTCCTTCACTGATGGATATTTTCATCCCCGACCTTCGCAGTATGATCTTAAACAGGAGACAATCCAGACAGCAGAATGATTACGAGGGACTCATTCAATTCTTTCCCATACTACGCTTCTCAGCAAACACAAAATTAGAGGATTGTAAAGTAGCCAAGAGATTCAGCGTGTTGCGGGGAAGACTGAGGAAATATAGTTGCTGGTTCTTTCTCCACACGAAAATCTTTCTGGCTGTGCCGTAGGGCAACACGTTAGTTGTCCTACAGCCATGCAGTGCGCTCCTGCTGATGATTTAATTGAGCTTGACAGTTGCTTGACAGCTGTTGAATGTGACATGTCTATTGATATCCATCATGCAAACCGGCGGTGCAACATCCCACACGACACAGCTATCTCAGGCCAACAAAAATAAGCACTCGGTGTAAAATTTTGCTTCTGACTGGGGAAGCAGACTTTCCAGGGTTGGAACTTGCGTGCTGCTTGGATGATACCCCATTCTAAAGAAAATAATTTTAGGGATCCGGTCAAATAAGCGCACGATCCAAAATAAGCGCCATTTAAGCGCGGAGGGCGGCAGCAGTAGAGCACTGCCTTACAACAGCTTCTTGGCGAGTGACGTGTCACCCACTCTCTTCTGCTTCCTCCATGCCACTATTCACCTCTGCCTCTGGGTTCCAAATCAATGGCGGGACTTTCATCGACAATGCTGGGGATATGACTATTATCCATACTGCACAAGCTATCCCAGAGCAAAACATCAGTTCACTAGAGTTTGTGGTAGAAGGCCCGAGTCGGGAGTTATCAGGGGTGGAAAGGAATGACAGAGGATTTGGAGCTGCGAGGATGCTACCATATGGTATGTTGCCTGCCCAATGTAATCAACAGGATCTGATGAAAGCAAAAAGATGTTTCTCAGCGCCCTCAGATTCTGAATCGGAAACAGAGCTCATCCCTCCATGTTGCCAATGCAGACCTTCGGGCTACCTTGGTTTCACCTAGTCCGTCTTTCTCAAACTCTGGACCATCTACATTTCCACCACAGGAGCATGAATTCAATTCTCAACATTTCTTGGGGTCATTCAGTGCCACACACAATTCACAAGATTTCACCGCTAGACATCACGAACTATTTCATGATTCAATGAATTCTATGAGTTCTGACCATCCCTTGCCCAGCTTTGCACCCGTTGCAGGCACTCTGGGGGATTGCAGCGAGATTTCTCTCTCTGGTGACCCATTTGGGTTGATGTCAACTGGGCTTGTTCCAAATTCAGAGGAAATGCAACCCCAATTCACACCATCATCCAACTGGCAGCTTTTGACAGGGCCATTTGGTGAACCTACATTGCCAGGCATAGGTTCTGTTGCTGGTACCAATCTCCGACCTTGCAATGACCAATCCCAGGAGCAGAGGGTAATTACTGGTGGGACATTCATTGGTGGAAATTTAAATTATATTCATACAACTGTGATGCCACCCAGTAAGATTCTCATTTCAATAGTGTTACTCTGTTTTCACCTGGCTTTTTGCAGGTATCTCTGCAGATCAAACTGCTCGACAAACTAACAATTGCCCACTACCATCGAGAATTTTTCATGGCAGACAGGCAATTCTTGACAAGATGCTTGAATTCTTCAACCAGGAGATTGGCAAGCAACACATTTATGTTCTGCATGGACTAGGTGGTGCAGGAAAAACACAAATTGGGCTGAAGTTTATCAATGACTCATCACTGTGAGTTGGAAATTTGGCAAGTAAATACCCATATTGATCATCATGGGTCTAGCTTCAGAGACAAGTTTTTCCTAGATGCCAGCACAACAGCAACAATTGATACAGGGTTGAAGAGCATAGCAACCTTGAAAAACATTGGCAGCTCTTCTCAGGATGCATTGAATTGGCTTGTGACCAACCAGGAAGACTGGCTGCTGTTTTATGACAATGCTGATGATCCCAAGATTGACCTGAACAGGTTTATACCCCAGTGCAATCATGGGAACATCATCATCACAAGCCGTAACCCTGGGCTCTGTGTCTATGCTGGAGCAAACTCTGCTGTGTCTGATATGGATGAGACAGATGCCATAGAATTGTTGCTCAAAAGTGCTGTTCAGGATATTTCATTAACCACTCAAAACATTGCAGCTGAGATTGTGAAGGTGAGTTGATGTTCATTTCTTGCTACTTCATTGGAAGTGACATTTCAAAGGAATTATGCTACCTTCCTCTTGCAATTGTGCAGGCAGGAGCATTCATCTCACAGTCTGGAGCTCTGGACAATTATTTGGACGTCTACATGAAGAATCGAGCCCAACTGCTGAGTGAAAAACCAGCCCAAAGTCATGATGACTATACCTGGACAGTGTACACAACATGGCAAATGAGCTTTGATAAGCTTAGTATACCAGCTGCAATGTTCTTGCAGCTTTGTTCATATCTTCATTGGGATGGAATCACAGTGGAAATTTTCAGCAGGGCTACAACATACACATTTCCATCTTCTGGTCCAACCAGGAAAGCACTGCAAAAACCACTGGAGTTCCTTGCACATTTCCTGGAACCTGCAGGTGAATGGGACACACTTCGCTTCCTGAAAGTGACAAATGAGGTCAAGGCCTATTCTCTTATGACCTTCAATCCAGAGAGAAAAATGTTTTCTATTCATCCACTAGTGCATGGCTGGAGTCGAACAACAATCACAGACCAACAGTCTTATCATTATATCATGGCAGCCATAATGGGCATGTCCATCCATGAAATCCCCAATCACCATCGACAACTTATTAGTCTGAAGTTAATTTCCCACATTGACTCCTTGAGGCATGGCAACCAGCAAGTGGTGGTAGATTTTGGTGCACGATATGGGTCGATATATTGGGAAGCAGGACGGTATGAGGAAGCCAAGGAACTTGATCTCACAGTGCTAGAGCAGCGAAAACATTTTCAGGGGGATGACCATCCAGACACTCTTCGAGCTATGGGGAATCTGGCATCAACATATTGCCATTTAGGCAAGTTCAACAAGGCAGAAGTGCTTCAAGTTTTTGTGCTGGCAAAGCGAAAACAGGTTCTTGGTGATGACCATCCAGACACTCTGTGGACTATGGGTAGCCTGGCCTCAGTATATCATGATCTAGGCGAGTTCCACAAGGCAGAAGAGCTGAAAGTTGTAGTGCTGGAGAAGCGAAAACAGGTTCTTGGTGATGACCATCCAGACACTCTTCAAGCTATGGGGAATCTGGCTACAACATATGGCAATCTAGGCAAGTTCCACAAGGCAGAAAAGCTTGAAATTGTTGTGCTGGAGAAGCGAAAACAGGTTCTTGGTAATGACCATCCAGACACTCTTCTGGCTATGGGGAATCTTGCATCAACATATCAGAAGCTAGGCCAGTTTCACAAGGCAGAAGAGCTGAAGGTTGTTGTGTTGAAGAAGCGAAAACAGGTTCTTGGTGATGACCATCCTGACACTCTGCGGACCATGGGTAGCCTAGCAGCAACATATCACACTTCAGGCAAGTTCCACAAGGCAGAAGAGCTTGAATTTCTAGTGCTGGAGAAGCGGAGACAGGTTCTTGGTGATGACCATCCAGACACCCTTCTTGCTATGGGGAATCTGGGATGGACCTATCATCAACTTGGGCAATTCCAGAAGGCAGAAGAGCTGCAAGTAATTGCACTAGAGAAGAGGCAAAACTTTCTGGGTGACGATCATCCAGACTCCATGCACACTATGCGAAAACTAGCATTGACATACCGCTGTTTGAACAAACTGGCTGAGGCTGAGGAGCTCGGGACCCATGTTCACAGCTATGAGGAAGCATTTGAAGGTTCTGTCAATGAAAATTCGGAAGATTCAGATGAGGAGGCATCATCTGAGGACTTGGCTCAATTGTAGTGTTTCCTATATATACATATGCTTTTCCGTTGTGTTACATATTTATAATGGATGAATCAGAAATTTTAAACTAGCCGCTGTAACATCGATCCACTGAGTACTGTGACATGACCTGGTAAAGATACAAGAGGTCATATGAATCACATAAATTTGTCAAACACACAAGTGTGCTTTTCTTTGAATTAATTTCGGATATGAGTGTTTGCTAGTCATTCAAGGCCATGGCTGCTCTCAATTTCTGGAGCGAAGATGAGCCCTGTCTGGCCATTTATGGGCGAGAAGATACCAATATCAATGTGGATCATCAGAGGTACAAAATCCTGCCAAAATGGGATGTAAAATTGTCACCAGAGTAAAATTGACCATGGAAGTAACCCTCAATATTTACATGGAGAAAGATGAAGCCAACAAAGCCCGGACCTAGAGTCGGATCAGGATTTACTAGACATGATACAGAGAATTTTGAAATGCCATGCCACTAGAATATGGGTGGCCATTCGGACATTCGAGAAATCGTCCCCAAAATGGCGAGGAAAGAGGATATTGGGGCGGAGCAGTGATGTGAAAAATGAGAAAATATATTCCACTTGTGTCAATGTCTTGACTTTCGGGAGTACAGGTTCGAAATAGGTTCCAAGGTATGTGCCCGGACATTTGAGAAAGATACGCCACACAAGATCTACAGAGTCATGTTCAGGGAGGCCGTGGCTTTTGAAGATACATCCGCGCAAGTGCATCCGACATACGTTGAGACTTCGTCTCGAGATCCCACGTCAGACTGAAGCAGTGTTCGGTCCATGGGGACTCTGTTCCACGGACTGGAGATCGAGATCGATGCCCTGCGGAGGATGAGCCAGGAAAGCGGAGAAAACCGTTCGCGAGCTCGGAAAGCAGTGCATGGTGGGAATGGCATTAATATTCCAGTGCGAAGACTCGATAGGATCTGTCAAACTGTGAGCGTGGGTGACAAGAGATCACACTGTCAATGAAAGGGACTATCACATTCAGTTCGCACGCACAGTTGAGGGAATACTTAGGGCTGGATACCTGGTTCGGACACCCTGTAATCAGCCTCTCGAGAAGAGCGAATTTTTCGCTGTCCATGATTAAATCACCAACCGAATGCACTGAGGAAATCCCTGAAAAAAATTTGGGGTGGTACTTAATTTCTGTTTATGTCAGCAGTGGGATTTCTATTTCTGAGAACGACGAGGAAGTCATACTCAACTGCTTCAGCACGATGAGAGTGTGAGATGCACAAATATGTCATCGTAGATATAAGGTCCGACTAAGAATAATCTGTCTCATATCGCACAAAAGCAAAATAATTTGGGGGTTTAACGCAGGATTGTAGAGTGGATCCGCACAGGCAAGACTCAGTAAGTTAATGTGCGCCCCCACTTGATTCAGCCATGAAGAGAGATTCAGTCTGGTCTTCATAATTCGAATTCTCCAGCGCAAGCCCAATGATTTTGAAGAGTGGTGTAAATTTCAGTCATATTGGTGCAATCTGAATGAGATCAAGCAGACCCCAGGCCAGAGAGATAGATCTCAACCACAAGTCAAACACGGGACTAATAAATATTCATAGTTCTGTGGGTTGGTGGGAGGGCTGCGATTGCAGAGCTATAATGGTTCACATAAATCGGATGTATCAACAGCCGGTCGGCCAAGTCAGTTTGGATGTACATCGGAGACAGGAATTGCGAAGATTCAGGCGTGTAGAAGGCATCGAATCATACAAGAGACTGGGATGCAGATGGTAAAACCGAGGATGAATAGATCATTATTGGGACACTCAGATGATTCAGAAAGCCGCAGCGCTCAAGGCAAGATCATCCAGAACAAGAATACGAGCAAAAAAGCATATTTAATTAACATTTAGCAGGCACCAGATGACAGCAAGCCCGAGTCAAACGGTAGAAAACAGTAACGTGGTCCGGGTTCCACTGACCTATTTCAAAGTTCGAGGATCCGGGCCCGGAGCAAATCCGGGGAGAGGCTAGCGTTCCGAATATCCGCTCCGCAAGTGATGTTAACCCAGCACCAAGAATACAGACCCATTGGGGCAAACCAAGAAGCTAGAATCAATCAAGAGTCAGGTTCTTTTGAACGCTGCAAGAGAATTGCAACGAGATGGAGGACGTAAGTAGGATGACGACGCTGTGGCGGTGTATGCACAGCCGCTGATCGCTGCCTTCACCTTTCTTCAAACTCGACATCGCCGATCGACGACTCTCTGGATTCAAGCGCATCTCTGCGATTGGTTATCGTTGCAGTGACCTCCTTTCGTCTAGCATGACCGCTCCCTCCTACTTTACCTGTGGAGAATGTCCACAGCTGTGCCGTTTGTCGTTCGCCTCGGTCTTACCGCCGTTCCAGCCGTGGAACTCGGGGCGTGTCTCTATCCCTGATACAGAGATGCTCATCGTTAACTCACTCCTGGGAAGGATAACCTCCGCGCCGTCTCGCAGGCTGGGTATGACATCAGTGCGTTTTCTCTGTCCTTTTGTCGTGTCATATGTACTTACGCGAGTGTACTGCAGCAAAGAGACTCGGCGTCACCCTGTATCCACCTGTCTTCCGGATGCTTAATAGGTCTTCTGTAGATGTCGGTGCGTTCCCTACCTTCCTCCTCTCTTACAAGCATTGCTCACCTTTCACGTAGAATTCATCCCCCAAGGCCACCGCTACGACGTCTTCGAGAACAGCGAGTGCTAATCTCTGCCAGCATCAATCTCCTCTCTGCATCGTACACTGTTATCATGTGTCGACCTTCCCTCTGCGCCTTCTTCCACCAGCACGTCCAATTCCTCCCGCATTCATGCGCGCTTTGACTACCTCACTGCCCACCTCCCTCTCGCGCTGGCCCTCGCCCCCGCGTTCGTGGATCTCTCTCATCGCCTCGCGCTCCCGCATCATCCATCGCGGCGTGGAGCTGTGCGGATCCTCTTCATTCGCATCGATCATACATGCCCTCGCGCGCCTTTGTGGCTTGCTCCCTGCCTCATTCCTGCATGTGGACGCGCAGACGACGCTCAGCTCAGTGTCCTCTGCACGTTTGCTTTTCGGGCTCTCCGCGTTCTTTGCGTTCGCGCGGGGGCCGCTTTCTTCGGCGCTGGAGCAGTTCGCTGGGTGCACACCATGCTCCCTCCCCTCCCCTCCCTCTTCGCCTCCGCCGCGATGCACTTGCTGCGGAACGAGTGCAAGTCGCCCTCCTTCTCATGTGCGAGTGGGAGCGCAGTGAAATCCGTGCACGCCTGTGAAGCGGCTACGGCCGCTACCTCTCCGCACGTGTGCACCTCGTCCGTCTCGCGCACCTCATGTATCTCGTGCGCCGGTCGACGGAGGTGGACGGGGACGGTATTACGATGCAGGTGCAGATTTGGTGAAGCCGGCGAAGCGCGCTGTGGGGATGGGATTGCAGACGGAGATGGAGTAGGGACGCTTCGTGGGAGACGGAGTGCAGGTACGCGTGCGCATACATCCATCTCCCGCCCTCACCCTCGGCCGGTTTAGGCTGTGGTCGGCGCTCCCCCTCGCCTTCGCTCTCGTCCTCGTCCCCGTCCCCGTCTGCTCCCTCGTCCCCCCCGCTTCCCCCTCGCCCCACTGTGTAGTACGGAACGCGCAGGCTTCAAGCTGCGCCGGTCCGCGCACGTACCCGCGCACTCGCAGAGATGGAGAAGCGCGGGTACCCGTGCGGGCACATCCCCCCTCACTGTCCTCCCGCATCGCCCTTCTCGTGCGCACTGTCTTCCCTAGTGCGTACGGATACGCCCGGGCTGTCGAGTTGGAGAGGGGTGTCAACTCGGGCGTGCATGTATGTGCGTATGGAGCGCACCACGCCCTCGTGCTGGGCATCGAGCGATCGAGGAAGGCTGTACCTGCGTACACGCACCGGCGTCGTTGTTTTCTACGCGGATACCGAGGGCGCACTCCGCGGATCTGGGTATACTTTTAGGTTTGGATGGGCACTCGCGCCGGTGGAGGTGCGGATGGAGATGGAGAACTCGCGCGGGTACGTTGTGGGTGCTCGTACATTGTGCCCTCTCCCTCCATTGCTCTCTCGCTATCTTCTCTTGAAACTCGGTCGGATCCCTGTGTTCTGCAGGATTTGATGTATGCCCGGCCTCCCATTCCCCATCCGCATGTCCACGGCCATCGCGCTCAACGAGAGAAGTAGCTAAATTCAGATATGATATGTCTTTCTTTTATTCAAGTACTGCTCATTTTGCGCTCAATCAATTAAATAAAATTGATGAAATTCAGCGCTGGCCCTCGTCGAAGTTGTGAACCAAAAATGAATCAAGTTCAGCTTCGGTGCGCGCGTGCAGCACTCAGCGAGTGAGGTACACAGCCACTGATACTTTCTCTTCTTTGTCTTGATCTTCCTGCTTCTTGTGTCTTGCTGCAGCCTGCTCTTTCTTGCACGCCGTTTGAAGTAATTCCGCGTCCTGCTTCGTCTTGTGGCTGTTCCCTTACTGAGTCTTGAGACCTGCCCATCTGCAATTTCCTTCCAGCTCTCTTAGTACGCAACTGTTTCTTATCTCGGTTTTGGTTTGTACCTCTGATATGAGAAATTTAACACGAAACCAGGTTTCCGCTTACTATAAATCTTGGCTCGAATGAAAGTAAGAAGACCGACACTTCAAATACTTGTTTGCCCGCCATTTCAAGATTCAAGAGTTAAGATTCCAGGATCTTCACCTCCTTTGGGAGCCAGCATGGGAAACAGTACTAGTTGGAGGTGAAATCCTAGTTGTAGCGCTGCCATCGCTCTTTCTTTAACCCCAAATATCTGCTTGTACCTGGCTGATGCCAAAGCATGTCAGTGGCTGGATGATTCCTCAAAGTTCAATGTTCAAGGTTTCGATATTGTTCTGCACTTTTTTGTCAACGGCTTAAGTTCAGCCCGTATGCGGACAATCATGTCACGTTCAAGTCTCAATCAATTACTACCAGTTTCTTCGAGAAATCTCATCCTGAGGGCTTGACTCGTAGTTATTTTAACACTGCCATTCTCATGAACCCTGTTGATTGTTTTCATTGTTCTATGGACTTTTTTTTCGGGATCTCCGTCTTCGTATTCGTTGACATCAATTCATGAGGGTTTGAATACGGGTTTCGTTACCACTTGACTTGTCCTCCTTCTCACAGTTTCAACTCTGACTTTGACATCGCTGTGGCACATTCGCACTTCCAGACCTGGAATGCGGGCCTCAAAAAGTGAGTACCGAAGGTAATGTAATTAGGGTGGTTTGGATTGGCAGCGCAACGTGGTAACTTGAAGTCAGCTATGTCTTGATTGTTTGATGCTCTCAGATTTACTGACAGTGGTTCTCGAGTCAAAGTCCACAACCCTTGCTTCGGACTTGGATCCGAATGAATCCAATTTGCAAGTGTCGAAACCTGCCAGGTCCAGGTCAGTTCACTTTATTTGCGGCTTTCATGTGCTTGGCTTGAACCTTATCGCGACGGATGCAAAAACGGCGTAGGTGGATTATGGAAAGAAGTATCTTTATTACCGCTTCCGTAACGGGTCATTGTGGGTGGAGAGAAAGCAAGTATATCACAACGTACGCGGGTATTTTGATTATCGTTTGGGAGGTAGCTGATTCTGGCACGACGGATTGCAGAAAGGTTCCGGCCAGGATCATTGGATCTAGTATGGTCATCTCCGGATTGTATGAGGGACAATAGGAGAAATGAAAATAAAAATATTCAAGTTACTCCATGCGAAGTGTCGTCTAAATGCATGTCGCTGGCCGAATCCAAAAATCAGTTCCACTGTGAGCACAAACGCACAGAGAACATATGTATGCACTCAGCGAGTGATACCGCCCCCGATATCACCTCTAGAGCTCAGCCACCCGGTAAGTCTCGGTTAACCTTCATAAGAGAGACTTTGTACTTCTATATTTCGAACACTGTCTATCGGGTCTCGTTCTGAAGATATCAAGATTAACCAATTTCCAACCGAAGGTAAAGGGACACCTAAAATAAATTCGGCGTGGACGCTGTTTCTACTCTGCGTATTCAGGGTCCTAATTCTTGAGAGCGACAAGGAAACAGCATGAGTGTCGAGAAGCAGAGCCGTCGACGTACATCTACACCTCGAGCCAGCACACGTCAAATAGTGTCGAATCGGCAAGAGTATTAATACTTCATCATTCATGAGAATGAAATAAATACCTCATCCTTTAGAGTAGAACGGAATCTTGTAGCCTAACTGGTATGACTGGTATGGAGTCCATACAGCCAGATTTGGGCCGTTCAAGGATTGATCCAGTGGTCTTCCGGATTGGTAGGTTTAGCGTGACGCGAATGGTGTAGACGGAATGAAATCCATATCCATTTTTTTTTGCCGAGTTCAGCGGGCAGGATTTTCGATAGTAGTCAAGTAGTGTGGAAGGAATGAAGAAATTGGCCGTCCTGTACTGGAGTTGGCAGGGAGCCCGCGATTACAGAGTTTTAATAGTCGTGCGGATAGTGTTGATTTTATTTTTATTGTTATGTAGGACTTTGACGGAAGTTTGGTCATCCGGGTGTGAAAAGAATAGCAAGGACTTGAATACGACGAGTGGTGTAACAGAGGTCGAAGTCCAATCATATCAGACACAGAGTACGGAAGGCAAAATCCGAGGAGGATGCGGGACCAGCGCCACGATGTACTCAAAGTACGGATAACGAGGCCATCCCAGGAACATAGACGAAATTTTGATTCCCAAGAGGAACAGTTTCAAGCCCGGCAGGTTGGAGTTGGTTTCGGGGAGACAGGTAATGAACTTCCTGGCGATAAATGGGTGAGTTATATCTGCTAGTCTCTTCTCGATATCTACAGCACCTAGTGTGTGAAATTTTCTGAATTCGACTCATATGAACTGTTTCTTCTCATCATTTTCTATACTTCTGGTAACCGTGGTTCTTCGTTCTCGTCGCGCGTCCCCGAACAGAGTGGACTTGCAATACGAGAATCTCGTTATGATGTTTGAACAGCGGTCTTCTGAATTATTTAAATACGCTGCTTGATACACATACACAGATCTCCGAGGTTGCTTGGTTTACTTATATTTCAGCTGGGTTGCTTTGGCGGATCAGTGTCATCATTGAACTGTTTCCTCTCATCAGTTTCTACACTTCTGGTCTTCGTCGGTTCTTCGTTCTCGTCACGCACGTCCCCGAACAGAGTGGACGAGAATGTCGTTATGAGCAGTGTCGAAAATGTCTTCTATAATTTCGATGTAAGTAACTGAATCCAAGAATGTTCAGAAGCCGCGCCATCAGCAAAATCTGATTCACTGTAGTTTACGGTAACATGTAGATAGTCCTCCGTAGTGCTGTGTATTTGCCTATAGTTAATATGTAGTTCTGCGTAGTCCTAGTAGTTTGGCAACTACGGAGCAAAATCAGGTTTTGCTGATGGTTTCATTGACAGTAAGGGCAAGTTGAACCCGGATTTCGACCCTTTTCTTCGTGGTTCTCCGACCAGCCCCTCAGTCCCGCACTGACAACTTCCGGATGTTGAAATCAGAACATACTCTATGTGTATCAAGTCATGCATTTGATTGATTTTAAGTACCCTCAAGTACGACATGAGCATTTTGAGTTTCTCCGACACCACCCAAAGAAGGACTCGGGAACTGATGACAGTGAAATGAGAACGCGCGCGCCAGTGTGGTGCTATTGGATTTCGGCGCGCCAGACTCAAACAAAAAAAAAATGGGGAATAATCTCGCGCACGCCACAAAAAAATAGGTAAGATTGATTGAAATATGTTGACGCCTAACGACAATCCAGCGGTTCGCTAATCGGAGCTACATGTGCACGTGACCCGACGCGTCTCGGATCATCGTCCAACAAGGACAAACAACCCTTCCAATTCTACTTCCTCAACACTCACAAGTCGAATTCACTCGCGCCAACTCCAGCTTCACAACTTATGCTCAGAGTCTCAGAGAACTCAAAGGTGTTTTGCACTAAATCGCACTTCCAATTCAAAACGCGGACTTGGACCCGAGAAAGACTCAATCACAAAAAAAAAAAACTGAACACTCTTCGTTGCAGTGCAGTATACAGGTTACATGGATGAATGAATAAAGATATGGTGTGCGTAAGTGTGGAATCTACAGTATAGTGTGGTGGTGGGGGGTGCTAAAGATACAGTTGGTAGGGTGGTCTATGGGGAAAGGGGAGAGTCTGGTGTTTTTTTCGTACAACGACCGGCATCGGCACATCAGCGGACGCCCTCCGGATATGCGCTGGCTCCGGCGGTGTCAGCGTCGTGGGGACGTGCACGCCTACGCTCGCGCAGTGCAAAGACAACACGATCTCGCCTTCCGCTCCCCACACACGCTCTCCGTATCCGACGCCGACGAGGAGGTGGGAGAAGACGAATAATCACTTGCCTTATAATCCGGTAACATCCCGCTCACTTCGCCCAGCGTCAGCGCATGTGCGTTGCCGTCTCCGACGTCCCCGCCTTCTCCTTATCCTCGTATTCGAGCGGCGAGATCCCGCCGTAGGAGGCAGACATGTCCGAGAAGGAGTCGAACGAGTCCCGATCCCGCTTTTGGGTGGTGTCTTTGCGGATGAAGACGGGGAGGATGGCGGAGCTACCGCGCGAGGAAGAGGAGAGGGATTTGGATGTTGCGCTGGGGACAAAATCAGCATGAAGAGAAAAGAGAGGGGCGGGAGACGCACCCAGTCGAACCCATCCCCGATCCCGACCCCGCCATCGTGTACCCCACCCTCCTCGCCACATAGTGGAAAGCCCGACAGTAGCTTTTGATCGCCTCATCCGCAAACCCAAGGCACGCAAAGAACAACGCGCCCGCCACCGTCGCCCACCGCAGCGTCTCCACGCTATACGGGTCCACGCACCAATAAATGCCCGGCACCTGCACCACCCTCGAGAAATTCGAATGGGTGTCGGCCCAGGAGAGCCACGGGCTCAGGCCGGTGACGGCGACGTTGGAGCAGAGGACGAATGTGGCAAGGGGGACGGTGAGGAGCAGGTCGGTGGCAGCAAGGGCCATGAGCCGGAGGTACCTGTTTAGGTTGAGGTTGGCGTGCGCGGAGGTGGAGAGGAAAAGCCGGAATTGGGAGCGGGAGTGGTAGATGGATTTGATGCTGAGGACTACGAAAAAAGAAAGGTGGGTTAGCGGGGTGTAAAGAGGGAAGAGGGAAAGGGGACGCACCACATTAGACGGCGGAGAGGGCGCGCCAATGGGAGGTGGAAGAGGACGACGGCAAGGGGCGTCTCGTAGGTCTCACCGAGGCAGCCGATGTCCTCGAAGATGTTGTGGCGGTGGCCTGGGACGATGTATTCTAACTAAGCATAGGTCAGGATTAGGGTTGGAATGAGAGCGGTAAGGGAAGCACGCGGAGGGCCCTGCCGAGACCAGTGGCGAGGTCGATGAGGATCGCGCAGCGCTCCTCGGCACGGGTCTTGGTGACAGTGCGCACGGGCGCAATCTAGTAGAGCCACCTGCACAAGTCGTGTTTCCAGAGTCCCGAGAGAGAAGCCGGTTTAAAAGAGTGCGTACGGGAGGAAGCAAGACGAAGCTGTGGCGGTGCCTGTCACACAGCCGCTGATCGGCTGCTTTTCTCTCAACGCTTTGCTCGACATCGCCGGTGCACGACTGGCTGGGTTCGACTCAGTCTACGTCATTCATACTCGCATCCCCTCTCGGATAACCGCCCCCTGCTTCAATGGATTGATGATTCACCACTGGCGAATATCTCTGGCGTAGCCTACTAGCGTATCACTGTACTTTGTCGTTCTCCGTGACCTTCGTTCCAAGCGTGGAAACCTTGGACGTCTCGTTTTCTCTTCACGATATATCGCGCCCTCCCGTCTAATTGGTTTCGTTGACTTGTTGGGTGTGGAAGGACAATCCCGACGCGATATCTGTGCGTCTCTCTTCGTCTTTTCCCTTACTTTGTGCTTACCTACGAATCCACGACAGCGATTTCACGCATCCCGGGATCGTTATTTCGATCCCTGCCGTCCCACTGTGCATCAACCGCTCAGACTGTCGAAGATCGCGCTGTGCAGCGCAGTTGCCGTGTCCAAGCCCAAGAAAGAGCACTCAGTTCTGGTGGTCTCGCCATCGTCACTCAGATGCTATTTAGTGCGTTCACTGCCTTTCTCCTCCCCTTCCATAGCCCTGACCGGCTTATTTTACGGCTCCAATGCTACTGGTATAGCATCCTTGAGAATGTCGAATGCTGCCCGGGCTTTACAATCTACAATGTCCCATTACACCCCAGCTCCCGCGAGCTCGCTAAACCGCCTCGCTCCGCGTTCTCGGTCATCGGCACCGCACCTCTCTGCGCCGTGCACCCAATTACATCTCCCCACCTCATCCTCTCTGCATCCACACCGCTGGTCGCGCCGAATACCTACTGTGCTCGCGTCACTGGTGCTCTCCTCAATCTCCCCACACATCTACCTCCCCGCATCGTCCTCCCCAGTGTCAATCACATCTTGGATCTCATAGGCCTATCGATACATCCCACATCTACGCGCTCTCCTGGAATTCGCGCGGACAGGTACACGCAGAGCTGAGTCTGAATCGCCGCGGGCCTCCTCTGCGCGCTTGGGTTCTGGCTTCTTAAGTGGTCCCGCGAGGCGCTGGAGATGGCACGCACATTGGAGATAGAGCCGAAGCCCGGGTGCGGGTGCGCGTACATCCTCCCCTCCCCTCCCTCACCCTCACTCTCGGCCCCATTCTCCCCGTCGTCGAGCGCGACTAGTTTTGGTGTCAGTTTCACGGCACCGTGCTGCTGAATGCGCACCTGGGCGCAGGCGTGCACAATGGACGTCGAAGCGGGTACCTGTACGCGCGCAAGGAACACGGACACCCTTCCTCGCCGTTTACGCGCTCTCCTTGCTCTTGCGAGCGCGGCCTACCGATGCAGAGAAACGCATATGCACATGCACACCGGATCTGGATAGGACTTTGGGTGCGGGCGCGCGCTCGCGCGTCGGTAGAGGCGGGGATGGGGAGTCCGGTACACCACCGCAGGGACGGAGCGGAGTGGCCGTATGTGTTGCAGAGGTTAAGGACGAGTGCACACGCTCCTTCGGAGTGAGCGAGCGAGTGCAACGAGCGTCAACGATGTCTCATCCTCCCTTTTCGTTTGATCGTTCCGATGTTTGCACTCCGCGCGCACACGCACCCTCCTTCGCATCCTGCACTACGGTACCCCTTCCCCGGCATACCTATTTACACCTTACCGCGTCTACGCCCCCGTCCACGTCCACAACACGACCGCCGAGGATAGATCAGGTATAATGCGATACATACCCTTCTTTCGTGCGTAGTTTGCATAATACTTACTTAATTCACGTTTGTACTCAATCAATGAAAGAAAATTGATAAAACAGAGCGCTTGTTCGATAAACCCAGCGCTGGTTATTGCCGGAGGCTGAATCAAGCGAAAAAAAATGAATAAAATTCATAAAATTGAGGTGAGTAGAGAGACGTGGAGTGGAGTTCACAGCCACTGATTTTTTTCTCTTCTCCCCTTCTCCTATCTTGTGGCTTCGTGCGCCAACTCATTTGTTAGTGTGCGCCGTCTGAAGGATGGATCCCATCGACTGTACTTGATTGGACCTCTATGGGCAGGTACTACAGGTGCTGTTCCTTTCCCCTCTAGCTCTTCGGCTGTGTCTTTTGTCGATGTTCCCTGAGAACTGCCCTCTAAATCTTCTTAGCCCAAGAAATCCCTCGAAGTCCTTGTCAAACTCTTGATCTGGCGCTTACCCGCTATTGGACTCCAATACGAAACCGCGCCCAGTGCCACTTGAATTATTGATGATATACTAGTATGGGAAGAAGAACGATGGCTGTTTGACCGCCTTTGAATATGCTACATATCCGAACCCTAACCTCGAGAATCTATGCAAGCTTCAAGAATTCTAGGCTGTGTCTTGCTGGATATTGCGTGAAGACTTGAACATTCCCGAAACAACTTGGGAGGCAAAATCCGTATTTCGGTCGGGGACCCACGAGCACAGTTCCAAAATTTCGTTCTCATCCCTGGGTGTAGCTTGAGATAACTTGATTCTATGTATTTCTTTTGAGATGTGGTTTGTTATACCAGTTCTCAAACACGCACATGCGTAATCACGGCATTTTGCGGAATCACCAGGTTGAGAGTCACCTTACAGTACATAAGCCTCGTCTGATCCCCCGTGTATTGTTACCTGGGTTGAATTTGGTTGTGCGTTGTGAGGTAAACCTAGGCAACACTGGTTGGGATGTGCCACTGAATTACCGTTCAAGCATATCCACTACCTGTCTACAACAGTTACATTTTTTCTGCTCAAGTATGTATGTTTCATTTAATAGGATGGACATCAATGTAGGTTACATCAGATATTTTCATCTCCTCGACCTCGACCTTACAGTATGACCGTAAACAGGAGACACTCCGGACGGAATAATCATTGCGGTGGACTCATTTACAGCTAATGTCGGAACCGAAGGCGCGGTGAAAAAATTTCTGTTTTGGGACATTTCCGAAGAATTCCCCATAACTCGAGTTCTTAACGGATTGACACGAAACCTAGCTAGTTTTTCCAGGCTAATTCATCCGCAATTAGTGATGTAAAGGAAATTGCGAAAATTTATTTTATCTTTCCATTTGGCACCTGAGGCATTGTTTCTGTTGAACACCTCCTAGGAGGGTGGGCACTTGTTCAAACACACTGAATTTTTGGGATGGAAGACTTATATGCATTATGAAGAGGGTGATGTTTCCAGAATTATGATTTTCTTCTCTATTGAGTCACTATTGACTCGGAAGTAATCTTTCGATCAAAAATTTGGGACTCGATCAATAGTGACTCAATGGAGAAGAAAATCATGATTCTGGCAACATCACCCCCTTCATAATGCATGTAAGTCTTCCATCCCAAAAATTCAGTGTGTTTGAACAAGTGCCCACCTCCTAGGAGGTGTTCAACAGAAACAATGCCTCAGGTGCCAAATAGAAAGATAAAATAAATTTTCGCAATTTCCTTTACATCACTAATTGCGGATGAATTAGCCTGGAAAAACTAGCTAGGTTTCGTGTCAATCCATTAAGAACTCATCGAGTTATGGGGAATTCTTCGGAAATGTCCCAAAACAGAAATTTTTTCACCGCGCCTTCGGTTCCGACATTAGCTGTAATGGTCGTCTGTACTACTCTCTCCGGAACACAAACAGACACTGATATTAGACAGCCAACTGAGATTCAGTGGATTGCGGGGAATGACTGAGGGAATATAGTTACTGGTTCTTTCTCCACACGAAAATCTTTCTGGCTGTGCCGCAGGGCAACATGTTGTCCTATTTACGCAGACTGACGCAGTGCGCTCCTGCTGAAGATTTGATTGGGCTTGACAGCTGTCTATTGATATCTATCATGCAAACCGGTGCAACATGCCACACGACACAGCTATCTCAGGCCAACAAAAATAAGCACTCGGTGTAAAATTTTGCTGCTGACTGGGGAAGCAGACTTTTTAGGGTTGTGTGCTGCTTAGATGATACCCGATTCTAAACAAAAGAATTTTAGGGATTCGGTCAAATAAGCGCACGATGTAAAATAAGCACCATATAAGCGCGGAGCTTGGCAGCAGTAGAGCACTGCCTTACAACAGCTTCTTGGCGAGTGACGTGTCTCCCACTCGCTTCTGCTTCCCTCATGCCACTCTTCACCTCTGCCTCTGGGTTCCAAATCAATGGCGGGACTTTCATCGACAATGCTGGGGATATGACTATTATCCATACTGCACAAGCTATCCCAGAGCAAAACATCAGTTCACTAGAGTTTGTGGTAGAAGGCCCGAGTCGGGAGTTATCAGGGGTGGAAAGGAATGACAGAGGATTTGGAGCCATGAGGATGGTACCATATGGTATGCTGCCTAGCCAATATAATCAACAAGATCTAATGAAGCCGAAAGATATTTCTCAGCGTCCGCAGATTCTGAATCAGACACAAAGCTCGTCTCTCCTTGTTACTGATGAAGACCCTGGGCTACCTTTGTTGCATCTGGTCCATCTTTATCAAACTCTCCACCATTTACCCCACAGGAACATGAGTTCAATTCTCAGCACCTCTTGGGGTCATTCAGCGCCCCACACACCTCACAAGATTTCACTGCTGGATATCACGACCAACTTTATGAATCAATGAATTCTACGGGTTCTGAACATCCCGTGTCCAGCTTTACACCCATCACAGGCACTCCAGGAGGCTTCGGCGAGATTTCATCCTCTGATAACCCATTTGGGTTGACATCGACCGGGCATGTTCCAAATCCACTCTTTGCCACCGAGATATTTTCAGAAGAGATGCAACCTCAATTTAGACCATCTCTTCATCTTCCAACCATAGTGGATGTGTCTAATTTGGGGCCATTTGGTGAACTTGCACCACCAGGCATCGGTTCTGTTGCTGGGACCAATCCCCGACCTTGGGATGACCAATCCCAGGAGCAGAGGGTAATTAATGGCGGGACATTCATTGGTGGAAATTTAAATTATATTCATACAACTGTGATGCCACCCAGTAAGGTTCTCATTTCAATAGTGTTACTCTATTTACATGGGCTTTGCATGCAGATATTTCTACATGTCAAGCTGCTCAACAGACTAACAATTGCCCACCACCTTCGAGAATTTTCCACGGCAGACAGACAATCCTTGACAAGATGCATGAATTTTTTAACCAGGACATTGGCAAGCAACATATCTATGTTCTGCATGGACTAGGTGGTGCAGGAAAAACACAAATTGGGCTGAAGTTTATCAATGACTCATCACTGTGAGTTGGAAATTTGGCAAGTAAATACCCATATTGATCATCATGGGTCTAGCTTCAGAGACAAGTTTTTCCTAGATGCCAGCACAACAGCAACAATTGATACAGGGTTGAAGAGCATAGCAACCTTGAAAAATATTGGCAGCTCTTCTCAGGATGCATTGAAGTGGCTTGCAACCAACCAGGAAGACTGGCTGCTATTCTATGACAATGCTGATGATCCTAAGATTGATCTGCACAGATTTATACCCCAGTGCAATTATGGGAATATTATCATCACAACTCGTAACCCTGGGCTCTGTGTCTATGCTGGAGCAAACTCTGCTGTGTCTGATATGGAGGAGACAGATGCTGTGGAGTTGTTGCTCAAAAGTGCTGCTCAAGAGAGTTCATCAGCGAACACAAAAATTGCAGCTGAGATTGTAAAGGTGAGTTGATATATGTTCCTTGCTACTTCATCATAAGTGATGTTTCAAAGGAAATGTGCTATCTACCTCTCGCAATTGTACAGGCTGGAGCATTCATCTCACAGTCTGGAGCCCTCAACAGTTATTTGGACATCTACATGAGGAATCGGGCCCAACTGCTGAGTGAAAAACCCGCCCAAAGTCATGATAACTATGAATGGACAGTGTACACGACATGGCAAATGAGCTTTGACAAGCTCAGTTTGCTGGCTGCCACATTCTTGCAGCTTTGTTCATTTCTCCATTGGGATGGAATTTCAGAGGAGATTTTTAGCAGGGCAGCAGCATACACATTCCAATGGGCCATTCCATCCAGAGAAGAACTGAAAAAACCACTGGAGTTCCTTGCACACTTCACAGAGCCTGCGGGAGAATGGGACACCCTGTGCTTCCTAAAAGTCACAAACGAAATCAAGGCCTATTCTCTAATGACTTTTGATCCAGAGAGAAACTTGTTCTCAATTCATCCACTAGTGCACAGTTGGAGTCGAACTACAATCACAGACCAACAGTCATATCATTCAATCATGGCAGCTCTAATGGGCATGTCCATCGAGAAAATCCCCAATGACCATCAACTTGCTAGTCTGAGATTAATTTCCCATGTTGACTCCTTGCGGTATGGCAATCAGCAGGCAGTGGTAGATTTTGGTGCACAATATGGAATGATCTATTATCATGCAGGATGGTCTGAGGAAGCCAAGGAACTTAATCTCGCAGTGCTGGAGAAGCAAAAACAGGTTCTTGGTGATGACCATCCAGACACTCTTTGGACCATGAGTAATCTGGCATTGACATATCGCCATCTGGGCAAGTTCCACAAGGCAGAAGAGCTGGATGTTGTGGTGCTGGAGAAGCGAAAACAGGTTCTTGGTGATGACCATTCACACACTCTTCGAGCTATGGGGAATCTGGCATCAACATACAAACATCTAGGCAAATTACAGCAGGCACAGGAGCTTGAAGTTGTTGTGTTGGAGAAGCGAAAACAGGTTCTTGGTGATGACCATTCAAACACTCTTGAAGCTATGGGGAATCTGGCATCAACATACAGGCGCCTAGGCAGATTTCAGCAGGCAGAGGAGCTTGAAGTTGTAGTGCTGGAAAAGCGAAAACAGGTTCTTGGTGATGGCCATCCAGACACTCTTCAGGCTATGGGGAATCTGGCATCAACATACTGGCACCTAAGCAAATTCCAGCAGGCAGAGGAGCTGCAAGTTGTTGTGTTGGAGAAGCGAAAACAGGTTCTTGGTGATGACCATCCAGACACTCTTCGAGAAATGGGTAATCTGGCATCAACATATCGCAGTCTGGGCGAGTTCAACAAGGCAGAAGAGCTTGAAGTTGTTGTGTTGGTGAAGCGAAAACAGGTTCTTGGTGATGTCCATCCAGACACTCTTAAAGCTATGGGTAATCTGGCATCAACATATAGGGCTCTAGGTGAATTCCATAAGGCAGAGGAGCTTGAAGTTGCAGTGCTGGAGAAGCGAAAACAGGTTCTTGGTGATGACCATCCAGACACTCTGTGGACCATGGGTAGTCTGGCTACAACATACAACCATCTAGGCAAACTCAAGCAGGCAGAAGAGCTTGCAGTTGTAGTGCTGGAGAAGGGGAGACAGGTTCTTGGTAATGAACACCCAGACACCCTTCAAGCTTTGGGTAATCTGGGATGGACCTATCATCAACTTGGGCAATTCCAGAAGGCAGAAGAGCTCCAAGTTATTGCTCTCGAGAAGAGCAAGATGGTTCTGGGTGACAGTCATCCAGACACCTTGTGGGCTATGGGAAATCTAGCATCCACATACCGCTGTCTGGGCAAACTGTCTGAAGCTGAGGGGCTTGAGACACTTGAGAAAGCCTTGAAAGCTTCCGCCAATGAATGATCAGAAGGTTCAGATCATGGCACATCTAGTCACTCGCATATGTTTTGTATATGCTTATCTTTTGGAGTACATATTTATAATGAATCCGAAAATTTAAACTAACAGGTGCAACATCAATTTGAATAGATCCACTCAGTACTGTGACATGACCTGGTAAAGATACAAGACGTCCAAGGAATCACATGAAATTTGTCAAACCCACAAGTATGCTTTTCTTTCAATTAATTTCGGATATGAGTGTTTGCTGGTATTCAAAATCAATCAAGACCGTGGCTGCTCGCAATTTCCAGAGTAGAGATCAGACCTGTCTGGCCATTTATGGGCGAGAAGATAGCAATATCAATATGAATATCAAAGGTACAAAATCCTGACAATATGGGTCATAGAATTGTTGCCAAAGTACCATTCAACATGGAGGTAATCACTAAAATTTACATGGAGAAAGATGAAGCCAAGAAAGCCCGAACCTGGAGTCAGATCCGGATTTACCAGACATGACACAGAGAATTTCGAACTGGGGGGGGGGGGGGAGGGGGGGGGGGTATATTATACTCACGCGGTCCACAGGCTGAACAGCGAGTTTACGGAAGACAAACAAGTAGTACTGTATGGGTGGTTATCCTTACAGAATCCTACAAGATGCCAACCGAGCACAACATCGTTCCAGGGGGTCAATCATACAAGATGCTGGCAATCTGGGGACTGGCCGGCCGTTTGAATGGCTGGACTTCCGGTTAGAACCTCGTGGGACCTGACCACAAGTGGAGTGCACAAGTGTACAGGAGGAGTTCTCTCCTCCCAGGTAAAAATCCCCGGCATCCACCAGTCCACAGAAAGCTGCCGTATGTCTTTCCCTTTGCAGATGCATGCACACCATCTGCTTCGGAGGAAGCAGACCCAAGGACTTTTGGGGAGAGTCGTTCATCAAGAATCGGCATATGCAGGGCACAGCCCTAAATAAATATTTCCACAAGACCAGGAGAACCGGAAGCACCAGGAGAAAGTATTCGATGGTACCACCCCAGTTTTGCACTGCAAACGTGAAGGGAATTTCGCCATTGATCCCGATTAGAACTGTCATGGCGCCACGCCGGGCTGAGCAGGCCTATCCATCCGCATTGGAGTTGCATCGTAAATGCGAAGAACATTGAATGCAAGCTTCGCTAGTATCGGTGTGACCTCCCTTTTGGCAAGAACAGCTCGAAAGAAATCCATGGTGCTTGTGGGTGCTCCTTGAAATTCGGGGATCTTGGCATACAGATCGGTTAGGAACCTTTCGCGTGCTTGCGCGAGCTCGTGATTATTGCAGACAAACAACGCGTGCATGGGATCTTCAACAGAATCCTGGCAGAACCGGCACTTCCTCCATTCCCTTGGAACGACTGGCTTTCCTCTTTCTTGCGATCTGCGGCGCTCCACAGCGAGACTGTGGCTAGATAAGACCATCCGAGTCAGAGCGAGACAATGTTCAGGAGTTTTGACCCGTAGGTAGTGACGAAAATCCATAGTCTTCTTGATTAAATTCCCAGTCTCGTTGTCCCTCTCAAGCCGACCCACAAGCAAGTCCCTTGTCCGCGCCGACATTTCGATCTCATGATCGACCCAGGCCTCCATTGACGATTTCACCAGTTTCATCGCGTTCTGGACGTCCAAAACTTCCAGAGGACCCGATATATCAAGTTGAACAGGGATATAAAGCCGAGAGAGGATGATACGGAGGTCATTGATCCACGAGATCCGCTTTTCCCGTGCTAGCTTCAATGATTCTTGTAGCGCATTCCAAGCTGGGTGGTCATGGCCAAGCTCTATCCAATAGCACAGGTTTTTCATGGCCAGGTAAACCCTTCGATACCTTATTGGCCATATTCCAGTCTCAGAAAATAACACCGCCTTCATTGAACGAGATCCTATGCCAAGCATGCGACGAAGGAATTTGAGCTGAACTTTCTCCAGAAGCTGCAGACTCTTCTCTTCAATGTCGAGGCAGACTTCGCAACCCGCGGTAAGATATGGGTCAACACGAGCCATGTAGAGGGTCCGCAAGTCCCACACCGGAAGTGTACCGACGAAACGATTGAGACCAAGCATCACGTTCGCCACTTTGGAAGCCTTTTTCGCTTTTATCTTGTATTGTTCCCTCCACATGAATTTGCAGCCAGTTTCGAACCAGATTCCAAGGTAGCGCGCTTTTTGTTCCTGCTGTATGGCCTTGCCTCCGAGGTGAAAAGTTGGGTACCATTTTTGTCGGGGCCCGAAAATCTGATATAGGCATTTGGGGATAGACGTCTCGCACCCGTTGTTGTCCGCCCAATTTTGTGATCCATTAAGATGCATTTGAAGACCAGATGGGCTTGATGATGCTGTCATTACATCGTCTGCATGTTCGACCTGGCTAATAGGTACACCATTCAACCGAACGTCCTCTGGATGGTGCGCAAGAATGAAGTCGGACATGAACAGGTTCCACAAGTGCGGAGAACCAGGATCCCCTGTCAAAATGCCGAGGAGAGATCTAAATTCAGCCGCATATTGGCCATCCAGACGGACGATGTACCGAATCCTATCGTAGAGGCACTTCAACCATTGTATCAATGGCCCCGAGATACCGAGTTTCGCCAGTTTAACCCACAGTGTTGACCTATCTGTCCCCGGGAATGCATTTTTCAGGTCCAGGTAAGCCACGTACAAGGGTTTATTCAATTCTTGGGCCTTGTCAATGAGGCAGAGGAGAACAAAAGCGCTATCGTTCGTCCGAAGGTGCACCTGGAAACCGTTCTGAGATTTTGGAATTGCCCCAATGTCTTCGGCGCCCTCGCGGATGCGTCGGTCAATTATCAATGTGAGCATTTTTAGCATGCAGCATTCGAGGGCTATGAGCCGATAACCTTTCGGGTCTGTGGGGTCCTTATCCTTTTTCAGAATTCCGATCGACACAATATAGGAAGAATTCGAGCAATTTATCATTGGGTATGTCCAGACAATCCTGATACGAGAACCCGTCCACGCCAATTGCCGTATCGAGGCCGTGTTCTGATATGTGTCTTTTCATCCACTCGATGTCCTCGAGAGTAATGTCGCGGGTGTATGATTGACGCGGGACGTGTCAGGAGGCTCCATCGCTAACTCTATAGCCATTCGCGCATTGAAAGCAAGTTGTTCAGAATTGAAGGTTGCAGGTTGCGTCGCAGGATAGTTCAACCTTTCTTCAAAGTCACGGGCGAGACCATCCAAAGAGACCTTGGCTTTCTTTGGGCGCAGATCTGTGCGCTTTCGCACGAAGTCCCAGAACTCCTTGATATTTTTGCATCCTAGTAATTCCGCTCGAAGGCCAGACTGTAGCTCATGCACTTTTGCACGTCCTCGATGGCTCTCATCCGTGTTGGGCTCAGTATCATCTTCCCAATTCTTCCAGGGCCTCGGATTCTCAGGTGAAGATTCCTCCAGATCAGTCACTACCTTGCGCTTATTAGAGATCCCAACTGGATGTGCTCTTGCGCAAGTTGCCGCCTGATCCGCAGTGGGCTCAAAGATGGTGGCTGATTCGGGTACTTCCAGAGCCGATTTTGCGAGGAGTATGCCTCCTGTTTGAGTCCATTCTTTGCCTTTGATTCAATGTGGACGAAGGTTGTTCGAGCATGCCTTTTGGCCAGTAGTAATACTGTGTCTCTGAAGAGGTCGCCGTTCGGACCAGGCCACCCAAGAGACATTTTCTTCGCCGCGGAATAACAGAGTTGACGGATGATCATCTTCGATGTGCAGAATATGACGAGAGTTTTGTTTGTGTCCGTCTTTTCAAGTGTTGCGTGAATAGCATATAAACGACCTCGGTCTGCGGTAGGTTTTCCGGGACCTGGCACTTTCAGGCAAGCGTTGAGTGGTGAACCTGCGCCATAGCATATACCGGCGCCAGCCGACTTTGTTCGCACCGATCCGGGGGCAACACCCTCGATGTAGATGTGTACAGGTAGAGACTCTACCAGAACGGGTCCATAGAGTGAATTTAAAGCCTTTTCAGGAGTTTCGCGTGCCTCCATCGTTGCCTGGTATAGGAGATCAATCTCTTCATGCCCAGAAAAGTCAGGAGCATGTTGGTGGGAAGATTTTGAAGGCCGACTCCGTGATATTGCTGAGCCATCCAGCGTAACACATATACGTGTATGGTCTGCCCAGTCGTCTTTCGGATTTGCCGTAGGCCGCTCCACGTGAAAGCTTTTGACCAGCTGCAACAATCCCTCCGAAACGAATCCATAATCAATTGTAGATTGGCCTCGAGGTTGGTGGGATGTGTATCGCCCAGGTGAGCTAGTTTCGAACGAGGTACCATTCAAAATACAGAGCCCATATTTGTCACACTCCTCCAAAATGGCCAACCACGCGTGTTCACTGTAGCATCCGATGAATTCCGTACCCAAGTATCTGAAAACCTTGTCACTTGTCGGCTTCCAGTTCGGCCGTTGATGTCGGTCAGTAGTAAAACAGGCTTGTCCACATTTGGAGTGCATAACGCAACCGTTTCCCAAAGTTGCTGAATTGGCTCACGTCCGTCCAGCCCTGCCATCGCGAGGTTACCGGTGGAATGTACGCACCAATTAGCCACATATCCGAGGTCGAGCACGAGGATATCGGGGGAACTCAATGGGATTTTACGAAGTCGATATTATCCCGAATGAGCAATGCAACACCTCCCCACGCCGATTGGTCTGGAGCCGAGGTTTCCGTGGGAGCGAGACCAAAGAATAACCAGGAGGAATATCGGCGGGATCCTCTTCCCCAGGGAGCATGTCAGTTTCAGCGAAGAACATAATATCATACGGGGTGAGTAGGGAATGGAATTCAGCACTGGTTAGTTTAAGGGTGAAATCATGGAATATATTCCAATACATAATCTTGACATCGGCCGCCGTTTTGTTCATGTCACCCGTAGCTACGCCATCGGTGGAATCCATGGGTCGAGTGCGCGCTCGCCCGTCGCCACGATTTGTCCGTCCACCACCACGAATAGGGGATCCCGAGGTTCCTGCGGCCAACGGTAGCATCCCGCCTGATGTAAAGGATCCAGTGGCCATCGAATCCGAGGAGCGTGAACTGGTAGACGGCACAGCAAGTTGATAGGCGAGCGGAAATGTTAGCACACAACTAGGGGTCATATTACCACAGATCCCGGGGAATTCAGAACGTAAACTCAGCGCGGTCCGGGTCCGTTCCACGAGAGTGCGCCAACCCATGGTCCAGTTGCGAGCCAGGACGCACATGAACGCCAAGTAAACGACCGCGGCCATCCACATGCGTTGTCGATCATGATCAGCGGAGTGCGGAACGATTCGGGCTCATCGGCAAAGGTGCCAGCGAAGCAGCGTCCGTCGAGGATTGGGGCTCCGCGCGGATTCGGTCCGGGTCGTGAAGTCCACGAAGGGTCCAGTCGCCATGGGTCCGTCCTGGGAAGTCGCCGCGGGGAAAGGTTCCGTGAAAGTCGATAGCAAGGGATCAATTAATCCAGCCGCCAATCAACACTGCCACACTGTCTCTTCCTTTGCATCTGCATCATCAACACTAGGTCTACACTTGCGCACTACACTGACGCCGTTGGACCATCGCAATGCCTAGTTTTGTGACGAAACACGTCGCAACTCTGTACTCAGTCTTCCCTATCTCTGTCTGTCCCAGGACGCGCACGCATCCATATGCATCCAGTCGCCCGGTCTGACAAGCCAAGTACATTTGATTGCCCTGGTGTTAGCCTGGCTCTTGATTATACGGGTACGTATTGTTCTTTCCTTGTATAGAACACTGTCTAACGACATACAGATAATTCGCTGCCCTTTGCGCTCCCTAGTCGTCCCTCCACTTGATCTTCTGTGTCCATCCCATCAGACTTTGTGCCAAAAACTTGATCGCACTTGATTTTGGCACTTAACTTGTTTCGGCCTAAAAAGACCGCAAGTAACAAGTGATCAAGCCAGGTCCGATTTTCCACAAGTGAAAAAAAAAAAAAATCGTACGGGGTGCGGGCTCATTTTTATCCATTTTGACAACCTAAAGTTTGTCAGATTTTTTGGATTCAAGAGGAAAAGTGCATTCAAGTCCAATCAAGTGACAAGTAAAATGCCGAAAGGCTGATGCCAGCACCCCCGTCGCGAACCTGGAGCGTCTTGTATGCCAGCCCAGAATGGCGCTTCTCCTTCGCCAATTCTCCCGCCAGTTAACGCATCGTTACCGACCCTTAAACGTTGTCCCTTGCCTCCCTTGCTCTGCCCACTCACCTGTTGTTCAGCCCCTCTACAGCGTCCCTTCATTCGAGACCCGCGAGCGTCTCGTCACTGCGCACATGCACACGCGGATCCATGACGCCTCATCGGAAATGTAACAAGCGCGGAACCTTTCAGCTGCGTTCTCGTGCTCCGCTGCTACCACAACCCCCGTGCTCGCTGCTATCGTCTCATCGGCACGCAGATGTAGGGAGGCCCTGAGCGGCGTGCGACGCACGCACCCTCCCTTCCCTGCAAGTCCACATCGGATTCATGCGCGGCGTTTAGCATCTACATCGACGTCGCTCGTATCGCGGTGTGCGTGTCGCATGGCGCATGATGCTCGAATGTCGTAGGGAAGAAGAACGGCAGGCGTTAGGTAGTGGAGGAGGATTCGCACGCGGGGTGGCGTACCTCCGCCCGTTCCTCTCCAAGCTACGAGTCAGTTCTCGGGGGAGATCGTGATGGGTGACAACCGGTGAGCCAGACGATAGCAAGACAACTCCGAGGAGAGGTACGTCCCCTTCCCTCATCTTCTCCTCGCGCTCATCATCCGTTAGCCTCTCTTGTCAGCGCACGTCCTCATTGTCAACGGTCTTCGACTCAGGACTCCCTCTCCGCTTTCAATCTCCGTTATACAGCACACCGGCAATTAATCTCGTCACGCAGCTCGTCGCCTGTTATCGTCGTCCTGGAGCAGGCATCGGGGGAGACCCCCGCCCTCAGTAGCTCGTCTATCTGCGCTGGGAATACGCTCGCCAACAAGTGACATCTCTCGTTCCCTGTCTCCGCCGCCGTCATCTTCACCTCGGACACGCGTCGGCGTGGAGCAGTGAAGTATCAGGGCAGATTCTCCCTCCTGATCTGTCTTCAAGCTGCCCGTAGCCAAGCCTCCTGCAGTCTCGTCTGTCTCCGCGCCGTCGTCCTCGCCTCTTTGCTTTCCCATCCCCTCCCCGTCCTCCCTTCCACATTCCTCTCATACGGCACTGCCTCTCGTGGCCGTGCTGCGTCCGGACCTCACCTCTATCGCGCCCCACTCGACTTATACTTCTGCCCCGGGTTCACTCCGCGTGACACCGCATCAATGAGAGGAACGCGAAGTACCAGCGCTGCCATGCACACGAGCGTCTTTGAGATATTCCTCCCCCACATGGACTCTCATCACCCCATCCTCGTACGGTACGACCTGCCGCGAATCATGACATCTCCGTCGCCTCCCCGGCCCGCCACCGTTCGGATCCACCTGCGCGCACGATAGAAGGAGGAGACGCGATGAGCATATGACGGATACCGCGCCAACGCACGCACGCACCGCGCGCGCTCTTCGCACCCTCGCTGCGGCACGTCTTTCTTCCCATCGATGCGTCCCGTCGCCCAGCCCGCCCATCGTCGCGGAGGACACTCCACCTCGACATCCTCCTTCTCGCCCGCATTACCCTTTGTACCGGCGCGCTGTCCTCAAGTGGGAGGAAATGGGTACGCGCTGCTTCCTATCCGCGCGAGATTCCCCACCCGCGTACACGCGGAGAACCCATCGTCTCGTCGTCGCGGACGACCTGTGCCTCACCTCCTCGCCCCCGCCACGCTCCCTTTCGTACTCGAGATCCACAAGATGGGACCTGTACGCGCAACAGGTACCCCGCTCAACCCACGCGGCCACCACTCCTCCTCGTCTCCTCTCCCAGCGCGAGGTCCGCATGCGCGGGAGACGAAAGGTGACTATGGACGGGAACGCGTAGCATCTATGCGCGCGGATACCCCACCCCGCGTCCGCGCGCTGCTCCCTCGGCCACAATGTCTTCCCTTATGACACCCCCCTCCTCGTGCCGGACCTTTCCACCTCATTCCCATTCGTCCTTGGCGTCGGGACATGTACTGGACGCGAACGCGCGATGGATTCCTCGTCCAACTCATGCGCGCGCCTCGGCTCGTCGTCGCGGAGGGCGGCAGGCGGTGAGAAGAGGCGGATGTGTGCGCGCGGCGTCATATCCGCGCTTGAATGCGCCGTCCCGCGTCCACCCTGCTCGGCCCAGTGGCGCGGAGGCCCTAGCGACGCAGGACGACGTGCTCCCGTCTCCTCTCTCTTTGTGCTCTGTACCCGACTGCGCATGCTTGGGAGACGAGGAGTGGCTATAGATGCGTACGCGCAGCGTCACAAACGCGCGATGGATTTCCGACCCCCACCCACGCGTCTTCGCGTCCTTGCTCGCGCCGAAGTTCTTCGTAACAGCCAGTCCAAACACATGGAAGATGGAGGGGGAGAGTGCAGGGAAATGGAGAGCACATACTCGCAACATCGGCGGCACCGCGCTTGCGCGAGTGGCGCTATATCCCCGCGGGCGCGCAATCCCCGCTGGGATAGAGGCCGCAGTTGACGACGCATCTCGGACGCGTAGAAGATTCGATAGCCTTTGATGTGGGATCCTCAGTTTGTCGCGTCTTCCCTCTGAAGTCTTGTACTGACAATTCTTCTTAGATTTAAACGCGGGCTTTCTTGCAATTTGGTCCGTGACGTATATCGTACAGCGAGGATGGTTGAGCCGCCAAGAAGATCGATACGTCTCATATCCCAGTCTTCACTGAAAGTGTCGACGCCGACACTTGATATTTAGGATCCGATCTTCGTCCATATTCACTTCATACTGTCGGGCTCACGCGGTATTGCGGCTTCATGAGCCATACGTCGTGCCTTCAGAGTCGTTGTCGTCGGATTTGCGTAATTTTTCGAGGCACGGATGCGCGTGTTTGGCACTATTGTTGAGCGTGCCTCGCACTGAAGTTTGAAGATTCCTGTCATGTATGTACAGCACTTGGACAGAAAGAAAGGAGCCTGCTGTTTGCATCGACTAGGACCCGCTGATCAAATAAAACGGAATAGAATCGAAAACAAGACGTACTCAGAGATCTAGAGCAAGATCTATCTAGAGTCCGAGATAGTTTTAGACTTAAGCACCGGCATTGCACCTGGGGCTTTCGACGGCTTGTTGCGATTCAAATTAATCAACTCCATTCAGTCCGAGCTGCGTCATGTGTTCCGGTTCCCATTCCTCCTTGGACCATGACCCGGGGGCCGGACTTAGCCACCCTTATGAAGTCTTTCAGTTAATTAATCTAACAGGTTCATCTCGCGCGCACCGCTGGCTGGACTCCCCTAATCCAATTAGAAGTGCGGTGGTGGGACCGCAACTCTGCGGGGTTCTCTTCTCCTTGCCGAAACGTGTAGCTCAGCCGTACACATTTTTTTTCGAGTGGCTCCTGGTTGGTTCTGGCGCCACATTCCGAGTCGCAACGACCCTCTTCCAATTTTTTTTCATTATAATCGACTACTTGAAGTGCTGGAAAGTTCTTCTTCCAAGTACATTCGGACAGAAGGCGGTGCATGGCTATGCAGTGGCAGTTGGGTCGCCGTGGCACAGCAAAGCCACCTGTGGCTGTGGACGTACCACAGCCGCCGTTCTGTGGTACAGGACAGCAGCAAATATAGTAGGGTGCAAGAGAATAGCACTCTTGACTTTCATTGTGTGCTGGAAATCATGGAATATGCACCTGCATATGTCCTCAAAATTTCTTGAACATGCTCCCATTTTTTGTAGGCTGCCTGAATTGATGGGGCGCGTACGCCACGCAGCTCGAGAGCCCTTGACGAATTGACGAACTGGGATTTTGGGTCACCCGTCACACCCCTTGACGAATGAAATTTAATAATACAGTATTCCGCAAGGTCCCACCAAGCGCAGTCCGGTCCATGTACTTTGAAAGTCGGAGGTAAACGGCCACAAAGAAAGACACCATGAAAATGCTGTAGAGAAAGGTCTCTGATCGCAGACAGTAGGATGACGGACAAGAATGAGAGCTGGGCCATGGTGGAGGCGGACAAGGTTGAGATGGTCGTTGCATCAATTTGCGGTGTTTTCAATTGACGAGCATGGATTCGGTAGTTGCCGTGGACCTATACGAAAGAATAAAATAAAGTTGTATTAGCCTTTTGGGGCAACCCATTCCGGTGCGGTCTGGGGTGAATCGTAATACCATGAATGTTGTAACGGGATCACAAGACGGAGAAGTTTTTTCAAACGGGGCGGGATCGTAAGGTTAACCATGAAGACCGACAACGCCCTTGGGGACACAGTCAACAGTCATTGAGGTTAGCAGCAAAAGGAACGGAACCGTTGTCCCAAATAATTTATTAGCTCCTCTTGAGTTCCGGGCGGTATTTACCGCATTTGCGTCTTAAATTCTACTAATTAGGCTAAGTACTCGAAATACCATCCCTGCGCTTGATATCCGCTCGATCTTAAGTTCACACAGGACTTAAACTCGGGCGGGACTTAAGATCAGATTTGAGATCAGTTCATATAAAAAAGATATATCTATGAGAACTTAAGTTCGCACCACTTGAGCTCTTCCGTTGCAAGTTCTGTTGATGGACTTGAGTTCCGGCAGAACTTGAGCTCTACAGCGACTTCAGTTCCGATACTCACTTGAGATCTACAACTTCAGTATTAATATTGAGGGAAGATAAAGGATGCAACGCAGAAACTCACCTCTAGCAAGGACAACTAATACTGTGGACCCATTCACCCAAGGTGGCATCTTTAGTTCCTGTTTACAAACGCAAACAGGGTGGCATACCAGAATCATGAATGCCACCGGAAAGCTGTTGAAATCAGAGGTCGGTACACCTGAACTTGAGATTGTACAATTTGATCAAAACAAATTCTGGGATATGGGAGGGTGATGATACACCTACTCCGAGTCTAAGCGCGGAGTGAGAAGTGTGAGTGTGCGAGGTGGTCCAATATGTCCCAAATCCAACGGGTATGTACGAGGGCTAAAAAATATGAAATTGGGGCGATACAATGCTATTCTTGGGCGATGACGAGGGCTAACTTGAACTGGTGTCCACTGCGGACCTAAGGCTAATCTGGGCTAATACGTGGACTTGTGGTGAGTGACCGTGATCGAGGACGAGAGCTAAAACAATACGAGGACTTGTGCAGGAAAACTGCGGAGGGCGACTGGAATCCAAGTAAGAAATGAAGTCTATTGAGGTGGGGTGAGGAAGATGGAGTACATGGTAAAGATGTCCAGTATTTATAGGAGCCTTTGAGGCTGTGTTGGTAGCATACGGTACCGTAGGATGGAAGCAATAGGACTCCAGAAGGAGCAGCGGAATTTAGCCGAGCGGAGGAGGAGGTGGAATTGAATATAGGGACAGAAGAGCAGGCGGAAAAGGCGGTAGAGACGAAGGAGTACACGGAATAAGAATGGAGAAGCAAGAGGAGAACATAAGAGGGAAATATGAGTGATATAGGAGAGGTGGGGAAACCACGGAGGAAGATAGAGGCACGCAGACATCGCGGAATTGGGAATAACGGCTGAGGAGTATGCGGAACAAGGACGGAGAGCTTCAAGGAGAGCTAGAGGTAGTGTAGGAGATCCATAGGAGTTAAATATGAGAATAGGAGGAAAGGCGGAGATGACGAGAAGGTGGCGGAGGAGAGAGAAGGAGGCGGAGTTGACGGAATGAACTGTGAGAAGCCGGAATAGCTGTGCTGTGGGAACTCCGCTGACTGCGTGTGAACTCCGTTTCCGCGTGTAGCGCGCCTTGGTGCGTATCAGTGAATTGTTGAGGAGAAAAGCATAGACTCGAGCGAAGATTTCATCGAAGTTAAAGCCAAGTCGAAGTGATGTGTCGTGACGTGTTTGGCAATTTCGACCACCGATTGTGTGATTCAGTACAAGATGAGCCGCCGCTTCGCTCTGGCAGTCATCGAGTTAATCTACATGTACCCATAGGTGACGAAGATCTAATTTCAATTGCGCTAAAACTACTAGGCTATCGGGACAAACTGTAGACAAAGCTCAAGGTACACCAAATACAACAATGACAGGGTGGGTTTGAACCAAAGCCCAACGATTCTAGAGATGTCATAATGAAACCAGCTCTCAAAGAACAGTAAATTGAGCACGAAAGGTTTGCCGGCCCAAACACAGAAAGGAAACGAGTAAATTGCTGCTCGAAGAGTATGCCGGGTTCCAGGAGAATGTGGCTGGTGATATGAACTGATTGAGGGTAGGCTGTTGGACTGTGGAGCTTGTTGAATATTTGAGACACAACATTGATGGTATCCAGTCGGGGAAGAGGAGGGAAGTCCGAATTTAACCACGGCGGCCCACATGATCAACAGATAGGTTGCGATGAATAAAGCCAACCCTTGGGCGTCAATTGGTGACACTGGCGAGGACTTCTGGATTAGTTGAGGAACAGTGGCCGAATATTGATAGAGAAATGAATATGTGGCCAGCAATGTAGACAGGGATTTGACGGTTGCGAATTTGAGGACCAGAGAGCTCTATATCCAGCATGCAAAAGTCGCAGAAAATGCAACCCAGAGAGCGCGCAGCAATATTAACCAATGGGTGCAGACGCGAGAATTGAGGGATGTTAAGCTCACGAGGGACGGGGAACCTGTGGCATTTATGTATAGAAAATGCTCGGGGGATAGGCCGCAGTTGCTGCGACATGTCAGCTGTACTGCCCAAATCTATTCATCTGACGGCTTCCGAACCACGAAACCACCATTTATGGGATTAAAATTTCTGATTGTTTAGGGAACTGTTCAATCGAAGTGGGTGGCTGTGGGTTGATGCTGTTGTTGAAATTTCCTGCGCGGACCTTGACTACTGCGGCAAAGTCTGCCTAACATGAGCTCGAGGTCAGCTGAGGATCTCAATGGCAATGGATCGAGACAGCTCTGTAAAAACAAATTAAAAATGGAGCACGAAACCAGAGCAAGATATCAGATAAATGGAGAAGAGTACAAACATTTACAAAGAATCGCGAAGCATTTCGTTAAAGAACGGTTAATGTCACGCGTTGGTTACGCGTTACTCATAACTTGCCTTTTCTGACCACCACTTGACCACCGCCCACCAAAAAACATGCTGCACCCAGCAACAACCATCCAACCACCTGTGAGGCCAGGGACCGGGACGGAGTGACACTGCCCAAGTGGTGACACCTTTCTTGGCCAATCAGCCTGAGATTCTCATACCAACAACATGCCACAGATGCCACCCGCCGACAAGCCGACTTCGCTCTTTTGCTGACTGTTGCGAGCCTGTGTATCTGATCGATTTGATAGATTGGGTTTTGTTGGGTTTCAGCGACGACTCGCGAGATGAATGGTGCGTGGCAATGGGTTCATAAACATCTTTATTTGTTATTGACTATGATTGAGGCATACATACACAGATTGTAAGTACAAGGAATTCAGAGCAGGGCAGTTTAAGGCGTACACAGGGTGGGACTTAAGTATAAGGGACAAACTTTAGTTACACGCACTTACGTTATACGGGACTTGAGTTAAGTAGGTACGCTAATTAGACTTGAGTTATGACTGGAGCTGCAACTCAAGTCCCCAGACAAACTTACGTGTTGGGGAATTTGAGTGTTTGGGTGAAACTTAAGTTCAGATGAGGGAGAGTGCCCACCAGCACCCACCCGCGGCGCAGGCTGCGAGACGGAACTTAAGTTGCGCGGAAACTTAAGATCGAAATGCGGTAAATACCGCAAGAACTTGAGTTATGCTACTCTCATTTCATCGTTGAGGGCTGCAAAGCCCCGAGCTTCTCGCAGCTTTCGTTGCTGCATCAGCATACTGCTGAGTCCCATCAGAAACCCCTGCCAAAACCTGAGACTTCCAAGTGTGACGCCGAAGGCTGCAAAGCCCCGAGCTTCCCGCGGCATTCGTTGCTGCATCAGCATACTGCTGAGGCCCATCCGAAACCCCTGCCAAAACAAGGGGCTTTCAAGTGTGGCGCGGAAGGCTGCAAAGCCCCGAGCTTCTCGCAGCTTCCGTTGCTGCATCAGCATACTGCCGAGGCCAATCCGAAGTCCAGTAGAAATACCTCTTCTGGCTCGTGAGCTCTCTCTATCTCGTCACAAATCGTAAATATTGACTGGCCAAAGATCTACCTCAGCTACTGTACTATTAAAATCAATTCGTCAGTCGCGCATCACGAATTTTGCAACCTTGTCACGCGTCACCGAGGCTCTTGATGAATATACTTTTCGTCACGACAGGTTCAAATTTCGGTTCAGGTCAGGGGAGCTTGGAGCAATTTTCATCAGCTGTGGGCACTTTCCACTCAATTTATTGCCCATTTTCACGGTTTTTGGCTTCAAATCTCACAAATATCGTGGTTCAGAACAAGGTCAATAGCAAAATGCATTTTTCCGGATCACTCAAAGATATAGTGAAATAAATTGCTAAGGACTTTCTTAGACTATTCCATTGAGTCGCTGTGCATTCAACACAACTCCTGGAATATATTTACGGGTTGACGAAATTTGAGGGCTGTCACGCAGCTCGAGCTCCCTTGACGAATTGACGAATTGGAACTTTGGGTCACGTGTCACACCCCTTGACGAATTGATTTTAATAGTACAGTATCTCAACACAAGGATACCAAATTCCCATTCCGAATACAGCATCCGCATCCACATCTTTAGCAGCACAGAATGCCATCTCTAGCCCCGATTACGTTCCAGCGGTGGTGAGAAGATTTAAGCAATGATTAACTCATGGAAAACAAGTTCTCTCCTCCACTTGAGGAAGTGCTGCAATGACTAACGCAACTGGAACTCCGACAGATGCTGAGTGACAAATCCACGTTGAAAGTTGCCATGGTTTGTGTGCTTTTCCCCGTTCCAAGTCATCAACGCCTGACCAAATACTTTGACTTCAGCATTTCGCAGAGCTTGCAGAGAACATTATTCGGTCATCTACGAACGACCGGAGAATCAGGTACTTAGTTACACATGCCTTTCTCTAGTCCCGGAAGAGCCTAAAATTCAGTGCAGCTTTTGGAATCATCTGAAGGAACGAATCGAGTGGTTGAGCAAGCACAATAATGTCTGTAGTCTTGCGTATAGTGCCAAATTCCGCGCCGATGTCAGGATGGTATGAGATAACCTTTACTCATCGCTCTGACATTCCCACGGATTCTTTGGGCCTGCAGTTGTTACAGGACTTTGGCTACAATGACAGCATTAAGATTCAGAAGGCCTTTCTCGAAAACGACCAGGTTATCTCGCATCTATTCCGTGAGGTAGTTCACTCGGGAAAAGAGAAGATTTTACACCTCACTGATGAGAAAGCTACTGGTTTCATGGATGCACTGCACAAGGTAGTATGTCTCATCGGCGAACTAAATGGTAATTTAACATATTTATGCGCACGCAGTGTATTATGGCGAGTGACGACACCCCGTTTGTCCTTCCAGCACGGCGGTTGCTGAAAGACCTGTGTGCTGCTGCCAAGGCATTTCCTCCAACCCTATTCCTGGAATCGGATTCTGTAGACACAAATCGACAGATTCGTCGGGAGAGCACATGCTACACTCGAATGACTTCAGAAATATTTTGCAATTTTCTCTTGCCCCGGGATGTTTTCCTTCTTTCTCCGTATTCTCCGTCTTGCTTTCCTAGACTCGGATGCCTTTGCCCTTCTGTATTCTGTTCTCTGCTGGAGCGAAGCGAGGAGCGTTTTGTTATCCCTTCTTCCTCTCGTTCCTGCACATTTCCCCAATTGCATATCCAACGATCCCCTTTGCTAGAACTACGCAACTGCGCAAACTTCCCCGTGAATGGCACAGCGCAGTGCAGCACATTTCGGCTACAGCGGAAGCCTGCAATTGTCCCTTTCAGTTGACATCTCAGCTAAATTCTTTACGTTATTCTCTGTCAGATCCTATTCCTATCCTGTACCACCCTGTACTGAAGCAACGGTCACGGTCACAGTAGGGCCCGTTGCGTTGTAAAATTCGTGCTCGGTCACGGTCACGATGGAGCTCGTTGTCTCAAAATTACCGTGACATCCATGCAAAGAAAGGAAAGAAAAAAATCCGAAGGGTTGGAACAGGCTTGTTATCAGCGGAAATGAAGAAATCGGGTAGTTTGTGCATCAAATGGATATGAAAATGTTCCTCAACACCCTGAAAAACAGCCCGAACTAATAATAGTGGCCATTGCATTTTTTTGCAACAGTCACTGTCACAATGCTCGCCGTTGCCTGAAAAAAGTGCAACGGAAATGTTACGGTAAGTTTGGCATTGCTTCACTACAGGGACGTACAGCACATGAAAAGTCACATGGGCTGGTCCCACGGTAACCCACGGTCTCGGAATCCGCCGTACGCAGGCGAACCGGGGATCTCGGAATCTGCCGTGTGCGGGCGAAACTGGGATTGAGCCTGACTGAGCTGTGTGCGGATGAGCTATTATACGACATATCTTGCCTACCCATGTGCATCAGTCTGATCTTTGTCTGATCTGCGTACGGACACTGGCACGAACGGGATCGGCATTTCGCACGGTTGACACTTGCCCTTTAGGGTTCCACTCCATCACTCTTTACTTTCAGTTCGTCTGCGCCGTCCGCTCGAGAAGCTGTTCGAGCGATACCATGTGGGTACAATCAAAAGCTTTGAAAAGCATCGCTTGACCCTCGGGACCACCATCTTGGACCCGTTCCTGTCTTTCTTGGGTATGTCATTCTCACCGATTCTGACGCTTTACTTTTCTTTAATTTCCGCTCGCCGCACTGTCGCACAACTCCCACCGTTCGCATGAGACAGTCCCATGTGGGATACACAGTGAATTCACATGATGCAGTTCCCGCCACACCCTCTCGAACCCGTTCCGCACTTCTTTTTGTTGGAGATAAGCAATCCAGCTCAAGTCGGAGACATGACCGAGCCGCTGCCTAAAAGCTAACTGATACGGCATCGGAGGGAACACGCCGGAACTGGCAGGAAGAATAGGATTTATTATAAATACAGTAGAGCTCTTCATGAGTTTGTAACCTAACGGCCAGCAGTGATATCTCACTAGGTTCACGAGATAAAACCAACACTTTACTTGTTATCTTCTTTTACTCATAATACTCCTACTTTACTATGTACAGGCCCATTATGTACCATGTACAGTGGCGACCTGCACCCCATTAGATAGATTTGATTTGTTCCTTGGATTGTTGTCGCCCTCTGCAGTCCATCTGCACTAGTACAAGTATTGGCTTCGTGCTAAGGCATACCGCGAGTGCACCCATGGGTAACTCGGATCCGTGGGAACGAGTACCCATGAAGAAAAAAGCCATACTCAGATCCGTGAGTATAATACCCACAGATCATATGAGTACTCGTGAGTATTGAAAAACCCGCAGGTACCTGTGAGTACCTGTGGGTTTTGGTTGTATTTTGGTGATTTGGTCGCTCAAACACACCTCATTTACGCTGTAGAGTGGTATCATTGCTCTGAACTCATGGAGGTACCACCTCATTAAGCTGTACAGGCAGTAGAAATATATATTAGGCAGTGTTCTGAGTCCGAGTACTCGTGAGTTTGCAAAGCTTTCAACCAAAATTGATACTCGGATCCGTGGGAAACTCATGGCCACAGGTACTCGGATCCGTGAGTATGGATACTCGCGAGTTTTCCCACGAGTATACTCACATTGACCCGCAGGTAACTCGCACTCGTGGTATGCCTTACTTCGTGCCATACGCTGACCCTCGATCGTAGTCTTTTAAAGTCCTCGCCCAAGTTTAGTCTCGCCATCGCTTGCGTTAGTCTTCGTCACCATTGTCTCGTTATATCGCCGCTGTTGCCCATCTGCTCGAACATACCGGATTGGATTCGGAACATTTTGGACCAACTCGCTCACCCGCGCTTATTGCGCCGTGCTTAGACCCGGAATGAGTGCATCACCCGAATTATTATATGCCCGAATACATCTAGTTTACCTGTGCCAATATCGTTGCTTGTCCTCGGGAGCTGAGTGTTCAAGCATTTGAGATTAGTTGGAATTTCCAGCGAGACTGCCCTGGGTATCCGAGTCGGACGCTGATTTCGACTGCGGGACGTGAAAGCTGCGCCCAGGTTAAGTTGAACAGGCGCAGTTTCAGTCAAGTTTCAGTGACAAGATTAATCTTGTCCATCCGACGTCCTGCTCTAAGCCATCAGAGGGACCGCTCTTCTGCGTATGTAAGAAGCCCCAGGAACCCTGGGGCGTTGGGACTGTGAATCCGGATTTAATGCGCGATGAATTAATCCGACGATCCATGAGGTAGGTAGGTAGGCATCAGTGACTTGACAGATTAGTTGTTTGAAGAGACTTCAAATTTTACGTGGGCTGTTTGGTATACTTCCTACAGTTTTGCGGCCCAGTCTCACCCCAGACCAACCTTGTGGCCTGCATTTTTGAGCCTCAGGAAGTGCAATTACCATGTGACAACGGGGAAAAAAAAAAAAAATACGCGTGTTCACGGAATTATGCAAACGGCTGTAATATTTTACATCGAAATTAATACGTCCTAGGCCCAAAAATTCCAGAGCCCGGTACGTACATTCCTCTCATCAAACTGCGCTCATTTCCCCCTGTATTATAAATGCTGCGACACTGCCGATTTCCATTGCTATCCAATTCCAGTACCTTGCACGTATGAATTGATTCCTTTTATTAATATTATCTGCATTCATAATTCTCAGTCATCCCCACTACCTCTCTCTATGTCACATGTGCCGAAGCGTAGCAGACGCATATCTTGTTTCGGTCTCACATTTCAATAAATTGGGTTATTTCATTTTTTGTACCCTGGTGCCGAAGCGAAGCGGAGGTATATCTTGTCTAGATAGATATTATTTTTGACGGCTTAAAATAGTCAAGAAGCGGATCTATGAACAAATAAATTGTGTTTAAGACTTTAGGGGAGGTCGGTTGCTAGAGCGCTGATAGCGAAGTTTGAGAAGGCTTCGGACGGACAGCGTAATTTCATAAAGAAGGTAACAACAAAACTAGGGTCTCGGGCCGCCGGCCCGGATATTCCGCGGTGACCTGTAACTGAGACGTTTGCATCTTTCCACTGACCATCGCGTTCAACGGCGCTGAGACACGACAGGTAACCACGTCGTCGCCCGCGAACTAATCGCCGCCGGCCATGAAGGAGATTCTCTACCTTCGGGCAGGAACGCAAGCGAACTGCATCGGAACCCACTTCGGAATACTCAGGAGAGCTATTTTACTTACGAAAATGAAGAGGACCCAGAAATCGACCCTGGAATCTCTAGGGCCTGAATCAGAAGGCGCGGAGTTTCGTTCTCAAGATTTTCTTGGATCGTAACCGTCTGTGCCGTACAGGGCGAACCCCATTTTGCCCTCGACTTCTTGCATTGACCCCAAAGGTTGAGTGGCTTTACCACCTGCTCCTAGAGCCTTCCTGAAACTGTAATCAGCCCAATTTGGTACGCTTAGCCAGACGAACTCCCTCTTCAGCATGGATCCCACCTTAGACGGGCAAATCCTTTGGTTCGCGCCAATTTCTTGGGCCAGGATGTACGTATTTTAATCAATCCCTCGCTGGCCGGGAATCCCGTCGAATACAAGTAAGACCCGGCCAGCAAGAGTCACTATCAAATTGATATGGAAGAATCGGACATGAATGCTGGGTACGCATCGTCGGCGGTTCAGCTTGAAGACGTTTGATACTGGTCGGATTTTAATCGCCTGTTCTATGTCCCGCGTACAATCCTGGAAGAATGTGAGACTATCCAGGTATTTGCATTCGTGCGGGAGCAGTACCATCAGCCGACGACCCACACATAGGGTATTCAACTCATGCACGACATGTCGACGTTTGATTTGTTTGCCAACGCCATTTTGACGTCGGTGCGCGACGACTTTGCCAAGACGCCGCTAGTTTCATTGCCCATTGCTCTCAGATGTCACCTCATTTCAACCAGTGGATGTGAGGAGCGGTAAAATACACTTTTTCCACAAGCCCTGACTTGTTTTTGGAATCGACTGGTTGTGCGGAAACTAATCAATGCCCTCGCAATGCGGGGTTTCAGCGAGATGTCGCCCTTGTGTGTTCCAATACAGTCTCCCACGACGTGGACCGATGAAGTATGCAGCAGTACGTATACGCACGCCCGTGTATGTGGCTTTCCCTGCCGTTTTCCGTCTCTTACCAGTGCCGTAACCAGAGAGCACATGCATTTCATACGTCTTCAATCTTCTCAGCCGAAATAGAAACCGCAGCGCTTCTCTTGCGGTATGTCGGACGCCCGAAATTCCGTTTTCTTCTAACTTACTATTGCTAAGACTGATCTAAGCTTTTCTGCGCAGTTAAGTTGGAGGACCGCCATGTGATTGTCATTTATAGAGCTGAGAGGTGTTTCCCCTCATATATGACGCCAAGGAGCTGGAAGGCCGTATTTACAACTTCTCCTCCTAGACTTCAACACCCGTCCGCCAATTTTCTTCGTCTAGACCTGCCTATAATAGCTAACTTACTCTTTAGCACTCAACACAATTTAGCCGCCTTGATGTTACGAGGGCATTCTAAGGTGGGTCAGCTTGGTACGAGGAAACGTAGCTCTAACCTGCCACGGCCACAGAAAAAAACGGACACGGAGCTTGCACGCGCTCGGGAGGCCGAGAAAGCCGCGCGATCTTATGACTCTCTGTTCAACGTAGAACCGGAGGATACCGAGGGCGGCGGAGCTAGCAGGGACCAGCGAAAGAGCTGGAGGAAAATTTCATGTCACGTGTGTAGAGAGTGCCTCAGGTTTCGAGTCTGTTTGGTCTAAGATTTCCCTGCCTTTGATTCTACACGCGGAGCTTGCGGGAACGTATGCACCTTCTTCACACGTCTAAATCGTGTTCCTCTTACCGAGTCTTCGTTCCCATTTATTGCCCCGCATTCAGACCGAAGACATTCCTCGGAGTCACGGGTTTTCGGTGATATATTCTGGGCACATCCGGGCACAGAAAACTCTTCGTTCGCCGCGGAGAAATCATGTCGTTGCGCGGTCGTGGCGCCTAGCGAAAGACAGTTTCTGCAGGTCTTCAGCATCGTGTTCCTACGGCGCCTTAGAACGATTTGCGGCACGTTAGAGAGAGCGGTAATAACCGTCGTTTTATCGCTTTCGGGGCAAGCATTCCCTTTTACTCGGACCTCACGAGTTTAATCTGCCGCTGAAGACAATCCGCCGTCAAGTTGATTATGTATGGGTAGGTTTTCACACTCACAAACCTTGTTATTTGCCCATCTTCGTCATAGACACCCCAATGACCTCCTCTGCTCGTACGTTCTGGGTCTCACGCATGTCTTCCTTCCAGATGATTGACCAATGGAGAGATGAAACCTAAAGGTACGGGGCAATTTTGGGACGGTCATGCTACTCTCCCAGCCCCTACAAATTCTCAAACTCGCAAAAGAGTCTAAAATTCATCGGTGGGCTTCGCAATTTTACTTCTCGCAAGCTATAACGCATCACCTTTGGACTTCCCAGGTACAATTTAATCACCTATGAACCTTGCAAATAAAACGCCGTTCCAAGGCAACGTGACACTCGTCCGTGGGTCCCGCCTACCTGTTCTCGTCAAGCCGTTGCCCCATACTCCCTTGAAGGTTCTTAACGGGTGTGAGGTTGCTTTGCCCGTCGCGGAATCAGCTGCGCCTCAACAGCGCTTCATGAAAGGGAAGGTAGTACGACACTCGAACCAGCTCTGATTTTTTGAAACCCCATATTTAGGCTCGGGGCACGCTACCGTCGTTTTTCGCGATGAGTTACCACGACCTCGAGATCCGACCTGCGGCCCGAGACAGTTCAAATTGGACACAGCTCCGATTAGGGAAAGGATCAAGTACATGCTTCAGTTAGACAAGAGCAATTAGAATCGGACGGAAGGCGTCGCTTCTAAGACGGCTTGTTTGGTCATAGAAATTCGGTCCGTCATCTCCTTACCAAACCCCATCCTCGCGGACGGTGACATCCCTACTACCTAATTCATGGTTCTCCCTCTAGTTATATATACAGCAAATGGCTCCTCTTCTATCTTGACCAGATGATGGAAGCGAGTTTCTCTCCCGATAAATGACAGCTACAGCAAGAATGATCTTCCCGCCCTTAATGTCCTTTCGTCCGGGCATAAACGAGCCTCAGCCAGGACCCTACGTTACCCATCCCGCCCTTCGTACGTGCCGGGCTCTTTGATTCTCCCCATATGATCTGATCGATTCATAACCAGATATACGCGACGTTGCCGATGCACACAAAGTTTTAGAGGCCGTCCGATTAAATATCCTCCCTCTCATCCGTCGGCGACTCCTGGCCCATGAGAGGGAACAGCTGAGGAGTGGTAATGTCTTCGTATGGGAGGAGTCCGAAGACAATGGCGAGGGAGGCCTCGTACGGTGGACCGAAGGTAGACGATGGTAATTTATCCCCTCTCGCTCCATCCCGCCGATTGATGGTATTTTATCAAAGGTCCCAGAGCAGGATGCGTGGCAATTACCTGTTCTACGACGAAAAAATAGAGACGACCGAGGAGGAGAAGCAGGCTAAAGCTACCCGCCGGTTCGTCTCGCCCCGCCTCTTCGGCATAATCACTGACATCCGCCTGTATTAGTGCCAACAAGGCTTTTGACTTGCCCCCCCCAAAAAGAAAGGACCGCCCATCGAAAGTAAATGGACTCACCAAGCAAACCTACTCTGTCACGGTTCGCATGCCAGGGTTTTCCCACACCCGCAAATGGCATATCGTCGCCTACTCTTCGGTGGGGAAACCCGAAGACAGCTCGGACCGTCCCTGATTTCTAGTTCCTAGGCCTCCGACTACACACGCCTTCCCGTTGTAGACAACTACGACTACTTGCGATGCATTCGCGTACCAGATGGTGTGTTCACCAGCAACCAAACGACATGCAGCAATCATGATTGCTTTCCGCCGCATTCGGATGAGGTCGACTCCACACGGGGATCGCAGTCGCCAGTTAGCCCCAGTTTTGAACTGAGGTCTGCCCGACTGCCACCACCACGGTTTCACGGTCGAGGGCCAGAATATCCCCTCGTGCTGCCTCCGCCAGTCCCACCATCGAGAGATACCAATGCACGAGTCAGTCTACCCCCCCTGTCATCGCTCGGTTACCACGCGCCCAGGTCCCCGGACATTCCACCTCATCCACAACCGCGCATGTGCGCGCTCGACTTTCCCCGGAGGATCGTCGTATCTTGGACCGTTTCCGTGTTGTATTATAACTTTGATAGAGTGATTTGCTTTCCCTACAACTAGCACGAGGGGAAGGTGGCGCGCGGACGGGTGGTCGCTTGAGCACCGCATTTTATGTTATCCGCGATTGAGCCCACGAAGGGTACACCACCAAAGGGCACCCACGTGTTTCCTAGCTGGAAAAAAAAAGTGATGAGTTCATGCCGCTTCCGGCTGGGGCTGGCCTCCCGAGGGCTGGCGGCCCATTTGCCAATAGGTCCATAGCTTTAGTGTGGTGGCCAGCTGAACACACATACTTATAGGCGAACTGAGTACATGCCGGAAAGAAAGAGATCACCCATAAGAAAACCAAGGACATATCGACGAGTCACGAATGGGGTACTCACCCGCATCACCTAACTATCAACACCCATCCCCTCGATTTTTATCACTTGCGGGGTAAGTAGTCTGTTGAGCGTTTCCGTGCATGAGTGTTCATTGTGTTCGCGCAGCATCATCGACGTTGGGAAGAAAGAGGGCAGATTCTGAGAGAGAATTGGCGCAAGGACGGGGATAACGACCGCACTGCAGCTTGTAAGAACGGACACGCGCATTGCTTGCGGGCCGTCAAAACAGGTGCATCAGTAAAACTACAGGTTTGTCTTTGGCGTCTTTGAAACCCGTCTTTGAGTGTCTTTGTCTTTGGGCAAGGTCTTAGGTCTTTGGCGGCGAGTCTTTGACGCGTCTTTGTCTTGGGCACGACATCTTAGTCTTTGGTGGGCGTCTTTGGTTTTGACTACTTCACAAAGAAGTTTCCTGATTTTTTGTACATACATCGGCCTGACATGTTTGGATATGGTTCTTCAACTGTGTTTATGAATATCTCCAGGTGGTCCATCGATGTGCGCACGGTTCAGGGAATTTAACGTGATTGATCAAAATAAGGGTGGGAGCAACCTTGATGAGACAAAGGAAGTATGTAAAATGCGAGATACTGATCCAGCTCGGAGAACTAGCAGTCTGAAGAGGGAATGCGGGTTGGCGGTGGTTGATGGAGAGAGCGAGAACTTTGAAACGTACAAGTCATTGAAACTCCGCTTCGGATCAATACCGTTGTCAATCGCATGACAGATGACAGATGGGATCAAAGGGTTCGTTGCTCTCGCCTCTTACCCGCATCCTCTCCCTGTCTCGGTAACCCAGACGTTCTGGTGACAGCGGACCGGGCGGACAACCGGACCGGGCGGAGTTTCAAAAGATAGTGCAGAACTGTCACCAGAACGTCTGGGGCATTTGGCATAGTAACACCCCCATCGAGTCACAGTGTCACATAACGACGTGCTGAATCATCATCCCGTTTGAGACTTTGCCATCAACCTTCGACGCGCCGCACACCTGGCTCTCTCCTGCCCGTCCGGACACCCATGGAAGAACCTCACGTCAAGCGTAATGCCGAATCACAGCGTATCCTGCGGGATGCGCGTGAAAAAGCGCGTAAAAAGAACGGATACGATTGGCAGGCAACGCGACGCGACTTGACGCGTCTTTTTGAAAAAGAGTATGGGAAACCTCCGTACGATCGGCAAATAGACGTAGCAGAAGCCCTCCTTCTTGGGCTCGATGCGGTTGTCATCGCGGGCACTGGTGCCGGGAAAACAATCCCATTTATGCTCCCGCTCCTCCTGCATCGCGAGAAATTTGTTCTCATCATCTCGCCGCTCAAAGTACTACAGGAAGACCAGGTCTGGAATCAACTGAGCTGGTCAATTAAATTAAATTCTTAAATCTTTCTAGGCTGCACGGTTTGAGGCAATAGGATTGGCAGCTGCAGCCGTGAATGGGGATACTTACTCGACGGCGAAAGCGGTGCGTCACTTGTCTTCTCACCCCGTACACGGCTAATACATCCTAAGTCTATTGATAATCATTCCCTCAATGCGATTTTGACGTCCCCGGAGATGTGCTTCACGAATCCAGAGTTTCGTAAATGGCTCAAGTCCGAGCCCACGGCCCAACGAATTCTCGCCGTGATCGTGGATGAAGCTCACTGTGCGTCCCAATGGGGTGGGGATTTTCGGCCTCACTATGCAATACTTGACAATCTCCGAACGCTGCTGCCTGTCGGAACCCCAGTGTTGGCTACATCTGCGACACTGAATCCCGAAGCCTTGAACGAAGTTTGCTCTGGGCTCAATATAGATTTGGACGACTCATTTTTCCTGAATCTGGGCAACGATCGTCCAAATATTACGCCATCAATAGTCTTGATGAATAGTGCTAAAGACTACGAGGCTACCTTTGGACTTCTCCCTGATCCGTCCACGGTCAAGACTATCGAAGATCTTCCCAAAACCCTTGGGTTCACGGACGCCATTAAAAAAACACAAGTCCTCTGCCGTTACCTCCGCCGACGATATTCCAATCTCCCGCGTAGCTCCATTGACTTCCTTCACGCCCATCGCACCGCTAAAGCAAAGCGACGCATAATGAAGCAGTTCCGAAAAGGGAAGATCAAAATTCTCGTGGCGACCGAAGCCGCTGGGATGGTGAGCATTTAAATTAATTCCGCATACAAACTAACCGCAATTCCAGGGTGCAGATATCCCGGACATTGAGCTCGTCATTCAGTTCGGGGTCCCTAAATCATTATCCGTCTGGTTTCAGAGGGCCGGACGTGCCGGCAGGTTTCCGGGTCTCCAAGCTCGCGCAATTATGCTCGTGGAGAAATCAATGTTCCAGAGGAAGAAGCCACGGAAAGGGGGCACAGCACAAGAGTCAGCACCGGTTGAGCCAGAGATCGGTGGCGGGTCTGCCTCGGATTCGGATTCATCTGATGAAGAAGTCGACCGTGAGCAAACGGAACAGACCAAAACAGCACCGAAGAAAATACCAAAAACAGCGAAAGTTAACCTGAACGATGGCCTCGTCTGGGGAAAGAACGTTGATCCCATCTTACGGGAGTACATCTCGACCGAGCAGTGCCGCCGTGACTTATCGGACAAGCACTTCAACAACCCGCCCCGGCGCCGTAAGCCTCTATTTGAGTCGGTTTTTCCCATTGCTTACCCTTATGAAGCACCTACTGGACCCTGTTGCGATAACTGCATTCAAATGGCCAACAAAGATGGGGAAGATTCGGGCGACGAGAGTTCGGAAACATCGCGTCCACAAACCCCCGTGCAACCCGACTCAGCCCCGCACAGTGCGCAGTCCACGCCATCCAAGCACACCAACGCCAACGGCAAGCGTCCTATGACCAGGAATCGGGCGAAGCGAGGCGAGGGGCCATCGACTCGTCGTACAGAACACCTCAAAGCAGCGCGCACAGCTTTGACTGAATGGCGCACACGGACGTACCTTGCCAAGTACTCGACGTGCTCGTTTACTGACATCGGAATCATGCCCGATACTATTCTGACATCTCTCGCGTCGAAACGTGTTCAGACGATTGAGCAGATGGAGGCATTATCACCGGCATGGATGTTTGTACGGAGACACGGGCAGGAAGTCATCGAGCTGCTGCAGCGAGTGGACAGAACTCACCGCGAGGAACGCGAGAAGGTAACATTGCATAACAGAGCGGTGAGGCGTAAGCGGACCGAAGCAGTCAAGGCCGCCGAGCAGCGCCGTAAAAAGCTCGCAAAACCCCCGCATAGAACAGCGGTACCACCACCGCTTCCGCAACAAACCCCGATTCCACTTCGGCAACCATTAACAGCGTCGTTAGTGAATAGTAATGTAAGTTTCATTCATTCTCTATCTTTCCGCGCCAAACTTATTCTGGAAGCCCAGATTTTACCCATGACCCCTTCCCCTGCATCCATACAGACCAACGCTGGCTTTTATTTGACCCCACAATCTGTCGCCGGGCCGTCGTCATCGCCGGGCCCTTACCTGACCCGCAATCTACACCTGGATCCTCGCGCGACTCCTCCGGGACAGCCAATGCACGGTTACGGGTATCAAACTCCTTACCAGACCCGCCATTCATATCCGTATCCGTATCCAACACCATATCCGACGCCGCTCCCACCCCCATTTCCTATACCGACTCCGCATCCGGCGGAGCGAAACAACGAATTCCCCCAATCAATTAATCCGTGGGCAACTCCGCCGTCGACAATCCCGCAGCCAGCTACCCTTTATTTCACTCCGAACTCAAACCCCCAGCTATACACTACTCAGTTTATGCCCGTTCAAATGAATCCTCAACAATTATATATACCCTCGCGTAATGTTTCATCTCGCTTTCATCCATATATCCCTGACCGTATGTAGAATATTTTGTAATTTGTTGATACTCCTATTCCGAATCAGTTCCTGCTGAGTCCCAGTCCTGATGAGTTGCCCGTTCAATTGTCCGACCATCAATCCAGTTCAGCATGACTTCGCTTGTTTGCAGCCCAATAAACCCCTTTGTAACGACATCGGCAGGCCGGTCGTTCTCAGATTTTGTTCCTATTTTGCGCCCGGGGATGAGTTTATGGGTCTTGGAAGCTCGGTACCACTTCTGGAGATCGTTAATGTCGGCCTCTTTCTTTGGGATGGTGTGTTTCCATCCTCGGACCCGGGTTTTGAATTCTGTTTCCATATGCGAGCTCACAGATCGAATAACGTGGATTGCTGGATGCAACTTCTTGAGGTACTTCCAGTCAATGTTTGGGCCTTCCGAGCGGTGAGTAACCTATGAAATAAAATTATTTGTGTTCTGTTTCTATTCGCAGAGATACCGCACTTTAATGTCTTTGATATTCATCTCTTGTGCTTCGTCAACTGGCATGTGTCCAGTACGCCGGCCAGTATTGTTAATTACCCAGCAATTATCGCGGATAAAATCACTTGCAAAGCGTGAACATAGCCCTAATTGCAGTCAAAAGACTCACCGAATTTCTGGAGGCCAATCACGATTTAATGCCTGTAGCAATTCAAGCATTTCAATGGCATATTTCGAGTTTCTTCCCCCAATAAAACGGAAAAGCATCTGTGGAATCATGTCCTCCATGAGCCCAACATCGCCACGCTCAATTGCAGAGCGGAGCATGATGTAAGGAAGAACATCACGAAGAAACATGATGGACTGCTCTTTTAATTCGTCCTTTTGATTCCGTGCGCGACGCATTACGAGGGCTGCAGAGGAGGCATGATTAGAAACAATTTTTTCGGCGAGTTTAAGCAGATCCTCGGGGCCTTTCTGGCGCAACTCTGCCAGATCTTTGACACCGCCAACCTGGAGCCAAAGTTCGCGTACTTGCGCTTCGGCAATGATGTGGAGGGTCTCATCTAGGTCATGGAAGAAAGGGCCCTGGGTTTTCGATGACTGCAGGCCTTTACGTCCCAATGTGTCGAAAACAGCACTGAGTCCCCGTCCTTTCGATGTTCCAAGATGTTGTTTATGAATCGAGTTTGCGAACGCCATCGAAATGTGCAGCCAGCCGGCAGGGACAATCAGCCAATCGAGTCGGTCGAAAGAGTTGTCGTCCTCGGCGCGGAATCTAAACAGATTGCGCAGGCGATCCACGGTGAGCTGATCTCCGACCCACGCCATGATACGTTCCAGCCCAATCTTTTTCTGAAGCTCGGGATCATCTAGTTTCAGCTGTCGAAGCCATTCAATGATGAGACGAGCATTGTCCTCGTACGCCGCTTCCGGGATGTCGACAGAACCCAAAAGATACTGCAACACAATGTGTTCAAGCCCACAGGGCAGCTCTCGGACAGGAGCAGGACGTTGGAGTGATGCATGATCGCGTTGGGGATATGATTCCAAATCAAAGTCCGGAGATTCGAGAAGAAAATCCAGGACGATGAAAACGATATGCAATCTGCGGCGAGGCTCTGAGATTTCAGCAATCTCTGTGATTTCCAAAGCCGTGAGGGGATTGCGCAAACCATCCACCCGAAATTCCTGCAGCAATCTGTTGATTGTAGGTGGAAGCGGCACGGCACTGCGTTTAATGTATACGGTCGCGGCAGTACCATTCCCATGCAGAGTCTTCTTGTCGATCCGTTGGGAGAAGACTCGGAAGGCGATGAGAACGTTGTCGTAGGACATGAGCCATGGAAACCTATCCATAAGACGTCTCATATCGTCCATGGCAGCATCAGATATTCTGCCCACAGCATTGCTAGTCCATTTGCTGCTCATCGTGAGACCGATGGCATGCAGAGTGTCGAATCCTTTAGCCGAAAGGCCCTTGAACTTGAAATATATTGCAAATAATTTCTGTAGTCGACCGCGATGATGCGACCGAGTATATTCGAACATTGCAATGACGACGAGGATTGTCTGCGACACCAGTTAGATATTTTAAAAAATATTAAACTCTGGCGGTACCTTGCTGAGATCTTTTTTCGGACTACGCTGCTGCTGAGTGGGTGATCGCGCCAATTGCATTAGCACACGCCAGAGGTTAGGTGTGTGCTTTTTGACTCCAGCAATAAGTTTTGGGAATGACGTCCCTGTCAACTCTTCTTCCGTCACATCTGGCCCTGCCGGCGACTTGAAAATGTCTGCCAAATTCTCGAGCTCAAGCTCAAGAACCTGCAGGGAGCAATTAAATGCGAAATTCTGCATAGCAGCTGTAGCTCCCTTTGGCCGCGCTTTTTTAGATCCAGGTCGCCTCGGCGGTTTCCACCAACACTGCAGAATGTTGGGAAGTTCTGTGCTATTTAACAGCGCAGACCTCTCGTAGCGTATTTTTGCATCCAAAGTGCATGCCGCATCACCCCAGCTCAACGCGTCGAGAAAAATTGGCACGTTAATACCAATACCATCCATGAGAGCGAGAATCATTTTGACTTTTGCTGCGAGATCATTTTTAAGATTGGCGCGAAGGGTTGCTGTTTGTTAGATCTGGATGGCAGGCCGTGAATGACGAGACTGCTCGTCCAATTTGTCTAGCTCCGAGTCGGAATCAGACTCGTCTGAGCTGCAGAGATCTGCCCGAGGATCGAAGTCTGAGTCATCAGATTCTGAGTACTCTGATTCAGTATCCCAGTGGAAAAGACCTTCATCTTCCTGAGCTGGACCGTCGACGTCGAGTATTGGCGACATGAAAAGGAGAGAGATATCGCGAAATTGCATGTGATTATGCGATATTTACACGAAAGAAATTCATAGAACATGGGGGCTTCCAGTTACAGAAAATCTGGCTACAGTTATGGATTGTGGGACCAAAGGGGCTGCGCACCAATTAGTTTGCTTGAGCTCTGGGTGGATGTCAATTGAGATGAATGTCGGCGGTCGTCAAACCAAATGCGGAAGAGGTCACACAAAGTGACATTTGTGACTCGATGGGGGGTGTTGCTATGCTAAATGCCCCAGACGTTCCGGTGTGATCTCTGCACTATCTTTTGAAACTCCGCCTGACAGCACGGATCACACCGGAACGTCTGGGTTACCGAGACAGATCCTCTCCCATCCCCGCCCGTCACATTCCTCTCTTCCACTGCCTTCTTTCCTCAAGACATCTTGTCCAAAACATTGGCCTTCATCAAATTTAATCCCTCTCTTGTTGTATCCCCCGCTTCCCACGCAAGACACGAAGACTCGCAAGAGCCCCGCCTCTCAGTGCCTGCAGTCTCCTCAAGTGCTCAAGGTCCCCTTAGTCCTCTGGCTACCCTCTGATCTTATCCAAGCCCCTAAGGCCCGAGCAATCATTGAACCCAGCCGTTGTCGAGTCCCCCGTCCTCAAGCCCATCAAACTCCCTTTTGGCTGTCCGCGCGCCGCCAATCAACGCACTGTGTCGCCAGCGGTATCAAGTCGACCGATAATTTAGGTACTTTTACGGTGCGTCGAGTATCATGTTCACCATGTATCGGACTCATGCTGGCCTTTACAGAGCCCTTTCCTGTTGTTGGTGCAGCGTCATTGTAGTGCGACCAAGTTCCATTCGGCTTTCCGGGATGGGACAAGCCCCATTGGAAGGAGGTGGCAGAGCGCGTGAAGGAGTTTGGGGAGCGCCCGAGCTGCAAGTCCGCTTGCGGCTCCTAGGTTGGCGACGTGATTGAGGTGATCATACTCTCTGATTAACTTGTCGTTGCGTAGATTTGCTCAATGAATGACCGCTTCTCACCAATCAATTGCCCGCTAAGCCTACATGAGTCTCCGTTTGAGTCTTTCGTGTCATCTTTCATGCATCTTTCCGAGTATCTTACACAAAGACGTCGACATCTTTCCAGTCTTGCCCAAGACGATGGGACCTGCTTAGCGAAAGACGTCGCGTCTTTGGAAAATCCGTCTTTGGCGTTTTTGACGTCTTTCCCAAGACATCAAAGACGCCAAAGACAAACCTGTAGTTCTACTGATGTGCCCGAGAATAGGAAACGACTACTTGAAGGGTCGCTGAGTTGGGTTGAATCCGAGAGGGAATTGGCTCAAAGAAATGGCAGACTCGGTCTGAGAGATCGTCGTGGTGAGGAAGAAAGGGTCACGGTGGCGGTGTCCGGATCAATGCGGAAGTGCCTCTCGCCGGATTGTGAAGTTTGTCACAAGCAGCTCTGCTTGATCTCCGCTCCACTCATCAAGCTGGAACCTGGGCTACTTTTCCCCTGGATCAAACTCGATCCAACACAGCGCTGGAATGAGCAGTTGCCAGTAAGCACGCCGGAATCGCGTCCTGCACTGCAAGTCTTCTACGCTTTTGTACACCTTCGTGCTGGAGTTCTGGCGATTAATGCAGCAGAAGAAAAGCATTTCAGGCTACTTGAACCAGACCCCTGTAAGGGCCTTTTGTGCAAGGGAGCTAATGACCCGGAGGGGGGGCGTAGATTGAGGCGGCTGACCCACTCCCATGGGCCGGCCCAGTGTTCACGGAAATTGCCGTGGGCTGTCCCCAGACCAGCTCGAAAACACAATGTCTGGGCCCGTTTCTGGGCTGTTTTGCACGTCCCATGGTGATTTGGAAAGCTCCCACCCAGTGCTTTTATCTCAGGTATAAACCATCCGTTCAGGAGCGAGCACCTTTTCTTTGGGGCAGTAGGGAAATACCACTTTTTGCAGGTGTTTGCCAGCTACGGCAGGCCAGCTTTCCGATCGCGTTTCCGGCCAGCTTTCCAGTCGCCTTTTTGCCCAGCTTTCCAGCCGCCCTTCCTGCTTGCTTCGTGTCAAACTGGGCACGGCTGCATGGAACCGGAAGTCGTACGTAGGCACTCGCACATGATGGGGCGAAAGATGTTGTGTGGAACAGAAGGACCGGCCTGCAGGGCAGGTGGCGGCGTTGAGCGGTGCCCGAGGAACACGGTAGGCGGGATAGAGACGATGATGAACATGAAGACAAAGTTGAGGAGGACAAAAGGGCGGAAAAAGGGGGGGCAGGGGCGGGGAAGCACACAGCGCACTGGGTGGAGCGGAGCCAGTGGGTGGGGTGGCGCTAGCCGCAGGAATCGAAGGCTATTGCTGGGTTACAGGCATGTGCTTGAGAATGAGCGCCATTAAGAAGTGATGTGCGGTGTCCCAGCAGGCAGGGCAGCGAGCCAAATACTTTATTAGCTCATCTTAAGTTCTAGGCGGTCCCCACCGCTTTTCAGACTTAAGCTTTAGTACATCTCAAGTTCTGCTACTGTAGTGCAAGGCCGTACTATATGCACCCCAACATCATACTGTACCTCCCTGTACTGAAGCAACGCGAGTCCAACTGTGACATTTCCGTTGCTTTTTTCTGAGGCAACGGGAAGCATCGTGACAGTGACCGTTGCGGTAAAAGGCAACAGTGAATATATTCTTTGGCCATTTCTACAGCATAAACCCGTCGTTTTCCCACATGTAGGGGCTGAAATTTTGATTTTGGGGGCTCTTCAAACACCAGAACCATTTTCCCAACTCACAGGACTTTTTTTAAAAAGATGTCACGGTAGCTTTATGACAACCGCCCTCATCGTGACCGTGACCTTGCCAAGATTTTGCAACGCAACGACCCCCACCGTGACCGTGACCGTTGCTTTAATACAGGGAGGTACAGTATTCCTAGGACCTGAGTTTGAACCTTTTAAGTTCACACTGCTAAGATCCATCAAAGATTTCATATTTAAATAATGAAGTATATAACACTCAAGTCTCTACGGAACGAAAGTTTCGCGCAACTCCAGTTCCACCTTGTTCAGTTCTGCATATAGACTTGAGTTGCGGCAGAACTGAAGTTCCGCACAACTCCAGAATGAAAATAATGCAGTCAGCCATTCTACTTGAGTTCCAGTACCACTTAGTCCTCAGTGATATCAGCAAACTCGCGCCGAAATGAAAATAGGAGTCAGCTTGAGTGAAAAGCGGAATGAAAATGAAAATGAACGCAAGTGCGCGCCAAGTACATTGTGAACTGCCGCCAGAAAGAATCAGCGGAGTCAGCCAGAATGAAAATCAAACTCACCCGAAGATGGAAATGAACACACGAGTGCACGCCAAGTGTCAAGACAAGCCCTGGGTCGACCTGGCTGTGGTGGGACAGAGAATAACCCGGCTGGGACGATAGTTGAATAACCCGGTCTGAAGTGGTCGCGATCGACAACGAGAGGGCAGCACTGAACAACCCGGTTCTACTGGGGAAGTTTGGCTATAGCCGTCGAGGTGGAGCGTCGCGAGACTTGAAGAGACGGCGGAGTAGCCGCCTGGTCACCGAACTCGAGGAGAACTCGAGGAGAAGATGATATGTGAATGCGCGTCGTTCGTAGTCGAAGTGAGAGAGCGCTGCGCCATTGTCAGGTCAAAGTAGACTTGATATTAGACGAGGTAGAATCTAGAGTACATGTAGATTCTACCGAGTTTATATACTGTGTCCGATGAAACTGATGGTTGTCCCTTCTATGAAATAATGACCGTCTGCAGGTGTTCGATCTTGGTAACGGGCGATCGGGGTATCCCGATCGTCGTTTGAATAACCCCTGGTTGGTTATTCTGATATCTCAATCGTCGTTTGAATAACCCCTGGTTGGTTATTCTGAATCCAATCGTCCTACGCGTGTTCCGATCAGAATTTGAATAACCCCTGGTTGGTTATTCCCAATGCAATCGCCCCAAGCGACTACGAATAACCCCCTGGTGGTTATTCCGTATGCTTGTGATAACCCGGGATACCCGGGGTTGAAGTTGAGTGAAAATGTTGGAATATGCCGAATCATGACATTACCCCCCTCTTCAAGGTCGATGTCCCAGCGACCCTAGAATACTGTGGAGCGTGGATTTCGTTTCGCACTTCAAAGAGGAACCCGATTGAACCCGGTAATTCCTCGTTTGTCGTGTTTTATTCCTCTTCATCCCAATATTTGATCGCGGTAATTGGCTTCTTGAGTTTTGATCACCGAGCACTGCCACAGTTTCGGCATAATTGGCGGAAGCAACTCGTGTAGATCAATCGCGGTCATGCGTGATCTAAACGTTAATTGCTTCCCCATTTGGCCTTTTGCATAATGTTTCAGCTTTTAGCTCCTTCCATTTGCAAGCGCGGGTTCTGCGTTTGAATTGTGCTGCGGGTTCTTTTGCGCCCCTGACCGTGCTTTATATAACCCGGTCAGGGTGCGCGCGCCTCTCCTATCCCTCTTTTTCTTTCCCCCATGTCGGATTTCCCCTGGAAGCTGGCTCGCCCCTACTCGCACGCCCAAGCGCGCATCGGCCTTCGTCTCCGCGACTTTGAGACCATCGTCCCCTCGCCTGAGCGTCCGTTTGGGGTGCCGTGCCCCCCTCTAAACCCTGGCGTCGTCTCCATCTTCGCCGATCAGTCACCCTTCGTCCTCAATCCCTGGCGGGTTCCCCTTCCTCGAGAGCGCGGTTGGGACCTCTCGAATCCTGCTCGCACCCGCGCGTACGTGGGTCCTCTTCCCGCGGTCTTGGAACGACCGGGAGTTATACTCCCAACGGCGGTTCTCCCGCCTCCCCCTCCCCAGTTCAACCCAGCGCTCTGGGACTGGTTACGCCACTCTCGACGTCCTCTCCAGGACGTCCAACCTCCTCCGCGCCGGCACCACTGTGCCTATCAGCGCGTCCCGCTGGGTGGCATGCCAGCGGTGTACCCCTCCTCTTGGTCATTCGCGGAGGTCGCCCATCAGCTCTTCGTCGCTCAGGTCCTCTCGTCTTGGTTCCGGTTCCAGGTTTTTCGGCCCCCCGCACATGCAAGTCGTTATAGCCTGGAACGCGCATCTGCGGAATGAGAGACTCGAGGACCTTGATTTGAGTTCGGAGATCATGTCCCAATTTGACGACGTCCTGAGCGCGATTGCGCGTATGAACGCGGACATCGAGGGCGAGTCCAGGAGAACCCTGACGATCATGGTGCGTCTTCATCTTCTTTCCCCTTCCAGTGCACTCCATTTACCCCGCTTCGCAGCTTGAGTTCGAGCAACGCCTCCTCTGGCTTGCGCAAGTCGGGGCCTCGGTGGTGTATTCGTTTCATTTCGTCGATCTGCTCGACCAGATCGTGCAAGTCCTCCACCCCGAATGGGCGCCCGAATATCGCGTCTTCGACCTCAATCGTCGTCGGGTAGACTTGCGGAGCGGGGTTCAACCCCATCTGGAGCAATTATTTGCGACCGGAGACCGCCATTCGGGTTCTTCCTGCAAATTGGTTCGATCCTCGAGAGCCTCTGGCCCCAAATCAGCCCAACGAACAATCCACTTGGTTCCAATTCCCGCAGATGGCGGAGTTTTACAATCGTACGTCGCTCGTCTCGTTTCCCCATCGTCGTATTGAACCACGGGTTCTTCAGATTTGGCGGAGGTGGGCATGAATGGCCTTCGGCGCGCATCCCTGCGAGGCGGCAACCGTGTCACCGCCCGACTTCGACGATCCCGACCCCTCGTACGCGTCGCAGGTTCTTGAGGGGTACGAGTTGGACGAGTTTGTGCGGGAGCATGGCTTGTACTGGCGGGATTTCGCAGGTGCCACCCCGGTGGTCACGGCTACCCCCCTCCTTCGCCGGCGCGGGTTCCTTCTCCGCGTCCTCCTACTCCACCATCGCGCCCGCCCCCTCCCCCTTGTCCAAATTGGGACCAGGAGGATTCATCCCTGTCCCGCCCCACAGTCCCCCGCCGGACATCCCCTCGCAGAAACGTCGCAGAGGATCCGAAGAGATCAGAATGGGGAGGGAGCGCCGAGCTGCACCTCGCGCGCAATCTTCCCCTCGTCACCCTTCTCCGCCCCCTGCCCGTCGCCCACGGTCGCCTTCTCCCCGTCGCAACCCATGGGGACCAACCATTCGAATACCAGCGGGCAACCGCACGCGGTCCAAGTGGCTCCCGCGCCGAGGCTGGTCGTGGATAGTCGCGCCGCGCCGACCATTTTTGTGCACGAAGCACACCGCCCTATTGGCGCCGTGGTCTACCAGCTCCTGCCGCGATGTCCCCACTGTGAACCGGGGCGTTTCTGCTCTGACGACACCGACCCCAACGCAAAACGTCCCAACAAGCCGCGTCGCACTTGTTACCATTGCAACAAGCTGCACGAGAAATGCCAGACCTGGAGCGATTTCCAGGAGGCCTTCAACGAGCAGATGGAGGAGGTTTTGTGGGATTTTCGGTTCGAATTTTGGGAGCATCTCGGGGAAGGGCGCTACCAGCTCTTGCTTCCAGACCCTCGGTCAATGGACCTGGCCCATTTGGTGAGTCGTCTTGCACTCTGTTTTTTCTTCTGTCTGATCTTCTTCTTCACCTAGCGAATATAGTGGACTCGTACAGGTCGTTCCTGTACGATTCCAGCCGCTCCAAATACGGATCAATCGTTCCGTCGTCACACGGCAGCAAACCGCTCCCACACCGCGCCGGGTTCTTCTCGTCGCCCAGCGCCAGCCACATCTGCGGCGGGATCTCGCGCAGGTCGTCCACCGCTGCTCCCACCCTGCGCTCGTTCTCAAGACGACGAGTTGGGTTTCTCGTTGGGTGATTTCGACCTGGACGAAGAGCCGCGCCCCTGCCTTCGCAACAGGCGTCCTCGAGTCGGGGACCACCTCCGCGACCAGCGCCGCCGCCCGCTCCATCCTCCGCACCAGGGTCTTCGGCGGGTCCGGGTTTCAACAACCCTTCAGCGCCTTCCCCGCCGATGTGGAGATGGAGCCCGCCCCCTTCCGTTCCTCGAACGTAACCCGGAGTTCACCTCCCAAGGTGTCGCGCGAGATGCTCAAAACCTCGCCACCCATCTCTCAACCTTGCCGACCGAGCAACGCGCCAATACATGGTGCATCTTGCATCCGTCCTCAAGCTCGCGAGCCAGGACGTCGAGATGCCACCAGTGGATCGGAAAGGGAAGGGGAAGGCGAGGGAGCGATGATAGGGGGTTATTTCGGACTCTGGCGTGCTGGGACGCTTTTCCTTCGAACAATTTCTGTTTTCATTATATTGTTTTTTACAAACGTCGTCGTATCATAGCCTTGTACTTGCGAAGTCCCTTTTTCTTTCTTGGAATACGAGATCTTTTTTTTTTTGAACCATGCGAAGTTTCTTTGGAAAGTGAGGTGTGATAAGATAAAGAAGCGAGTGATGAAAAGATGCGAGCCGGGTATAAGTGCGGATCAACCGCGGGTATTTCCATTCGGGTTCTTGTTGCCTTCATCCAGCCTATTCCCCTGGTTCCCCGAGTATGCGCTCAGTTTCTTCCACCGGTCTTCCGGTGCCGGGTTCTGCCTCATAGATGATCCTCTCTTCTCTTTCTATAGGCGCCCACTGTCGAATACCACTCGTCCTGGTACATCCGTTCGTCGGAGTTGTTGATTCCCCGCATCGTTTCTGTTAGACCCGGGACTAGCATCGTCATCCGGGAAAACGGGTCCTCACAAGAGGTCGTCGGCGTGCGCGCCCACTATGTCCATGAGGGGCGGCATGTCCGCATATTCGTCGTCGTTCGGGGCTGCGGGCCCCTTCTGTGTTCCTCCGGGGGCCTAGCCCCTTGTGGGTCGTCTTCCGCGTTGTCCTTGGCGAAATATGGGCTGGGGCCACGGTCTACACAAATGCGCCAGCCAACACCCCAAGTCGTGGCCGTAGCCACGAATAATTTCCATCGGGCCGCGTCTCGCTCCTACGAGGCGTCTGTATCAAGGTCCGAGGTATGTGGCACCTGGGAGTACCAGGCCACAAGCAATCCGGCGAGTGCGAGGAGAAGAAGGGTCAGGAGGGTGCGCACCACCCATCGTCCTAAACTCCCTTCTTCCCTGGAGTTCTGCAGGTAGACATTCATCTGTAGCATCGTGGTGTTTCGGGGGTTATACTTCGTGCGTGGTAACGATCGTCGGGGTGGGTAAACTAGATTCTACCTTCTGTCAAGACAAGCCCTGGGTCGACCTGGCTGTGGCGGGACAGAGAATAACCCGGCCGGGACGATAGTTGAATAACCGGTCTGAAGTGGTCGCGATCGACAACGAGAGGGCAGCACTGAACAACCCGGCTCTACTGGGGAAGTTTGGCTATAGCCGTCGAGGTGGAGCGTCGCGAGACTTGAAGAGACGGCGGAGTAGCCGCCTGGTCACCGAACTCGAGGAGAACTCGAGGAGAAGATGATATGTGAACGCGCGTCGTTCGTAGTCGAAGTGAGAGAGCGCTGCGCCGTTGTCAGGTCAAAGTAGACTTGATATTAGACGAGGTAGAATCTAGAGTACATGTAGATTCTACCGAGTTTATATACTGTGTCCTATGAAACTGATGGTTGTCCCTTCTATGAAATAACGACCGTCTGCAGGTGTTCGATCTTGGTAACGGGCGATCGGGGTATCCGATCATCGTTTGAATAACCCCTGGTTGGTTATTCTGATATCTTGATCGTCGTTTGAATAACCCTGGTTGGTTATTCTGAATCCAATCGTCCTACGCGTGTTCCGATCAGCATTTGAATAACCCCTGGTTGGTTATTCCCAATGCAATCGCCCCAAGCGACTACGAATAACCCCCTGGTGGTTATTCCGTATGCTTGTGATAACCCGGGATACCCGGGGTTGAAGTTGAGTGAAAATGTTGGAATAATGCCAAATCATGACACCAAGTACGGTCTTGCAAACACTGGGTTTGAACAGTGAGATGAAAATGAAAATTAAAAAGATTGATGACACGTGAACGGAGGTGGCATTCACAGAAAATGACGCGGATGAAAGACGCCGGTGGCCTCCCAAGTCAATGAAGCGACAAGCGACAATTGCCTCTCATAGATGGGATTTCACAGGCGCCCGCAACGACAGAATAGAGTATGGAAGAAAAAAAATATCCACGTACAGTGTGCCATCCTTCGCTAGGCTGAGCCACCGAGTTGTGGACAGACGCGAAGGCCAAGTCTCAAGAACGCACCGGCGCTAACGCAAAGTCGAAGTCAGCCTTGGACACACAGTCCTAGGCAATGGGTGGGGATCGAGGGAAGGGTGAACGGTGATAAGGCGTGGTTTTGAACACGCCTAAATTCTTTGATTTTACAAAGTTACATTAGAGCAATCTAATTGAAGTAAGACACAGAGGGTACTAGTCTTGTCCCGAGACTGAGTATTAAACCTATGAAGCATTGAAAACTAGCTCTAAACAATATTGAATAAGGGATTCTATCAGTACTCTTAACAGAGTAACTAGTATTATTCTGGAGTTTAATCAGTTAGCTATAGGACTCACCCGACAAGCTGCAGGGAACCCGTGTAGCAAGTTCGGTGTCAATATGGATGCCAGGTAACCAAGGGAGTTATTGAAGGAATCAGTTAAACTGCCATTGAAGTCTATTGAACCAAAGGTTGAACTATGTACGCACACTGGAACTGGAAAGCCCGGCCCTGAAGTGGTCATGTGCCCCAGCCGTCTTGAAGTAGGGAACAAACAAGGAACAACACACCTGTAAATGGATGATTAAAGGGCTAATGGCGCGATGCGCACTTAGTCTTCGCATAGGGAAATGACAATACAGCCTGTAGGAAGGTTTGTAAGGTTGATTGGTCTATTGTTGAGTACATACCACTTAATAATGGGCTTGGTAGGGAGAATTGGCTTAGAAATAGTGCTTTAAAGCTGCTCGGATGGTTAAATCCCAAGATCTGAGCAGACTGGATGCTCTGTTCTCTAAAGCTGGACAGTAGGGATGTTCTATTCTATTTATCTGGGCACTTACAAATGTGCATTCTCTCTCCGCTAAATTATTATATTGTTTGTAACCCGCAGTAGCCAGTAACACTATAAAGCTCCACCAAATGTACTAGATAGACAGTGAATTATCACCCCCCTTGTTGGCACAAAGCTCTTTTGAGTCTTTAGCCTCACCAGCTATTTAGTTCAGCAAGACTTATCAGTCTTGTGGGTTCTATTACATTGCCACTACAACTTGGGGGTTGTTTAAATTAACTACGGTTATTCCAACGGTTTGACAACCATAAAGTCAATTACAACCACTTGTTCTTAAGGTTGAAGGGTTTTTAAATCCTACTTCCCGAACACACACACGCGCATTATTGAGTAGTAGTCAGTGGTTATTTGGTGTTAAATTGAGCAGACGTTGTCTTGCTCTTTTTGATATTAGATTTCACTGTTGCACGCAAGTGCACCGTTTCATCTGGAGCCCACCGCGAGGGGTAACAGTTTTAACAACAAGTGTTTGTTTTTGAACCTTCGGGTCTCATAAACTCAGTTGGGATACCCAAAAGCCTTGTCCGCTTTGAAAAGACTTTGTTCTTGGCTATCTGTAACAAGAGAACCCAATAAAAACTAAAACATTCACCCTGTCGAGCCGTGATCTATCAGGTCCAAGCTCCGGCACCACCTAGTCAGGGCGACGAAGATTCACATAGTTATCCTCCTCCAGACGGAACAGGAATCTATTGGTCTGCCAAACCCACTAGAAAGAGTAAAAACTCATCTGGGAATAGACAATCAACCGAGCCATCCAGCCGGTCAGTCTCTCAGAGTCCCGCAACCACAGCCAGGTTAGCGGCAGCTGCTATAACACAGCAGAGGGTTGAATCAAACCTGGAACATCAGCAAAGGCGTAACGTGTCAGTAAGCTCACCAGCAGACCACACTACCGTCCCGAGCATTGTAACAGGAGCGTCTACGAGCGCCAACCCAACCCAACACAACACTTTGGCAGTTACTACTGCTACTACGAACCCCTCACTTCAGAACCAGAACCCACCCTCAAACCCTCAGATTTCAATGTCTAGTACAAAGATTCCTGAGGCTTGGGATCGTAGTGCTCCGCACTTCGATTCTGAGAAACCTTCAGAACTCCGTCAGTTCTTGGACTACATGGAGATTCTGTTGGAAAAAGCCAAAATCCCGCGGCCGATAAAAACAAAAAGATGGTCGATTATGCGGACCCAAAGGCTAAACAGGAGTGGAAGGGCTTACCTTCCTACAAGAAGGGAAGCTACGAGGAGTTTCTGAAGGAGATAATTAATCATTATCCCTCCATTAGAGACTCTGAGAAGGGTTCATAGCAATATTGAATAAATGTTGGCACGTTTCCCGACTCAGGAGATAACTATTGAAGACCAAGACGAGTTAATGGATCTAATCCGTCCATTACAAGTTGAAGTTGAAAAGTTGATCCCTGGTAAACTTACCAATAAATTGCTATTGCACGGTTCATGGACAAACTGTCTCTACCCTTTGCAAATAGGATTTGGACTAGATTGGAAATGGACGAAGTCGCATACGATTCACAGCCCGTTGACCTTACGGACGCAGCAGCTGTGGCCGCACGCAAGAAGAAAATTGAAAGCCGTGAGGAAGAACGGTATCAATTCGAGGACGTAGTCAGAGTAGCCAGAGAGCTTTCTAAAGGAAGCACTGACAGAAATGAATACGACTCGGGATAGCAACTGAAGCCAACTCAGGTCGTCATACCATTAAAGTAGAGCCTGACTCTGGGCGCGATAAAAAGCAACTAGAAGTCATGGAAGACTTGAAACAGTGGACTGCTGTAATGACAGACAGATTTGCGGCAACTGAGAAGAAAATGGATCAGTTCATGAAAACGGCGGCAGTTGCCCAGCCAGAGAGCAGGCCCTACACGCAGCAACCTCCACAACGCGCGCCAGAATTCAATAGGCAGATGGCGCCCACAGAAATGTTGTGTCATTATTGTCGTTACAATGGACACTTCATTCAAAATTGTGAGCATCGCCGGAAGCACATTGAGGAAGGCAAATTGCGTATAATGAATGGAAGGGATTTGCTAGGCGATGGGACCAACCTATTTGTGCCCCGTGGCGATGGAAAGTCCAAGAAAGAGTTTGTCGAGGACCACTATCGTAAAATGGCGGCACAAAACTATTTCAGTACTGCGGCTGGTGTATATTCAGTCACAACTGATATAGAGGATGCTATGTTCTCTAATGGGGTAGATTATGACCCCAGGGACGACGAAATCCGCTCACTGCGAATTGCTGAGCAGAAATTGCAAAGGCAGTTGGCGCAGGTTAATCAGGGGGATAGAACCACTCAACTGGTTCAACATGCTCAAATTCCTACAGGGGTTGTTCAACCAACCCCTGTGGCCTCAACACAGACAGGAGGAGACTTGGAAAAGGTCATTAGCATGATGTCTACGATAGCTCAACAGATGAGCTTGACCCAGCAACAGTTATTGGCTCAGACTCGGTCAAGTGCCAATAAAAATGGTACTAACTCACCGTCGAATGAGGGTTTTTAGAGGTCCCGAGGAAGAGGGTGGTAGATAAGAAACCAACTGTGAAACCCTCGGAGGAACCTAAGAAACAGAAGAAGCATGCCTCAGATGAACCAGAAAGTTGGCGTAGACCCAAGAAATCTGACAAGTCTAGACGCGCCAGAATTGTTGAGGTTATCGAAGGAAGTGACGATGAGGACGAGTTGCCTAACCCGCGCCAGGAATTACCCTTCAGAGAGGTGGCACCGATTAAATTCGCAAGCCCTACTCAGGTGTTGGCGCGGGATACGCAACCTCCCTCTCATGAAAAGTCCTACAGGCTAATGGCGCCGATTAATGAGTTAAAAGAATCTAGCTCAAGGACTATTGCTGAGCGGTTGAGACAAACCCCAGTAACCCTTACTCTTGAGGACCTATTAGCCGTAGCGCCGTCAATTCAAGAGGACACGAGGAATTTGGTTACAAAGAAAAGGGTACCTGTGGGGTCAGCAGGAAAAGTTCACTTTCGGGATCGGGTTGAAGAAATACCTGTATCCTTTAAGCAGTCCTTGCCCGACTTTAGTAGTCCCTCGAAGGAACAATATGTACAGTCCAATGCTATTAATGCCAAGGACATACCGTTTGATAAACTGACTACTCAGTTTTTCATAACGCAGCAGGCTGACGGGTTAGTACCTGAAGGCGCTGTAGTAGCCAACGATCCTGTACTCCAGTACTTGGCTAGTGTTCCTAAGGGTGAAACCCCCAAACAAGTGTTTGTGAACACAGTTGACCGTCAGGCAACGGACTCAGCTCCGTTGAGGGTGGTTTACCGTTGATAAATGGTACAGGACAAGTTGAATCCATCATAGATGGTGGTTCACAAATAGTCTCGATGGCATTAGCCATTGCTGAATATTTGGGTTTAACATGGGAACCCGGACATCAACATCTACATGCAAAGTGCTAATGCACAGTAGAGAAGTCTGTTGGTCTTGCGAAGAATGTAGCCTTTAGGTTTGGTGATATCACATTTACCTACAGGTTCACATTATTCAGGAGCCGGCCTATAAGTCTTGCTTGGTAGACCGTTTGAAATCTTGACGGCAAGCGTAGCAGTGAATAAGAGGATGGCAGTCAGATTTTGACTCTGACTGACCCGCAAACTCAGAAGCGCTGTACTTTGCCTACGTTAGAGCGTGGAACTGTAAGGAATATTCAGAGAGACACCTCTACTGAAATCCCTGAAGAACCTAAGCCGGCTAGTGCAAATTTTCAAGGAAACTCAAGGAATTGATGAAGGATCAACGAGAGTTTGCCGCGATAGTTGAGATTGATGATAACGGTCAAGCCTGGATACGATCCACTCAACATTGTGTTGAAGGGGACGGAGTTTTCAAGAAGGAAAACTTGGCGGCGTTGTATACAGAACAATGCCTTCCAGACTTAAAGAATGAAGACCCAGAAGCGGTACTCTTGTTTCAGGAGTTCATGGAAATGACTCGCCCGAGGAGAGATGCTTCAGGAGCCTTCATGGTTCAAGTAGTTCCAGACCAGATTAATATCCCTGGAGCTGAAGTTTGTGAAGTTATGGCGGAAACTAGGGCCAAGCGTAGTAGGAAGCACAAACATGATAAACTCCGACCGAACGGGAGGTGTTCTTGTTGTGACTACGCAGATTGGGTCTGTCCTACGGGTGATACTTGGGAAAGTCAAGTACCTACCATGAAACCTGTAGTACAAGTCTTCGCTGGAAGAAGTACAAACCAGTGGCACAGAAAGTTAGGCCTGTACTCACTGAGTTACCAGAGGAGTACCGAATTGAAAGGAACATCACTGGTGACCCCTTGAAAGACATGCCAACGTTACCGACCCATCCGCCGGATTTCAAACCCACTGGGAGGTACACAAAGGAAAGAATGGAAATAGTGGAGAAACTACACGACGAGACTTCTTGTTACCGGCAGAAACGTCTTCATTTGCTCCCACATTAATTTCGGGTCGTCCGGCTGCATAAGAGTTAGATACGAAGATCGTGCTGCCCTAGAAACACGTACATGTTGCTTCTGAAACTTATCTCTATTTTCCCGCCACGAAACAAAATCTCCAGTTCCTTGCAGATAGTGCATGAATGCAAGAGAAACCTCCTGCTCCTCTGCCGCATTTTTCTCGGCAGGTCGAGGCGGGTCCCGGGGCCTGGAGCGAACCCGCCGATAAAGCTATCAAAATATGACATCAGGAAAGAATATCAACGCGATAAAAAATTGAATCCGTACCTCAATTAATTCTGTATTGAGGGTAAAGATATTGATTGCGGCTTTGTCGCCGAAGCGTTCAAGCACTCGTACGCGTTGAGCACGAGACACAGAACAAATAGAGGCTGATCTAAAGCCGCCCAGCGCTTCTCGATGCGCGCTGTCATGCCTTTGGCGATGGCGCGATTGGGGTGGTTGGAGAAATGACGAAAGACACCTGCAAATGTAAGCAGAACTTGATCCAGGCGCGTGGCATCGCTTGATTAATGTTAGTCGCATAGCAGATTGGCTCAATATCATCCACAACTGTCTGAAGAGCAGTCCAGAACTCGTTACTCTCGAGAACATCGCACTGCTTGTTGGCTGCCGCAGTAATCTTCGCGATAGCCTTCTTATTCTTCTCCGCCCCGACCTGCGCTCGCACAATTTCCTCGCGCTGGAGATAGACTGCGTGACGAATGGGTATTTTGAGGGATATGAGGCGTTGGAAAGCAAGATAATGAGTGTTCCACCGGGTGATATTCGCCATAAGATAGACGAGAACGGTGAAATTCTTCGTAAACTGTGCGTCATCGAATATTTTTTTCACGCGGTCATGTCCGGATATCCAATGAATGGCTTCAGTGGCCTGTTCTGCGACATCGGAAGCGACATCATTGATGGCAAAGTAGTCGCCGAGCATGAGCTGGCCCTTGATAATAGACCCAATTAATTGTGGCAAAAAATCAGAACACAACGGACTTACTTGATGTGCGCAGCATGGTACCACAAGCAACCACGGTCTCTTCTGACGAGATCCTTACGTCCGCGCTGACTTCCGCCGTCATTATCGCAGCAGAATATGACAATAGCGCAGCCATATCTGCTCTCCGTCTTGTCCATCATTTCTTCGAAAGCAATGCACATGGACGCGCCGTCTTTCTTGTGTCCATTCGACTGAATTAAATCGACGAGATATGACTGAAGCAGTCAATATTAAGTTGTTCTCAAATGAAAATGACGCACCTTTCCGCCTGATGTAACATTGACCCCAGTGATTGGATTCCGAGAATCGTCCTTCCAGCCGCGTCCTACAATTAAATCAGAAGAGGAATGAGATTCGCGAGCACGGACTTACGAAAGCATCGCATATTTGTGATACAGGGCCTCCCGTAGCTTCTTCTCGACCTCAGAGTTGGCGGCATTGAGCAATGTCCCCGAAAGAACATCTCGGGTGGGGATCACCTCGCATACCGTGGAACGAAACATGATAAACAGCTTAATGACCTCCACATCCTCCGTCCATCGAAAAGGAAGATTGGCCGGGACTGTTGCCCGCAAAAACTGTTCTCGCAGATGCTCCACCTCCGCCGAGCTGAAGGGGATGTTCGCACCCCGGTAAAACCTTCAGCTCTGGTTGCTTCATAGCCTTCTCGACGTTGCGGAACACCTGCTTGCGCTTCTTTGTGGGGCGCACTTCCTCCTCGTCCTCCATCGATTCGGAGTCGCTCTCAGCAGCCTGCTTTTTTCCCTTCTTTATTTCCTTAGCTATTTTTGTGGCTCTGGCCGAAGCGTGAGGGCATCGCGTGCGACCGATCAGATGAGCTATCATAGCAGACTTCTCTCCGAGGACATGCCCAGCAGCGGCGCGAGCTAACAGGATCAGATTAGATAAGCCAATGGGCGGTATACGTATGTAGACAGACCTTGAACAAAGATCTGTTCATCCCATTGCAGCCTCAGCTTCAGATTGGCGTCGGTGTCATTTGGTGGGTCTTGCGCTCCGAGTCCCTGGCGGAAATGCCGAATGCATCCCAAGCAGTGTGCCTGATTGTGAGAGCTGTTCTGCTTTATCCCTGGGAAGAAGAAAAACTCCCAGATTGGGCCTTTTCCAGGAGGCATGGTCCCGCCAGACAAGCGCGGTAGCGAGCAGAGGAGAAAATAGATGTCACGTAATCAGGCACGTGGTTATCTTAAGGGTAACTAAGCCTTAAGAAGATTGGGATTTTGGCTAAGGCTTAAAATTAAGGCTTAATTAAGGCTTAACCTTAATTAAGCCTTAACTCTTAACTGCAACACTGTGTTATTGTGAGATCTCGGCTATTGATCACTACTGATCTTCCACTGAATCGCTACCAGAGCTACCAAGGGCTACTGGTCTCTGTCAGACAGCTACTAGGGCTACTATATCTCAATACCTTTGGCCTGTGGCTACTGAACAAAACAGTGTTTGCTGATGGACCGAAAGACCCGACCCAGGTGCGCAGCTACGCGCAGCACAGATTCCCACTTTTCTCTGCCCCAATATAGTGTCGCTGTCTAAATATCGGATAAATCACCTCAAAGGTATCTTCCTCAAGATCTGGCAAGTTCGAAATCCTGACAGGGCACGGTTCTGAGAAACCTTCCATTTTGGGAACAAGAAAAGAAATTGATTGCGGTCTATTACAGGAGATCCTGAAAATAATGACAAACATGAATTTTTTTTTTTCGCGATTTCCCGAAAAGGAAATCGGCGTCTGTGGCTTCGTTTTCGCCTTCTCTTCGACCACACGGCCTCAAAATGAGGAAACTCCCACACCCAGTGTGCAGATATGTATCGGCCTTCCATTGGCCACTTTTCGGACGCCTTTTCATCCCCATTCGTAACCTTGGCCGCTGAAACCGACGCTACTTAGTTGCTGATGACGTGGACGAGCGTGGACGTCAATCCGTGTCCACTGCGTGCGCTGTGGCACCTGGAACAGGAACCCCCAGCATTGCAGCTATGGTGTGTATGCTACAACCATCTTTTGTGCTCAGGCTCACAACGCCATGCAGCATTGAGCCTGCCCGCATCATTGTGGAACCCTGTCTCAATCCTCCATCGCCACTGAGGCGCCGTACCCGATACCCCACGGTCTCTCTGCACTATGGCCAGGCCCCATAGACGGTTGGCGATGCGGAGCAGTCAGCGATGTGCGGTGCATTCCCAGTCCATCCATCCCATCATCCCTCTCTTTCAAAATACAAGACATGAACGCTAACCCAAATCTCAGGTATATGCGAATGGATACCTCGCATCTCACGCTCTAGCACCAGTGGAAGGCAATGCGGCGCATCGTTGGCGCTATTGGCTGGGTGAGTTTTTTCTTCGTGTTTTTTCTTTCTTTCTGCTCTCTTCGCCATTCTTTCTTTTGGGAGTCTTTCTTCTTTCCATCCCATTCCATCTCCTTCTGCGATTCGCCGTCGACGTCAGCTCTTTTTGAATGCGGGTTTGCAGGGGTGCGGGGGTTTACACCGCAACACGCACTGGGGGATGACTCGCATGAGCACAGTGAGGAGGCAGTGTCGATCTTGCGACATCAGGGAGGTGTGTGGGATGCGGGGATGCGAGATGCACCGGTGCGTATCAGGGAGCTGAGGCAACGAGATATGAGGGGATGGATGTGCGATGAGGTTCGGGAGCGAGCGGGTGAATGGCGCGCGGCTAGTGGGCGGGAGTGACTAGTGGACACAGTCATGCGCTGGGGATGGAGCCGATGATGGGCTCTGGAAGATGCGAGGAGATTTCAACGCTGCACCGTAGGGTCGAGGTGTGCCCCGGGCGGCGTGCGTGCATCTCTTTGGCTCGGGGCAGACCGCGCAGTGTGCTGCAGCCGGCCGTCCCAAAGGTCATCACCACACGATTGAGCGCGGGCTATGAGGTTGACAGCGTTCCAACGGCGCTCTTATTCGAACAGCACTCGGTGCTCAGCATTTGGCGTTACTGGAGTCTCGTAGCTACCATCCTATATCATTAGCTTCTACCAAAATACACTATCTTTTGTTGCATTCAAGTTACACCATCTTTCTGCGCGGAAATCTGCCGGGTCTTACTTTCAAGCCTTTCTGCATACTGTGGCAGGATAAGGAAGTCGTTGTAGCACCAAAACAGGCGAGAGCGAAGCCGCAGACGCTCAGACGCCGATTTCCTTTTCGGGAATCGCGAAAGAAAAAAAAAACTGTGTTTGTCATTATTTTCAGGATCTCCTGTAATTTCGAATTTCGAAAACAGCTGTAAGTTGAGTCAAGCCCGACTTAGTTACGGTCATTGCCAAATAGACTGGTTTTTGAAGGTCAGTCCACTACCCCACATCCAAGCCGTGCAGATTTAAACTCTAACACTCGCCCCGGAAATAAAACCCACACAAAACATCAAAGACTTGTTGATGCTCATCACGCGCGCGGAACACGTGATGATCAACCACTCTTTCACGTACCACGACCATCGGGCCGCCTAGCGTTCCCCCCTCGCGAATCTCCGCCCCACGCCTTAGAAAAAGATGAAAGGACCTACTGCTGGACCTCAGCAACCCCCGGCCACGCCAGGTACGCCATCTGCCTCTCTTTTGTCTGTGCCACCCCTCCTGCATGGCACGCGCGTGAAGAGCTCCGCCCCTGGAACTCGGATCGCGCCGTCGCGCCTCCATCACCCCTCCCTTCTCCTCCCATTTTCCTGCTGTCTACCGTGCGCAGAGCTCCGCCCCTGGAACTTGAATCACCTTAGACGCACCCGCCTTATTTTGTCCCCCCACCATTTGTACTTTATCTTGCCTGTAACTCACCTGCTATACCAGAGGTACGCATCCATCGTTCTGGGCGCGCATTTCGTTTTGCCGCCGCTGTCGCCCGAGCCCTCACGCCAGCGACGTACTTTGATGTTGGCCAGTCACTCAAAGCGACCCTCCTCGAACAGGATGCCACCGGCCTCGTGGACGAGGAGGAACCCGACGACGACCCCGATGAATCTCCCTCCTCCCCTCACGAATCCTCGCTTGCCGCTGCTGCCTCCACTGCACCTACCTCGCTCCCTGAACCCCTCTGACCGCCGCCGAGCGCAACAAACTCAAGTTCAAGGCTCGCCGCTCCAAGCACCGCGAGGCTGCTACCTCACCGTCCTCGACCATCCCCGCCCTCAAAGGCGTCAGCCGTAAACGTCTCCAGTCCGGCAAAGCGCGGCGCCCTCGAGCTCAACATCGATGCTGCCACCCTACTCACGCTCCTACTCGCTTTCCTACTCGTCTTCCTGAACTCAGAAGGAGGATGAGCAGGAGATGGGAGTAGGATCCTTTTTGTCAGTAGGAGCATCAGAGCTCCTTTTTGCAAAATTTCTCCTACTTTAAATTTCCTTTTCAATGACTATTGCTCTTTTCCTGATATTTTTTCACAAAGTTTGTAGCATTTCTCTACATAGACCGACGAATATAACCACTTCCTTGGCCTTTTAGACCTTAGAAAAACATTTGCAACATTTTTGTTCTCCTACTAATCTCCTACTTGCAAATTGGGCGGGCAATGGTTTCAAAGTTGACCATTTTGAGCTCCTACTAATCATCACATTTAAACCCCCTACTCCTGGCCATGCAATAATGGCTTGAAATATATGGCTCAAAATTGACTGGGGGGTGCAGAATAACATTTCAGATGGACTAGATTTTACCCGAAACAAAAAGGTGCATTTTTGACCGAGAAATAACAAGTAGGAGCTGAAGTAGGAAATGAGTAGGAGCGCGAGTAGGGCCAACTTTGAACGGTACTATTAATATCGCGAGCGAGGCGGAACAAATTAGGGAACCGTGCCTTTCGTGCAAACCACCACTGAACTGGATCACAAGTGTTGAAATCCTCGCAGGAGAGTAAATAGTAGTCCCTAAGCTCGTCAAAAGCCGCACGACGTTCTACTCGATACCTCTGAGTGAAATCCTTCTCGGGTGAGGCCTGCATGCGGGAGGTCGACTGGACTGGAGCAGGGTGAGCTGGCGCCGATGGAGCGTTGTTCGCATAGTGACGTCGAAAATGGGCCTCGAGTTTGGTCTTGGCGTCCTCGAGTTCGATGATGAGGTCGTCGTCGTAAAAGAAGTCGGTTTTCGAGCCCTCGTAAGAAATGCGCGGATCGAGAACTGCCAAGGAAAGGCAATCAGCACCTGAAATATATGTGATATGGAACACCTACGCGCTGCCCATGTGTAGTATGGGGACTCGTCCGACTTGTAGTAGTAGTCGCTAAGTTTTCTATGCGCTTCGATAAGACCATTACGAAGTACCGATGGGGTAGCGGGCGGGAGCTCCCGAATGGAAGTGCGCAGGTCTTCCTGAAGCCCCGGAACACTGCATGGGTGAATGAGAGAACAGGACGCTTGGTGGTAGACATGAGGTGGTCGCAGTGCGGATAGACTTGAGCCAACCGGTGACCAATGTGATCGCATCCCATTCGATGGGGGTCAGATCAAGATGGCGTATGTCGCGGTGCTTCCCGACGAAATCGTCGATGATTTTACGGTGATCTAGGGCTCTCCCTGATGCGACATTAGACGAGGAAAGAGTGAAAGAATTGAATGCGTACGAAGCATCTGATGGGTCGAGGACCAGCGGGTTTTCACATCGAGAATCAGCATCAACGGGGTCTTTCTCATCTGCCCCGAGGTGAACGCCGGCGAAAATCGGACTTCATGAAGCCAAGCTTGGCGGCGCTGAGGGCTGGCTCGAATGATACGAATGATTTGGCGAAGCTGCAAGCGAGAGATGAATAAGGTGCAATAAGTCAAGCTGCGCGAAACACACCTTCGTAACTGCCTTCAGCGGCTGTGCAGACCTTTCATCCTCCGCTTCCTCTTCCTCCTCCTCATCGAATTCGCCATCGTCGTCATGCTCGCGCGCAAGGGGGGCAGAGACAGTATCTTGGTACGCAGAAGCTCGTCCCTCTGCTTTCTTCTTATCGGACTTGGTGATAACTCCGATCGCCTCGAGGAGCTGACACACAAGGGAGAAAAAACGATGATTCATTAGTTGAAAATGACAGAACATTTTAAGGCTCGTATGCTACCTTAAGCGCCGCCAAGTGTGCAGTGTGGGGCATGCAGCGTATGCGTGCCTCATCCGCATCAAACTCAATGTTCCTTTCTTCGCACATTCTTTGGAAGTGCGCGGTCATGGTATCATTGTTGGACGCGTTGTCCATCACGATAGCGAGAATCTGACGGACTGGATGAACGATTGCGCAAAAGCTGAAAAAGTTCAATAATTACCCGTCCATCAAGGCCATACATCTCCACGGTCTTCCAAACCGCATCCGCCAAGTTCTCGCCAGAATGTTCGCCGACCAGCTCGCGAAAATCAATGAGGAGTTCCTCTACATTAGGAATCAGAATCGAATTGAATTGGAATGGACTACATCATTATTCGGTACCTAGTTGCCCATCGTTCGTGACATAGTGTGCAACGATCGCCAGGAACGGGTGGTGGTTGTTTGAGGTCCACGCATCGCACGAGAGGCTGACTTTCGAGTCGAGTTCCTGGTCAAGACTGAGAATAGACGCAAATTGAATCAAGAAGAAGGTACCTCAAACATCTTACGAGTGCCTTCGATGGAGTCCTCCCCCATTTTCATGATGCGGGAGCGAATAGCCTTACGGCCGGGAATCCTAAAGTTCAGCGTGGACCCGTGGTGTGTATACTCAATCAAACGAATGAACTCGGGCCTCTCAACCTCCTCGAAAGGTTGGTCGCAAGCAACCATCCATTCAGCGAGGAGGGTGTCGAAAACGGCCTGATCGAAGTCACCCTGCGCAAATTAACAAAAAAAAGCAACAAAATCGATTCATGAACACACCTGGACCTTCCTCGCCTGCTGCTCCAGACTCTTGATAATGTTGGACGTCGCCTGCTCGACCTTGCCGAGATATACTATGTGGACAAAAAGAATGACCGATCGGTTTTGTGACAAGTTCTCAATGAAAATAACATATTTTGGCATGAAATAAAATGTAAGGTCATTGAGACGGCCGAGATGCACATTTTCAGCACTTTGTTGGGATCAACATCTGTTGATGCGCCATCGAAATAGGCAAAATACGGAAATTCCGATTTTTCAGCACAAGCAGTGATTTTTTTCAGGACATTCTGAATTACCTAAATTGCGGTTCAGTATCTCCCCATCACTTTCACGAGTCGAACTATGCAAAAATATTCAGGAAAGTAGCCGGTAACGGGATATTTGCGCCGTATCGGGACTAAATTCCGAGTCCATATGGGACAGTAACTGGTAACGGTAGTGTTGCCGCGGCTCGGCTCTGGCTGGCTCACGAGCCGAGCTGACTAAAGCCGGCTTAGACCGGCTGGCTTATGGCTTAGCCACGGCTCAGGCCCTTTGGCATGCTAGGCCAAGTTCTCACTGGGAAAACCCAGTTTCTCAAGACACTCAAAATAAGACATTTTTCTACTTTAGCTCTATAACTAATTGAACAGGTATTAGCCCATTGATCCTAGCTAGTTTTTATGCCGATAAATGAAGAATTCACTGAGATACAAGCAATTCTCTGAATAGGATAAAAAATAGCCAAAAATGGAAATTTGTTCGTCGCACCTTCGGTACTGCCAACGGCTGTAATTAAGTAGAATATTTGATGCAAGGACCTAGACTCGTGACCAGTCTGCCTACGCCGTTCTAACAAGGCGGGCTTGTTGCCGTAGGCAGCTCGCCTTGTTAGAACGGCGTAGGCAGACTGGTCACGAGTCTAGCAAGGACCAGGCCATCTGTTTCTGATCCTGAGTGGCTGGTTATATAGCAAGCGAACATTGTACACTTAGGGGAATCGAACCCCCGCCCACTTGAGTGGCCTAATTACATAACCGGCAGAGTTCTACTCCCCGTTGGATACTGTTCAGTTGGTGGAGAATTGCAGCAAACAGGCCAAGAGATGAAAACATGTACCATTGCTCTTACTTCTGTTCGGGTTTCAAGGTTTTCGAATGTTGTACCGTACTACTTGGACTGGAGCTGCCTGGATTTATTCCATAGTGCCAGTTGTGTCACTGAACAGTTGTGTGATAATTTGAATGGATAAAGCAGGAAGTATTTTTCTCTTGCAATAAACCAAGCGAAACGGAGGGACTCAGTCAACAGAGAAGATGGCAAATTACTGTCCGGATATGGACCCGGAATTTAGTCCCGATACGGCGCAAATATCCCGTTACCGGCTACTTTCCCGATATGGCGGCTACTGTCCCGATACTGCCCCGCCGTCCATTTTTGGGGTACTGTGAAAATGGTTGTACTTGGTGAATTTAAGCTTTCTCTGGTTGGGCCAAGCCGTGCTCATCATCAGCTGGGCGCTCGTCCATTCCCACCGATATTTATGTGCGTGGTGGTCGATTTGATGGCAGTCCGCCGCTTGGTCTCGCGTGTGGGTACCGACTTTGATGACATCACCAAAGTGTTCCCTTCCTCAATTTTTTGCTACGTATGTAGAAATGGCTGAACTTGGAAGATTTAAGCTTTCTCTGGTCGGGCCAACCCGTGTGCATCGCCAGCCGAGTGCGCGTTGATTTCCGACTCGGAATTTTGTCCTGATACGGCGCAAATATCCCGTTACCGGCTGCCAATACGGCGCATATCCCGTTACCGGCTACTGTCGCGATACGGCAGCTACTGTCCCGATACAGACTCGGAATTTAGTCCTGATACGGTGTATGTCCCATTACCCACTACTGTCCCGATACAGCGGCTACTGGCCCGATATGGCGCATATCCTGTTACCAGCTACTGTCCTGATACGCACTCGGAACTTAGTCCCGATACAGCGCAAATATCCCGTTGCTGGCTACTGTCCCGATACGGACTCAGAATTTAGTGTCCCAATATGGTGGCTATGTCCCGATACACATGTACTCGTCATCAAGAATGTTTCCCCATGCACCAATGCAAGCACAGGTCACACGCTAAATCATCTCAATGCTTGGTTTGGACCGGTTTGGGCGCTTACAGAGTGCATATGCGGTATTACCCCAACAGTAACTTACCAGTAGGTAACGGGATGTATCAGGACAACTGCCGCCGTATCGGGACTATACTCCGAGTCCGTATCGGGACAGTCCGAGTCTGAATCGGGACTAAATTCCGAGTCTGTATTGGGAGAGTAGCGTAACAGGACGTATCGGGACAATAGCCGCCGCCGTATCGGGACTATATTCCGAGTCCATATCGGACAGTAGCATGACGGGAACTAAATTCCGTAGCGTAACGGGACCTATCGGGACAATAGCCGCCGTCATATTGGGACTATATGCCGAGTATCGGCCCCAAGCAATGACAAGGTACACCGCCAATGAGCTGGCACATTGGGCCAGCTGGGCAGAATCAGTGGATAACAGAAGAATATATTTGACTTACTTCTGTATGTGGACTCAAGTGTCCATGCAGGTGGCTATGGAATTTGCCCTCCAAAGAGTTTAGCCAAAGGGCAGGGGAGCCATTTGGAAGAGCATCCCAGGGAAGGAGGAGCTGATGTGTTCTTCCTCTCCTTCAGCTGATCAGCATACGGTGGTACGGTAATAAGATTGGCAACCTGGCTATCATCATGGTTTATGGTTTTTGTCGTTTTCATGGAGCTGAACAAAGCCAACAGTGATGTGCTCGCCCTCGGAAATCCCAGAGGGCGTTCTGCCGCATCTAAATAGTCAATTTTTCTGATGGGATTATGTAATGACATCATTAAGGCCTTAAGTATCAAGACTTAGCTTCCTCCATCGCTCATGTTAAGGCCTTATCTTAAGTACCAATTAACCCTTTTTGGGCCTTCGGCTGCAGATTCTGGCAGAATCTCCATGTTCAATTTGTGAGACAACCTTTGTTTAAAGGCATCAAATTAAAGTAACAGTGCTTATATTACCGTGCAGGTACCGTAGGCCCATTATTTTGCCTGAGCTCATGCAGTCCAAGGCTGTTTGAGGTTCGAGAATTTGTGCAAATTACTAAATAAGGAAATAAAATCTGCCCAGAATCTGCAGCCGAACAGGCCCTTAATTTAAGGAGAACACTGGTGATTAGCGCGTGCGTGAGACTAGACTATTTTTAGGAGCAATCTTTTTGATCACGAGACAAGCAAAGGAATCAATGCTTCTCATGATCGGCAACGCACTGCCAATTTCAAACTCCGACATTGGCTCCGGTGATGGTCAGCGCATATTGCGGGCCATCCATGCACAATGAAGAGTGGTTTATATGGGAGAAAATGGATTGCATCGCTATATACCTTCAGCTTCTATTGGGCACTTTTCCAATAACTTGACTGACTGTAGAGAAACACCTATTTCTGAGGATAAAATAGCCCGTTGGAAGAGAACAAGGAAAATCCGGCCAATAGAACATGTTTGAAAGATCAAAATACATAGTATTGGGCAGTTGAATCATGTCTCTCGTAAGCTCATGGCCCACAAAAGTTTAATGGACGGTGATTTGGCCAAATTCAAAATCTCAAGAATGGTGATGTTAACATACTTCAAAACCCATCTAGACCAGTCTAAAGGTATCTAAGATGCTTTCCAGCAACTTTTTAGCTCAATTGAACTCTTCTAAGGTCCTCTGGAAACAAAAACGAGGCGAGATACGGGTGTACCTTCCGAATGCGGTAATACCACACTCTCCATCACTGATTTCCGCGGGTTGCCGATCAGCGATCAGAGCGCTTTGAGGCAATTCTTCGGTCGTCGGTAGGATCTCACACAGCACGAGCACGGTAGTTAGGAACCCTCTTAATATATGCCCTCAGGCTCAACCAATTTCGTTTTGTGTTGAAGGTATGCTCACACCGAAACGAGGCTCCGGCGTGTACTCATCTGTCTCGGCATCTTCTGGTGGAGTAACTCATGGAAGGATCCAGAACGATGTTATAAGAAAGATTATAGACCTCGCAACGGTAATCATCGGCATCAAGGACGGATGACGGCAAGCCGAAACGTTTTGGCTGGAGAGATCAGTGATTACGCAAAAAGTGCTGACGAAAATGTGATGCACGGCCAAAATCGAAAAATCAGCCTCTGAGAGTCCTCTCTAAGACCCGTACCTTACGGTAGCAGGAATCAATATCTGTCTGCGAGTTTAGATGTCCTGCTGCAGCGTTAAAATTGTTAGTATGGGAGTCGTTACACGTTCCCTCTACATCTCCCATAATTATATCCGGAATTGCATGTGTACCATTCATAATATGGCCGTTAGGTCTCTTCCACAGATCAGAAGCCACTGTGGTCGATACGGGCATCAGCCATGGTGAATCATGGGCTGTGGCAGTCATATTTCGAAGGTTTGTAGCAGCCAGAGCAGCAGAGCTGCCACAGAATTCAAAGAATTACCCATCACTCGGTCAGTTCTTCATGGATTTGGATGAGACCATGCTAGATAATTCGGCTAATTCATACCGAATTAGTGATAGAGAGAAACCTGCGAAAATATTTCATATTGGATGATGTAGAATTTTAGGCCACTTTCGAGATAAATGCGGTCTAGCGAGGGCCAGGCATGTTCAAACAATGTGGTGTTGCTTACAGTCAGGTCGGGATAATAGGCAACCCAGCGGGATCTGAAATATTACGGGGATTGAATCAAACACGAGATGTTATGTACTTTTGACTCTATGACATGTTTGAGAATGTTAAACGGCCTTCCCTAGCTAAAATTCAGACCAGTAGGACATGAATTGGGCATGCCAGATCAGATTCATTGCCAAAAAGCTTCAAAATGCCAGATCATCCAATATGACGTATTTTCACAAGATCCTTTCTATCATTAATTCCGTATGAATTATACCGAATTATCTAGCATGGTCTCATCCAAATCCATGAAGAACTGACCGAGTTACGGGTAAGTCTTTGAAAATGTCCCAAACCGGAAATTTTTCGACCGCGCCTTCGGTACTGCCAACGGCCGTAATGGGCTGACAAGAAATGTTTTACAGTCCCTCATATCTGTCCGACCGTAAGATATTGGGCAGATGAAAGTACCCGCCGCATTGTTTCGAATTATGAATCGCCTGTAGGCCGATTTAGACCCAGATGCGTAGAGGACATCGAACCGACTATACAGCACAAAAGATCAAGGAAAACGACCAATAAATGAGCGAGATATATTGGTTTGTCCGAGTTCTAGGTTTGTCCGGGATGGTGGGGGACGATAGTACCATACAAAATGAATTGAATTGGCAGGGCTTAGCAAACTTATCGCGGTTCTATGTCTGGTAGCAGAAGAAGGAACGAAAGGCAAGAAGAAAACAGCTTGCGAAGGCCAACTTACAACTATTTTTTCATTATATAACCACTGCTCTCAGTAAATTCCAGACAATAAGCTACTACTTTGCGATGAAAGGTACAGAAATCTAACAGAAAGTAACCTCAAGGGAGGGCTATATTGGTGTCAAAAATGGTCTTCCGCTCTGAACAATAACTTACGATGCCTGGACAAGTCACTCTTTCAGTGTTGCAATTGGAAAGGCTCTCACCTATGATGCATAAGCTGGGTGGGATGTGGTAAGGGGAGAACAAACTTACAACTGGCTCCAACACCGGGACAGCCCAGGAAGTAGCTTGTGAGACTTGTCAGTACTAAGAACTTAGAACAAGGCAGAATAGTGTACTCAAAACTAGTTGGAATAAACAGTTCCAACGGCATAAATCAGATGTACCGGCATAATGGCAAGCCGCAAATGTAAGAGGAACGACGAGAAAAATCAAGTTCAAGGATTTTCGGTGGGTAGCTGTTAGAACAGTTCAGACGTTCACGATAGTGACATCGACTCAATCAGACAGAACTGTACCTAATGAAGTCACCATCAACAATATTTCGCTGGCTTTGCTGCGATTTTCCAGCCGTTGATAAATGCATCTACCGGCAATACATTACATCGACGACCGCTCCCTCCACCCCTACACATCATCCTGCCCCTTCACGACTCTCGGCGTCCCCAGCCAAACCCGCTCAGATGACTATTCCTCAGTTTCGCCAGGATTTCAAACTTTCTGATGACAGCCTCCAACGCTTGCAATTAGAGGGGCCACATGTCCTCAAATTCATCGAGAATCGTGTTCTGGATCAGCATCTGACACTGGGACAGCGCGCCTCACTGCGGTTTGCCGACGACGAATGGAAGAAGGGCAAGGTTAGACTATAACGTTACAAACTCTCTGAGTTTTTCTGGGTTAATTTTTTCAAAACTTTCCGAAGTGCTCAGTTGGATTCTCCCTGTTGAATCCAGTAAATTGCGTTGTTAAAATGAGCCCTCAGCAGCGAATTTCTTGGAAGGCGGTCCTCTGAAAACAATCCAAAGAGACAGTCTTGCGTGAAATTATGCTGGCTATCACCCCGGCATGCTCCCTTCCAAATCCGGGCTAAAGAGCTCTCAGCAACGAATTCTTTGGAAGGCGGTCCTCCGAAAACAATCCCGAGAGACAGTCTTGGGTAAAATTGCGCTGGCTATCACCCTAGCATCCGCGCGGCCAAATCCGGGTCCAAATGCGCTCTCAGGGGCGAATTCTTTGGGAGGCGACGGGTGAGTGATGCGCACCCGGCATCTAAAAAATTGGGTTTAGGGAACGTCTGAAACCCAGAGCAGACTCCGGAAATGCGGTCCGGGAGTTCCCTGAGCCAATAGAGGCACTCCGGGCTCCGAAAACCCATCTCGGAATTCGGAATCCCCGAAACCCGCAGCGGCTCCGGGAAAGTACTGTCCGAGAACGTATATAAAGACTCGGGTTTGTGCCCTATTTCCCCACTTCCTTCCTCTGCTTCTCAATATGCAGTGGCCGTTATTTTCAGAAGACCCCTCCGCGAGCAACTCTGTTCCGTTCCGTTCCTCTCCACCCTCAGCGGGAGTCTGGGTTGAAAGCGAGAGTGAGCGTGACGGCGGGCGGGCGTTTATTTGGCGACTTGTAAGCGCCACATGTCCCTTCCCTCGCAATATGCTCATGCTTCTGCTGAGTGGGCATATTATTTTCAGTTGACACCCCCTTCCTCCCCCTCCTGTGCATGCCCATTTGGCCTCTACCGCCCTTCCGCACACACAAGGCAAGTCATATTTCTCCCAATTTCCCGGTCATTGGCATCGCATTCCCGATGAACCTGAGGGGCCTAGCTACCCCCGATGAGGGTCCCAACGGCCGAATCAGTTTATTTGCGGTCGTAATGTTCTCTCTCGCTCAAAGGAAGGTTGATCATATTGACAGGAATCGGATTATCGGCTGCATCCCGTTCACTCCGCCCTGCGGAATCGCTCCATCACAGTGACCCCGTTCGTAGAATTGTTTTATGCTCATGCCTTTACAGTTGAGCTTTCGCTCTAGGCAAGTCATCCCTTTCCTTCATTTTCAGTTTTTTTTCTTTTTGCGGATCAGAGGGGCGTAGCTAACCCCAAGGAAGATTTCGATGATTTTCCCTCCTCCATTTTGCTCCCAATCTTATTTTGACCAAATAACTGATTGATTTCTTCCATCCAAGGAAACTCCCGGCCATCCCCGCGCCGGTCGCGAGGATGGCCGTCTGAGACCATCAGGCACACTGGGGAGAGGATGAGCTTTCAATCCAGGCAAGTCATCCCTTTCCTTTAATTTCCGTTTTTTGGGGGCGGCGATTTTTTACGGATCAGAGGGGCGTAGCTAACCCCAAGGAAGATGTCGATGACTTTTCCTCCTTCCATTTTGATCTTACTTTGGCCAAATAACTGATTGATTTTTTCCATCCAAGGAACTCCCGGCCATCCCTGCGCCGGTCGCGGGGATGGCCGCCTGAGACCATCAGGCACAATGGGGAGAGGATGAGCTTTTACTCCAGGAAAGTCATCCGTTTCCTTTAATTTCCGTTTTTTGGGGGCGGCGATTTTTTACGGATCAGAGGGGCGTAGCTAACCCCAAGGGAGATTTCGATTGATTTCCCTCCTTCCATTTTGATCTGATTTTGGCCAAATAACTGATTGATTTTTTCCATCCAAGGAAACTCTCCTCGGCCATCCCGCACCGGTCGCGAGGATGGCCGTCTCGTCGGGCCCAGTGGGCGAGCAGATGGCGACGTATGCTTCATTCGCACGGCCGACTCCGGTACTGTGGTACGCCCTTTAAAAAATACTCCTGCCAGCATCGCACCACTTTACTGACTATTACTACTGTCTTACGCAGATGCACCACTCAAGTCTGTCATTCTCCAGAGCGCATCATCGTTGGGTAGACGTTCTGTCCCAAACAGTCCACGACCAGTGATGCTCTCTACTACTGGCTTATTTGGCCAGGGTCTAACGTCCTCAATAGGAACGACGGGATCCTTACTGATACCGGAGGTAGTATTTACGTAATTACAGGTTCCTTGGATATTCGTTTTGTAAAAGCTCCCCAGCGTCCTCACAGGTCGAAAATTTTCCATACAGTTCATTATATACTCTAGGGGAAGGCAATGCAGGCAGGGCCAGTCCAGGCAGTCGAATATACTCAAATTGGACGTAGGCAACTTGGGCAAAACACATTATGTGATCGATACATGTTCAGATTTCCAGAGAGGCAACTTGCATGAAAGTTACAAGTTTCTCGGGGATGCTGTTTAGGAGACAACTTTGGACTTATTACGAGTACTTAATGTAATAAAGTGATCGTTCATTTAAGAAAACTTGGGTGAGGATTTTGAGAACACATAAGTCGCGAATTAACTGGGAAAGCCCCAATAGTGGCTGTGTGGAAGGCTTTCTTACTCTTTCATTAGGTTTTTTTGTGACTTTTTAGCGGTTGTGTCCGGCAAATGCCGAGCGACTTTCTGGCACGCCGGTTCGAACCCGGACCATGCGTTTCCTTTTACGAACTCTGTAGGCTGATATGACCTTTGTGTGGCTGTAGTGAGTGCGCAATTGTAGTGAAGTTGTGAGTGACGTCGGGGATCGGGAGAAATTCCTGACGCCTGGGACGGCAGGAAAAACCGGCGGATTTCTTCACCAAGGCCGAGGGACTGGCGGGATCACTGATACCCAAGCCCTAGGAGCAGAGGCGACGCAGCGGGGATGCCACCATGGAGGCCCGAAATCGATATCTCCCTATCCCTAGGCACCAACAGGTGTCGCGTGAGGCCAGAGGACACAGCAGAGGCCATGAAACAAATGAATCTGAAAAGCATTTGCGCACCACGGGAATAATTGGGGAAGATGAAACTTGTAGAGTTGGATTGACGGAGAAAATGAGCATGGGGTAGCTGGTTCATACTGAGGGCGCTGTACGCTTAGCATTGTTTTCGGTGAGAAATATAAAAAACAACCAGAGATCACCACTAAAAGGTCCTAAAATGCCAGAGATTGTGAGTACCAACACATTGGGGGAAGAACAACGACTCAGCTGGTTCACATCACAGGACCCGATAGAGTGGAAAGAATTCCGAACCTGACTTACCAGAAAAACACTGAAGATTCCCGCAAATTACTGGAAATGCGTGATTCGCGTGAAGGGAGTGTTAGTAGGGCATACATTGTACATGTGGGGGTGGGGGTGAATTATGTGATACTGAGGGTATTACAGCTGTTTGCGAAAGTAATGACACTCCCATCATTTTGTAAATAAGAACAACTTCAAATACTTCCCCTCTTGTCGTGCTCATTGTGGACCCATTTCTTGAGGAAATATCTTGTGCACTGACTTTTTGGATGGGCAGCTGAAAGGGACACAGTTCGCTGACCTTGATACGCCACCCAATAACGAACTATTTGACAAAGTAGCCGCCGCCGCCCGTGCGGCTAAATCTCCGCTTCTACAACGTCGTCTCGACCTCAAAGAACAGGCAGCTGCTAAGAATATTCCCGCAGCACCCCAGGTGCATTTCAATTTCCCCGCTGAGCTCGCAAACCTTCTTCGCCCCGCTGCCGCTCCTGCTCCCGGCCGCTCCCGATGCTTTTATGCCTCCACTCAAGACTGCGAATATACTTATCCCTCACCTCGCATTCCTGGCCCGACCTTTCTATTGAGAACTTCTGTACCCTTTATGATCTCGATTCCGATATCTGCGACCGTTTCAAGAACACAAGTTCAAACGCAGCAATGCTTTCGAGTTCGTGGAGGTAGATGAACTAAAGGAGATGGGTTTCTAAGAGCCGAAATAGCAGAATTCAAGATCGCTGTGGGTGTGTGGTCGCAGTTGCCCGTGAACAGTGAATGTTTGTCTAGTATTGCAGTCGTAATTCATGTAACTCGCACAATTGTAATCCAGCTATATCAGAAGTAACCGGCGTGAATGAAATATCCGATCGCATCCAACTCCGTGATAACTTTCATAGTCTCAAGCATATCATAGATCAGCGCGTGAGGCTCATCATCTTCGCCGTAAGTGAAAATGTCGTTGTTGCAGCGAATCCAAGCCTTGATCTGGAGAAGGCCTCTTCGATAGGATTGAAATCAGGTGAGTATGGCGGAAGATACACGATGCGCACGCCTAGATGACACGAATATATATCGGAAGATGGCGTTGTCCATGACAAGTACACTCAACGGGCCTGGGTATGGAGAGCAGAGGGGCAGCTAGAGAACAGTTTTGAGTGAGAAGAATACAGAAAAAGAAGGCAAACTCACAACTTGATGCTCGAGGAATCCTAGAAACTGGTCACGGTGCATAGAACACCCTCGACAACCGTGCTAGTTAGCATTCCACGCGATGTAAGAACGCCAGTGGCGGTCAGACGGCGGCCACGAACTGCTTTCCGGCGCTTGACAGCCCGTTTACCTTTTTTGCTCGTCCAAGTCGCCGGCCAGGGGTTTTTGTCATTTTTGGAGGTTTCGTCCAAAAAAGCTATGTAGTCGGCAGGGATTTGGGAAATTCACGAACATAGTCAAGCCGAGAGGGCTCGCTTCGCTCTTCAGCAATTTCGTCAAGCTTTCTCGTGGACATTCCGGCACGCTCGAGTTCACGATGCATTGTAGTGTAGTGGACGGAGATAAAACGGTTGTGCTTGAGGAGATTGAGAAACTCGTCGAGGAACCAGTCCGGTCTGTGATGGATGAGCTGGATGAGATGGTCAACATCATCGTGGTGTAGAAGTCGTGGGCGGCCGGTACGGTTCTGAGGCCGCACGACTTCGCCGGTGGTGCGCCATAGATGAAAAACGCGAAAGAATGTACTGCGTGAGAACCCCACACATGCAAGGATCTGGTTGACGGAAAGGTTCGGGCTTCTCGGGATCATCTTCAAACTCGCGGTCCGAGTCGTCCTCGTCCTCTGTTTCACTGCATTCCAGCAACGGCGGCATGTCATCCTCGTCCTCGGAATCACTACCTTCCTGGAGTGGCGGAACCGCCCCGTCCCCGTCATCAAGTCGCAGGAGGACCTCGACGCGGTGATGGACCTCGTTTGCGATGCGCTCGTTCTCGCTCTGAACGGTTCCGCGGTTCCACGGTTCCACGGCGACCCTGCTCCCACTCAAAGCAGTTGTGGTCGCCGGAACTCGCTGCCTCCCGGACGCAATTTCGCCAAATCTGAGGAGGCGGAGGGTCGTGTGGCGATGCGGAGCAGAAGTGGGGAGAGAAGAAGAATGGTAGCGGCAAGGGCGAAGAGGAGGGAATAGTAGGAAGAGCGCTGCGTTGGCGTGTGGGATGAGGGACCAAGGCCGAAATGCGTGCGCATCGTGTCTGTCTGGGCAGGCGGCGTGAGTACTCGACATCGAAGAGAGTGGAAGGGATGACATACACACATCTCGCCTCCGGGCTCGTCGTCGTCCTCCTTCGCATTGCAGTCGACCGTCGAGGCGTCTACCATTCCTTTGGTACTTCGCGCGATGTATTCCGACGTGGATGTGGGGGTGAGCCTGCGAGTTGGCGAAGGCGAGGGGAAGCGGTGAGGCGGTAGGGCCGGTGGTCTCGCTCTTCGGTGTCGTCCGCCTTGACTGCTACGACATCGACGGGAATATGGACGAGCGTCACGCGCTGCGGGATCGGCTTGACCGCGGGGAGGGAGAAGAGCGACCCTTGCGGGTCTAGGATCGCGGCCAGGAATACGGCGTGGAGGACTCGAAGGAGTGGATATCGAATGGTGAAGGCTTGGTGTATTGTGTCGTGTCCGTGTCAGTGATCGCGGGTAAAGACGACGTTGAGGTGGAAGTCAGCGAGAAGTAGGTGTCGCCGAGGTAGAGGGAAGGAGAGGAGAGGTAGATGCTGGGAAGAACTTGTCGGAGGTGCAGGAAGACTAGAGGAATAGAGGTATAAGTCGGAGCTCAAGTGGCGTCTACTACGTCCATAGTCGTTGTAAAGGTGACCGTAGATTCGGCTGGCACTGATGTTCCACACGTTGCAGGTGACTTCGTGCCGGGGTTAATACGAGGCGAGGATGGCGTACCGCGCGCGGGCAGGAGGCGAAGAGCACCGTTGACGTTGCTTCGACGGTGGTGCGCTCGTGCTTGTGCGTTGTCGTCGGATGCTGTCGCGTCGTGAAGTCCCTCCCCGACCTTAACACCGCGCTACGTTCTCGTGGGGACGGCGTCGAGGCAGAAGTCGAGGGAAAAGTCGGCGAAGTCTCCCGTTCTGTCGGTTCTTTTTGACCTACGAAGTCAGCTGCATCGGTTTCCTTTTTTCCCTCGTACACAGACGTGCCAACAGACAACAGACCCGCGGTCGCCACAACCGGGGCCTGGTCACGGAAGGCGATGTCGTGGCAGGAAGCAGTATGTCTCGGCACTTCCCGGCACAGCAATGATGTGCCATATCGGGAAGAAATGTCCGCGTTAAGCCCAGCTCCCGTCCTTTCACACCGACCGCCATACCACTCCAACCGCTCAACGCATGGACCCCATCTCTCCAATATCGCGAAGACTCTTTCGATCGCGCTGGGCTCGCCATCTCCATTGCGCAATGTTCAAAGCTACAACAGCGATCCGCGTCGACGACATCGTCGTACTCGGCCTCTTCAGTCGCATAACCACAAAGCCTGTGAACCGGCAGTTCTTTCCTGCTCTGTTCTCCCAGAACAAGAGCAATTCGGAAGTTTCGCGAGATAACCAACAAGTATCAGGCTGCGCTGTTCAATCCCGAGCCCACCGTAGCCGCGTTACGCACAGAGACCGGAGCACTCACTGTGGAGCTTTTAAATTGGGGCTCAGGCATTATGAAGCTTTCTGATGATGACAGTGACCACGAGGCTTTACTGTGGTAGGCCTTTTCAATTTTTTTTTGGCGTCTATGCTTTACACACTTCCCCGCCTTTGATTGTTGTTCCTCATTCATCCTTCCAGAATTGTTCCAGTACAGCCCACACATTTTCAACAGATGTACACAAGCACATGAACCTGAGCATCTCCATCGGTGTTGCAGGACTGCATCTTTTCCTACAAAACCCAGGCTCATACACAGAGTTTTTGGCGTATCGCAGCGCAGATGCGCAAGCGCTCCTGGATCTCTTACAAGATGTAAGCCCTCACTTGCTGTCTAAATTCATTTTACTCGAACAATCATCAGTTTCTGGATCTCGACTCCTTTTCGGTCGTTAAACCGTTAATATGCAAGGCTCTATGGCGTCTTTCCCGTGCATCGGGCCTCTATCCTCATTGTTTTGCCCTTCCTGGGTTGCAGAAAATTGGTCAGCGGCGGAGGGTTTGGAGATATCTGGAAAGGCTTGGTCTGTGGACAAAGTGTCTGTGTTAAAATCATGCGCATATTTTAAAACGACGAGATTCAGGCTGTGCTCAAGGTTCGTTCTCCACGCTGCCTTACCAAGACACTTGCGGTTTGACATCTATCCAGGAATTTGGTCGAGAAGCCCTCATTTGGCGCCAGCTTTGTCACCCGAACTTGCTTCCCTTCTTCGGTCTGTACTATCAGGGTAATAGGCTGTGTTTGGTCTCGCCATGGATGCAGAACGGCAACATCATAGAATTTATAAGAAGAGAACCAGCGAACACAGATCGTCTCTCACTCGTGAGTACAGTTATTCCTCGTAAATTCTTGGGGTTGAAGTATCATATACATAGATATTGGATGTGGCCCGTGGGCTCGAATATCTGCACGAACAACAAGTAGTGCACGGAGATTTAAAGGCGGTGTGTAATGTGTTTGTAGAAACCCATCTTTGCCTGATCAAATGCATAGATTAATATCCTTGTAACGCCATCGGGCGGGCCTGTATTCCTGATTTCGGGCTGTCCTCCGTCGAAAATGTCATGACCTTGCAATTCCCCCATTCAACTGCATCTACACGACGCGGAGGGACAACACGCTATCAGGCCCCCGAATTATTCGAAGGAAAAAAGCATCACTACGGCTCGGATGTTTACGCCTTCGCTTGTGTTTGCTATGAGGTACGCCCGGGTTGCACATCCTTTTGCTTACTAATGTAATGTTTATTCTGGAGATATTGACGGGACAGCTTCCGTTTCACGATTTGAATGACGCAGGGCCATGTTCCAAATTTTGAACGGGAAGCACCCTCCCCGTCCAATGTTGTGCTCTGACAGCCTTTGGGAGCTACTCCAAAATTGCTGGGTTGGGAACGCGGAGATGCGTCCAACAGCTCCGCAGATTGTCGAGCGGCTAGAAGGGCCTTCGATTCGAGCAACAACGACCTCATCCACGACAGACTGGGACGATAAATTTACGTCCAAATTTCGTCGCTCGCTGCAAACCCAACCCCTGCTGCCATCAGTTACCCAGATTGAACGGATGCTTTTCGGCGATGGTTAGTTCAAACTCACAGGTCCTTCCCTTTATTCTGACTGTTCGATGCAGAGGTTGCCAAAGGTAGAATCTGTTCAACCAAGGAAAAGAATGTCTACTGAGGTCAAACACAGCGTGCAAACAGTGTTTCCCAGACCAAGAATCCTCGGGAACCGGAAACAAGAAAGGTACCAGGGAGTATCCTATCGAGGTCGTAAGTAGCTTACTTATCCTTCAACAGGCATCTCGGAACTGGGACGGCAGGCTAAGCGCCCGTATGAAGAGGAGACATCAGATTCTAATCCGGAGGACGATGTGAATGCAGGACGACCAGGGGCCAAAAGATCGAAACCGTCACATGGAATCGCCGATGTGTAGGATTTACAGTTGTTCTCGAAAATAATGAGACAAACCGTTTTTTTTCCACGCTTCCCGATTTGGAAAGTCCAAAACGAGACAGTCCCCCGTTCGACTCTCAATCCTGGCTCCTTTTTGAAATAAATACATATTTTGTTTCTCGGGCTTTTCAAGCCAAAGTTGTGGTAAAATTTGAGTCTAGTATTCATATTTGGTGTGATTTCACACCATCTCTTTTGTTTTAGATTCGATAGGTACACTACAACACAGATATTGTTGCTTGGTTCCTTGCAGTAATTTCCGCGCAATTTCTGTTGCATAAGCAGATGAAGCCTGGGAGAAAAGCTAGACAAAATTTCCGCTACTGTTTCAATTTCCTATGTCAAAATCTGACTATTGATGAGTGCTTGAAACTTGGGTGATTGGTGAGTACAATCAAAGCCAGCTTGTAGGTAGTATTGAATTGACCCATACCCATGCCCCCAAAAAGCTACTGTCCTTTTTTTCCTTATCTATCAATAGAATTTAGTCATACAAACTTGCACCAGCAAAATATGTATTTATTTCAAAAAGGCGCCAGGATTGAGAATCGAACCGGGGACTGTCTCGTTTTGGACTTTCCAAATCGGGAAGCGCGAAAAACAAAACAACAATTTGTCTCATTATTTTCGAGAACAACTGTAATAAGGGCCTGATCGGGTACTCTAGAATCTCGGCTAGAATCGTTGTAAATGCTTCTATAGAATCTTTTGATAGAATCTTTTGTCACGCTCTGTCACTCCCTCTCTTCTTCCCATTTCTCTGCTCTCATGGCTGGCGACGAAGGCAAAGCTCATTGGATTGACCCCGAATGCGATGTGCTGCTCGACGGTCTAATCGCAAAGAAGAGTACGCACCAGTCCGGCAACGGATTCAAGCCAACTGTATGGGCGAAAATTGTCAAGGATGTCCATGCTGCGAACCCCGACGCGCGCAAGAAGAAAGACCAGATGAAATGTATTTCTAAGCTCAACTGTGTACACCCTTCTCTTTCCTCTTTTCTCACATTCTCACCACCTTTCTTTCTGCAGTTGCAAAAGGGTTTTGAAAAGTATATCTTCACTGCTTGTACCGATGGTCGAAATGCTTGTGGCAAGGACAGTGGCCCCGGAAGGGACAGCGAAGTTGAAAGTTTTCGGGTTTGCCTTCTCCCAGCAGGAGATCCTTGACCTGAAAATTGCGGACCTGGGGCTCGCTCTGGACGGATCCGGAGTTTGAGATCGGAAGGACTCAATGTGGAGATTCCGTCTGTGTGCAACTCGGAGAAGATCACCTCACAAATGGTTAGTTGGCCCCTTCTGTTTGTACTGCATTCTGAATACGTATGCCGAAATAGATCGAGGACATTGTCCACATGCTCTGTTACTAATGCACCGCAAGGCAGAACCCCGGAAATAATCCATCAGCGCCATAGGTGGACGTGAGATTCGGAGAAAGGCCCCAGGACATGGATGGGCATGGCACAAAAAGATGGTGTTCTTAAACAGACGGCCCCATATTTTACTGAATTTCTGCACGCCTATGCAGTATGGTCAGCTCTCCTAAAAAGAATGCAAATGTGTCGGTGAGCATCATATCTTGCCGTCGATCCTTTTTAAATCCAGGCTGCGATGACTTCGCACAACAGGCAATTTATTTGCTTTCTTCCATTCAACTATCGGGTATTTTTACACTTACCCCATGGTGGGCGCGCAACCATCGCATGAAAAAAATATCACACAATCCCATTCAGTGCACGGCATCTAATGTTTTCGAGTCAAGGTCGCCTGGAACATGTAGCCCAAGAAGAAGAATAAATTATCTAAGTGTGTGTCCGTGTTTGGCCGTAAGGCCGTAAGTAGTAAGCAGCAGGATTACACCGTGCTCACTATCTCCTCCACTGCCCGGCATGGGAACACTTGTGCCCCCCGCTCCAGCAAGCATCGTACAGCGCGGAATAGAGACTCGACGTCAAGGAAGTTTGCGAATAGTCCAAATCACCATATGATCAGTGCCGAGTAATCCCGCTTGTCGGTAGGCTCTGTTTCCAAATTGCAGTGTTTACCGGACTCTCGAAACATGGCGCACCACCGGGAAACATGCCCGAATACCTCTAGAACTGTGCAGACCACGTATTCTTACTTCATTTGATATATTTGTATGTTTCTTCACTCATAATTATTGTTTCTTTTGTCGTTCATGTTCCGTGAAGTACTTAGAGGGTCTCGTCTAGCGGACTCCCGACATATACTTGGTTGAACTTCAGCAGTGTCTATTCGAGTCCACGGGGCTGGATGTGGCACAGACCACGATACGCGATGCTCTTTTGCATCTGGGTTATACACGGAAATGCGTAAGTATATTTGTTTCTGTTTTATCGACTCCTTGACTTTGTTCTGCGGGTTGGACGGTCTGCACGTGAAGGCAACAAACAGAAGCGACTCGGTTACCAGATTGAACATCATTAATCGCTCGAAAACACTTGGAGGGCCTGGAAGAGTTATTGAGGTAGTGCTGGGTGGAACCATATAGGCCAGAGCTTCGCTCCGGCTGTTGCTCTGAAAATCGGACATTCATGTCGGAAATATATAACGGAGTTCTTCACAGGGCGTTGGTTGGGCTTACGGAAAGTCAAGTTCTCTGTCTTTGCCCGCCATCGAATCTGAATCCGCAATGGACCTGGATGCAGGTTTCAAATGAAGTTCAGGATTTTTAGGAGTCTACTAGTCGAGATACCCAAGAAGTCTATCTTCAATTCTTTTCGAATTGACGGTATCAGTTAACCTAGGTTCGTTCATTGAATTTGAGGACATTGAGACCGAGCTAGTTGACCCGAACGAATTATTTAATAACACGGCTCAACTCAGCCTTTGCCTGAAGCACACCAGGATTGCACGAAGAGCATTTTTGGGGGTGAAGTGTAAGTACGGAAATTCGGTTAATTGGGCTTTTTTGGGCTCCTGCGGGCAAAGTTTGAGATGAAACTTTAGGATGGAATAAGGGAAAGAAGCCTCCACGAAAGTCTGTCATGTGAAATCGATACCATAAAAGGGGACACAAACACGTACTACCCTTCTCCTTAATACATGAGATATGTATAGCGATTGGTGTTGGGATCAGATGACTTACTATGACGCTGCGCAACGAAGCCTTGGCCGATACACCTCCGAAAGCCAGGTATTTGCCCGCTTATCCGGCGCATCCTCATTCGATGCGAGGCCGGAGTACATATATGACGGTGGCGGGTTGGGAAGGAGTACGCCAGAGCTCATCCCACTGTTACATCTCGGAACTATGAATGGTTTGTTCGTCAAAAAGCATGTGCAATACGAGTTGAACATGCAACGGAGGTATGTGAGTAATCATTTGTGCACAGGTTGTACACATATGTTCATTCTTTGCGATGGGTGTAAAGAGCAATTCACCGGCTGATCTCGGTCTCTTCATCAGCAAAAGTATCCCCATTCATCGAGAAGTTCAAACCGGTTGAAACGCTGTTACACTAGATTACCAAGCAGGGTGAAGTTATCCTCCCACCGTCATGGCTGCCACCATTTATCAGCGAAACATACAACCTCGTCCCCCAGGACGAAACATCCCACTGAAAATATACAAGGGTTCTTTGGAAAACCGGGAAGATCCCATTGGGCAAGACTTGCTTCAAGTTTCGGTTGTTGGAAATGTCGATAAAAATGAGACATCTGTGAGTAAAGGGCTGGCTACATCTTTAGACCCAACTAACTCGTAGGGCGTTGAGGAACATCACCTGCAGGCTGCCTTAGCCACCAGCACAGTGCGGATCCCTATACCCGGCTCCATTCAGCTCGTCGAGAATTACGCGGAGCTGTATCCTAGTAATAGATGGATGGACACCAAGACATACCTTGAGTCTGCGCAAACCATCTCCGAAGCATGTTCTGCAGCCCTGTTTGACCATGACTATACATATTTCATGGACGAGGCCGACAAGACGTGGCTTGACAACACAAACTACCAGTGTCGTGTTGAAGAGCAAATTGCTCAAGAGACGCCGTCGGCAGAAACAGATGAGATATTCATTCGGGTATCTATCAGTGAAGACGAATTTGAGCTTGTGATGGGGTTTTTCGAGATTCTAGCTGGCCCGAAGGTCAGAATAATGATTCTCGTATGTATTGCCACTGACTATTGTGTTAGCTCCAGCAGGAACTCCCGGATTTTTCGTTTTTCAAGCCATTCTTTTTAGCCCCATTACGTCCCGATAAATTCGCGTCTCAGTTTGTGCCAGCTTGGATTCGACCACCATCTGTTCTGTCATCGATTGCTCTCACTATCCACCCACATTGGCAGCAACGGCGCTCGCTCCGGGGTGGACGCAAAATATTTCCCTCGCTCAATGTATGTCCTTCGCGCAATGTTTCCGTTACTTCGGGGACATTACTAACAACTGCACAATTACCATTCACTCATAGAGTGAAGAAAATGACTACATCAACGCGGCATACGTATGTTTTCGTAACATCCCAATTCGTAGAACGCAGGCCCAAACCTTGAAAGTCGGCAAAGGCAAAGTTGGGCGGTTGCAGGCGGATTCTTCTGCCCAGCACCTTGCCAATGAAAGTGAGAAACTCAAAAAAGCGTCTCCCCGGAGATCAGAGAGGCTCAAATCTCAACGCGTTCAACACATACAAGGACGGGCCAGAAAGGAAACAGCGATGCAAAATCAGCCCTCGATCAAGCACAAGGGCTCCAGCGGGAGGACGATGAAATCACACACGCACAGTCACTCAGTGACTGCTACAGAACAGACTGTGAGCCTGGACCCTGATTCCCTTGGGGGGGCCCCGAATATCCCGCGACCCATCGTTCAATCGGAGAAGGTGGTCTACTTTTTGTTCGCTTACAGCAGACCGCTAATGTAATACAGTGGTGCTCTAAATAAGTGCCGAGCCCCGGTTTGAGGTCATTTCATGGTCGAATTCCTTCAAATAAAATTGTAGCATGAACATTCAGTGGTTCTAAGCGTGTTTGCACCAAAAAAGCCATACCATACCTACTTCAATGTCGCGGAATAAAAATATTTGGGGTATTCTGAAAAATCGACTTTGTAGACTGGCTTGCTATCTAAAATCGGTCATTACAGCATGAAAGTACTTGAAAAATGAAGTATACTGACATTTTAGTTGACTTGAATTGATACTCATTTGAGCTCACAATGGGCACTGCAAATGGGTCACTTTTGCTTTTTTGGGAGCATTTTTGTCCATTTTCGCCCAAAATGGCGAACTTGGGAGCCTCCGTGTGAGCTCAAATGAGTATCAAATCAAGTCAACTAAAATGTCAGTATAATTCATTTTTCAAGTACTTTCATGCTGTAATGACCGATTTTCGATAGCAGGCCAGTCTACAAAGTCGATTTTTCAGAATACCCCAAATATTTTTATTCCGCGACATTGAAGTAGGTATGGTATGGCTTTTTTGATGCAAACACGCTTAGAACCACTGAATGTTCATGCTACAATTTTATTTGAAGGAATTCGACCATGAAATGACCTCAAACCGGGGCTCGGCACTTATTTAGAGCACCACTGTAGAGTGCACCAGCCCATATCCGATACTAGGGGTCCAAAGAGACCACAAGACCTGGCTTTGAACAGGGAAGGAACGTCGACGGGCAAAACATGCATCATTCCAGCCACCAGGGTGTCGGGTTCACAGCATATGCCATCACCCCCCAAAAAGTCCAGCAGAGACGGAATGGCAGACTCACTTAAAGAGGATGAAGCCCATCCATTGTTGATACGCATCCCAGCGCAGACTACAGACACCAAGACTTCCAGACCGCTCCATGACCACGGCCCGGCTCACGATGAAAACAACTCATTCCAGTAACCATATGAAGTTTGATTAATCAATCCCTGTCTCAACACATAATCATACTTGATCAGTGCTCGATTAATGACCTCTGAGGGTGCAGAAGAGGGCCAAATGAAGCCTTTAAACCTCAGAATGTCGATCCCCAGGTGAAGCACGGTGGTGGCAGTGTGATGGTCTGGGGCTGTATCACTCGACTTGGCTTTGGGCGGCTTGTTGGCATCGAGGGAAGGATGGATGCGAACCTTTATTGCGAGGTGTTGGAGAAGGGCCTCCTGGGAACACTCTCAGACCTTGGTCTCGACACGACCCGGGTTATTTTCCAGCAAGATAACGATCTGAAGCACACATCTCGGGTTGCTCGGGCATGGATTGCAGAGAATTTGGGCGAAACATTGCCCTGGCCTCCCTGCTCTCCCGATATGAGCATCATAGAGAATGCCTGGCACATGCTAGACACTCGTGTTCACCGTCGCAACCCACTTCCGACGACTCAGGACCAGCTTTGGGAGACTCTGCAGGAGGAGTGGGGAAACCTGGAAAAGGAACAATTTGTATGCAAGCATTCCAGATCGGATGAAGGCGGTGAGGGCGGCAAATGGTTACTATACCAGATACTAGCTCTTTCCGTACTGTAATACCATTTTTTTGCTCGAAAATCAATGGAGCCACGTGCTAATGTGATGGTGCTGACAATATTTGTCAGGTACCTCAACAACGGGTAGGCCGTTTCACTCAAACTCTTGAACTATTAATATATGTCTACAAATGTCCCATAATGACCGAAGACAAAAAACGATTCGTTGTGGATAAACGGCACGCTGCACATTTATTGAGCAACCAAGGCCAAGACTGGCGATCGGAATGGCTTGGTTTCCACTGTTTATCTTCTCAAACTAGGCTTGTCACTCCTCCTACATTCCCGGGATCCCGCATCTTCCTAGAATTGTTGCAGAACCCCTTGAACTTGCTCCCCACATGTATTTCTGGGATTCCATTTGGCCACAGCGCCCCGAGACCTACGGCTCCAATGATAAGAGCATTTCGGGTGCCTTCGGGAATGTTTTGAAAGAAATTAATATCGATTCGATCGTGGGCCCGGGATAGAACCCTAGGCATGGGGACACATGACAAAGGTTTTTCTAGGGTGAAGCATGAGTAACATCAACATATCATGAATGAGGAACTTGACAGGTTGTCGGAGCTATGAAATAACTTCTTGCACACAGCCTCGTTGTAAACATCGCCAACGATGAATGCAACAAGATATTGTGCACCATTTGAAATCTAACACCTGATTTCACCGAGTTGGGAGACGGAGACATCGTCTTCTCTTCTGCAAAATATGTTTATGGATTTGGTACCGCCAGAATCCTGGGAATATTCGGTGATCGAAGCAGAGTCTGCGATAGACGGCTGCGGAGGGTTCGAAATCAGCGGGAAAAAATGTACGGGCTTGTCCTCACACACCCAGGCACCCTGATGGATAGATGGATATACCCACAAGGTTCAAGAAATTCCTTGGCCGGGGAACAGTAATAAAGCACGTACCGACGAAAGGCATATCATATAAAAGCGAAACATGGGCGACCTCTTGAGCGTTGACAGGGATTCAGATGGCGAGCCGGTCCCCAAGTTCATGGTGAAATCACGGACAACAAAACTCGGGCCGCCGGGGGAGCCGAACGCCGTGCCAGGCACAACGCCGTCGAACGCCAATGTGAGGGTAGTGAAACAGTATACGTATGATTGCAGACCGAACTTCTTGACAAACTTTGGTCCCAATTTGGGAATTGCTACTGTTCCCCCGGTTTTTGTTCAGGCATCAAGTTATCATGTAAATAGCACTGTACAGATCCCCCGGAGCAAGACTTCTGAAAATGAAACTAGCGTTTTTGGTGCGGGCCGGTCATAACCGGTGGCTGTGCCCCCCATCAATCTGCCCGACGCCTTGCTCTCCTTCCGCAGCGTGCCTCGGGTCCCCCAAACCGCGTCTCACCATCACAGGGGAGCGGGTGGGATGTTCACCTCCACTCAGCCTCTGCCTGAGACCACGGAAACCGAGTCAAATGATGGTGGGGACACTCTGTGGGAGACTGATATGACAGAGCAAGACGCCGACTATTTTGAGGCCTGGGATACACGGCCTGAAAATGGCCAAAAACAGCGAAAATGGCAGCACACTCCTGAAAATAGCTGTTTTTGGCCATTTTGCAGGCCGTGTAGTACTCAATTGCCTGTATATTTTTCCATGGTTCAGCTAGTACAATGAATGCTCATACCTTAGACTACAAACTGGGTGATTTGGATTATTGTGAAAAAAACCCTATGCTGAGTCGACAAAAACAGCAAGAGAGGGGTTTCTGATGTTTAAGCAAAGTTGATGGCATCTCGACGTACAATGAATGACGGGAAAAAATTCTGAAAATATTTTTGTGGGTCTGTGAACATCCCTGATACATTCCATCATGCCAAAGGTTTGTCTGAAAGTCCCTGTAACCCCCAGAAATTGGGTAGCATTACCAAGAATACTCTGAGACAAACTTTTTGCTGAGTTAGTGTAGGCTCGTGACCAGCCTGCCTACGATGAGCAAAAAAATGTGGCGAGCACTTTGCCGTAGGCAGGCCGGTAGAACTCGGGACAAACAAAAGGGCCGAGGCCGGAGTTTGAAATTTTTCCTTTTCTCTCGTTCTGGGCCTATTTTAAGTCGGTTGCGAAAATTCAAAAGAGATAGCAGAGTCTCACCATCACACCCTCGAAATCCGTCTGTTCAGAATTTCCATTAAGGGCATGTTCGGCGTGCATTGAACACTCAAATTTCATTAAGAATTGATGGCATAGCATAGCCACCATGATGCCGTTGATCAGCACCACTCAAATTTTCAGCCCAATTGGACAGCCCGAATTATACCAGCCTGCCTACGGCAAAGTGCTCGCCACATTTTTTTGCTCATCGTAGGCAGGCTGGTCACGAGCATAGTAAGCAAGCGCGGAACGGGCAATTTTGTGCCCTGGACCCAGTTTCTATAGAGTCTGATTTTATTAGGTCCTGATCGGGTGCATTATAATCGGCTTAGAATCACGTTCCATAGAATCACTGTCACGCTCTTGCCACTCTCTTCGTATTCGACCATACACATCTTTCCTTCGCCTCCATGCCACACTCCAACACCCCGGAAACCCTCGACGACGACAAAAGCAAGAAAATTGCTATATGGAATAACGACGAGACAAAAGCCCTGCTCAAGGTATTAGCAGACAGGAAAGACACGCACATCAGCGGCAATGACTTCGAGCCGGCAGTCTGGACCTTAGGTACAAGCCGTGAATCCCGGTGGAGACCCCACAAAGGACGACCAGAAGTGTATGAACCGCCTAAACTACGTGCGTCGGACGCGTCTTTGAGGCAGTATGCGTGTTAAAATATCGAGTACTCAAAAACACCTACGAACGTTACATTTACGTGAGGAAGTTCTCGGGCAGTGGTTGGGACGACGAGAAGAAGCGTGTGGATAATACGGATGAGTACGTCGACGATTTTGTGAAGGTGCGTGGTCGCATTCGGCCTCTGCTGTTTCCTATACATGGCCTTTGCTAACCGCTCCACCAGACTCACAGGGACGAGTACAAGCACTGTTTCACCGCAACCTGCCCTTACTGGACCGAACTCGATGATGTCTATAGCGGGTTGATGCACAAGGTGACTGGGGAGCATGTCGTACAGCTCGGTGCTAAGAAGACCAGCAGAAACTGGGGCAGCAAGAACTCGACCTCCACAAACGCGACTGCTAGCTCGAGCACGGCCAGTACCTCAACTCGTACCCCTCTCGAACCCATTTTCACAACCTCCGGCCCCGAACCACCCGTCGATGAAGAAAACGCCATCGCAAAACAACACTCGAATGGAAGGTCAAATAGTTGACTTACCGGGCCCTCCATTCCTGTAATCTCTTTCTTTTTCGGCGGGAAGAGGCGGGGATTATGATGTAAAGTCACGCGTTTTAAAATGTAAAGGATTGAATGCCCTTTGGAAGGCGCAATAAAGGTGCCGAGCGGGATCTGGATAGTTGTAAATGTTCCCAATGACCAGGGCCATCCATTCCTGCAAATTCTTTCTTTTCGGGGAGGAATTATAATGTCGAGTCACGCGTTCCAAAATGTAAATCTTTGTGATCAATATAAAGATGTAAAGGATTGAATGCCCTTTGGTAATGGCCCCGATCGCCTAGAATCATGGACAGGGGTGGCGGCCGCTTCCTCTGTCTTACTCTGGCTTCGGACGCTGAAGCACAGCCTGCAGGCAACGACTATATGGAGACTCTGGAAAACACCACGATGGGTAGTTCTTGAGGGTGGAAGCCTGGAGAAGGGCAGCACTTGAGGAAGCTTGAAGGCAAGGACATGAGGGGAGAGAGGAAGATGGTACGACAGCAAGGAAACGGACTTGGGGAAATTTTGATGAAAAAATCCCGTGCCCTAAGCGTTGGCAGCGACGGCCTTGGATGGGTGGTGGTTCGACGTTGGTTCAAGGTGGAGGAAATCAGCTTGATCCGACGTCTTAATCCGGCATAAATCGATGTCGGCTATATGCCGAAACTGCGTCGATTGATTCCACCACTTTTCAGCGTGGTTTCCGGTGTAAAGTAGACATTATTCCACAAAAATTCCTGGGAGGTGAAAGCTGGGCCAATTTAATGTCTGTCTAACGCAAAATTTACAACAGCCCGTTTACATCGAATCAACCATCAATCGGCAAACGGTGGTGTAAGGACTCAAGAATGATTGCCCACCGCGAATTTGCGTTGGACAAGCGTTGAATCTGTGTGTTGATTCTATGTAATAACAGATGATCCCGAGTCGGGCAGGTGGCTTATAGATTGGGAGCACTTTTAGGATGTAAAATTGGACTGCAAGAGAATAAGACAAAGAGAAGGAAGGGAGTCGGAGTTAGATTGACAGAGACTGAGGCGACCAGAAGTTGGCGGCCCATCGAGTACGATGATCTGTCAAGACCAGATGTCGTATCTTTAGTCTAGTTGGTAATTATAAGTTTGCGTCTTCCCATTTTTTTGTTTTTTCTGCGCGTGAGTTCGATTCTTGTTGCTGGCATTTCTTTTAAATATTACCTTACGTCGCTGTTACCCGTGCCCGCGTGCGCACCACTAAAAACCAGTGGATGGAGTTGCTTCAGCGGTGATCTAGTTGGGGAACCAGCGTCTGATCTGACACCTGGGTTTCCCGGCTTTCGATCGTCTAGGCGTGTATGTACCATCGTTCCCCACATCCTGGAGTAACGTTCGGGGATAGGCTAACTACGATGTCGAGTCTTGTTTTGAAGCAAGAATGTGCACGGACGTTGCCAGATACTTCGCAGGAGTGCCTTGAGCTTAGCACAGAAGACCCGCAGACATGATTTCTGGCGCAAGACAAGGAGTGCGGATGGTGAGCCCGGAGCCGAGATGCCGTGGCAGCCCGGCCCGCTGTGTGATTTGTATCTTGAATTTGATTGGCTCTGGCCGTGACAAGAGCAACGGTAATGTATGGGTTAAATTGTGCCCAACCTCATAAAATCAATGCAAGTTGATAGTAAGATTCGGTTGAACATGCAAATGGTCGAAAAAAAGTTGAGCAATTAGGACTTGAGAGGACGTAGGATGTAAAGCCGCTTCGAAATGGCGTAGAACGCGCATAGTTTCAAGAAATTCCGCCTAGGATGGATCGGCCACATCGGCCGATCACTGCAAAACTGTTCAGAATCAAGCTTGCTCTCCAACGCACCAGGCGCGAGCTGAACGTCACCTTCGACGAATTCAAGCTCTGAATAGCCACAAAACGCTTGGCGCAGTAACAGGGAATCCTCTTGAACTGGCTGCAAGTTGTAAAAGATTTGCGGAATGGCTGACTTCTATACCATATTGTTCCATTGCATATTGGTCCATTGCGTTGCGTCCTGCGGAACTTCGACAGAAATTGTAGCGCGTACTTATATGTTTCCGAGGCCGATATTCACCCACGGAATTTATTCTGTTTTGCACTTCCCCGGCGAGCTGAGGAATTGAATATTTCTTGAGGACAGTCGAAAACCGGGAAGGGCAACGCCGAGAATGCGTCGGAAAGGCTGATAGAAGGTGAAGGAAGTGTTGCGCACTCTTTTGAAATGTGGCGCGGCGCCGGGGATCAAAATGTTATGTGCGGATGCAAAAAAAAGTGTTGCGAGTTCGAAACTTGTGGGTTTCGGCCGTCGCAAATTGCGCGGCAGATCCTCGCAATTTCTTTTTGTTTGCACACATATGGCCTCAACCATCATATTGCCAAAGAGTAATAATGTACATGACAGCCAACTACGACCCACAACGATCTGTTGACATTAAGAAAGAGGACTACAAGGCGAGCTGAGAACGTACCTCTGAAGACTGCGCTTGAGCGCGCCTCGGAAGCCCTGAACTTAAGCGTCGTCTTGAGCGTCGTCTTGAACGAGAGGGAAAGTGCCTTTATCTGGCGGCGCATCCAGTCTTAAGGTCTTGAAGAGTTGAGTCTTGAAGCCTTGAGATGTCTTTGACGTTGTGGCAATCTTTAAATATCTTGAAACAGTCCTCTCTATCACCCAGCCAATTGAATTCGAGCCCGGGCTTGAAATGGTGTTAAGTGCTCGAATTTGCTGCGGTCTCGGCGCGAGCCCCGGTGCAGTGCCAATCCAATTGCACCTGTTTGTTTGAGCACGAAACTGTTGTGGGCCCTCAGGCTTCATGACCTCGGCTGATCCAGAGATCTCATATCATCCCCAATTGCGCGAACCTCTTCCAAGCGCTTGGCGGGGACGCGGGCCTCGAAGCTCTCAAATTGGCAGAGAGGCTCGCACTTTTAAATGTCAAGTTGATGTCAACTGCTTCCCATGGCCGCTTCTTACTTACGCTGATCGTGACCATTCCAAGGACTAAGTAGTTGGCTGCCACACAGGTCCCAACTTGAGTTGAGCTCATAATATTGCCAGAAAAAACACAATGCAGAAGCTCAGTTGAAAAGTGCAGCAAACTTCAACATCGGCCGCAGTTTGGCCTGAGTATCCGTTTTTCCCGAGTCCTTGTCACATATTTTGCTTTCTAACCATTGCTCACTGCGTCAGAGTGGCTATGATGGCAAGTGAGGATATTGACTCATGGGGGATTGAAGAGAGATATTTAAATTTATTTATTCCAAATCTTGAGCGGCAGTACCGCGCCACCTCCCCGTGAAATTATACCTCAATCACGAGGAATCCATCAATGTAGGGCGGCACAAGTAGTCACCAACAATCAACCAGTTATTGCCATAAGGAGAGGATTGCCACGGCTAGTGAACATATTCCACTGAATCCCCAGAGTTCTGACAGTTGTTCCATGATTGAACTCTAGGGAAAAGCCCGCACGAAAACGAACGTCCTTTTATTTACTGTATTGAAAAACTATGGATACACTATGTAAGTGGACAAAAAGAATGTCCGAACGGTTCCTACAATGCATGTTTTCACCTGAAACAAGATGCTAATTTTGATCAAAAGTGCAAAAATGGCCACTTTGCGGGCGCTATAGCGCTCGAACGCCTGAATATTTTTGCATAGTTCACCTTGTGAAAGTGATGGGAAGATCTTGAACTCCAATTCTAACCCGACAGAATATTCTGGAAAAAAATCGCTGCTCAAGCTGGAAAAATGCGATTTTCGTATTCAAAGTGCTGAAAATGTAGGTCTAGGCTGTCTCAATCACCTCACATTTGATTTTGTCCCGAAATACCTTGTTTTGGTTGAGAACTCGCGACAAACTGATTGGACATTCTTTTTGTCCACTCGGTGTATGTCGACTACCCTCGGTTTCCTGGGCTAGACGCCATCCTGCCGCAAGCATTGCGCCGCAATCCCAGTTGCATCATCTGGGATCGGTGGTTGCGGCACCCTATCCGGGGGGCAGGAAACCGACGATTTACTGATCCGTCGGTGTTGGGCCGGAGTGTCTAAAGGGTTGCTCCGGTGGTTGGGTGGGGGATCGAACCCAGACAGCGAGTCCACACCGTCTGTCAACCGGGTGCCGTTGCCGCGCCGTCCGTGAGGTTTTCCGCGGGCGCCGAAATGGGTGATGAAGTGACACGCTATATATAGCTCTACTGCACGGGCGATTGGGGGTCAGCTGGGATCTTACCCGGCTGATTCTATTATTAGAATCTAAGGCAATTCTAACGCGATTCTAGTGCACCCGATCAGGCCCTAATAAGACACAAGAGCATCGTGAAGCTATGACTTCAATTATGCTGTCTACCCATCAGCTTGCCCTAGAAAAATTGCGGCATGTTGATCATACACTGAAACCTGTACCTTGTCATCTGCGCTTCTGTCGATTCTGAAAAAGCAAGGTGGAAAGTCCAGAACACGCACTGTTGGAATGTCAAGGATCACCCGATGTTATGACGCTGAGCAATACATTCCTGGATAAGTTATTCCACACTGTGCCACGCTTGCAGACAAAAATGGCCGAACTCACCACCGTTGAGTTTCTGAAAGCTGTAATTTATGAGCGCGCGACAATTGTAATCGTTGCAAAATATGTGCATGATGCCCTTGAAGTATTCTACGCATCCCCTGTGCACCGTGCAAGCTGACTTGCTGACCGTTGTGAATATTCCAGGTTTTTTGTATGCTTTTCTCTGTTGTCTAGGTCGTACCGTGGGGCATGGGGTAACCTGTGGGGTCTGCGAGTCTAGGAGAGGAAAGTCCAGAGGCGATGGTGTAATTACGCTTCCTTGTGCACCGGGAAAATCCCTGGAAACCGGAGTTCGTTATTCGGACCGTGCCGTGTAATGCTACCTACCTACCTACCTACCGAGTTTCACCTTACCGATTAATTCCACTCGACGTGCACCAACGCTCCTATATCGTTCGCACCACATCTGAATGCAGACTTGTCGGACGGGCTTGGCTAACGGGCTTGCCCCGCTTGTCGGAGTTTGAATTTGGCTGTACGGGCTTTGATGGCTTGGGCTTGGATGGGCTTGGGCTTATGCTCGCTTACACCAAGCTTCACCACTGTAGGCATTTCACCCCCCACACTGTTTATTTTTACCCCTCATTATCTCAACTTGACCCCTGTGCCTCATGCGGCCAACATTGCGTGGCGGAATCCTCCCTCGCATATTTCATGTTGTAGTATGATGGACTCCTTCTTCTGTAATTATGCATAAAATGTGAGCCACATATTAAACAGTTGCATAATTCTCCTTGACAAGTTCATCGCAAGCCGTATACAAGCCTGTTTGCTTGTCGGCGGTATGTGACTCAAGCAATTCGGCTTGAATCCAAGCCCGACTCAAGATCACCTCCAAACGATGTTAAATGCGTCCAGAAATCATTCAATAATCTCAGCATGCTCTAAGACAGGCTGAGATAGCTATGAGAACCTGTGAGCGCAATGGATTTACTTTATTTCAAAGTTGTCTGCGACTAAAGGTGGGATAGCCGTCAATTCATTTACTCCTCATTCACATAAGTAACCGGAAATTTTCGTTTGAGGCTCGAATTACGTAGTTTTTCGGGACATAAATTAGTTGTACATGTTAATAGTGAGTATGTCCCCCATTTGCTTTAGTTACAGCGTCAACCACCTCCGGCATCCGGTCCACAAATTGATCAATTTCATCAATGGTGATTTGATCCCATGCCTCGCGAATCGCGTTGCACAGCTGCTCATACGATGAGGGTTGGGGCCGAAATTCTCGAATATGTTGCTTGAGGATATGCCACACAGGCTCGATGGGTGAAACGTCTGGAGAGGTGGGTGGATGGGGGAAAATAAGGACATCATGTTCCTCAAGCCAATTCTGGGTGATCCTTGCACGGTGTGATGGCGCGCCGTCCTGTTGGAACTTGAAATTCGGCCTCCGCCTCTTCATTTTTTGGTAGAAATGAAGGAACGGTCCTTCTAGAACCTGTTCAATGTATCGTTGGCCAGACATACCCCCACCCTTCCCACCCGGATACTCCAGAACAACAAGTGGCCCCTTCACCCCTTTTGCGATGATTCCCCACACCATGGCACGAATGGGGTTCTGGGGGACAATTGGGACGCAGCATTCATCCAACAGCTCCTCCCCAGGCCGACGTGTCACCCAAACTCGGCCCTTCTTGTCGTCGAGACAGATGTAAGCCTCGTCTGACCAACCAATGTTTCCCCATTCTCGAGGATCCATTGATTTCTTGCCTCTGGCCTGGGCCCACAGCCTACGTTTCTCCTTTGTGATTTGAGAGAGGTAGGGAACCTTCTTGGCAACCCGTCGATGGTATCCGTCCTTGCCTACAATGCGGCGTACTGTCTCGCCGCTGATGGAAGGCGTGATTTCATTGCCGATCTCGCGAAAGGGTTTGCGCCGGTTTTTTACGGCAAGTTGGACAATGCATGCCTTCTCCGGCTCGCTGAAGGTGGGAGGACGACCAGAGCGAGGGAGATTTGTGGTGGAACCGGTCTCCTGGAATTTCTTCCAGAGATCATGGCCGGTTGAAGTTGGAATGTTGTGATCACGACAAGCACGGCTGATATTTCCATGCACCTGGACAGCGCCAATGAAACAATTCTTCCGTGGTGAATCCAGTTGGCGGCGAGTAGTATCCTTGGGCATGTTGTGGTGGTTGGAGGTTGATTTTAGGGCACGTGGTTATGATGTAATAAAATGATTTCCGGTTACTTATGTGAATGATGAGTAGTGGATAATCGCAGCATATGGTGCGCTGGAAAATGCTCTGTCTGAACGACCACAAGGCTGTTGGTTCCGTGAGCAATGACAATAACTACCCCAACACCGGTCCCGATCAACAATCGTGACGGCGGGTCTGGGTGCCTCATTGGCTACGGTTTCTCGAATTCAATTTTGAATTGGGACACCTATTGGGAGGCGATTTAAATCTGCTGCAACTGCCAACACCTTACACACGGATTCGGTCAGTTTTAGATTACTCGGACAAAAAACAAACACCGCACCGACCGAGAAATTCGATTTTCCAAGTGCATTCCACCAAGTGAAGATAGAACAGGGAAGTGAGTCTGACAACCTCGACTTCCAAAGCAAATTGCAACTGTCTTTCAGGGATTTCGGCCCATCCAACGGGCTTGCAAGCCGAAAATGTCGCACTCTTGCAAAACTGATTACCAAAGCATAACAAAAAAAACCACAGGCATTACTTCAATTGAAAAATACAACGATCCCTTCAAAAAACACCTCAACAATCCCAAGCCCAACACAAGCCCGTTTGTCTGATGGCATCAGACAAACGGGCTTGTGTTCAACTTATCAGTCAATATCAACAAGGTTTTCAAGCCTATGCACTGAAATTCTGTATCAGATCTCTTTGAGTCAACTAAAGCATCGATTTTGAGTAGTAAATTATGCTTCTGACGTTCGTTCTCGGGATGAACATTATCGCCGCCAGGATCAAGCCCAAGCTCGTTTGTCTGATGCCATCAGACAACTGGGCTTGTGTTCAACTATGGCATCACAAGTCGGGCTTGCGCATTTGTCAACTCAAAAATTTATTGCCTACACCCGAGCAGCCTCCAAATCATGTGTGACACCGGCCTTTGAGTATTCCTGCTCAAAGATGGCTCAGAAAGAGTTTGGAATTGCAATATGTTCTGTGTTCAGTCTGTGTTTCCTCTGCTGAAATGGCTTGGAGACAGCACAAGGATATCTCTACATGATAGTATGGGAGAGCCTCGCTGATGTTTGGATTAGGAGTCGGCATTGGCATAATAGAATAATTTGAGTCATTTCAACAACTTATATTAACATGTCACAGAAAAAATTGGATCCAGTAGACTGGGAATTCAAGTTGCAAGAAACCCTCTGCTTGCAAGGGATGTATAAAGATGATGAGACTACACTGAGTGTGACAAGCCCGTGGTTTGGAAGGGAATTGACAATGTTGCCCTGTGTCGTCCACAGCAGTGACAGTGTATCATCACATCAGTGAGCAAAATACCATGAAAAATTGCAAGCCCCAGAAGTATGTACTTACTGCACATAGTCTATGCACCAGATTGAGAAACTAGTCCGACGGGGACGAGAAATAAACACAAGCCCGTTTCTTGGCTAAGCGAGCAAACGGGCTTGCCAAGCCGACAAACGGGCTTGCAAACCGATCTGCCGGGCTTGGGCTTTGATCTACACCCAAATCCAAGCCCAAGCCCGAACAAGCCCGTTGGCGCGGGCGCAAGCCCGTTTGGCAAGCCGAAAAGTGAACTCTCCATCCGAATGCAAATGCTGCCTTGCAGCCTGCAGTTTGTCTTCTGATTGGATGTGCTGAGCAGATCGAAGAACCCGAGATTAGGAGCCTGCAGATTAGACGATTTCCATGTACTTACCAACTGCACAAATGGAGAGATCACTAGTGCTGGCCAAAAATACGATACGAAAAAATATTTTTTGAATATATTCAAATACGTACGAATACGATACGACCCGAGGACCTCTGACTGAATATGAATACGGCAGAATATGAATACGATATGATATGGATACAATACGATATGGGCCCGACCGTATTCAAATATATTTAAATACGGTAAAGTATGGGTTTGGCCGCCTGGGGACCTTAACGGCACCAGTTGGATCATCAAATCCCACACCCGCCGTGACCCAGCACAGCTGAAATCGAGCCTGATCTGTTCTGATGTCCTTCCAGCCATTACTCCGGTTCGGATCCACAGGCTCCCGAACCACTCGGCCATCAAAGCCGCGTGATGCGGAAGTTGAAACTTGCCAACATGTGCCATTCATGGCTCGTATGGCTTTGTACTTGTCCAGTGAATTTGGGTGTTCATTATGGCATTTGCTCGCTGACAGTCCAATTCCAGCATCATGCTCAGAGCCCTTTGAAATTTCAGGCAGAGAAAGCAGGAATTTGTGATTTTGGATATAAGTGAGTGCTTTGCCGGTGAAGTTAGATGCTGACGGACATATAGAGACCACTGAGGGCTAAAATGAAAGCCCGAGCAGTCATTTGAAACTTGGTTGCAACACAGGCCACACAAGCCATAAGCCATATGGTGTGCACACAAAAAAAGCCGCCAAATGGCTTATATGGCTTGTGCGCAACCAGGTTACAGCTCTTTGCGAAACTGAGGGCACGGCCGTTTTTTTTTTTTTTTTTTTTTCAATGAATTTTGCGTCAGATGGCTCTCCTGGGATCAATTCTCAACCGTTTTCCTTGAGAATATGCTCATTATGTTTGCATTGAATGCCCGGAGGGCATGGCCTCCTCGGATTTTCCGATGGCCAATCAAATTGCTTGATTGGGAAAATATCCGCATTTTGAGCAGGACGGCTGTAACATTAGCTATTGTTGTTCAATTGGGCTAATTAAATAAATAATTGACTACGAAAAGAGAATTCGGTGTTGTCTTAATATAGACTGCATCTGATGTATGGGTTACATTGAAAATACCGGTATTCGGAACACAAAATACCGGTATTTGGTGCCCAGTCGAAATATATTATATTATGAGTTCAATTGCGAGGCATGGGGTTGAAAATTGATTGTGTCCATGGCCTTTGCTCCTGGGGAGTTCAAATCCAGAATGCAGGGCATCTATTCAAACCTTAAATACCTCAAGTGTTCCCTGATCCCTGCTGAGCCCACCCAGTCTCTTTACCTCGAGATGTGGTGAAGGAAGGTCTCGCAGACATCCTTGGAGGTAGGAATCAATAAGGATTGACCATAAATTCTAGCTCACTGATGATGATCAAATAGGGCAACCCATGGCTTTTCTTATATAGATACAAGTGCTCGGGGGACCGCTCCGCGGTCCCCCTCCCCCTTTATTGATCACACAAATTCAAAAATGCAAAACCTTACAGCCGTTTGCATAAGAAAACAAGTAATAAAATCAGTACAATCGAAAAAAGGTTGCAGAGTGGATTGGTTGGTGGAGTTTCAAACGCTTCCGAACGAACGCAGAGACACAATTTGCTATGCGGAGGAGATGTACAGTGGCAATGAGAAGTGCGGCCACCTAGCCCACAATTAATTTATGCCAGTATTTCTCTCTTTATAAAATTACGCCTGTCTGAAGTCTGTTGTCTGATTTATCTATAATATGTCTTATTTATCAGGGAAGGAACACTTTTACTTCATGCTTGAAATTTTGTGGGCCCCAGTTTTACCCAGATTTTTTAGGTGATGCAAACCATACATCGTGTGCTCGAGTTTTCAGGAAAAAATGGGGTGTTTTTTTTGGGAGACACTAATGCAAGTAAAGTACGGGCCAAACCATCGAAAACCACAGGAAATTCATGTCAATGCAAAAATCTAATAGAAGTGATTTGGCCAACAGTGCCGGCAATTCATTTTTGCCGATACTCCGTGGGCTGATGGTTGGCATTGTGTAAAATTTTATAGGCGCGTGCACGCGACCAACAGTTGGTTAAATCATTGGCACCGGTTTAGCGCCTAGAAAGTTTAACGCTGATACCCCGAGCAAAGCGGTGTTTGGCTTTATGTACACTTTTATAGGCACGCGTGCGCTTAAAGTTGATCATGGGGCTAAAAGCCCCGACAAAGCGCCGTTTAGTGAGCGCTTCCAAAGGTCTGGACCGAGCGCTTCCAAAGCCTCGGGCCTGATCTCCCAAAAGCGGAGTTTGAAAAGGCTTCAGACGGACACGTCTTCGCATTGATTTTATTCAATAGACTATAGACTACATAATGAATGGCGGAGTTTAAAAAGGCTTCAGACAGGCTTAATCTTATAAAGAGGGAGATTGGCGCAACTACATATAATATTTTGACCAAAGTCCAAGGGGGTACGGAAAAAACAAAAAAATACCTTGGGCCGTTTTTTTTCAAACCGACGCCTCCCTTTGACCCTCCCTACCACGTGACGCCCAAATAAGGCAATTTCTCACGTGAGACCATCTGGAAAATGCCGCCAGCGGTTGAAAAATGGCAGGAGATAATGTTGAACGACCACAGATAATGCCAAATAACTTAAATACCTCACAACAACTAATAGCTACCTCACAATATTTTTTTTGCTGCCCATCCCCAATTTCGCAACATCAAATTGCCAGGTGGGAAGCTCAGAGCCGAACCCGGTGGCATGGTACTTCAGTAAATGCATATATGCCTAATTCTACTCAATCTAAAGCCTAAAAAATATTTTCACCTCACATATACCAAACCTGGGTCAATACAGCTGAATGGATTGCTTCCCAAGGGAACAATGAGATTGGGGACCAATAGTACACCACCTTGACTTCGGGCATCTCAAACATGGTTATCTTTCGACACCAGAAGACCCTGGGACCTCGTCCCAGCATATTTATAAAAACCCATTATTTTTTTTTCTTGGCCTGACGGCCGACCCACCCTCCCTGCCTTAGGTCTCGGCTTGTCCGGCCTGAACCCCCTTGCCAAAGTCCGGTGTTTAATTCAGCAGCGACTCGAACTGAGATCAATTTTCGCAAAACGATTCGAGGCTACGCTGAGGATGCCCCTGGACAAACCGGCTACCTCAGAAAAGTGGCCCAGCGGGCGTTCATCAATTCATCGCACTGTGTTGAATTTGGTCATCCTGCAGACCGTTTAATCCAGCCGTCACTCGGACTGAGATCAATTTCCATAAAACGATTTGAGGCTACGCTGAGGATGCCTCTGGACGAACTGGCTGCCTCAGAAAAGTGGCCCAGCGGGCCGTTCATCAATTCACCGCACTGTGGCCAATTTCGTCATCCTGCAGCGCTCAATAGAGCCATCAGACTTGTGCTTTATAACGAAGACCCACTGAGATCAAATGGGCTTCACACCAGGGGGTGCATCAACAACATCCCAAGTGCAGTTCTCAAGAAGAGAGTTAATCTCGGATACTGCTGCTTCTTCCCAAAGATGCGCATCCTTTCGCTTTAATGCCTCATGATAGTTGCGTGGGTTGCTGTCATGAACAGCTGAATGAACCAGCTGCACATAGGCATGATTAGCCGCTTGAAGCAAAGGATTGCTCGGATTTGTTAAACAGGCAAGCACAGAGGTCTGGAGTCAACAGTAAGAAACTCTGTTAAGCTTGTATGTGAAATGAACTATCTACTCACCTGGAGTCAACAGTAAGAAACTGAAGACCCAGGTCGATGCTAGCCTACTTATATATCTACAGGAACAATAAGAATAGCTAGAACAATAAGAACAATAAGAACAATAGAGACAATAGAACAATAAGATGCCTATCAACACAATAGAGACAATAGAAACAATAAGAACAATGTCAAGACAATAAGATGTGTATCAGTACAATAAGAGTCCAATTGATAGGAGATCATGATGGAGGATCAGATAGGATCAGAATGAATGATCAAGGATCACAGAGTGCGAGAATGTCACAGTCCAATGACAGAGTCCAACAGGATTGCCCTCATGTGCAATGATGAGTGCACTGCCAGGTTGCAGAAGCAACACATCATCGCTTTCCTCAGGTTCTGGAGGAACAGGAGCAGGTGCTGGTTTGGGCACTTTCCACCACTCCCCTGCAGCCCTATGCTCGGTCTTTTGACCGTGGTGCTTGCGACGTGCAGCAACACCAATAGGCGAGGGAGGTGGGGTCTGCTCAACTGGAGGCTGATCAGGAGGCAAATCAAGATTTGGTGATGGAGAGCGAGTGGATGGCAGAGAATGGTGAGGGGAAGGAGCTGGATTAGGTTTAATGGGAGTTGGTGCAGGAGGTGCTCAGTGAACACCAGAATTGTCCTCGTTGTCTCCCCCATTATCGTGCACCACCAGCGCCCCCAGAACCCAAGCAGAAGTCACAACTGTCAGGTTGCAAATTTTATTCCCCAGAATCCAAACAGAAGTTGCAACTGGTTGTTCCCTTAGAACTCACTCACCCTGATCCCCCAGAAGGCCCAGGGTAGATCAGGGTTCACAGATGGGATCTGGTTTCTGGGTTGAAGTCAACTTCGCACCAGTGACCAGATTCTTGCTAAGGATGCTTTTGGTATCAGCATAAGAGTGATGGCCAAGTCGACGATGCAACAAGTCCAAATCCATAGGCAAGGTCCCAGAAGTGAACAGAGCTGAACCAGAAGAGGGGATCTCGACCTTTCTCACAAATGCCTGGTTCCTCTTATTGATATCTGCCTCAAACAAGAGCTCATTGTTTCTGGTGAACGAAACAAGATCTCCTTTAAATGTGGCGCAATAGCCATGATGTTTGGTGAGGTAGGTAATAGATATCAGATTATGAGACAATTGAGGAACAAACAAGACATTGGTAAGGATAACAGGCCGAGCACTGCGTCTGTGTATAAGTGGCTTCAACTCTATCTCCCCCACTAGTTCAAAATAGGTAGTCCTGTTAGCTGGCAGTACTTCATTTTGGTCAATACACAGAGTTTCCTACTGTTGACTTCAGTCCTCTGTGCTGCCTGTTCTAACACAGGAACATATAGGACATCTGTGAGAATGATTTCTTGGCCACAGTGTCCATCAATGAGCAGTCTCAGCAGAATTTCTCCTCTGAGCTCAGAGTAGACTATGACTCCATTTGCAACAGCGATAGGAACTCTGTATGGATGAGCATTCAACAAACACTCATGATGAGATGTGAAGTTACTCTCTCGAATGGCATTACAAGCATGAGTGCCACCATGTCGACGGCAGTCCGAGCGATGGCATTCTTAGGTCGCCGATCCGCAGCTTGCTCACTGGTTGGTGGCACTCGCAAAACCCAAGACACAGATTCAGTATTGCACCGTCCCCCTTGGCTAGCATTTGGGATCCGTGAATTACTGCGGCTAAATTTTACCTCCGAGCAGGCTAGTGGGCTTTGAGTGAACCATCCTCATCTACCCTGTAGAAACTTGTGAAAACGGTGGGTACTTCCGCCTGTCCAGGTGAGTTATCCTCTTAGGAACGATCGGCGAAAAAAGAAAAAAACTCGACAGTCTCATTATTTTCAGAACAGCTGTAACCCAGCCTTCATCTTGAGTCCAATGTCACCTTGTTTCCCATCGCGGTGTCTGACAGTTCGAGCGGCAATCTGCTTTGTGCCCAGCCCAAATATTCATTGCCGTTTTCAAAGCTCGGGTTGTTCCTCGTTCTTATGGGTGCAAGAAAATACACACAACCCCGGTATCGTTGTAAGATGCCATCGCGTTTTTGCAGCTCTCCATAATTTCGGAGGCGGTGCAGTTATATGCGATTCAATAGGACAGCGCCATGCCCGCCGTCAAAACGTGATTTATTATGGAGAGTTACTTTTGCGCGCCTGATTGCGAGGCCGTAGCCAGCGCAATTCTAAGCAACACTGTCGCTTCAGATTTCCTGTTGGTCCCTTCGTCATTGTGCCTGGGGCTTTGCAGCTCTCCATAATTCGGAGGCGGTGCAGTTATATGTGATTCAACAGTGTCGGCAATCCCCTCTGCTAGGTCCACGTCCCCATGCATCATTTAAAATTCAAAACTCAATTCTCGGCCTCTTCCTGTGCTCCGCTTGTGATCGATCCTTGGTTTGGGGGAATTTTCGAGTTTCTCCCCCTAATCACTGGTGTGTGGTTCAATATTTAGTTCGACTTGTTTCCCATCACCGCCTTCATCAAACTGGGCATCAACATGTTCTCAATGCGACACCCTTATCCTCATGCAGTGACATGCAAATTAACAGCGCGACTGGGAAAGTGTCGGAGTCGCTGGAGCCTTTTCACATTCCAAGCCTAAAAGTAGATAGAGTAGAGAAAGAATTCCACGTCCAAGGCTCAGTATCTTAAAAGCCATGCAAAACGCACACACGGTTTGACAAGAGCCGCGCCTCAGGTGGCAAAAATGCAGAGAGACTGGGGCAAGAGGTCGAATATATTGAACTAGTGGTACCATGCTGGAACAGACGTGAGAATGGGAGAATTGTTGAAATACAGAGAGTACTGACAATGCGGTCACCGCTTGAACAGCACAGATACAGGCCGGGGGAAAAATACAACCAGCGCAGGCGACCAGCAGGCGACCAGATAGGGGCTGTGGTAACATCGCGGGAAATACTCGTCATGACCAAAAGCAACCGGAAATTTCGTTTCAGGGGCACATAACTCGGATTTTTCCTGTTCTTCTGGACAGATTCTTAGTCTTCACGAAATTTGGCATTAGATATGGCAGCTGAACATGAGGTAGGAGGTCTCACACTTAGCATAGCATTAAATTTTGAAAATAACTGTATTCTGTAATTAGTAATTGTAGGCAGCTAGGTTGAAATTTATATCTCCCCCAGTTTTAGGAATTTTGGGAAAGTGTTTAGAGGGATTCTTCTTCATGCCAAATAAGAGCTTTTGGCTAAGGGGATAAGGAATCCAGTTGAAACTGTATGCTCCGTTTTCACTATACAAAGTTGGTGGTGTTTAGATGACGTGCACCATAATACTTGCTCTATATCCTGGCAAAAATATCTTCAAACCATATTTAAGTGCCGAAGCGGAGCATAAGCACGTGTTGAACAGAGTTCATGCGCAGGTTCCCACCCCGCCGGAGAACGAAGATCGGTTGAGCTGCGGCCACGCACCGCGTTGTTGTGTATAAAACGAGCACAGTTCATATTTATTCTAGCCAGGTTCTTCCTCGCATAATCCCTCGACGCTGTCTTCACTTTCTCTGTCCTCCCTTTGTACTTACTGCATCGATAACTTGCCCAGCCACCATTGCAGAAATAGTGTCAACTTCAATGCGGAAGAGATTGCGAATTATGGCCCGAGTGTTTTTAGTTGAGTGTCTAATTCCGGCAGCACAAATGCTTGATGATTCTTCATCTGTCTCGCGCTCTGACACCAGCTCTGATGTCCGCTTCACACCTAACAATCCGATTGACTTTGCGTCGTCGGTCCCGATTGACTGCGCGTCGTCGATGAAGTCAGTTGACTCCAGGTCACTGAACTCTTTCTCCGGCGATGATCTCATGTCCCTCCCGATAACCGACGCTGATCTGGCTGAGCGGGCGCGTAGGCGTGAACAGGCTGATTGTGTTAATATTTGAATAGGGTCATGCGTTTGAAAATGCAAAGCCCTGATTGGCCGCTGGGGAGGGCAATATTGCTTCCGAGTGGATTCTGAATAGCCGAAAATTACCGGAATGGACAGGGCTATCCATTGCAGGCCGACTTGAAAATGTAAAAACATGCGGCGAGGGAAATAGGGTCCTGCGTTTGAAAATGTAATGGATTGTGTCGATATTATAATAGGGTCACCCGTTTGAAAATGTAAAGGATTGTGTCAATATTATGATAAGGTCACGCGTTTGACAATGTAAAGCCCTGATTGGCCGCTGGGGAGGGCAATAATGCTTCCGAGCGGAATCTGAATAGCTGAAAATCACCGGAAAGGTCAGGGCTTTCCATTGCAGGTCGACGCTTCAACAACTGGCTCTGAGACGGCGCTGGAATTGAACACGTTTGAAAATGTAAACAGATTGACTTCTCCAGCGTCAATAATGCCCTCGAGAGGAATCCGAATAGCTGAAAATGACCGAAACGGTCAAGGCTATCCTTGCAGGTCCACTCCCCAAAAACTGGCTCTAGGATGAGCTGACATGAAAACACCTGCACCAACGGCCAACTCAACGACGACACAATCCCCGGAAGTGATTAGATCCAATCTCGGAGTATCAGAGCTCAGTACAATTGGATCCCATCGAACCACGCCCTCCACTGTCCATGGAACGGACCCTCCAACCGCTAGTCAAACACTGGCGCTGGAATTGAAAGTTTTTGAAAATGGGGTTATTCACAGTTCCCTTATTTGCTCCCTGTTTCTCCCTTTTTGTGTTCCACATGGTCTTCCTCCAGGTCTTTTTCCCTTTTCAATTCAGAAATGTAAAAAGGGTCTAAAAGTGGAGAAACCAACTTCCTATGTGCAAAATGGGATGAAAACCAGAAAAAAGGAAGCAGAAAAGGGGCCCGAGATGCAGAAATCGAAGAAACTAAAGAAGCTTTCTTCGAGCTGGGATTGGATTTCTGCGGCGAACAACGATTTTTATCATCGCAACGCTTCGCGCGCCCAGTACAGTGGCGGCAAAAAGGAATTGCCGGCATCGTTTGGGTCCAGTCCTTGACCGAATGACCTTAAGTAAAATCCTACCATGAACCTTGATAAATTTCGTGAGGTTCTGGATGATATAAGCTATAGCGCACTTGGATCGTTTTTCTGCAATAAAATAATTCAGTCATTTCTGAAAAATCGGATGTCTGAAATCATGTTGTATGAAAAATGGTGTATACAGCATGAAAGTACTTGAAAAACCAAGCGCAGTGATATGTGTGTTTGCCTATGTTAAGTGAGAATTGGGCTCACAATGAGGCCCGCAAGTTGGCCATTTTGGGCATTTTTGGCCCATTTATTGCCAAAAATGCCGAAAATGGATATTTTGAACTGCACATCGTGAGCTTAAAACCCAATCAATTCAAGTGAACTAAAATGCAAAAAGGATCACTTTTCAAACACTTTCATGCTGTGTGGATCATTTGGGATAAAAGTCAACTCCACGGATTCGATTCTTCAGAAAATGCTAATTTAATCTACTCGTCATCACCGAAAGTAACCGGAAATTGATCGATTGTGACAGATCACGTGGACTGGGTTCAACCATACCTTACCACCAGATACCTACTGATATTAGCTGCGGACCGCATAACTTGTTTGAGGAGAATTGCCCCACTATTGCTCCATAGGGACCAAAAAAGATTAGTGACCTGTCTTTGAATTATGCCATTTTATCCAGCAGTCAAAAGAAACTTTGCAAAGAAATTACCAGGAGCCTGAAGGCAAAGTGGGTTATCTTGCAATCGATGGACAGACATCTCTGGTAGATTCTGGAATGGTTAAGTTTGTGATCATGTCCCATATTCCTGCGGCAAATTGTGCTGTAGCATTAGCTGTCATATTTCAGAATTACTCGTTGAACGAGTGATTCTGATAGTAATTGGTCATGTAGAACATCATGGATGTATGGAACAATTACCCTGGAGTGCTCCAGTCAGGTCTTGCACAAAGTTGAGTTGTGCACAGTTCCATTTTTGGGGGTTTACTGGATAGCAGCTTGCGCAAGATCCATGCAGACATGACTTGCCCTGAAAAATGTGTTGCTCATGAGCATCGATTCACTTTACTTGAGTTCTAAGTCATGAGACATGTGAAGCATATCCTAAGGCATGGTGCTGACCACTGAAAACTACATACCTACTTCCACACCAAGCCCTACATCTCAATTTTTGACACAAGTAACGAAAATGAGCAGGCCTTAAACAATTGATCTCCATAAAGTGTGCACATGATTTTTGATACCGAATTCATTCTGGAGGGCAAGAATATATCCAGATGAACATCCCTAGGCAATCACGCTAAGAATATTCAACAAATTTCAGCTGTAATACGGCAATTTCCGGTTACTTTCGGTGATGACGAGTATTGGGAGACAATTATGCAGATAGGATATGGGTTAAATGATGCAGAAGCTTATGAAATTCATAAATGCCGGTGGTAGACTTTTTTTTGGACTGAAACGAATAAGAAACGACCCAAACCGTGCCGACAATTCTTTTTTGCCGCCACTGTAATTCATTTGCCTACTGGGGTTTTCAAACAACCTGGCAACAGGCTTCAGGTAAATAAATACACCAGGTCGACAACAAGATTGGTTTTTTCAGCAGCTCTCCATCAATTTAGCATCCTTGTCAACCAAATGCGCCGGGGCGGGCTCGGGACGCTGATACTAGGGATCCGCCGAAAGTGCGAAATGCTCGCGAACCAGATTGCCGCGTAATCATGCTTACCCCTCTCCTATTCCATGGCGGTTTTTTTCCTCGTCTTTCGGCCTAATTCCTGTACCAGTCGATTCACGCCATCAAGGCGCATCGTTTGGTGCTATTCCCATCGTAAAAGACCCAGAATTGAATGTTTTTGAAGGCAATCTTTCCCTCAAAAACCGTCAGCCGCGCCGTCCAAAGCTTGTTCGTGTTTGCTGCATATCCTAGCCCTCCCCCTCGTCACGTGCATTTAAGGTAGAATTGCTCGCTTCGCTTGTAATAACAGGCGCATCAATTCAGGTCAACCAAATGCGCCGCAGCGGGCTCAGGACGCTTACATAACAGGCAAATCAATTCAAGCCGGGGCGGGCTCGGAACAGGCGTATCACACCCGAATGCACCGGAAGGCATTGAGTCCAGCCCCCGAATTTTGTGCAATATTGGGTCCGTTAAGCAGCAAAAGGAGCCACTTAACGTATTTACAGCTCTTTGCAGAACTTAGGGCGCGGGCTGTTTTTTTTTTTTTTTTTTGTCAAATTTTCTCATTTTTGTTATTACGAGCTCAAATCTTAGCCGATTTCCTTGAAAATATAACCGATCGATTTGCATGGCGATTCCGGAGGGCATCTCGTCCCTGGATTCTTGATGGCATGATCTAAATTACTATATATGGAAATTCCGGTGTTTTCATGCAGAACCACTGTAGCGCTGGAGATACGGCCCTGGGCAACTTAGATTTTTTTTTTGAAACACCATGGTGGGGGATCTCTAAACCCTGGGCTCTAAACCCTGCACTGTACACTAAGTGGACAAAAAAAATGTCCGATCAGTTCTCGGACTAATGCGGGACAAGTAATGCATATTTTCACCTGAAACACAAGACTACAGTGTTTAGAAAGAGGAAACAAACCTATCTGCAGAATTGATTGGATCAAATAAATTGATGCGCCATCATGCAGAGCTCAACACGGAAATCCGCATTTTTCAAGTCCTTCAACAATTTTCTGAGCGATAATCTGATTCACTGAGAATGAAGTTTGAGAGGTCCCAATACATCTGGGACACAGCCCAGCGCTTTATCCCTTCAGCACTCGGGTGCGCGTACCCGGGGAGCAGCGGATGAGCACAGTAATGCTTCTCCATCATGGTTAGGATGGACTCGCGGTAGATGGAGGGGCAGAAGCTATGTCTTGAGTTCTTCTTTCCTTCCGCTCCTTCGTCCTCACTACTCGACAACGAAGCTTCGTCATCTGCTACCTCCTTGCGCCCCTTCGTCGCCTTGGGGGCCGCCGCCAGTCCCGTAGTGCGCGCCTTGATTGCGCGAGTGATCTCTGCAGGGTCCGCAGCATCATTCCGGGCAGGTGGCTTGGTCGCACGCCCGAATCTCGTCTGCACACCACCAGCAGCCTCAACGGGGGCATTCTCCTTCTCCCCAGCCGTCGCGTTCGAGGTAGCTGTACGCTTGGCACACGTTGCGGGCGCCGGCGTGGTGATATTGTTGAGAGGGACTAAAGCACGGGTTTCTTGCTGCATACGGGGATCTCTCGCAGTTAGCTCGGTCTCGGCGGCTGCGACCGGCGGCGGCGCTGTGTTCGGGGAAGTCGATGCAAGGGGCTGGCGAGCGGGTATTGTAATCCGAAGGCCGTTGGCCATCGTCAGGGTCTGCGGCTGCTGGGAGGCCGGCACGACAGGTGTAACGTTGTCGGGGTCGTCTCCCTCGTACTCCCCTCCATCCGCCTGGCCCAGGGGAACGAACGCGACTGCGATGAAGGAAAACTCCGCATGAGCGCGGTCGGGATTATATGGGGTGGTCGAGAGTTTTTTGTTCGCGAGACGGGTGCGTACTGCGCGGCGTAGATGCCACCAACAGAGGCTGATCTTCGCACTCCAGACACCTTTGAGCATCCCGATCTCGGCCATATCCTTGTCAACGTGTGCGAATTGGGCAATAATACCGTATGCGTCGCGGACACATTTAGCCCATGCTGTAAGTGCTTGCGTCCGCTTCCCTTGATCTATTGACGATGCTGTCGAGAGGAGCAGGTACGACAAGGGGAACCCTGCCCCGTCCTGCTCTCCCATGATGCTGTACAGCTCGAGATGCTTGGAATTCGTGTTGTCTGTCTCGTCGTAAGTACCAATTGCCTAATTAGGTTACGAGCACGTACAGGTCGCGTCGACTCCAATTTCGACCACTTTCCCTTTCAGCGGCATGGCAATTTTCTTCATCCCCCAGCAGATCATTTCTACACCCTCCGGAACGTCTTGTGGCTCGCAGATGTCAACGTGGTCGGTATGTTCTTCAAGCACTCTCTTTGTCGAAAGGAGCTGATCATCATCAAAGCGCCAGAACGGCTCGCTCAGCTCCACCCAAGCTCTGCGGATTTGTGCAGCGGTGACAGTGGGAAATGCAGCCTGGACCTTTGTCACCATCGCCGCCGGGGTCAACCACTCGACATTGTCGCGAATCATAGCAAGAGCCTCGGGCGGCATCGAGACGTCGACGTAGGAGACGTGCTTTGCCGCGTGCTTCAGCCGAACCGTTATAGTGAGTTCTTCTTCGTTGTCCTTCTGTGCGCGGCAGCTGATAGATAATCTACTTCCACAAGGGTACCTCTTCATGCCGACGTTGTCGCGATTACGGATAGCCGGGTTCTGCGATGCTTTCGACTTTTTCTTCCGACCTTCGTCCTGACTGCACCAGTAGTGCGTGCGATGCCCGCTCTTAAGAGGGCGATGATCCTTTACACTAATTATATTGGGTGAGTAGCACTCTACACGCGACAGGCATCGGCACTCACGTAAATCGGTAGCCGGTGAGCTCCCAGATCTCTTTCGAGACCATTTGAACGCGCGTTCGCGGAGACACCATCGGATCCACGGCAATGGGGTACGCGCCGTGGAAATCTACAGCACTTCCCGCCTTGAATTTGGCCCTCTAAGCCTCGCAAAAACTCTCGGCATCAGTGAAGGTCTTGACAGCCTGTCGACACATTAAGTAACAGACAAGTGTTCTTTATACAATCTTACCTGACTGTCCTCTTCATCCCCAGACATGTCATCGTCCGATTCGGCACCTTCGTGCTCGGCATCTCCTCGGGTCTGGGTGCCGTTGTCATCGGAGGAATCGTCTATACGTGGGCGGGTAGTGGGTCTGCCGTTGGCACTGCCAATCGAAGCTCTCCGCTTTCGGGATGTCGTTGTTCCCGTCGTAGAATTCGCTTTGGCCGCCCGCCTCTTGTTTTGAGTCTGCCTGTTGTTTTCCCGACATGTATCGCATAGGGCTGTTCGCCGTGCCCGTGACGGGCACGGCCGTCGTTTCAACGGGAGTTCAACGGGCAAACCCGTCCCGTCTCCGTCCCGTCGTACAGGCTGGACAAATCCCTACGGCACGGGACGGACGACGGGACGGCCGTCACGGGCAAGGGGACGGTGTCGGTGTCTTCGCAGAGAACAAGGGTCATTATTGTTGCTGGAAAATGACCGGGAATATACCCTGTTAGCATATCTTTCAGTAAGCACAAGATTGACAATCAAATCAGGCTGAAATACACCTGCGCAGGCATGAGCAAGCACTCCTGAATTTCATTGTGAGTCCAACGTACTTGCTTTGGGGTTTTTAAGTGCTTCCGCTGTTGAGAGGATGACTGGAATCTCACGAGAAAATTTGTTTGACAGAATAGTTGGAAAACAGGTACTCAGGATTCAGTTGGGTGGTGCTCACTTGGTAAGCGGGAATGCCGTCGTGAGTGATCCAAACCTCTCCGGACCGTCGTACAATGTTAACAGAAGCAAACTATGTGTATAGCCCACAGAAAATGGTCAAAATTGTCCGAAATTTGTGTGCTTACCATTAGCAAACCCGTCACCCGTCATGACGGTCGACGGCCGTAATTTCGACGGGCGTCGGCCTGGAAAACCGTCCCGTTGCCGTCCCGTCGAATGTTTTTCATAACCCTCGACGGAACGGGTCGGCTACCCGTTGGACGGAACCCGTAGAACCGTCGCGACGGGCTCGGCGCACAGCCCTAGTATCGCAGCAGTTTTGGCTAACATGACATCTTCGTTTGCACCACGACTTGTTGCATTTTTTTGTGTCAGGTGGGTGAGCTGGCTGGTCAGGAGTAGACATATCCATAGGAGTCTCAAGAGAGAGGGTTTGTTGATGCGCCTGCGCGCTGTTTGCATACATTTGTGGCACGTGCTGATGAGATATGCCTTTTTAGGGAATGTCATTGGGGGGGAGGCGTGCGTCCGCTGTACTTAAGTCATGGCCCAAGTCTTGGCTCCGTTTGCTCTCCCGTCCGTGGCTACAGCACATCCAGCCATTCCTGTCAATCTGGTCCAGGCATTTGGTCTTGACAATGCGCTGGCCCAAGGTGGAGTCATAACCACACAAGCGGTTCAGGAGGCGGACGCTTTGGTGCAATCCCTACAAGCTAACAAAATGTAAGGAATAGCTGCGCGCTTACGGCCCCGACGCGGTCGGATAAACATATTTTCCCTTAACTCGTTATAACTCGTTTTAACTCATTATAACTCACCTAGACTTCGCCGTAGTTATCCGTAGTTTCCGTAGTTCTCTTTATACTCATTTAGACTCATTAGATTACGGAGCCGAGGCTCCCGAATAAATATAAAAACCTAGATAGAAAACCCAGTAGTACAAGTTATTAATATTCTCTAACACGAAGGCTTACAACACTTACTCTAAATCAGCAAGTCTACGCAACATCAAGAATCAACTTCTCGTGTCTACGACTTTCATCTTGAAACTCCGTAGCCTCACATTTTTTTTAAGTCTAATTTTTTCTACGTGTTAACAAAATCGGACTGATCACCCGATTTACACCAGCGCGCGGAACCGGTTCAACGAAACATTTATAGAAACCATGTTTAATACGCGCAGAAAGACCTACGAGTCTGCTGTGGCACCTGCAGGCCCATCCGCGAGCACGTTGCTCGAGGAGGTGGAGGCAGTCGGGGATAGTCTCGGTCCCGCTGAGGGCGAGAACATGTACATCGGTGAAGGCCAACTTGTGTTTGGTAGCATTTCGCCGGTGGATCAGGATGCAATGGCATCCTACTCTCCGCATCGGTTGACTCGAGTCGAGCTAGACTGGGCCTTAGGTCTGGATCGTGACGACAAGAGATCAGTTGATGAACAGGATGGAGTGAATCGCGGACCATCTTTGATGGAGCTCGCGGGCTTGAGCAGTGGCTCGCCGGGGACTAGGAGTGATAGCTCGTCTCAGGAAGGGGATAGTGATAGCAAGGAGGGAGTATTTATACTTCCTCGGGTCACTGCAAGACTTGTGGTTCAACCGCAGTTCCCTTTCAACATAGATACATGTTTCTTCCCGAGTTGGTTTGATCTGAGTGAAGACGAAGATCAGTTGGGAAACATTCCAGAAGAATGGGGAATGAAAATCAAACAGGAAGAAGTCGACGAACCGTTGCATTGGAATGATGATCTTCAGGTAGTTCCGTGGAAAGCGGTGCAGAGGTCGAACGAAGCCGTATCCAGTATGGCTGTCATAGTTGAAGTCAAGACAAACGAAAGTAAGACAGCAACGGATGATAAGCCAAAGAATAAAGGCAAAGGTCTCGCAGCGGGAGAACGCAGTGCGGGATTTGCCGAATATCTGCGAAAGATGACGGAGCCGACTGAGAAATCGGATCCCAGTGGACTGGGAAAGCCATCGAAAGAGATGGGACAGTCAAGCAAGAACCAAGGACCTGGATCTGGACCAGCGACACAGAGCGCGGGTTGGTTAGGGAAGAAGACAGCGAAATCGGGTCAAGATAGATTTACCCGAGATGGTTCGCAAATTCCCGATGGTGGATGGTTCAAAGCTACAACAGGCTCGTCCAAGGAGCCCCCGGACGATTCTTCATCGTCATCGAGTAGTAGTACCGACTCAGAGTCGTCTACATCCTCCTCGGATTCATCGAGTTCCTCGGAGTCTGGTTCAGAATTGGATTCAAGCTCGTCGACGTCATCTAATGAGGCGCGACGAAGGGCAAAGAAGAATAAAATGAAGTATGAGAGGAAGAAAGCAGAGAGGGCCAAGGTTAAGAGTGCATTAGCTGGTATAAAAATTAAGGCACCATTCGTGTGGGATGCCAAACCAGACTTGGACATTTTTTACCAGTGGACTTACGAGGTCGACACCTGGGTAGAACTGTATGGGCTAACATATTGAACAACGGAGTTCTTTGCCGTTCCGCTTTAGGGCTGGTATATCCACGCCAGCTGACGGGTCACAGTCTTTCCATGATGAAACACAGACACCTTCACCCGCAAAGACTGTGATAATCAATCCACCTCCACCTGAATCACCAGTTCGACCTGCCGGGAATCGCCACGGTCTCACCCCCCCCAAGCTGAGCACGTACGGAGAATGCGAGGACAAAGGCGAGGCGCGACAGAAGGGCGGCCAATACAGGGGATGCGCAACAGAGGCGGGGACGGGACCCATTGGGAGAATTTCATGAGACCATGTAGAAGTTCCGACACTGAAATACGACCGCAGTGGGGGATATCTCCGCGCGGTCCGTGGCAGAAAAAGACAACAGTTGTGGTAGATCACGGAAGCGTCGCTGAGAGGTTCAAAGCACGGTGGACATGCAAGCAAGATGACGGTGGAAACCAGGAAGGAAAGACAATAAGCGCCGGCCGCCGCCGGATCAATTCCGAGACACGTGAGGTGGATGCCTATGTGGTTTTCAGCACCTGTACAATGTACATACCTCGCCCCATGCCTTAGATCGGGGATTATATACGTTGTTCGACCTCCCTGTCCTCAAACACGATCCATATCGATTCCTGCCGCTGGTCTATTCATTCTGACATTTTATTTTATTTAGACTGACGGACCAGTGGTTGAAGGTCACTTTCGTTCTGGTATCTCGATGCGTGTGCCACACGCGTGACACGCCGAAACTGTGGTTTAATGGTTGCTTGGTCCGTTGGCTCGCAAAGGTCAGTTTCGTCCGAAGTTTCCCGGATGAAGCCCGTAGGTATTTGGCCGCACGATGTCTCAGCGCAGAACAGCTGCCGCCGTTCCTATACTGCTCCGATTGACCTAGTTTTTTATATATGATGTATTTGGTAGTACTACGGAGGGCCCGAAATACCGGGATAGTGAATGTGACTTGTAATTCAAATGCATTGTACATTTTGGTGGGCCAAATTTTGCCTGGGAAATCCTGTCAGCTAAAAATGTGGAGTATGGGTCACATTCACTATCCCGGTGTTTCAGGCCCGCTGGAAGAACGCCACGTCAATGGCACGTTCCTCTCTTCGCATCCCCCTCATTCATCGTCGCTCTTGCAAAATGCTCCTCGGTGCTAGCTGGAGGCTTTGATGTGGCTCTCAGATCCGCAGAATGCCTCAATCCATACCTCCGCCCTCAAGTCTCACACAAGCGTCCAGACCCTGCGAGTCCACTTTCATCAAGAATCATGGAACCGCAAGTGTACGCAAGTTGCCCGCAAGTCAGCTCCACGATCAAGCATGTTCCTTCCCTGTTTTCCGCTCTATCAGCTTATTTGCAAGCTTCATCAACATCAAGCCCGTCTTAAATTTTGCTTCGGTGCCCCCGCCGCCTCGGGCTCTGCATGCTTGACTCCAGGGCGCTTTGGCTATTTTATCTGGATAGTGAAACAGCCCTCGACGTCGTAGAGGAGACAGAAGTGCTCGCCGACATCTGCACACACCGTTCAATACTGCCCTCTGAAAAGAAGGAGATGAGGCACCACGCATTCATGAAGCCCGCCGGGATGCGGACTTTGTTCTCGATTTTGATCAACCGCTGCTTGACGGTTCCGAGAGTCACCTGTATACGAGATCAAGAGGTGAGTACGAAAGCTGAAGGGATATGAAACGATTTGACCTCACCAGGTGAAGTCGGCGGGTTGGGGCAACTCAAAATAAACTCACGCATGGGGCACGGCACGTTCAGTTTCTGCGGGTTGGTTTATGGAGGTTACAAATATAGTCAGGACCAAGTATGATTATCTCCAAATTTTGTTGGGGTTGCAACCTCGACACGAGGTAGGGTTTGAATACTGTTTAGCTGCAAATCATGTGTTTCAAATGGCAAACACTCTTTGGGCTTGGGAAGACGTCTAGATGGCCAGACGAAAATTCTGAACGGCCAGAAAGTTGCACATTGACCAGGTCTATCCATTTCTGGTGCGCGCGCCTCGAGGGAAGGCCTGGGGAGTGTGCTACGCCCTAAAGCGTGGTGTATTCCACTGTTTAGTTGCAAGTCACGGGTTTCAAATGGCAAGGCTTCCAATCAGCCCGGAGCGCGGTGTACTGCACCCGACCATTCAAAAATGCAGCGCCGGCCAGCACAGCTTTGGAATGTTGCCCTTAGGACAGCGCTCGCTTGGACGATCGAGCATTTAAATGCAGAAAGAAAAAGGACACTCCGAGTGAGTCTCGAACTCGTCGTCTAGTCGAATTAATAACGTTTCCACCTTAATTTCCCAGCCCGCGATCCAGCTACACGAGCATAGTTCTCTTTGTCTTAGTCTAGGCCAAGAAAGTAAATAAGGTGTCTCAAGACAAGGAGGAAGACAAGGAGGAAGCGTCGAACTCGGGTGTTAAGTATGGGCTCTGAGGCCGTATCGTATCTGTATCTATTATTTGCGTATTATATTACAGCTGTTTGCAAAAGTAATGACACCTCCGATCATTTTGTAAACAAAGAGCAACCCAAGACTGCCTCTCTTCCTCTGCTCATTGTGCTCAATTCTCAACCAAATCGCTTGAAAATAGGCGCATTCGACAGCATTTCCAAGGCTCTTTCGTTCTATTGTGGTCACAACTCCTAATTGAACATATTTTTTTCGATCTTATTCGGCTCGGGCGCGTCACGGCCACCATCTTGCAAGCACTTTTGTGGGCCCTTTCTTGCGATCCACCTCGATTCGGGCGTGTTCGAGCGGCCTCTTTCTAACGGTTTCCACCATTACAACCGGCTGTGCCGGGCTTCCAATGTAATCCTCCAGGCCCGCGCGCAGTTGGCATCATCATCCTGTCGATGTCGCGCTCGTTTCTCGCTTGATTTTGGGACGTTTGCCTTCGTTCTAGGTGCGTTTGACGGCCTTTCTTCCCTCCTTTCAAACTACACGCGTTGTTCGAACTTTCCCCTGTTTTTATTCCTCCCTGAGATCATGCACTCGCGGAGGTGGCGTCCTCTTGTCTGGCTTTCTGGCTGCCGCTTCTGCTCATGAAGGTGCGTTATCGAGTCAAAATCAGCCTTATACTAGGGTTACGTGCTCTGCTCATACTGCTCCCACTCCAGTCGTATAGATCTTGCAGGCTCCGATATTGTCCTACAATCTACTCATACTTCATGTCTTGTGGCTCAGACAATGATATGGATCGTGGCACGAAGGTGCAGAGGACGAAGAATGGATATTGTCCAAAACTGGTACTACTAACACAAATGCATACCTTGCCTTTGCGCCAATGTCTACCCAAAGACACAACTCACCGAATGAACAGCAATCCACAGAAGCACTTACAGACGTACAAACATGTTACACAGGCATCAAGGAGTTTCTCGGATGAAATCCATCAGGGTAGTGTTCTGGCGGAATTTCTTTGACAGTCTTTGTGTGCATGCCAGCGTGCTCAAGGACAAGTGGCCGCAAAATGAGCAGACATGAAACGGTTGAGGCGGAAGAGGTCAAGGAGCTCGTCTAGAAAATAGGCAGGAAGGTGGTGAACAGAGCGGAGCAAAACGTAGTCGATGTTGTCGTGCTGCAGAAGCCAGTATTGCCCCGCGCACGTGTGTTCGCGTACAGCGTTTCCCGTTGTGCGTCGAAGGCGTAGAGTGCGTAGAATGCGATAGAAGGTTCCGTGGGAGAAACTAACACAGTGGAGTATTGCTGGACCAGAGGGAGTCCTCTATTCAATGTGGATTTCTTGACACCGCGATCGACATGTTTGTTGCCCAGCTTGGAGACTAGACGGTGCAATGCATTGGCATTAGAATTCGGCAGGGCAGCTCCCCGACGCACCGATAATTTGTGAGCTCAGAACCTGGGGTGGAAACGTACGAAACAACCAAAACCAAAACTATATCATGATGTATGACCTGAGAATAGAATAAATCTATCCCAAACCAACAAAGAGACAAGCTGAGAGAGGTGTAACAGTGATTCCAGAGGTACCCGACGAGTGTCAGTCCCTAGTTCAGAGCCTTAGAAAGGTTGAAAAGGAAAGTTTTAGATCCAAGAAACTGAAGGGGCGATCTGTTGTGTTTGTTAGCACGAAACTGGAGATTCCAATAGGAATCCTCTGCTTCGAACACCCAAAAACGAGAAGGCAAAACCAAGACGAGATGTAGAACGCAAAGAACACGAGTGTTCCCAGCGTTCCAGAAGATTCAGAAGCACAAGAGATGCGAATCCCGAAGATCCGCGACAGTTCCAAACAATCCAACGATTCCAGACAATAGTACAGACGATTCAAGGTCCAAGACCAGCGATTCAATAGTGGTACAAGCGATTCAAGGTCCAAGACCGGCGATTCAATATGATTCAAGACCCAAGGCCGGCGATTCAATATGTTCCAATAGCGATCCAATATGTTCCAATTCGATTCAATACGATTCAAGAGCCATGCTCAGACGTTCCGTGCGTTCCGATGCAATCCACAACTTCTATTCCTTCCAACACCAATGATATTCGGGATCCACTACAAACTGGGCTTGTAGGTGACCTGAAGATCGACAAGAATCCCTCCCAGGCGCAAGCACAAAGCTTACTAGTGGGGGAGGGTTCTGTGTCACTCTCAGGAACACCTCTAACTACTTATACAAACATTCTATAAATAAGATATGACTATGACCATGAAAGAAATGAGTAAATATGCCGTTTAACTGTCCAAAAGTCCGGGTATCCGTCTTGGCAGCTGAAATCTTGAGGATCCTATTGGCCAGGAACTCAGAACGTGATGTTCCGAGTATATTCCGACGATCCTTTGTAATGTGGTGCACATGGTAGAGTGATGAACGTCTCACTAATCATCCACATGCAAGTCCTTGATAGAACAACTCGTGCTCCCGACGTACCCCTCGACCAACTACACCGGAACTGAATAGTCCTGCCTTGTAGCTTTCGAATGATACCCAACGTTGAAGTGTGTCTTAGAATGGGTTCTTGGGAACGAGGTTATCACCCCAAATGGGTGAAGGTTGTGGTTCCTTGATCGCTGATCGCAAGATTGACCCACTGGAAACTCCGTTCCGGTTACTCCGAAGCTCGGTTACAGCTAGAACACCGGTCGCTGGTAGCTCCGCTGTCACCTCTACCGCCTTAGGAGTTCAACCAAGTAGCTTAAGGCTCCAATCATTTACAAATCAAACGGAAACGGTAATTAAATAGTTTTAAACCGTTTAAAACAGTTTACACGGTATTTTAAGGGAGAGGTTGTGCAAGGCTGACGCGGCTACACAAAGCCGTGTGCGGAAGTGCCATCTTTTTGTCTTGTGCATCATGAGAATGGCTAATTGCTGCATCCCAGACCACCGGAGTAAAAGGTGAAAAAGCCGCATCGAAAGACGTTGTGCGCCAAGAAAGCCGCATGCGGCTTTGCACAACCTGTCTATTAAATCCGTACCTTCCCTGTGCCAGGGTCCCAGAATGAAAAGAATGGGTGTTTTTGGGGAAATCTAATTCCTGGATTCACATGGTATCAAAAAATGGCGAAGACAGCATGAAAGTACTTGAAAAGTAGAGCACATTCACATTTTAGTTCGGTGGAATTGATGCACATTTGAGCTCACCACGGGCACGCCAAGTCGCTCACTTTGGGCACTTTGGGGGCATTTTGTGTCATTTTTGCTCAAAATAGCCAACTTAAGCGCCTCCGTGTGGGCCAGGGCTCAAGGGCGATGACCCTTGCATTCTTTCAGATGATGACGAAGTCGGTGAGTCGATTCTGTAATTCTACGCCAATCATGATGGGTTGAGTTCATTTATTGGTCTTTTTCAGTAGACACTGTGTTCAAGGCCCTCCTTGACTTACCCTCTGGCAAGGTCCCTATACAGAGCTGGGCAGACCAAATCTGTCTAGTGACCTACACAATCTCTGTGTAGCTCCGTATAGTTCTGTGTAGCTGTGTGTAGGTCTGCCAAGGTATGTATATGTCAGGCTAGGTCTGCCTAGCTTCCTAGACAGATATCACCTCCCCGGAATACAGCCATCTACCGCACTTGTAATGTTTGGTTGAATAAATACGGGCTTAACTCCAGCATAGTTGAGTATAGATGAGTTTAGGTAGCTACACTGATCTGAAGAGACCTACACTAGCCTACACAGTGTCAGCTTAGGTGACCTATACACAACTGGTCAGGCACTACACACACCTTGCCACAATTGTGATCAGGTCGGTCTAGTAGACCTACACAGAGTCTGCTTAGCCTCCTAGGCATTCCTTTACAGACCTATACACACCTTTACAGACTGAGGCTATGGGGCCTTGAATGCAGTGAATGCCTCCAGTAATGTTGCCGTGACTCGAAAAGTCGAGTCGCGACTTCGAAAGTCGACTTGAACGCGGATTTGACTCAACTCAACTCGACTCGATAGGTACAAGTCGACTCCAGAGCACATTTTGTACAGCAAGGTATTTTTGGGGTTCTAGCTTCATTTGCGGCGGTTTCGCGAAAAATCACGGAAACGTGACAGATGTCACCGGAGTGTCACGCACTCAGGTCATGGTCCATCAAAATTCAAGAAATCATCACCATTGCGATGTCCCGATGACCCTCCCCATGAGTCCTGGTCCTGAAATTGAATAGTAAGGACAAATCTGGGCCACATAAATAACCATGGAGTCGTCACCTGAGATCGTATATATGCATCGATGGTCATCAGTTTCCCACCGGCTGTGGTGAGAAGGGCTATTGACCTTGTGTTGCGCCTCCGACCTCTCAGACAGCTGCTGTAAAGCCGGTGACACGGATTGGAGGAGGAGGGCGCTGAAGGAGGAAGTGGTCTCGGACTCACGAACAATTGTCAGGTGGTTCGCGAGCCGCTCCTGGATGGCTTTCCAAAACTCCTGACTGGTGGTTTTATTGAGCTGGGTATCCAAGTTTGAGCCCAAAACCCTCCGAGGAGACTCCAAGTTCTAGGAGGAGTGGCCGAGGGCAAATGTTCTGAATCTCACATTGGCCAATTTTTACCATTCAAGTCGGGGTTCACATTTTGAAAAGCGTGACCCGATTGCCATTAGATTTTGAAAGGCATGACTTGACGTCAATAGCTGGTTCATATTTTGAAAAGCGTGACCCAATAGCCATTAGATTTTGAAAGGCATGGCTTGACATCAATAGCTGGTTCACATTTTGAAACACATGACCCGATTGCCATTAGATTTTGAAAGGCGTAGGAATGGATAGCCCTGATCATTGCAAACATTACCAGCTATTCAGATCCTGCTCAGAGGCATTATTGCCCTTTCCAGAGGGCAATTACTGGTTTACATTTTGAAAAACATGACCTGATTGCCATTAGATTTTAAAAGACATGACTTGACGTCAATTATCTCAATAGCTGGTCATAGTGGGGAAGGCGTTGGCCAGTTGGAAACACTTTTCGAAGTGGATGGAAACACAAAATTGTGTGCTGTTAATATTCTAAAGCAGCTCTTAGTTCCCGTTGGATTCGGATGGGCATCGAGTATACCGAGGCCATGTTCGCCGGGCACCGGCTCAGGATCCGTGGCTAGGTTAGGTGGTAGGTCCACGTTTGGCCATGTTTGTCTGAGGCGCACGGACCATATGTGACAACACAACCTCAACGTGACTTCCGAATTTGAAAGGGTTCAATAAGCCTCTTGCACGACGTGTTGTTGGTCTTGACCGAGTATTATGTCTTAACAATGCGAATTCAGTGCAAAGCAAGTACTGTAGAATTACATTCAATTCGACCGTGACGCGTGACGCGTGACGGTCGAAGCGCACCGTGGAGGCCCTAGACTGCGCCTCGAACAGCTTCACGATGTTGGGTCAGAACGTAGTGACTGGACTCGCTGGCCCAAGATGACGGTTTGGTATGAACTAGAAAGACTTGATGCCGCCGCTCTATATACCACGCGTGCATCTCGAATTACTCTCCAGTTGACCGGTTTCAACCAATCAGTCACACATAGGCAAAGACTGACTATCCAGGTATCTACTGGGCAACCCTACTCTATGGATCAATGCAGTTCTGCCACTCTGTGCCATGTACAAAGGTAAAAAAAGTCAAGTTTTGTTGTTCCATCACGATGGATGACAAGGGTATTGCGGGGAAAGTATAAACTGTCACGGAGCCAGGGTGGAATCCAACACATGAGGTCTGATGGAGGATTTAAGATCCAGCCATTTTTGAAGATTGGGTTGTCACTCAATCGGCCAGGTTGACCCTGGTTGGTATTGATCTATCTCATATAAGAAAGGGAGGCTTACGGGTATATGAACATACCTGTAAGACAGACAGGCCTGAGTCATTTGTACCAGAAACATTATTTGTGCGGAGGGGTGTGAGAGGCCCAATGTCCCTGAGGCTGGGCCCTTGAATGACCCAGCAACAATGTGGCCAGTTTGGGCATCCCACACTCGCACAGTGTGGTCGGTTGAACCAGACACAATTTGTGTCCCATCAGGTGAGAATGCAACAGAGAGGACCTGACCATTGTGCCCTTCAAATGGCCCAGCAACAGTGTGGCCAGTTCGGGCATCCCACACTTGTACAGTGTGGTCAGCTGAACCAGACACAATCTGTGTGCCATCAGGTGAGAATGCAACAGAGCAGACTGAATTATTGTGCCCTTCAAATGGCCCAGCAACAATGTGGCCAGTTTGGGCATCCCACACTTGCACAGTGTGGTCAACTGAACCAGATACAATCCATGTGCCATGGGGAGAGAATGCAACAGAGAGGACCCCTTTGTTGTGGCCTTCAAACGGCCCAGCAACAGTCTGGCCAGTTTGAGCATCCCACACTTGCAGAGTGTGGTCAGATGAGCCAGACACAATTTGTGTGCCATCAGGTGAGAACGCAACAGAGTGGACCCAACTGCTGTGCCCTTCAAATGGCCCAGCAACAGTGTGGCCAGTTTGGGCATCCCAAACTCGCACAGTAAAGTCATCTGAACCAGACACAATTTGTGTCCCATCAGGTGAGAATGCAACAGAGTTGACCTTTTTGCTGTGCCCTTCAAATGGCCCAGAAACAGTGTGGCCAGTTTGAGCATCCCACACTTGCACAGTGCGGTCAGCTGAACCAGACACAATCTGTGTGCCATCAGGTGAGAATGCAACAGAGCAGACCCAATCATTGTGTCCTTTAAATGGCCCAGCAACAGTGTGGCCAGTTTGGGCATCCCACACTCACATGCTGTGGTCAGCTGAACCAGACACAATCTGTGTGCCATCAGGTGAGAATGCAACAGAGTTGACCTCTTTGCTGTGCCCTTCAAATGGCCCGGAAAAAATGCGGCCAGTTTGAGCATCCCACACTTTCACAGTGCAGTCAAATGAGCCAGACACAATTTGTGTGCCATCAGGTGAGAATGCAACAGAGCAGACATGATTGCTGTGCCCTTCAAATGGCCCAGCAACAGTATGGCCAGTTTGGGCATCCCACACTCGCACAGTGCAGTCAAATGAGCCAGACACAATTTGTATGCCATCAGGTGAGAATGCAACTGAGGTAAAGATGTTGTCAGTGTTTATCGACACAACACAAGTAAAGGTGAGACGAATTCTGCACACCTAAATGTCTTTGACAATTCTTGTAGTCCCATCTCAGCTGGCAATTTATCAGCACATGCTTGCCCAGGATGAGACATTGGCCGGCAGCATGTGCCCAAAAATCGGGCGGCACGATTTTTAAATGAAGCCTTGATGATTCAAGAAGAGCAGTATGTCATTAATTGTCCTGTTTGATACCGTTTAAACTATGGAGTAAATCCTCAGACGCAAAATTATCCGCACAGTGAAAGACGCAAAAGAACAAGATCTACAGTCGTTGGCGTCTGAAATAGCCAGCCGACGAGAGAAGCTCGAGGCCCGTCTCGGTCCGTGGCAGCGCGAGGTAATGCCAAGCATTGGCGACAAGGTTGCAGCGCAGAGCAGGATGTCTCCCCCAAGCCAGATCGAAGACGAAATCCTTTACCTCCCCTCAGATCTCACCGCAGGGGAGCGCCGTGAGCTTGAACTGGTGAGTTTGGGGATAGAGGAAGCTAGATGGCGCGAGGGCCAAGCGTTCGATGCCCTGCGCGCGACCCGGACAGTTGTAAAGGCGATTCGGGCCCTTGGTGATCGCAAGGAGAAGCACGATAGAAAACAAAAACAAAACTCACGATCTGGTGATCAGATCAAGGACGCTCTCCGTCGACGCGACTTCCGGATGGCAATGTATGAACTTGCGCGACAAGCACTGATATCTGTGGATCATCTCTCTGCGGGCCCGAATTCTGAATTCCCACCACTTTCTGTTGCCGACACATTCATGAAGTCGGTGGTGAAAAAACGCCAACTCGGAGATTCCCGTTTGACTGATGGGGCGACTCTTTACTATGGGAGGTGGAGCCTCAGATGTTCCGGACACGCCAAGAGCCTCGGCCCCTGTACCAACTTCGGAATCATCGAGCAACCATGGGACACAGATGTCGAACCGCAGGAAGCCTGCGAGATTTTGTCCCAGTCAACACAACTGACCGATACATTGTTTCTAAGCCCGTCAGCCGAAGATTACACCATCACTGACTGCTAAACAGACATCCCAGAAAGCCGAAGAAAGGAAGGAGGGGTGGCCCTGGCGTGATCTCGGAAGGATGGGGAAGTTGACTGACGAGGAAATGGATGCTTGGTCTCAAGAAGGTCTGGTTGCATACTTATCGATATGCCATGCACATTAACTAATCCTTCACAGCCGATCGAGTTCAATGGTTCCGTGCAGAAGCTGAAGTCCAAAGATGGCAGGAGCACGTTGAGATGCGCCTGGCCGAGCTGTTGCGGACAATACGAAGCTTCCGGAAATGGCACGAAGTCTGGTCGTCTCTCGCTGAGCAGCAGGATAACCCGGGACACGCTGCATATGCCAAACAAAAGAGTGAGCCATTCAACTGTACATGAACTGAACACAACTGGCCAGGTTGTGTTAGATCCAATAATCCGGGTCCCGAATGGCCAGGCATGACCCGAAGCCTAACTTCAGCATCCTCCACTTCATTACGGAGAGAGCCTCGTATGCTTGTTTGTAGGTCTCAAAAAAAGGATGTGAACGCGTCAACAATGCTTGAAGACTCTCCCGTGTCACGACGAAGATTGCTGCTTCGGTTCATCCGTTACTGCAGGGCGACGGTTGGATCGTACATGTAGAGCTGGGAGTATGATGGCGCAACTCCATCAGGAGCAGTGAGCGTGCCCGATAAATGGTGCAGATTTCCGAGTATCCGGAAAACCCATACGTTCGGACCATGTCTGTTGATGGTTTTGTCATACGAGACCCCCAGAGACGTGAACACAAGAGCAGAGTTGTACTGCGTAATGTGGCTCTGGAACTCGAGAGCCTGAGCATCCCCACCGACGAACAGTCGCCGGAGTGGCTCGGTGGTTCCCGTAGCCTCTGAAGTTGTACCTTCCCATGATCGCAGCAGGTACCGAAAGACGGTCCGTCGATCACGCTTGAGCGTTTTACCCGCTCATCCTCCCAATGAAGAGCGCCGCAATTCGGGCACTGGTCATTCATCGGCCCAAAGTCTTGGCGTGACTCTGGATCGCGATGGTCGCCTCGCGCGACCAGAAACATTTGATTACGAGGTGGATTGCGCTGACGGGGCTGAACCGAGTTCATCGTGACCCGTAAATGCCTGGGGTACTGTATTATTTCATTCAAATCGACAGTCACGCATCACGCACCCTTGTGTCGATGTCGAAATTTGGTTGAGGTCACGCATCACACAGGCCTCTGTCGAACCTCCCGAGCGTGACACCAAGCCTAAAACTGCCTGAAAGACTCAAAAAAGAGAGAATGTTCGTTCCCAATGTCGAAATTTTGGGGGTGTCACGCCAAATTTTTGTCGGTGTCGAGGTGTCGAATTGGTTCAACTGGTCACGCGTCACGCCCGGTGTCGATTTGAATGAAATAATTCGGTAGCTCGGGTCTGATTGGACCTTGTACGTCGCTTCCAACCGGAATTGCGGGATTGCCGTTCGCAGGTGGAGTTCAAAAAATTTGAGAGGGGTCTCGGCGGAGTCGGGCGGTGACCCAACGCGATGAACGCATTTGATTCGTCTAGGTGCAGGCGTTTGGCAGCCTGGTCCCGTTCGGGCGAGTGGGAGCGTAGTCTCTTATAAACAGACGCTACAACAATATTTGAGCTCGTACCGTGCTTTGTTGTAGTGGGAGCGAGGGCGAGAGCGCTGTTGATTTCGTTAAGGAAAAGGTGAACAGCTTTATTCAGCGAGGATTCCGAGTTGTGCGCTAACATTGAGTAGGCGATCGATCGAGAAGTTTGGGCAATGCCCGGATTAGATCGTCGCGAAAGGAAGGGATCACGAGGGCCGTATTGACGCAGACTTGAAGAACGCGCGATACGGCGGCTGAATAGACTCATTACTGGTGCGTCTTACTCAATTCAATGTCTGCGCACAGCTCGCTGGCTTGCAGAACAGTCGAATATTCCTCCCGGATCGAGCCAGGTAGGAACCCGCTCTCAAATGGTTGGTGTTCACAATCTGATTTGCGACAGCGCACACGCGAGGTAACGAATTGCATTGTGACTTGGGTATAGGATGGGACGTAGTGCATATTGCACGTACGAACGGGACGAGCAGTGAGCGGCGGCGCAAGGCCGCGCTGGAAGGCAGGGAGGCGAGCCGAGTGCGAGTGCGGATGCAGGACTTATGGAGTGCGCATCAGCGGAGCCCGACGCGATCCGGCAGGGACACAGAATAAGTAATAGACGAATATCGACGAGTAGCCGTACATACCTTTTTTGAAAGTCGCCTACCAGCTACCCTAACCATATCCACAGTGAGCTGCGTGAGATTGAGCAAGTGTGCAAAGTGCGCCTCGAGAGTGGATGTCGGTATGCCGCGGCTGGCGCAGGGATATTTCGGCGAGAGAAACATGAAGACTGAGGCTGAAAGGGAAGTGTCTGGTCAGAGACAGGAGATGTCGTCTTGAAGTACAAAAGCATCGACGTCGCGGCGGAGTTGTCGTTGGATGAGAGCAAGGGAAGGGAAGCGAAGAAGGACCCGTGTTTGCGCATATGTATATTGCAGTGCCGAATCGCCCGATACGCCGAACGGCCGATCTTTCCGTGAACTGTTTTGGCCCATTTAAAGTGTCTAATCCATAGATCTGTGGATAAGGAACACAATTCTACCATGAAAAATGTCGAAAATGCACTCAGAGGAGGGTAAATGGCGCCCCAATGGAGCGGGATCAAAAGTTTGTTCTTGTTTTTTTTTGCGCCGACTGTCTAACAGTCATGGGTACCGGCGATTCACACGATGTCTGCTGTGCTCGAACCCTTCCTATTCTGGCGGGCCCTCCACTGACAACCAGCAAAGATAGCCACTGGGAGGAATCAAACGTGATTTTCACGCGCTCAATGACGCCATGTGGCGGTGCCGCCGCTCGTCATTCAAATTTAAGACCAGATCGACCGGTCTGTCTACCGACAGTTTGTCCCGTAGACAGATCGGTCACCGGTCTAGTCTGCCTACTGCAAAGCAACTGCGGGCGAAGCTCTAGGACGGTAAGGGAGCGGTGATCCAAGTAAAAGGAGAGAGCGAAGCTTGCTATAAAGAATCGCCGGTAATCCGACACCGAAGTTTCCCCTCCTGACACAGCCTCCGCTACAACCGTAGCACCGTATCAGGAGCTCAGTGTGCGAACTACCGGAGGGCGTAGTAAGCGTAGCTTACTCGACAGCGACGATGAGCGAAGCTCGAATGGATAGAGTGGTCGTGGATGAGCAGAGCTCTGAAAGACGATCAGGGACGCCGAAGATGAGCGTAGCTCAAATAGCTGGAGTGGCCTTGGATGAGCAGAGCTCTGAGAGAGGCTCGGCAACGCCGAGGATGAAGGGGTGAAGGAGCTGATTCGGACTGTGCTCAGAGGCCTCTGAAAAAGCTCCTTACCCTTGGAACCTGCTTTTACTCCAAAGTACCAGTCTGCCTACTGCAAAGCGCTCGCCGCATTTTTTGCGGCCTCCCATTACGACGCAGGTGGTGCAAGATACACAAGTGATACAAAGTCTGAGGGGAGACGGCTCGAGAGTACAGAATATATACTGTTACAAGTGCTGTGCACTACCGCAACATCGCCCCACGCGGTGACGTCACGCATGGGGCGATGCATCAATTTCCGCCGTGACTGTACATCTACCAGGTACACTTCCTCGAAAAACTTTGCGGATACTACAAGGGTTCCACACCACTAAGAAAACTTGGGCAGCAGATTATCTTGTGTCTAGTGACTGGTAAGAGCGCAATAGTTCCTCCTACGTGAACCCTGAAATGTGCTTTCACGCAGTCCCCGATGCCCTCTATGCCTCTATCTTCGTGCAAATGGTCGTCTCCGAGGAATTAAAACACAGTCCATGAACGTACGCCGAGACTTGGGTTGAATCGCACCGCTGGGAAGTGAACTTTTGTCTACCACCGGCTGGTGCCCCTTGTAGGCATTTGTGAGACGCTGACGTTTCAAGGCGCGGATAGGGCACCCAGAGTCCGGCTGTGTGGTTGGTGGCCGCTTCGCTGGCGTGGCTGGCTTCAGCGTGGTTCGCTTCGCCGGCCGTTTCACCATGATTTGCGACGAATTGCTGGGACTCGCGTTTTCGGTATACCCGTCCTTCAGTGGTATCAGTCTCCCCGCCCACGCTCACTGAGAAACAGAACAAATGAAGTGCATCTACTGACCTGAACAAGAAGTATCACCTCTGTCTCCTCTTCCGCGTCTGCGAGTGGTGCAAGCTGTTGGCTACTCGATGCGTCGTCAGTGCCGGAGGTAGCTTCTTCCTCGTTGGATAGCGGCGCAGGCTGCACTCACATTAGTCATGGTAAACAAGATCGCTCATACCCTCAGACGACCGCCACATTTTGACTCATCAGAAACTGTCAGGAAGTCACTGGAATCAGGGGGAAAAGCCGGACTTTTTCCGTGGAAAGCGCTCCGTCCTCCTCCTCTTGATTGAGATCGAAGAAAACCGGGCTGCTCTTGACGGCAACTAACAGGGATTGAATGATCTTGGATTCACATCGAAATGAACGTTTTCATTGGCACCTGCTACCCGAGCCTTATGGGCAATGGTTTTACTGGAGGTCATCTTTGGAGTTATCTCGGTTGGGAAGGGTTTGGCATTGGTCTCCTCCATCACTTGCCAGAGGGCAAAGAACGACTTGGAAGAGGAAACCAGGTCGGAGGTTGGTCGAGGTGAAAGACAAAGGAATTGATGCCAACATGTGTTTGGCCGGCCTCACTCCGCAAATTGATCACCTGACCACAACATCGCTTTTCACCATCCTGGTAGGTAGGTCGGTAGGATTACATGGCACAAGGAACGTCAGTTTGAGGAAGTATCCCGGTGCATTACAGGCTATTTATGTACACCATTGTCCCTTACCTCTAGGGCTCCACGCAATACAGTGGTGCTCTAAATAAGTGCCGAGCCCCGGTTTGAGGTCATTTCATGGTCGAATTCCTTCAAATAAAATTGTAGCATGAACATTCAGTGGTTCTAAGCGTGTTTGCATCAAAAAAGCCATACCATACCTACTTCAATGTCGCGGAATAAAAATATTTGGGGTATTCTGAAAAATCGACTTTGTAGACTGGCCTGCTATCGAAAATCGGTCATTACAGCATGAAAGTACTTGAAAAATGAATTATACTGACATTTTAGTTGACTTGATTTGATACTCATTTGAGCTCACACGGAGGCTCCCAAGTTCGCCATTTTGGGCGAAAATGGACAAAAATGCTCCCAAAAAAGCAAAAGTGACCCATTTGCAGTGCCCATTGTGAGCTCAAATGAGTATCAATTCAAGTCAACTAAAATGTCAGTATACTTCATTTTTCAAGTACTTTCATGCTGTAATGACCGATTTTAGATAGCAAGCCAGTCTACAAAGTCGATTTTTCAGAATACCCCAAATATTTTTATTCCGCGACATTGAAGTAGGTATGGTATGGCTTTTTTGGTGCAAACACGCTTAGAACCACTGAATGTTCATGCTACAATTTTATTTGAAGGAATTCGACCATGAAATGACCTCAAACCGGGGCTCGGCACTTATTTAGAGCACCACTGTAAACCACGCAAATCTACGCAATAAACTATGCAAGATTTTGCAATAAATGAGGGCGGGGGAACGGCAGTGCAGCGGCAGTCGGAATTTTCGTAGCGGCAGTCTGCGGCACTTACGTAGGCACAGTGGCACTTTCCCCCTGCCCGCCGTATTCCGTATACGACCGTATTTCAACCCGTAGCATACCGTCGGACCATTTGAATTCTGGCGTACGGGATGGTATACGGTACGGGTGGGCTCAAATACGCCGTACCCGTATACGGTACGGTCAGCAGCCCTGATTTGGAACAGTGGTCGCCTCTTTGTCGGGGACCGTAGCAGCAGCAGTCTCTTGAGTCGTCGATGCTGTGAGTGTCACCTCGATCCCAAGACAACCATTCGGCACCGAGCTGTCCTCAGGCCGGTAGACGTTTCCCGGTCCCCGTGATTCTGCGCTCCGGGGATCTCAGAGCGCGTGTGGGGGGTAGGGCTTTCACCCCAGACAGGATACCCTCGCCACTTACATCACCAAAAATGTCGATCCGCCTCGTGACCCCAGGGACTGTGGTTGCAGGAGGAAGGAGTGTCGTAGAATATACTACCAAGCTTACAGAGCATTCAGGGAGCATTTGAGCCCAGGAAAAAATCAACAGTCGGATTTCGGTTGACCGGCGTTGTTGAATAGCTAATAAAATGCTGAGTCCGAGCAAGGAGATAAAAAATTCCCGAAGTGACACCAGACCTTAAGACTGTTTATCTGAATGCCAGGATCCTCGTTGCAAAAGTGTGCTATTTGAGTTACAGTGGTGCTCTAAATAAGTGCCGAGCCTCGGTTTGAGGTCATTTCATGGTCGAATTCCTGCAAACAAAATTATAGCATGAACATTCAGTGGTTCTAAGCTTGTTTGCATCAAAAAAACCATACCATACCTACTTCAATGTCGCGGAATAAAAATATTTGGGATATTCTGAAAAATCGACTTTGTAGACTGGCTTGCTATCTAAAATCGGTCATTACAGCATGAAAGTACTTGAAAAATGAAGTATAATGACATTTTAGTCGACTTGATTTGATACTCATTTGAGCTCACAATGGGCACTGCAAATCGGTCACTTTTGCCTTTTTGGGAGCTGAACTGAACTGAACTGAACTGAACTGAAGTTCTATTAAATGCCGTACCTGGCCATGTGGCTACGCGGCAGTACTACTAGGTGAACTAGTACGGGGGTAAATCTAGCTAGACTATTGGTTTATATGAGCGGGTTTTTATACGTGAGAGAAAATAAGTAGAGAACGGACGGGGAAACATTAGGTAGAAAGCAAAACAACTAGGGAGTGAGGAGCAACGGGTGATGGTATTTGCTGGCGATGCGATTGGGTTTCTGCTAAGGGTGAGGGAGAGAGAGATTATGGGTATGGTATCTAATGTAAAGTACAGGGGAGTAAATAAAAGAAAGAAAGAAACGGGGACTCAACAGAAGCGACGCGTTTGGTTAATGAAGTGTATGACGGGTTTGAGAAGCTTGGGATGGTTAAGCAAGGTGCGGACGTCCACTGCGCCTAAAATACCCGCAGCGTAAGAGGCATGCTGCAGTGGGGGGCGTAGATGCTCCCAGGCCGGGCAATGGAGGAGATAATGAGCCCGGGTTTCCTTAGCAGCGCCACATGCATCACACGCAGGGGAGGGCGCTAGTCGGCAACGGTAGCGATGTGAATTGAGTGCCGAGAAGTCGGTGCGGAGTTGAGACAAGAGGGATGTGTCGGCCCGAGACACGGAGGAGAGGTAAGGCGAGCGTAGGATAAGCGAGGGCGGTGAGTCGTCGATCTCGCGAAGACCTCGGCCCGGGGTCGCAACTCGCCATGCATCTTTCCATCGTTCGAGGATCATGGTGTTGACCTGGCGTTTGCACGTGGTGAGGGAGACAGGGACCGATGAGGGAGGGGGAAGGAGAGTGGCAGCCTTTGCAGCGTCGTCTGCGAACTCATTGCCGGCAGTACCAATATGCGCGGGGGTCCATAGGTTGGTTATACGAAGTCCCGGAAGTGTCTCCATGGCCGAGCGAATTATCTGGTGGTATTGGATAGCGCGGAATTGGCCAGCACTAGGAGCTGTGGACAGGACTGCTTTCAAGCCCGCCTGGGAATCCGAGACGACCAAGATGTGATCCGCTCCTCCGATCAACGCCTTTTCAGTTGCATGCAGCAGACCTTCGATCTCGCCCTCAGCGACCTGTCCCTCCCCGAGTGGCAGGAGTATCCTGTCACATACAACACCATCCATCACCCGCACCGCTGCGCCGCCCGCCAATCCTGCAAGCAAAGACCCATCGGTGTACCACGTCGCGGTAGAGCAGCTACGATCAGAGAGGAATTGGTTCAAAATGGCCACCGCATTCTCTTTCGTAGGGATGACAGTCGTTACCGGTAGAGGGCCCGCCCATGGAGGTGCGTAGACCGGTAGTATACGCTCCATGCCCAGCGTGAGGTCAGGTTCGGTGGTGGGGTTAGCCACTGGTTGCATTGTTGGGGGCAATTTGATCTGAGTGGGAGAAGGATCAGATGTTATGGGGGGAGCAGTCGCGGTCACTTGCCTGCCGCCGGGGAGCATTTTTGTCCATTTTCGCCCAAAATGGCGAACTTGGGAGCCTCCGTGTGAGCTCAAATCAGTATCAAATCAAGTCAACTAAAATGTCAGTATACTTCATTTTTCAAGTACTTTCATGCTGTAATGACCGATTTTCGATAGCAAGCCAGTCTACAAAGTTGATTTTTCAGAATACCCCAAATATTTTTATTCCGCGACATTCAAGTAGGTATGGTATGGTTTTCTTGATGCGAACAAGCTTAGAACTATTGAATGTTCATGCTACAATTTCGTTTGAAGGAATTCGACCATTAAATGACCTCAAACCGGGGCTCGGCACTTATTTAGAGCACCACTGTATTTTGGGCTACCACTTTTGGCATCTTCAAGGCTCCCTCCAGAGAGCCCCCAAAAATCTGTAAATATTCGAGGGGGTGGATCGTACGGGTCACTGTGTAGGGCTGGACTTCGTTGGGGCTTCGACCCGTCCCCGTGGGCCGTCACTGACGGGAAGGGGTCCCGTCTGACGGGGACGGTATGTACCCATCCGACAAGCGATAAGAGATTGTTTCCTGACGGACGGGTACGGGACAGGTTGACCCGTCAACGGGACAGCCAGTTTGCGGGAACTGGCTGCAGGATCAAAGTTCCCCAACAGGCGGTGGATATTCTGCGGGAATACCTTGATGAAAACGTCGGCCCCAGGGAACAGTACTTGTCGTGGTTCACGTCCGAATTCGACGAGTTTGAAAAGCAAGCGTACGAGGAGATCGGATCGCCGAAAGTGACCGTGTCTGAGGCATGGGATATTTTTCACAAGATGTCATCCGTATTGTCGACCTACGATATATAATGATAGTGTTCGGTAGCGGCTCATGGAAATTGGAAGTTTGCGATTTCTATGGTGCTACGGAGAGCGGGACTGTGGAGCATCATTCAGGAATGGATTGACAAGCGTGCGGAGAACACAGATGGCTCGTCGGAGGCTTCCGTAGCCGGCGCAACAACGACTCGACAACGATCCAAGGCGGCAGATGACAAGGCCAAGGAATCCGAAGAGATTGTGACGATCAACGATCTCACCCTCGATTCCAGCCAGCATCAGCATATCCACCGGGACTCGTTGTGGTGGTCCACCGATGACCGGCGAAACCGGTGGCAATGTCCCGCAGGTCCTCCCAGCTTCAGCTGAGCGCACTTCCCATTGAATATCTTTTGTAGGCCGATGGAATTAGTTTGGGTTCCAGTCCTTTGAGGAACTTGCCGCAGGGTGAGTCGATCCAGTCCCGTTTGGCTGCCGCGTGGACTGCTTTGGTTTCGTGGGCGATTACCGCTGTTTTGCTGGTGGGAAGGGGGTGGGAGATGATGGAGCGTACATGGGAGGGACCGACACTTAAGCCTAGACCTGGACAACTTCGGGCAGATATCTGCTGCAGGAATTCCACGACTAGCAAAGCTGAAGAAGCAGAGGAAGCATCTAGAGATAAAAGTGATTTGGGTCCCAGGGCACGAAGGGATTGAAGGAAATGAGCGAGCGGATGAGGAGGCGAAGAAGGTCCGAGAGAAACATCGCCTTTGTTAATCGGGTCGTTGATTTGACGATGTCTAATGCCAGTATCAGACCAGTGCTTCAAAGACAGTGTGGTGAGCCTCTTTGCCAAGATAAAGATGGCACGGAATCGGTTTGAAGTTGGATATAACATACCTAGGATGTCTATCATGGTGAAGAATTTGTGACAGAGCCGAAATTTGACGAAAGCTCCAGATAATCAGAATTTTTTCAAAATATCTTCTCAACGGCAGGTGCGTGTGCAGAAGATGATACTTCTCCAGATTTTGCCTTGGTCTTTTCGAGTCCGACCATAAATTGAATATCACATACCAGGTGTTGGTGACTGAGTCGAGGCACCACTCTGTCAAGCTCTTGTTAGGTCGGAAACTCCACGGGGATGCATCTGGCTTGGATTGGCCCCGAAAAGCTTACAGCTTTTTGCGGAACATAGGGCGGGCGCGTTGTTTTCTGTTTTTGCGAGTTTTCGGCAGAACAGCTGCCCTGACCTCAATTTTGATCGAATTACCTTGGGAGTAGGTGCGTTGAATTCGTATTGAAAATCCTCAGTCCCTCAAATAACGTGTTTTTGTATTTAATTACGTAATGAGATTTCGTCCGAAAAATCTCGGTTTCAGGCAAGAACGCTGTAGCACTGGGAGTAGTGCCCCGATTGGTCTAATCTTTTGATACAAGACACTCGTATATATTACCTGGTCAATGCCCATCTAATATGTTAAATATGGCCAGGTATTGTGATTTGGCACACACTTTAGTGGGATAGACATTCCCAGACTAAAATAAGTGGGACCCTCCGCAAGGGTTTAAGCACAGTCATATCCATAAACCCTACAGTTGACTAGTACTGCTTCGCATATATAACATATTCAAAAAAAAAAAAAAAAAAATTCGGGGCAGTACTTTGAGTGCTACAGCGTTCCTGCCCAAACCGGTATGTTTCCGGCAGAAATTCCATTACGTAATTTGATTGAAAAACACGGTATTTCAGAGACTGCGGACTTTCGATGCGAATCCAACGCACCTACTCCCGAGGCAATCCGATCAGAATTGAGGTCAGGACAGCTGTTCTGCCGTAAACTCGCAAAAACAGAAAAAAAAAATGCCCCCGCCCTATGTTCCGACCACCCCCTGACCTACCGTGTGCTGAGACAAGCCTAACTCCTCGTCACAGTGACCCCGGCAATCGGATGAGACGCTTGAGCTCATTGCGTTGGGGACCAGAGAGATCCAGTCGATGCCAGGATGGATTGTGCAGGGACCAACTATACCTGTGATGCAGAAGAAAACATGACAGTGTATTCGGAGTGTTGATCTTACTTATTCAATCCCTCGTAGATGCCTGTGCCTGAATAGCGAGGAATGCAAAAAGGCCCTAGTGGACACGTACAGGCTAATACGCGAGCAATCAGGCAACCAAGACGATTTCTTGAATACGGAGCTTGCTATCAATCCGCTTCCAGTCATTTACCGGAGAGTGATCAGTTCTGGGACCTCCAGCAGAGAATGTCAAGGTGAGTATGGCCATCAACTCAAATCGGATCAAAGACACAATAGGGAGAGTCAAACCCTTTCAAACGCGCTAGAATCGCACTATCCCCAGAAACTTTTAGGCGAAATCTTAAATCTCGGCGCAGGCAAAGACCCCTCGCACACATAGAAACAGCATGCGCGATTGTGTATTGGTGGGCGAGGATGTGATTATTTGATAACGAGCAGTCAAATAACAGCAGAGATGATGTCTGGCCGATACGAGGAGGGTGCTGTTCGGGTCGTGGAGGGGAGACTACCCTATTTAATTCTCTTAATAGCCATCTGTGGCAATAAGAGTCAAACCCAGGAAAGAAACTGGGGTGATTGAATATTCACAAAATATTCAGTAACTTACCTCGCCGGGGGTCGAATATTCCCTGGGTCTTTTAATGGATAGAATAGCCCTCATAGTCTCTGGTTTGGGTGGAAACGGCATACTCATTCGTTTCCTCGTGAGCGAGTCCGGCCCACACGGAAATTGGGAAATTTGGCCCACAACGTCAAACATTCCGGGAGAAATGGGAGAAAGGCCAAACAAAGGCAATAGAAAAAAATAAATGCAGTTCGAACCCACAAGGGCCGTTATATCAGTTTACGTAAAAACGGCGCCAACCGGTCTTTCCCGGCCGGGATATCCGCCTGAGCCACTTGTCCCCTCCGTAAAATAATTTGTATGACGCTCATCCGCCTGAGTGTCGGAGGCTCAAACTGTAAGCTACGGATAACCATCCAGAGCGCAATCGGCACTTAAAACTAGTTAGTCTGTGCGTTCACAGCCCATACGACGTTCTATGAATCCATCGAGTATTTTGGGACTACAAAAACGCATGGATTTTGTGGCGGTTAGAGGACACCAAATATTCCAAAACTGGATCGTATTTGCCCCAGGTAAGCTGTAACTTCGTCTCCAATCTTTGTCTATCCGTGTAGAATTGAGGCCACAGGAACCCCGACAAGTGGTGGGTCGTCCGAATAGAGTAGCCCTAGTCTCCCAATCCACGTATTGATGAATGTTCTTGCATTTCTACAAAACATCTGCTGTAGGTCTAGGATGTGGTGGGTATTCTGAGGATCAATCGTTCGTATACATTATCAACTCTCCTAAATATTTCCGCGATTCAATATGAAGGTGTGGTGGTAATCTGGGCCGCGACATATTAGGTGACCTCGCATCCGAGTTTTTCTAGGTTAATTTTTCTAAAACTTTGTGAGGGCCTTGGTTCGATCCTCCCCATTGAATTCAATGCCTCAAAAAAATTGTGGAATCTGTCCGACGACCAGACTACGCCGAGCGGTGTTTCAACCGATCTTTCCCGTTGCGACAGATTGGTTGGCATCTGAGTTCTTCTGGGTTAATTTTTCTGCAACTATGTGAGAAGCTCGTTTGGATCCTCCTTGTTGCATTCAGCACCTCAAAAAAATTGTTGAATTTGTGCGACGGCCGGAATTCTCCGAGAGCTGTTTCAACCGAATGTTGCAGATTGGTTGTCCTGGCATCAGAGTTTTTCTGTGTTAATTTTCCTGAAACCTATGGTCTTCAACCCAAATTTTACCCTGTCTTATATAGGTACCGAATTTTTGGCTTTGAAGAATCCCTCAACAGATTGAATACGTGTCTGCAAGCAATGGCTGTGCTGTGGCTGTGTGAATAATATTGCTTACATAATGGCGCTGGATCGGGTGACGTGGAGACACACATGATTTGTCATCAGTCTATCTCTTACATTGCTCTTACATAGTACGAGCATTTCCGTGGGCTGTCCGATGCATAAACGACCGTACCGATACATGGCTCTTCCAATCCCCGTAATTCCCTCTCCCCTTCCCGACGCCCACTTGTATCGGTCTCTGGCGACTCAGCAATGGCGCCACTCTACCCTCCCCCTCCCAGTGATTCTTTGGTTCCTGCCGGCGGTCACTGGTTTCCGGACATTCCAGCCTTGATGAGCGGGGAAAGCGGTATAATGGGCAGGAGCATTGCCGAGCCTCTTATCCCCGTGGCCCAGGAACCCAATTCCACAGTTGTGATGGGCACGGGGCAATCAGGGCTTTACATTTTCAAACACATGACCCTATTCAAATATTAACACAATCCTATTGCCCTCGCCACAATCCTTTGCATTTTCAAACACGTGACTCCATTACAAGATTGACACAATCCTTTACATTTACCAACGTGTGAGCCTATTGCATTGGCCACAATCCTTTGCATTTTCAAACACCTTCAATGCCCACGCCGTCCCTGAGGCATTTTTTGAAGCGTCGACCCGCAATGGAATGATTTGGGGCTTAGAATAGATTTGTAGCGAAGGCAAAGATGTGGGGGCCAATAACCTGTTAGAATGTGGACTCCTAGATGCTCCTATAGCTTGGACAGACCTGCACAGATGAGGGGGAATGCGAAGATTGCAGATCGATTACATGATGTTTGTATGTATTAGATATGATCGAGCAGGACAAATGATGATTTCCAACAGTCCTCGGCTGCTTCACGGATCCGCCGATCGATGATTAAGGTGAGCATTTTGAGCATACAGCAGTCGATGGCAATGAGACGATAGCTAGCCGGGTCTGAAGCATCTTTTTCCTTCTTCATAATGCCGATGAGCAGCGAAATTGACCAAAGCCGGGGCATATCCCGCTTCTTGAGGCAATACAGGAAAAATTCCAGGAGCTTCTCATTCGGAATAGCAAGGCAATCCTCGTAGGAGAAATCGTCGACGCCGACAGACGTGTCGAGCCCGTGCTCTTTGATGTGGCGCTTCATCCATATCCGCTTTATTTCCAATTCGAACCCACGTGGGGAGGTTACGTTCAGCCCGTGGCAATGTTGGAGAAACAATCAACACCACAATGCCACGTCGCAACTCACCTTGCCTACCACTTCGACCGCCGGGTCAGTGCACTGAGCGGGCTACGCTACATAGCCATGTATTCTGTTGATTAACTGCATACCTGGCTAAGTAGCACAGTTCCGGCAGTTCATGCGATCACCCCTCCTCCAAACTATTTTCTCGAGCGCACAATTCTTGTGGCCTGCAATGGTGACATGGATGGCCTCAGCGAGGATGTGCTGGACTGCATGGCCGGCGAGCGGAGGGCATTTATCAACGCTGATAAGATCACCAAAGAAGCGGGAGCTGATGATCCTACAGTAAGCGATGCGATGCCGTCCGACGCTCCCTGGATGCATTAAGGCTTCCTCCTGGCTAGCTTTCCTTAAAGCCGGTGTCCCATTATGCTACGCAAGTTCGGTCCTTCTGCCGGCCTCTACAATGGCCGTCTGGTGGTCCGTCGAATGTCTGATCAGGTCCACATCGGTCTCAGATCCAGCAAATACACCAACTGCGAGCACAGATGTGTCTCCATATCTGCCAGCATGCGAGATGTAATATGCTTATGTGCATTTCTCCCCAGCTACGTCTGACAGAGTTCTTCATCCACAGTGGAGAGTCCTTGCTCCCTCGGGCCGCATCACGAGGGAACTCCCGTGTCGAGGTATATCCTACCTTCTACGTGTTCTACATTCTAGCTAATGATCCTTCTCACGCTTCAGAGAAGTGCATCCCACTTCTCGCTTCCTGCAATCCACGAATTCTATCCAGGCTTCAAGTGCAACTGGTAAGTGCATCTTCAATTGGCGCTTCATTCTTGCTGATCCTCTTGACAGGGTTTTATGAGGGCACATTCCCTCAGTCGATGCTGACAGACAACAAGTTTTCTCCTCGCACGTATCCGGGAGGATACTTCCACGTCGTTCGCCACCGTGCGTGCTGCGGTCGAGCCACTGGGTGATCCTTTCTATGCGGACTCCCGGCTTTGGATTCTCCGCCTCCCCCTCCGACGTCGTCGAGAAGGCTTAGTACTCCGCCATCCTCGTGGGCCGTCCATGCAACATCCCGACAAACGTCCGGCGGGCGCACCGCAGGATGCGGCAAGAAATACCACCGAGCTCGCGCTGTTTTCGCTCGTTTGGGTCCGCAGGCGGTGCGCCGTCCTTGTCTTTGTCTCCTGCCCCCTCTCTCGCAAGGATTCCCGTCAGCACTCCGCATAAACCCGGCTCTCTTTGCCACTTGTTATGCGCGCTCCAGCATTGTATGTACGTTGAAAGGATGGATGGATGGATTCGAACGCTTCCCTTTCGTACATTATTTGTGATACGATACACTGGATTTCTCTTTCTTTCTTTATGATCTCATTACCAAGGATTGCTCCCTTCTCCACTGGGTGGAAGTGTAGCTGTCAGTAGAAGGTTTTCCCCTGCTTAACGTGAGCGCCCCCGCACGCGGAGGGCATAGGCATCGACCATGGTACCTAACCTGCTTTGCCAGACAGATAAATATTTGTCGGCGCGTCCTCGCGAAGATTCCTTACTTCTCCCATCTGAACGAGATTTGAGTCATTTGACTTTCGGTACCAGTGCATGTGTGTACTGTAGAAAACCTCGGGACCCGTGGGCGATAGCGAAACACGCACGACGATGGTGTCCCTGGCCATCCCTATGAGTTTTATACCCGCCGGTGGAAAGTCCTGGCCGCTGGTTTACGTTGTTCGGCAATGGCCTGTTACGACCCGACGTTGGTCTCCGGTGATCTCCGTCGGACTTCTTTGGCTTTCACTCCTTTCTGCTCATCTGAGTCATCTCTGGCCTCCACTGGATTCCACTGAAGGTCACTGTACTTCGCTTGTGTCTCTGTGCCTGTTTCAGATTCATCTGGGTGCGTGGGGATATTTATCCGACTATATGGGCCCCTGGCAGTGTTCTCCGTTGTCAACGCTTCATGCCCCTGGACTAAGTGCATCAGATTCAGACCTCAAAATGAATTTCTTTTGCTTTATTTCAGGCGTCCAGGTATACTGGGCGGGAATACTCATCCAGTGCCAACAGCTCCGTCAGTATCTGTGTGCTGAAGAGCTCGCACGCTGCTCGTTCGGGCAGTTGCGAGATTTGGTTACATTAAGCATCGGGAATTTTCTCATCCAAGTCAAGGCTTTACTTAAATCAAGGTTCCATTGAAGTACACTGGAAACCACTGTTACACAGTGGATCATTGGGCTGAGACGACTCCAATGGAATCCATTGGATGACAACATCGAAGTTTCCACTCGATACATCTGTTCACATTGGTCATACTTTTTTGGGGGCAGAATTGAATCAGAATAATTGTGGTACAGCCGTATTTTCTCTGAGATGAAGGGTATCCATCTATTCAAGATTAGACCATTATATTTCCTTAGTGAACCATCCCCCGAATACTTTGGCAACAAACACCGAGGATTTTGTGCCGAAGTGGAATCACATGACTGGAATCTGTTCATTTCATTACACTTTCCAATTAATAGGCAGAAGTGATATTTCACCATGAAACTCCCTAAAACTGGCCAAGTATTAAATGGTTCCCACTGGAGTACAGTGAGCTTGCGCTGCATTTGATAACCACTGTAGTCCATCACTGGTGGGTGGACTCCAATGGAGCATGAGACGTCCGAGGGTCCATTGGACGTCATTAAGGTTGAGGGATTTGTGCTGTGGTCCATAGTATCTCACTGGTGGTCACCAGAGGGACAGAACCAATGGGACACAGTGGTATCCGTTGGATATCAATGGCGAATCGGGCGGTTGATGGAGATTGGTGAAGGTTCCGAGGTGGGTTGGACCCAATGTACTCCACCAGGTTTCAGTGGGGGACTAATTAGCAGGCATTCAGACCCACTGTAGTCCACCGGTGTCCACTGAGGGCTTGTGGGTTTCCAGTGGTAGCCGATGCCGATCACTGCCGATTGATGCCGTTTCCACTGCCGGGTATATTACTGATCCCTATTGGTACGCGCGTGTCATCGGGATTTTCCACGCAGATGTAGTCTCTTATAAACAGACGCTACAACCATTCTCACTCGTCCCTCGTGTGCTACGTAGTCGAGTTCGGTTCCTATGACCCAGGTCTTGCTGCGTTCATTCCAATGCAAAGCTTGGGTAGCATCAACGAAACCAGCTGTGTCGTTGGCTTTGACCAGACATCATTTATACTCGATTCCACGGCTGAGGTGTTCCCAGAGTTTAATGCATCGGTAAGCCGTTCTCTGAGGTCTTTCTGATTCACATCTTCTATTCACAGTCTCATCTCGAACTTAATGACCCTAGCGGGTTACAATTTTCGGCAAGAGTTCAGAAATCATTCCTCAAAGCAATAATGGATGGTGCTATCGTCCCAAATGCTTTACATGGTCGTGCTGGCTTTTCTGAAGCACACGAGAAGTTGTTGACATTAGCCGACGGTGGCCTTGATGGTGCAAACATCCCACTTCAACCTCTTCTCGTGAAAGCACGCGGGATACGGGCCATTACTACTGCGAGTTATCATCATCTTTGCCACAACGTCAACTGTCGCACCATATATAAAGGCACTGGTGTGCACCGGTCTTCCCACCAGTCTTGTTTCGTACGCTGTCGCAACGCAGATGAAGGCGGCGATTTACGACGTTCGGCCTCTATCGCGGAGCCCGAAATTCTTGCAGTCTACATTGGCGGAAGATTGAAACAAGCTTCAGACCGTGGTTGAAGCGCGCGGAAGGGCATTGGGTGACTGGGACAAGGGCGGAAGGAAATCATTCCGGGCGTGTGATAACATAAAGGTCGGCATAAGAATCTCCCCGAAATGCGCCTACCAATTATTTGCCAGTGCGGACAAATCCTCGGCAAAAACGAATTCAAATGTTGCGCTGGGTGCCACAGCGCTTTCTATTGCTCCGGGGACTGTCAGATCGTAGATTGGAAGGACTCACATAGAAAAATTTGCCGATGGATTGGGTCTGTGCACCGTGAGACCATCTTACCTCCCTGTTCAGTCCTTATCTCACATACAGTAGTAGGGTACAACGCAGACCACTGCCGCCCGAGGGAGAGAGCGTTCATGTGTGCGATATTGCGCATGGACTACCAGCGGCTGCGACCCGCAGTCGCAGTCCACAAGATTCTATTCATGGCGCAACACCCGGGTCGACCTTTCTGCGTGTGGTTCGACTACAGCCAGCGCGGGGACTCGGAAACCCGAGTCATTTCCGCAGACGAGCTCCCCGCGCTGCCCGAATTCGAGGCGGAGCTCCCGATGCATGTGGGATCGCCTCGCACGTGCCGGTGGGCACATGGAGATCCACATCATCTGCGTGAATCAAAGGGGGGTTGCCCGCGCGCTCTTGTTCCCTATGCGATCGAGTTCCTCAAAATTCAACGACGGTTTGCGGCGCATCGCGAGCGAGATCCCGGCCGCCGAAAGCATGACGCGGGCTGAAGACGTTCCACCGCAGATGTATGAGAAAATACGCGTCCTGTTCGACGAAACTGACCTCGACGATACACATTTCGATATTCATTGATCACTGCCGCTGGAGACGGCCAAGAGGTGGGCGGCGGAAGATTCCGTGATATCGACCTAATAATGCTCGGATTGACCTAGATTTTTTGATATGATGTACTTTTCCGTATTCCGGAGGGCACCTCATACCGGGATAGTGAATGTGACCTGTTCATCCAATCTATCACACACTTTGGAGTGTAGAACATCAAGTGGATTTCCCTACAATCTATATGTTTGAACTATGCACCAGACGGCACCGTATCATCCTTTCGCTTATTACTATTTGCTAAAGTACAGGTGTAGCCAGGAAATTTCTATTCAACTCCATGCCTTCAATCCCGACCTCTTCCTTCAGTACGGCCTTCTTTGGGGCAAAGATTCCTACGTTCTTGATTATAGAAACCCATAGATCAGCGAGCGCAGCCTCCTTCAAGTTTCAGGCACTATTCAGTCTCGAATGATATTATTTTCTATCCTCTGATGGGCGATAGTTGTCCTACCATTGATTAAATAGCTTCATGTTTATCCACAGTTACAATGAGAAATTCATTTCTACCCTGTGAACCCTTAAGCCGGAGCGAAGCGAAGGCACGGCTTGTAGACGTATACATAGATCGATGATAGTCGGAGGACGCGGCCTCCCTTTCCGACCGAAAGTCAACCCAAACACCCACAGCAAATTATTTCTTACAAAGTTGATCCATGGATACGCATGGTACGGTTCTGCGGTGTGTATCAGCGGAGTGGACTCTTTTTGTTTATCCATTTGTACAGGTATAAAAGCCCCCTGACGACCTAATATCTCACGAAACTGGGGCGAAACTGAGTAATTCTGGACAAAGCTTGAGGGTTACTAAGTAATTTTTCAACCTGAAGGTTTGAGGCAGGGAACGCTCAGTTGTTATGATTTGGGAAGTCCTGAACTGCCTGAAAATAGATTGCCTTTGAGCCGGTTCGAACGCTCGCTTGAAATCAAACCGCGCCCAATCCGCCTACCCTGCCACGGGTTTCCCACGAGTAAACCTGTTGAGATCCGTGGGTTACTCGCACTCGTGATATGCCTTAGCCCTGTTGTGTCGCTTGACCAACTGAGCTGCTTGGTAGTGGACGATTTGTTTGTTCATCTGCTAGAGTACAACAATACATTATTGTGCCTTTTATTCTGGTTTTGCTGGAGAGATTTGGCGCGTTGATTCGAAATTCCGCGTCTTTTAGCTGACCTCGAGCAGCTTATTGCTGCGGGGGAATGCCAGAGCGAAGCGGCGGCGCAGCTTGTTCATAGAATGAATCCATCCGCTTTCCCCATCCCATATCAAGCCGGTATGTACGTATGGCACATAGCCATCCCTTTACAATCACCCCTAGCTGCCTACTACTACACCTCGTCCTCCTACTAGTCACCATGCCTCGTCGATTGACAATTGTTACCTGCCTCTTGACTTCTATGGCAGGTTGCAGAGGGCGAGGTAGAATACCTTCCGGGTCCCAGGGCCTGAAGTCAGAGTACACTCGAGGTGCTTAACTGAGTAACGTACTTTGAAAGTCACACCGGCTGCCTATTCTTGGCGGAAGGACGTTGAGTGGGCGTGTATTCTGGGCAGTCGCGATGGAGATGCGTGCTCAAAGTGGGCGGACCGGATTTATATTCTCAACAGAAGGGACATTGACGCCTGAGACCGCCGACATGCCTGGATACATGCGCAATGAGGGAGGTGGGTGGCACAACCTGCCCGCAACTATCCCAATCGCAAACGATGGGGCCGTTAGATATTTGGACGCTGTGATCCCCGCATAGGTGCGCGTTGAGAGCGGCGGGACTGCCATCGATGATCTTTTCACAGTTGTTGCCCCACTTGCAATCATAGGTGTTGTAGTGAAAGTCAGGGGAGGTGCTGGCAACTATTGCTTCAACAGACCGAGAGTCACAGGCAGATCCAGAGCTTGTGGGGGAGTGTACGCCAGACTGAGAGAGAGTGGTGTCTGCGGATTTAGGATGTTGGAGGCGCCGGCTCTTCACCCTTGCAACACTGTAGATTGTACGGCCCATCAAGGGATAGAAGAAAGGGCTAGAGGTCGGCTGGCGCGGAGTGTAAATGGACCTTCCATTTATTGGCCCCATGTTTGTCAAGGTCCAGGTCGTCTATGGCCAGAGACTCCGCCGACGTTTGTGGTCAGCTGGAAAAACGTACATCTCGAGTCGCCACCACATGGACTCCGCTCCCGGGGCTCGCATTATATGCATCCAGAGTCGATGTCAGCCGGGGCATAGAACTATGGGAGAGGACGACGAAAGAACTCCGAGTCGGTCATCTACGTCGCCAGTACTGAGGCGCAGAGGAGGGAGAGCTCCCGCCAGCCTCGGGAACGTTTGTACATTGCATTGGGTAGTTAGGACCGAAGACCGAGGCATCTTGGGGAACTCAGGACTGTCGGTTGTGAACTCGACGCCAGGGAAAGCGTTGCGTCAATGCGTGAGTCACATGACGAGAGTAAGGCTCCAACTGTTTTATTTAGTTTACGTTTTAAACCATTAAAAGGGTTTTTATTTTTACTTAGTTTACGGGGGGGGCGGTCGTAAACCGTAAACAAATTAAACTAAACCATTTAAACCATTTTATTTCCGGGCTAAATTACAGCGCCCGGGACCTTTAAACATGTCGTGGATCGCCTGCGCATTCAGATACGCAAATGTTGCCACGGGCCTTCTCCCAGCTGTCCAAGTTGGTGAGCTACAGTTGTTTTATGCAGCCCCCATAACCTATGGCACCGGAACCCGCGAGGGGCCATTGAGATGGTGGAAGGTAAGTTACCGAACCGCTCATGCCGCATTTGACTGAGTTACGTGTCTAGGAATTTGGTGTTCACTTCCCTGTTGTCTCGCGAATGGCACGCGACTTCCTCGCCATCCCAGCGACCAGTGTATCCGTCGAGCGACTCTTCTCCCGGTCACGGCATCTGTGCCACGCAAAGGAGACCACATACATATATTTGTTGGTCTCGCACGGAGCCCTGCAAGTTGGCCATTTTGCGTCAAAAATAAGAAAAATGGCCATCTTGCGACGGAGATTCTGAGCCCAAAACTTTTTGAATTTGGTTTTCCACCGGCCAGTGGTCAGTATCTGCCCTTTCCCTGGCACTGCTGGGCTCAAACTTGGCTCATATTGCAGTACTACTGTATTGTTTCGTTCAGTCACGCGTCACGCACCCCATGTCGTACCGCATGGGTCACGCGTCACTCGGGGGTTTGTCGAACCGCTCGAGTGTGACATAGGCCTCAAATTTGCATAGAAGTCGCCAAAAAGGCAAAAGTTGGCTGCGAAAATGGAAAATTTTGAAAATTTTAGCGGTGTCCCGCCAAATTTTCGCCGGTGTCGAAATGACGAAATGGTTCAACAGGGTCACGCGTCACCCCCCGTGTTGAATTGAACGAAATAATACAGTACACATAAAAACTCCAACACCCATGGCCCATATCCATTGGGGCAGAGCCGTAAAAGCAAGAGATCAATTCCCCAATTGGCAGTGGATTTGATCCACGGGTCAGTGGGACAGTTAATTTTGGCCTTTACCCACCCAATTCTCGCTCAATCAGCCTGAAATTTTGGGAGGAAAAACTTATAGGATATATAACATGTTTGGCTGGATCAACCTAATGGTACAACAACCCTTTTTTTCTCCAGGTCTCTCCCCTAAAATTTGTTGTGGTAGAGCCGGGTATCAGTGGAATTTCAATGGTACTTAGATGGCCCAGAGGCCTTACTAAGTAGACGGAGGTTATGGCCCCAAAGGTCTGTCTAATTAGTATGGGTACCATGGTATTATCAGGTGCTGCAATGTTGTAGACACGGATGTTAATAAGGGTGCCCGCTAAAATTAAGCCCTTGGCTCTTATTCAGAGTTAATAAGGGCCTACATTTTAAGGGTCAAATTAAGGGCTATTTCCCAAATAAGAAACCGATGCCGCTGCATGAAAATTGTGCAGAAAAAAAGGGTACAGGCATAAATTAACCGTCGTAGTCATCACCGAAACATTCCTGAGCACCTGCGTCAGGCTCTTCGTCGTTGTACTCAGCCGCGAGAAGCTCCATATACAAGCTTTCTTCGGAAACAACGCGGTCACGACAAGTAAGCGTGATGGGGTTCGAGGCAACACCGGCGAAGAGAGACGCCAGGGTGGTGGGGAGCCATGAGCGGGGAGTACGCCTGCTTCCGTTGCGAGGAGGGATTGGAACACTTGGGGGGGGGTCTTCATCTTCGTCATCAGCGCTGGCAGCACCATCATCATCAGACACCCGTACCTCCGCTGCCATTTTGCGACCTGCTTTCTCCACCCACTCGATGTCCACACCATGACCGATATCTTCCCGCCACCCGAATTGCTGCATCGATTAGCCGTGCATAGTCGGCGCGCTGAACTTGGACTGAGGATAACAACACTTATGTGACTTGAAGACCCTGCAGGCCACCTTTGTGCCATCGCACTGGGGCTTCTCGTCGTCTCATTTCATGGAAGCTCCAGCATTTAAGAGATCTGGTCATTGAAGGTTGGTTTCGTTCTTTTGAACTCATCAGGTGGGCCACACAGTCCACAACCAACCGAAACCGGCACCGATATCGAGTTGACAATTTGGCAGATTGTTGCCCATGATGGCAGCCTGACAGCAGGCAAGACAACTGGCCAGGTCGTTTTGCCTACTATCAGGGGCAAGCGTCATCGATTGGCCAGAAAGAGATTGTGTGACTGGCCAGGCCACACAGCTCAATCTGATCCCCCAGAACCCAAACAGCAGTCACAACTTGCCTGCTTGTGACTTTGATCCCCCAGAACCCAAATAGCGGACGCAACTTGTATGACTTTGATTCCCCAGAGCCCAAATAGCAGTCGCAACTTGCCAGGTTGCGACTTTTATCCCCCCAGAACCCAAACAGCAGTCGCAACTTGCCAGGTTGCGACTTTGATCCCCCAGAACCCAAATAGCGGACGCAACTTGTACGACTTTGATCCCCCCGAGCCCAAACAGCAGTCGCAACTTGCCAGGTTACGACTTTTATCCCCTAGAACCCAAATAGCAGTCGCAACTTGCCAGGTTGTGACTTTTATCCCCCAGAACCCAAATAGCAGTCGCAACTTGCCAGGTTACGACTTTTATCCGCCAGAACCCAAACAGCAGTCGCAACTTGCCAGGTTGCGACTTTTATTCCCCAGAACCCAAATAGTGGACGCAACTTGTGCGACTTTGATCCCCCAGAGCCCAAATAGCAATCGCAACTTGCCAGGTTGTGACTTTTATCCCCCAGAACCCAAACAGTAGTTGCAACTTGCCAGGTTGCAACTTTTATCCCCCAGAACCCAAATAGCAGTCACAACTTGTGCAACTTTTATTCCCCAGAGCCCATGCAGCAGTAGCCAAGGAACGCGCAACGTTGGAACTGTGGTAAAGGCATAGCCCCACGCACTGCCTTATATGCTACAGACAAAGTCAGCGAACATTTGACTATGATGAATAAAAAGACACCACCTCCACTACTCTTGGAGAATTTTAACAAGAGAGAAAACCACGCTCTGCTAATCACAACTCACAGTGCATGATGAAAGGTGCAGACCTCATTCAGGGACTGTGATTAGCGCGGTGAACGAATAATATAGCAGAAGGGCAGGCCGACGAAAACGAATAGGCCCAAGCCTAATTTTCTATGAGGAGGCAGTCAGTCAGCGTAATTTTGACAGAGTTGAAGGTAGCGGGTGTCGCTGGCTTGATGAGAGATGCTTCGAGGGTCGGGTGATTCATACTAATGGGAAGACGTTAACACTGTACTGACTGCATGGGAGGTGTTGGCTTACAACTCTGGGACTGGAGATACGGATGGAGAGCGGGAGGTGATGGTCCACTGAAATTTAAAATTATATAGACATTAATTAGCGCGGGGCGGTATGCTGCTCACTCTCGCTTTCGACACTAAGGGGATGCTGGAAGCGGTGATCGGCCGATTCCTCACGAACAAAGTTACGTTCCGTCCGACTATCCGGCAATGCTTGAGAATATACCAGAGTCGAAGAATTTCTTGTCCTGGAAAAAAAAATTAGCCGCAGTCCAACCTCAGTTGTGAAGAGCAGAAGATGTCCAAGTATGCTACACTCCTGTAAGAAATAAGATTGATAAGATTTGTATAAGACTGAAAAACAAGACTGACTTGCCAGAGATCGTCGGACGGAACAGCAGAGAAGTGACCGTGTTACCTGACGTGGACGTCACTGAGTAATTAGTGTAGCGTCGTCAGTGCGCGAAACAGTTTAAGGATCGGAATGTGCTAGCCAAGACAAGATAACAGTTCCCTGAGACGGAGAAAGCCCCCGCGCCTTGGGGCTTTCTCCCTCCCAGGGAACTATTATCTAACCTTGATCAGCACCGCACCCTCTGTGATTCAAGCCACGGCCTTGGGCCATGTGCGAGGCATTGGGCGGTTACACGGTTTGATGCCGAGGGAGTGCTGACAAATACTCAGTAGAGGTGAAAACTGATGGGGACTCACAGCGAGTTGCAGGCTTTATATACGTTTTCGGTGACCATTTTCCCGGCCCGGGGCAGGGTGGTTTCCGGACTCGTCGCAGCCCCACCCTCCGGCAATTGGTCACGTCTCCGGGGAATGCAATGTATTCGGGCCGAAGGATTCCGGTCCGTCTTACAGTCTATTTCTTCCGACCGCCCCTCGCACACCGCTGCGCACGTTTCAAAGATGAATCGATGACGGGTTGAAATACTGGGCCGAGTGTTCTTTGCGGTCCGAGATTCGACCATTTCTTCCTACATGTAAAACAGGGCCGAACACCGGACCGAGTGTTCTTCTCGGTCCGAGGTTCAATAATTTCTGAGGCTCTATTCATAAACCAGGGCCAGCGCCACAGGCCTAGTGCGCCGTGCTGCCCGTTATACTGTGAAACGGGGTCGAAACGTTGGGCCGAGTGTTCTTTTCGGTCCGAGATTGAAAACGGGGTCCGAACACTTCTCGGTCCGATAGTCAATGACTGTCCCGTAATAAGTTAGTAAGTGTCTTTATTTACACTACATTACGTGGTAAATCATGTAACCCTAAAGATAACGATAGCGTCCCAAAGCGTTAGTTTCCGGTAATCAGATCTAGATCTGCTGATCTCGTTATCTCCGCTTATTTCTCGGCGCCGACTCGTGTTTGCCCTTTGTTTATGCTACGACTTTGTGGCCACATTTGGCCACATGGACCCGACATTTCCTCCTCTCTCGTCCCATGACCCTACCAATGAGCGAAGGGAATTTCACCCTACCGCACGTCAAAATCCATCGACGTCATGGGACCAAACTTTGGGGATAAGAAGACTCGGAGCTAGGGCTGCTCGCCGTTGTATACATGCACCACATTCCAGCCTGACCAACCTCCACGTTGGTGATCTGTGATCAGAATCCAAATTGTTCTTTATAGATCATCTTCCGCGACATTACAGCTAATCACGGAACCGAAGGCGCGAACAGAAAATTTCCTGATTTGGATGGATTTTGAATTCATCGACCGATTCCCCCATAAGTTCATAACCCCCTCAGTCCTGATTCAATTACCTTGAAACCTATCCCATTAATTCGGGATAATCTGTCCGCAATTAGTGGTCAAGAGCAAATGGCAAAAATATGTTTTCATTTCTCATGTGGCACCGGGGACCTTGTTTCCCTTCAGCACTTCCTAGCAGGATGAGCAGTCACCCAAACATGCTGAATTTTGGGAGGGAAGACGTAAATGTATTATGACGAAGGCTATAGAGCCAGAATTACGGATCTTTCCTTCGTTGAGTCGCAATCCCACTGCAAGTGATCTTTTGATCAAAATATAGTTGAACTCATAACTTCTTGAATACTCAACCAAATATGAACTTGAAACTGCACAGTATATCGGCTTCGGCGTCCTATCCAAGTTATCTGCTCAGAATATTCAAAAACACGCGTAGAAAATTTTCAATTAGAGGGAATCTAGACACCCCTCGCTCATGGCTCGCGCCCGCCACGTCCCGTCGTCCTCCAGGTATCCTCGGCCACCGAGTTCACTCCCGACGTTTCCCTCCCAATCGCGATCCAGCCCGAGATGGTGACAATAACCACAGCGAAGGGAGACAAACTCAAGATTGTTGCTGACGCATGGCATCTCGAGGCTGACTGTGAGTCGATCCTTCAATTGTTCACCAAGACAAGACTGAACGCTATGAAAGGTCATTTCGAACGGGAGATTGTATTCCCTCCCCACGATATTGACATCACGAGTATCCGGGCAAAGTTTGAGGTGCAGGGCCGTCTGTTCTAATGACCGCTCATCAAACATGATGATGTATCATCAATATTGTGCGTTCAGATACCCCCTTGCGGGCCGACACTAAATTCTGAGGGGAAGTTGGTAGAATTTGAAACGCAGACAAATAGAACTTATAATCAAGGGAAAAGGCGGGGATTGAGCCCACAGCAAGTGTCCTAGCGGAAAAACTACAGAAAAAGGACAAAAATCTCACTGGGCCGCTCCTGCAACGGTATTAAATGTCGGGATAAGAACTCTGAAGAGACCATTCGTTGTTTATTTCAAATGCGTAACGAATGAGCCCACTCCCAAGGTAAACGGAGTAGATCTGAGGGCGCAGCGGGTGTCCTAAGAAAAAATCTCAAAAATTTCCCAAAATGTAGAAATTTCAGTCCGCGCCTGTTGTACCGCAAAGAGCTGTAAAAATCCGGGAGGCCCATTCGCTGCGGATTTTTCAGGCAAATCGATTGAGCCTATGACCAAGGTAAACGGGTAGGAATTGAGGGCGGGGCAGCTGTCCTATTGAGAAACAATCAAAAGTGGCCGTAAAAAGGTGATTTCCCTTACCAGAAAAACGCCTTGGCGATCGGATTGAAAATCTGAGAAGCCCGTTCGCTGCGGATTTTGCAGGCGAATCGATTGAGCCCATAACCAAGGCAAACGGGAAAAAATTGAGGGCAGGGCGACTGTCCTAGTGGAAAACGATTAAAAGTGGCCCAAAATGGAAAAAAAAAAAAAACGGCTCGCGCCTGTTGTACCGCAAAGAGCTGTAATACACGAACAGTGCAGTTGACCCAAACATTGTCATTGTTTGATGAAAGAATCCCGGAATCGGATCCGTACTGCACCGATTCGATTTGTCGATTAGGCAGAGCGAGCCATGTTGGTTCAATATTTACTACGTGTAATAATTGTTGTTGCCTTGGTTAATTTACATTTTGTGCCCCCTGGAAAATTTGGAAAGCAGACCAAAGCCAGCACATGCCGGAGCGAAGCGAAGGCACGTCTTGTCTTGGAGTAACGAGCTCGACGGTACATGAGCGATCGTGACAAAGTGGCCACCGCAATGGGACCATTGAATTTGATTGAAAATGTAATAGGGTCACGCGTTTCAAAATATAAACCAGTAATTGCGTTCTGGAAAACGCAATAATGCCTCCGAGCGGGATCTGAATAGCTGTCAATTCTCGCAGTAATCAGGGCTATCCATTCCTGAGACGCGTGGCTTAGAAAACAGCCCTGGAACTTCATTGGAATTGAAATGGTCTGCAGGATGTCAAGTCACACAGTTCCAAATGTGGACCATTGAATAAGCAATAATAAGCCTCATCCTGCCAGTAGGGTCATGCGGTTCAAAATGCAAACCAGTAATTGTGCTCTGGAAAGTGCAATAATGCCTCCGGGCGGATCTGCAGGGGTATCCATTTATGGGAAATGGATATATCCATTTCCGACACTTGCGGCTTAGAAAATGGCCCTGGAACTTCAATGGAATTGAAAAGCCAATAGGGTCAAGCGTTTCAAAATGTAAATCCGTCTGTAATCGTGCTCTGGCAAGCGCAATAATACCTCCGAGCGGGATCTAAATGGCTGTATGGTGCCAATCACTTAGGAAGCGTAGCCCGTGGCAGATTGAATATTGATGAACAACACTCCCCTGAAGATTCCTCCCAAATGGACATTGACACCGTCAGAGAAGCCACGGATAATATAGTTGGAGATACTTTGAATGCTGTGGCACTTTGCAGAACCAAGACTCACATCTTCAGTTACGATCTGCCAGTTTTATGCCTAACAATTGGATCGTGGATTGAGAGGAAGATTCACCTATTCGAATCAACAGCAAAAGTTACGATCTGTCGGTCCCTAATTATAACCTCCAGACATTCAGATTGCGGATTTTCAATGACAATACTGGCAGAGAGTCCTTTCGTTTACCTGGTGCGATTTCAGCCATGTGTGTCATGATGCTGCTGATGCATATGCATTTCGCTAGTCACCAATTTGTCTCCCGTTCGGAGGTCTCAGGTAGATGATGAAACAGGCACGTGGCGCTTCTTTTTGTGCGTCTATTTTAGTATCTATTCACTTTATTGTAAGATGTCCAGCTCACCTCCAGTTACAGTTCAGTTACGATCTGTCGGCCTCAGTTCCAAACAGTCAAAGCGTGGGTTCAATTTTTCAATAACAAAGAATTCGAATTACCCATTCCACGTTAGGAGCGACAGGCCGAGAGGCGTAATATAAAAGCCCGCCTGTGGAGACAAAATATCAGTAGGCATCTCACAATGTTTGCACTTCGCCGAGGTTTATCTTGGTTCAGTGGAGTTTTACGAAGCTGACATGCCACCGCAGTCATTCCGATTGTCACCGCCTTCTTGGCAGCTGCGATGGCAGCTTCCGCTAGCGGTGGTACGTGTTCTGCATTCTCGTTTTAGTCCGCATTAAACTATTTCTTTCAACTCCTGTTTTAGATGTCGCGTTTCCAGGCCCTCCTGAAATTACTCTCGCATCGTGGATGTGGACCACCGACACGGTCGACACGGGTGCTCCAGCAGGATCTTCTGCCTTTCGCTTCTTTGCAGTCCAACACTGCATTTCCGTTGGCTAACATCTCCGTAACGATCAGCGCAGACAACGCGTATGCCCTGTACTTCAATGGTAGTCTCATTGGCAATGGACTGGATTGGAAGACACCCAATGTTTGGACCATCAACAACGTCCCGTCGCACGGGCCTTGGGGGTTCGCCATTCTGGGTATGTTGGGCGTCCATCGGGTCTCAGTCGCTAACTTCCTTGCACCAGCGACCAACTACTACGACGTTACCGCCGTCAACCCCGCGGGTATCATCGCCTCATTCCGTGCCAGCAACGATGCGCTTCAGGAGTTCTACATTTGGTACACTGGCCAGATTGCCATCCCATCCGTGGTATGGAAAGCGATGGACGCGGTGCCCGAGGGCTTCGAAAGCCCGCCTTTTGATGATTCTGCTTGGCCCCCTGCGGTTATTGAGGCTCTGTGAGGCTCACTCGGTGGTTATCGAGGTACAAATGTGAGAAATAGATATTCCAAAGACAAAGAAAGATGTGGAGCTTAGCGAGAGAGAATCCAAGCCTCGGGAAGCGTCGATAAACAGGGAAAGGAATTTGGTGGATGCACCAAAGAAAGATCGCATGGGACGACTTGGGAGAAGCGAGTCGAACACGAGACCTTCAAACGAGAAACTGTGCAATGAGCGGTGCGGTCACAACCAACCGGAAACAATAGGAGATGGGAAGCAGAGGCGACGAAAAGCCAATCAAAAATCGCCAACACATACCGCTGTAACGGAAGCTTCATTCATCATTTGCCTCAATCGCCGCCTCCATCGTCCATGCTGGCGAATGACGGCCTCGAGGTTGCATTCGCCGTATATGGTGGGATCGGCTGACTTGGCAGAGCGCACGTGGAATCTGGCTGAGGTGAGGCGTATGGTTAGCTGGGAGTACGAAGCAGGGGTGCATATCAACACACGGAACCATAGAAACTGGTAGAGAATGACTTCGTGCAGCGCAAAGAGGCTGCGTGCTGGAAGTTTCAGGGAAAGATGAATGAAGACAATTAGGGCGAAAATCGGAACGCACCCAAACTTCCGGCGCTCAGTTCTGGACGCTGATATGCGTAGAATGTAGGGAGGAGTCCTAGGATGCGAATCGGACGATAATTCGAGGTGGAGAAAACGAACGAGGTGCCAGGCAGGAGCAGCCAAGGACGGCGGATAAAAAGGCGTGTGAGGACTCACTGTGTTTGGTATACACGAACGTCCGCCTACTGACGATTCGCCACCAGTCAGCATCGGCACTGCTAGCGGCACAGAGAGCGTTTACTCACCACCACGAAAAGCGGAGGAAACGCGACCGAAGGCGCTGGAAGCGCAATGGTTGCTCCTGACCCAAATTTTGCAGCTACAACGACCTCAGTTAGAGGAAGCGAGGCGGACGGCGACAGGAGAGTGGCACCTGATGCAGAAGCCGGAAACCAGGACAGCGTATACTTAGCAAGGGCGGATGGGGGATCTATGGCATTGAAGACGCACGACGCTCCGGTACTCGCTACGTTTGAGGACGAGAAGGCATCACCAGCGCCCTAGAGCTGGACAGGTGACAACAGTTGATCAGGGCCGCCCCTTACTACGCACACTAGAAGGGATAAATGGGTCGACGGCCGTACAGCGTCGAGCGTCGCGGTGTCCAGCGAGAAGCCCTGGCAAAAAGCACGAACACACGTGATCGACAGGGATCTTTGATCTCTAAGGAAATCCCTCAAACAAGAAAAACACAAAAAATTCAAGTTAATAGTCAACCACGAGAAGTCGTTTTCTCGCAAGGCGACAAGGCGATGCGGAAACGACATGTAAACCTTCCTAGTGTATTCCTGGAAGTCCTCCGATCCCCAGATGGCTCAGCACTTCAAAAAGTTGATCCGAAGTCTGAATATTGCCGTACTCGGGCAAAAGTATGACTCGACGGTCCAATGTCACGATTTTTGTAGAGGAGGGCCTTGCACTTGGTAGGGATGCACTGGTTGACCTGTTCAGACGCGTCGTCGGACATTGCGTTGTGGTGGCTGTTTGTGAATAAAGGGAGAGTGACATCATCGCGGTGCTGGCCCGTTTCTGACGCAATTCTTCGAGTTTTGTTTTTAATCAAATAAAATTACAGGGTGGCCGTGTATATGTCTAGCAACCATTCTATGTAAAAATCCGGTCTGAAAATCTGTTGTGTGGCTCGAGATAACGGAGAAGGAGGAAAATTGATGGCACCTTCCTTTTTTGGGGGTGGCATCAGATTTCGCCGCCACTGTATGACGAAAAATGTGGAGTATATAGTGGGGCCGAAGGGGACTCAACGTCAAACAGATGCATTCGAATGGCTGGCATTTTAAAAAGCCTGAGTACTTGGCTTCAACTGATTGCATTCCAGCACAGTTCCCGGGCGGTTTTGAACATTGCCATATGCTCAGATTCCGTTCAAAGGCATTCTTGGCTTTTTGTTCGGCGTGAACACTGGCCGGCATTTTAAAAAGCGTGACCTATCTGGACTCCCATAAAACACCTTCAGTGCAGTTATCAGATGTTCTAGCCAAACTCATTTGAAAGACATTTACAGCTCTTTGCGGTACAACAGGCGCGGCTGCTTTTTCTTTTTCTTTTTGAACTTTTCACTAGAACAGTTGCTGTGGGGTCAGTTCTTGTCGGAATCCCTTGGGAATAGGCGCGTTGGAATCGGGCTGTAAATCTGCAGGCGACCAAATACCGGCTTTTTTTTGATCTTAGTACATAACAAGCGGTCACCGGCGCTTCGCGCCGGCTCCCACTTGCTCGCCTTGTTTGTTTGTGACTTTTTGTGGAGTACTCTGAGAAGGTTATTTTGAAATGTTCCGACTCAGAAATGTGGTAAAGCTGGAGTAAACGATGTGTCTGACTGCAACTCTAGTGAATACATGCGAAGCCGAGGAGAGCAGTAAATAAGTTCCAAAAGATAAGATCTCCAGAAAACAGCATTTCCACTATTGAGCCAGCCATCAAGCACTCTGCGGCTCGGCATGCAAGCAGAGCTGAATATAATCATTGCATTTTGCAGCCCTGTTGGCAAGAGAGATTGACATCGGTTACCGACGGCCAACCAATTCCAGACCTGTGCCGACACAGGTTGACGGCCCCGGATCGGCCGTTGCCGGCCCACGCTTTCAAACACGGCTGACAATGCCACGGAACACAGTGAATGATTGATTTGTGCATGCCGTTGGATGGCGCTAATCTGCCGTGCATTGGTCATGCTGCGCAATATTACCATATGGAGATATGGCTTCAGACAGACAGACACGCTAATTTTATGAAGAGGTAGATGAAATTTCTTCCGAAAAAGCATGGCTTTCGGCAGAAACACTGTAGCACTGTGAGTGCTGGCCCGATTGACCTAATTCGTGGATATGTTATGCATCTGTGTTAGGGCTATGGGTCATGATTTTTGATGCCGAATTGGATATGAAGGGCGAGAATATATCCAGATAAACATTTCTAGGTGGTCAGACCCAGAATATTGCACGAGTTTCTGCTGTAGTAAGCGAATTAACGGTCACTTTTGATGATGATGAGTAGTATACATGCTTGAACTTGCTTTCTGTAGGAAAGCAATGAACTTGGGGCTTTTGTAAACAATGATTTAGACTCAGAATTGTTAAAATTAAATCCCTGGTGAGCTACATATGTGTTCACAGTACTTCTATTGGTAATAACAACCGGTGGAGGTGGTTGAAATCCCTCTGGCATTTGGTGGAACTTACAGTCACTTTTATTCCTGAAGGTTTTGTTGTTCCAGACAATGTATTCGAGTGTAGGAACACTGCCCTCACCCAATTTGAGGTCTAGAAGTTGTTGTGAAACGAGCTAAAGGCTGCGCGGCACTTTATCCCTGCCGCAGCAATAGCACAGCCACTGCCGCGTCAATGCCGCGTCAATTCCCCGCAGTGCCGCGGCAGTCGCAGCATTTTCTCCGGGCCCCTGGCATGACACCCAAGGGCCGGAGCTACACTTAGCTGCCGTCAACGGGTGCACCCGTACCCGTCCGTCGACGGGTTGACGGGTCCCACCGGATTAACACTGAAATTCACTATTCCTGCACACTACTGTGCCCTGGAGACCTGCGGCGCGGTTCTAAAAGTGAACTGGAGGATTACTGTACCCTCACCAGCATTCCTGAGCCATTTGAAGACGTTGGTTGTATGCCCGGGCCGCCGCCCCAACTTCCATAAATGGCATCTGCTCGCGCGAGAAATTCCATGCACCACCAGTAAGTCTAGGCTCCATTTTATGAGATAGGATGCCAATGCCCAGACGCATGCAGTCGCGTCCCTCGAGAGAGTTTTTCCAATGGATACGAGTTCTGCCGCGCAAGCTTATGTAAAGGCTGAACGATATCGTGAATGTTTGTCAAAGCACGCTTGTGAGTGGCACGGAGGCGAGGCGTCTAAGAAAATTTTCCTGGCTCACCATACATGTTGAGCTTCCACATACATTTTCTGGCCTTACTAGAGAGGCCAAAGGGACCAAAGATTAAAATTAAAATTAAAATCACCCGTCGACGGCCGTAACGGGTATGACGGACGGGTGAGCCTGTCCGTTGCAAAAGACGGCCGTCTTTCGACCCGGCCGTCTGACGGGACGGACGGGTCGAAGCCCTACACGTGATCCATCCTTGGCTTTCCCGAGATCGTCCATCCGCGAGTGCTTCGAGCCTGCTCTGGCATCTCCAACGTCTGCATTACTTGGATTCTCAGAGTGAATACAATGCAGAAGAAGCCTGTTCGATTTGGGCCCGAGCCATGGGCTGTGAGTTTCGAATTCTTTTTTACCAAGGCAGTTTCTGGTTTCAAAATCGAGTATATAGGCAGAGCAACAAAGGCTCGGTAGTGAATGGTCCACATCTACATCACTTGTATGATGGCGTCAAAAACAATTTAAATGCAGAAGAAGCCTGTTCAATCCAGGCCCGAGCCATTGTGTATTGCCACACTTGCTTTTTTTTGAGTGCAAATTTTGGTGAGAAAATTGGGTTAATACGGGGGATAGAAGAAGGATAGAAAAGGCTTGGTGGTGGATGGTCCACATCTGCATTACTTGAAGGAGATGTGGATCATTAAAGCAGAAGAAGCCTGTTCAATTCGGGCCCGGGCCATTACGTACGCCAACATTTGCTTTTTTTGAGTAAATTTTGGTTGGAACATTGGGTTAGTACGAGGGAAAGAAGAGAGGGCAGGAAAGACTTGGTCGTGGATGGTCCACATCTGCATTACTTGCGAAAAGAACCTTGATTTAACGCAGAAGGTGCCTGTTCGATTCAGGCCCGAGCCATTGTCCTGCAATTTTCCTTTTTTTTGTCAGCACAATTCCTGGTTGGAAAATGGAGTAGATAGTCAACCCATGTTGTGGGGAAAGAAAGGCTCAGTGGTAGATGGTCCACATCTGCATTACTTGAAAGGAACCCGAGGTTTAAAGCAGAAGGTGCTTGTTCGATTCGGGTCCGAGCCATAAATATGGATGCTTGCATTTTTTTGCAAATTTTGGCGAGAGAATTGGGTTAGTATGAGGGAAAGAAGAAGAAGGATAGGACAGGGTTGGTGGTCGATGGTCCACATCTGCATTAATTAAAAAGGATATTCACGGTGTTAACACAGAAGAAGCCTGTTCGATTCAGGCCTGAGCCATAACCATTTCGACAATTGCTTTTTTGAGTGCAAATTTTGGTTAGAAAATTGGGCTAGTACGAGGGAAGGAAGGAGCATACGAAAGGCTTGGTGGTGGATGGTCCACATCTGCATTACTTAAAGGAGATGTGAATCATTAAAGCAGAAGAAGCCTGTTCGATTCGGGCCCGAGCCGTCGGGATTATGTCTGAATTTTCTTTTTTGCCAGGGCAATTCCTGGTTTGAAATTCGAGTAGATAGTCAATCCATGTTGTGGGGGAAGAAAGGTTTGGCGGTGGATGGTCCACATCTGCATTACTTGGCACATGGCGTCAACAACAATTTAAATGCAGAAGAAGCCCGTTCGATTCGGGCCTGAGCCATGAGGAGCATTTTCCTGCCTCTTTTTGGCAGGGCAGTTGAATAATTCCTGGTTTGAAAATTGAGTAGATAGCAAATGCCAACGCAAACTCAAGGATAAGGAAGGCTTAGTGGTGGATTCAGTGACTTTCATTGAAGTCATGCAGGAGGAGCTCGTTCGATTCGGGTCAGAGCCATAAGCAAACACGGAATTTTAAGTATTATTATGATCACTGTGATACTCACACAAATTGGGTAGGAAAAGTTCAAGCATAAGGAAGGCTCAGTGGTCGATGGTCACTCCTGCACGACATACTTTTACTGTAAACACCTGTAAAGCAGTAGCCCGTTAGATTCGGGCCTGGGCCATGATTTGTGAGGAAGCCATTTTTTTCAACCCAAGGCAGACCCTAAGGATTGAGAAGGAACCAGAACGAGGTACGAGGTCAATTGTTCATCTCCAGGAAAAAATCTTGACGCAAGAAGGAGGTGGTGAAGTCCAAATAGCTAGCTCGACTCGGGCCCGAGCCCGGCGTGTATTTTGCATCCAGTTGGGTTGGACATGAGGACAGCATCCAGACGCAAATAGGTCCGCCGCCGGGGTGATATCAAGATGCTTAGATGCGTATTCTGGGAGCAAAGAGCTTGGCAGTGGCAGCAGTCAAACACATCCATGTATAAAAACCTCACTAGCTTGATTTCTACTCCCCCATTCCTCAAGTTCCCCATTTGCTCAGCCTCTCGTCTCATCAAACACTCGAATGTTAAACCTCACAATCATTCTTGCCTGACAGCGATATACCTCATTCTGTTGGCGATCTTCCGGCCAGTGACACACATGTAGAGAAACACATTTTTTTCTGGGTTCCCAATAATAAAATCTGCCTCTTCTCGTATCGTACCATCCTTCTCGCTACCTCTGCTGTATCACAATTCCTGCCATCCAATGGCTACCAACGACCCAGAATCAGATGACCACGCGTCCGATATCGACGTCGATGACATGATCCTCCAGACAGCTATACATTGACATCCTCCTCCTGGTCCTCCTGATCCTGCTTGCTTTTCTCCAACGCAGCCTTTACTTGACTGTAGACTGGATTCCCAATGAGCACAAAGAGACACAGTTCACCATGTGTATGCATCCCTGCTCTTTCAGTTTGTTATTTTCTTCTTTTAACTCCTGGTTCTCTTTTTGAGCTACGTTGTTTAGATCATGAGAAAAGTATAATAAAGGGACATGAACTTTACCCCTCTCAAGCTGCTCTGTTATGGCTTCCAGATGTCTTTGGAGGTCCTCCGATGGATGAGAGGTAGTGTGTGTATCGAGCGCTTCACTCATTTTGGCAGTGAGTTAATGTACGGGCTCACGTGGCTTTGTGTTTCACTGTTTGGTTGATGGCATCATCAGCAAAAGCTTCGCCAGAGGGCAAAAAGAGTCCCACGCTGTCATGTGCTTCTTGATTACTTACTCTCCTCTCCCGCAAAACGTAAATGTTGACCTACCGAACACCATCGGCCTAGATCTCCCTTGCTTCTGTCCGAGTTGGGATTCCCTCCGTTTTTTCCTTGGGGGTTTGCAACTGCGTCGTGGCTTGCTCCGTGGACCTCTCGGCGCTCCCAACCACGTTACCCCTGTTTCTCCTGTGCCCTGCCCTCTGCCCTAGGCTTCGTAGGCCCAATCTGACCAATCCAATTCAACCCCGCGTCAACGTTGGTGGCCGCGTGTCAATGCACGCAGTTTTAATTCAATTCACTGGAGTTCTCATCCGTGTCGGCGAATGTTCTTGAGGCCAGACCGTTTCAGTGCTCAGCAACCTGCAAGAGATATAAAAGCTCTGGTGCGTAGGGTAGGTAATATTATTGTCATGAGCAGCCAAACCCAAGGCAGCTCAAACTATAATATTATTGCCCACGTCGGCCGAACCCAGGCAGATGGGGCAGAAAATATTTCGGCCTGTCAGGATCCTCATCAGCCGAAACCTGGTGAGTAGGGTAGGTAATATCATCATCATGAATGGCCGAACCGAATGCAGCTAGCACCATAATATTATGTGACCCATTGGCTGAAGCCAGGCTGATAAGGCGGAAAATATTATAGCCTGTCGGGATCCCCATTGGCCGAACCCGGTAGGTAATATCATTGTGGTGAACAGCCGAACACAGAGAGCATTTTTGGCCATTTTCGCCTAAAATGGCGAACTTGAGAGCCTCCGTGTGAGCTCAAATGAGTATCAAATCAAGTGGACTAAAATGTGAGTATACTTCATTTTTCAAGTACTTTCATGGAGTGATGGCCATTTTTCGATAGCGTGCAAATTCACAACGTCGATTTTTCAGAATACGCCAAATATTTTTTTATTTCGGGACATTGAAGTAGGTATGGTATAGTTTTTTCTGTGCATATGAGCTTGAAATCACTGAACGTTCATGCTACAATTTTGTTTGAAGGGATTAAATTGAGCCCGCAATCGCTGTTCTTGCGAAAACTTACAACAAAAAAAAGAAAAAAAGGGCCGTGCCCTAAGTTCTGGAAAGAGCTGTAATTCACGATGAAAGACCAGAAATTCCGTAACCGAAAAAGAATGGGCAAAATATTGGAACTTTACCATCGCGAAATGGATCCTGAAATTCATGATGCGCAGGCCCCCCCCCCCCATAAAAATGACAGGCCAATTTAGATCATTCCTCCATGATCGGAGTCCATCTCCTTCCGTCGATTTCCTATCCTCAACCGAATCTGGCGTGTTGGGACGCATCACCACACATCACCCTCTTTATAAAATTACGCTTCTCTGTCTGTCTGAAGCCTTTTAAGCTCCGCTCATCTCCGCTGGTGCCGTACGCCGTGGCAGCTTGCTGCCCTTGATGGTCGGTTCCCGAGTGCTACCGGCCCACAGGCAATCGACCATTCGGCATGGCCGGCACCACGTCACCCTTACGACAAACATTGACAGGCACTGCCTAGCGCTAACATTGACAGATGTCTCCCACCGCACCTGAAACAAAGGTAGCCACGGCGAACAACGGCGAACATGCTCCTATTTCAGTGTATGGCTCGAAAGATATTATCCCAGAGGTAATTTAGCTTGAACAACCTCCACGTCTGAGGGATAGAATTGAATGGTACAAAAAGAACAAAAAATGCGCCAGAATACTGCAGCCAGAGGCGAAGTGAAGTGTTGCACTTCAGCGCTATGCCAGGTCCAGATTTTTCATTTCACAAAAGGGGATGGGAGGCCGCGAAGCGGCCGACCAGTCCCTTGTATGTCTTCAGGATTGCGCCTGGGAAATTGATACGCCGCGTCTCCTAAGTCGGGCTTATAACGGCCTAAGTCAGACCCAAACTCAAGTAGCAATGGATTGCCCTGGTCATTCCGGTTATTTTCAGCTATTCAGATTCTGGTCAGAGCCGTTATTGATTTCTCCAGCGCCTAACCAGTGCTTTAGATTTGAAACACGTGACCCATTTGCTCTCGCCGCAATTCAAACACTTTCAATTCCAGCGCAATCTCAGAGTCATTTTCTGAATCGCACGAACCGGCAATGGATAGTCATGCCTTTCAAATGGCAGGGGGGCGGGGAGTTCGAGGCCATCGACCGGCTCCAGCGTGGACGTCCTCACTGCAGTACTATCAGCCATGGCCACCTTCGCTGCCCCCGGCACCCGGCGCCTGCACAACCGCCAGACCAAAAGGCAACATAATCAACAACTGTATTGCTGACCACCGACGGGCTATATACACCTATGTGGACAAAAAGAATGACCGATCAGTTCTCAGACTACTGCGGGACAAGCAATGCAAATTTTCACCTGAAACAAAGAACTACAGTGTTTAGAAAGGGGAAATGAACCTATCTGCAGAATTGATTGGATCAAATAAATTGATGCGCCATCATGCGGAGCTCAACACGAGAACAATCGAAAATCCGCATTTTTCAAGTCCTTCAACGATTTTTGAGGGATAATCTGATTCACTCAGATTAAATTTGAGAGGTCCCAATTAGTTTCACAAGTTGAACCATACAAAAATATACAGGCGATAACGCGCTACGGCGATCGCAAAACGGCTATTTTGGCCGGAATTTCCGAGTTTTGATCAAAAATGGCCAAAATGGCCACTTTGTGGGCTCTACAGCGCTCGAACGCCTGAATATGTGCGCATAGTTCGACTTGTGAAAGTGATGGGGAGATACTGAACTGCAATTTAGGTCATTCAGAATGTCCTGAAAAAAAATCACTGCTTGTGCTGAAAAATCGGAATTTCCGTATTTTGCCTATTTCGATGGCGCATCAACAGATGTTGAAAATATGGATCTCGGCCATCTCAATGACCTTATATTTTATTTCATGCCAAAATATGTTATTTTCATTGAGAACTCGTCACAAAACCGATCGGTCATTCTTTTTTGTCCACATAGTGTATGCTGTAAGCCAGCAGGCTTACACCCTTCTCACCACGTTGCGAAGAGCCATACATAGGATCACTCAACCGCAATCAGCAGTAAAGGAAGACAAGGCAATTTACTGCATTCAGCGAAAGGAACCCGCAAAAGCACCAGCCATGAAATGCATAATCGCTGGTTCGGTGAGAATGACACTACAAGACTAGAACTTGGGGAGAGATCGGTCAGTAAAATTTGTTTCAATGCGATAAAAGTGTCGATCAATTTCACATCGACAACACCCGGAATGAAGAGAAAACCCTACTAAATGAAAGTCTGTCAAAAAAACCGGCCCTTTTTCGCTCCCCCTTTTTTCTGTTTCATCCAAAAAGTGCATGTAGACTCCGTTTTTTCGCTTTTGTACCTTTTTTGCATGTCTAAATTGAAAAGGGAAGAAAAAATCGAGAGAAAAACCGAGGGAACGCAAAAAGGAGAGAAAAAGGAAGGATAAAAGTCTCCTGTGAACGACCCTAATATAATTCTTGAACAACACGACACTTTCCTACCTTACTTAGCATTCCAGCCCCAGGCAGAAAGGAACCAAGGGGGAAAATTATGCCCAGGTGATTGCAATTGCATAGCTCAGCCCTGAGTGGATCCTCTGAAACTGTGTAATTGGTTGAGGGTGTGGAGTGTCACCAGGTTAAGTATGTGCTATCTGCAAGTCCAAGCACCTTTGCTTTGGCCTTGCTTCCAGCCACTACAAACAAAGGTCAAAACCGTCAAGAAGACAATAGTGGACTATTCCCGGTCCGATGAAACAAAGCACAATCTGGCAGTAGGTGCAATGCCCGAGTGCCTCTTCCAACATGAAAGGTGGGAATGCATGGGTGAATATGGTTTGGAGAGAGTTTAATAGTAGGACTCACCTTAAAATTGGACTTGAGTTAACATAAAAACCTCTACAGTGCGTGCATCGAAGCCTGAGAATAAATCGAAGACCGTGAAGATCTGGCACCCGGCGTATGGCTGAACAAATTCATCGAGGAGCGGCAGGACTCCTGCATCTCGCACAGTGACTTTGTTGAGGGGCTGCAAGTCATGAACTATGCAATGTTCTGCTTGTCTTGAGCACACAGAACCAGCGGGAACGGTATGCGCTCTGTGAGTGCTCATAAACTCCGTGGGAGACAGTGAATTTAAGCAGTTCAATGACTTTATCCAAGATACTGGGTGGGATAGGAATATTTTTAAATGCCCGCGGAGTGTGTTCGATGATAGGATAAATGTAGTCCGAGAAATAGTCACTTCGGAATGTCCCACGGTCGGTTTCAACGAAGGCGAGTGTATCCTCGTTCAATCGCATGACATGCTCGAATAACTTGACTTCGTCCATGAGATTGCCGTCATGATTTATGTCAAGGCTGTCCATGCGCTCGCGATCAAGCTTAGCGGTCGGGTAAAAGTAAGGTGGATGGGTAGGAAGAGGAGGGAGTGATCTTAAGGGGTCTTCAGGAAATTGTCGCCGAGTCCTCGCGTACTCGGGGTAGGGTTGTGCTAGCGGTTTGACTTTCTGGCCGACTTTCTTGTAGGCTGTGAGTACCTCTGCATAACCCGACCGGCTCGTCAACTCTTTACAAAATCATTGGGGTTTTCTTATTTCCTTTTTGGGAGGGTGTAAACGCTAAATCCGATCAATCACATTGTTCAAAAAGGTGGTGGCCGAAGGCCGCCGACCGGCTTGTAGCGCTTAAAGATGGGTTCTCTTGATCCCTCCGCCGGTACTGGTTGCGATCCTGCCTCCATATACCTCCGCCTTCCGTTTCCCGCCTGGACCCCCGCTCTGCGCAGATTCGCACAGCTTCCGCATCGCCTCCACCGCTGCCTCCCGCTGCTTATTTGCGCGCTCTTGATCCGCCAATTTCTAACACACATTCGAACTCGTTAGGATGCAACTGAAATTCTGACTCGGCGAAGGTTTGACGTACTGTGCCCAGCGTCCGCTTCTGCTGGTCCACTTCCAAATACTTTTGCCGGAGGAGCTCAAGAGGCTGTTACAGTATCAGCAACGAATAATTATTCGCAGGTGAGGTAAAGACGAGTATAACTTGCTGTTAACTTACCGCGTCGTCGGAAACCTGCACGTCAAAGAAGGCAATCAACTGGCGGCACGTCTGGAGAAACTATGTAAGGTGTGGGAACGGAAAAAATAAAATTGTGAATTACGCACAGACTGCAGCTCCTCGTGTTTTTTTGTGAGCGCCGCAGTTTGGCGGCGGCGCTCAGACTTTGCACGCTTGAGTCTTGTTCTCATGGTTTCCAGGGACTGAACGAGGCAGAAGTAGTATTGGGATCATCAATCAATGGGATGGTTCGATATGGCCTTGAAACTACTCACCGAATTGGTGTCCCCCGTCAGTTCGTGCGCCTGGGTGAGCTCCGCCCGGAGCTGAAGGTGAGTTAGAATGAGCTAGAGTAGTGGAGAGATGGATATGGACAAGTTGTATTTGGGCGTCGCGGTCGTCGATCGTCGCTTGCAGCATGGCAACCTTCTGGAACACTGAGTGGCAGTTTGAACTGCTCCTAATCTCTTTAGCGTCCTTCGCAGTTGCAACGGCTTCGTCCACCTCCGCGCATGAGGCGTCCTCCTTGAGCTTGACATTATGGATTGGAGTGGCTTCGCCCACGTCCGCAGAGGTCTGCGGGATAAGACTAGAGAATCCAGTCTCCTCCTCCTCGAGCTTGACAGTCTGGATTGGATCGACCTCCGACATCACTTCAATTGGTGCTTTGGAGTCTGTGTGGGTTGCCTTTGGTTTGAATTGGATCAATTGAGGAGGAGTCAGTAGGAGGCATTTATACTGTCGTATCCTCCGGACTCCGGGTCCACTCGGACTCCGAGAGCGTTCGGAGCCCGGAACATCGAGGATGTTGAAAAAAGCCGGCAGGGCCAAGCCTCACTGCGTTCAACGGGTTTCTAACCACAGCCACATCTTCGCCCCTGGGCCTCTATACACCGGCCAAACTCCATAACCAAATGCGAGACGGTGAGAGCGGTGGCAAGATCTGTCCATTTTGAAAAAGAGGCGGTGCTGTGTCAACAACAGTCAAGCCGATTAAGAGCGCGCGAACACTAAATCCACCGGCACTCTAAATTTGTGTGGTATGAAGGCTTCTCGCGGATTTGTGGCTTTGTGGGCCAATTGTGGTAAGAATTGTGACATTTTGATTCGTAGAAGTGGAGATGCCATCAATTCCCTGCGTAAGTCAGAGGTCCGAGAATTTTTTCCGTCCGTTAGGATCAAATTCATACTCCCGCGGGTTTGGGTATTTGTGGCAAGATGTGTGGGTTGCATTTACATTTTGATTCGTAGAAGCGGTATCAATTCCCTGCGTAAGTGCCAGGTTCGAGGCCTTTTGCCGAACTTATATAGCCTTTTCACAAGTGGACGAGTCGCTCGCCCCAGTCTCGGTGGTTCTACATACAACGGTGAAGATAAGTTCCGGTGTAGAGCGCCTGGTGGATGCCAGAGTCCCAAACATCGTACATGCTGCCAGCATTGTACACACTCCTCGATCCAGAAAGTATTATCGCTGGCGTCCGAGAGCTCGACACCCCGCTAGGCTTGACCCCCCGCGTCTGGAAGTGGGTCTGTTTCCTCCAGACCTACAGAGAACAGCTCCTCCCGGGAACACTGCTCGAAGCGCCTTCATACCGGACCTTCGCTCCTTGCGGGAGATTTCCTTGATCTTTACCTCCCTCAGACTCCCTGAATCCCGATCTGCAAAAAATCCCTCACGTTAGCAGTAATCGACTGAATGAATGTACACAAGCACCTACCGATACCAGCATCCATGGAATCCCGCCGCCTGGAAACCCCTTTGAGCCTTCCGCGAAGGTTAAGGATGGCAGAGTGCCTTAGAAGAAACTGACAGAAACTTTACCATCCCGGCCTTCCGGACGGAAGAATGCCGTTCCCACCTCCGTAAAGGTGTGTCCGCTTCACCTTTCACCCGGAATAGTAGACCATTCTGCATTGCAGCGGCCCTGGAGAGCGTGAATTTCCTTGGTGTGGTGGCTCCACCAGCGGGCCTTTTAAGGATGACAAGGGTGAAAAATTCTAGGGGCTTTTCCTTGCTGTATTTATCTATTATTAGAGAGGTTGCGCAAAAGCCGCAGAGGCCACATGCGGCTTTTGGGCGTTGCGCAAAGCCGCACAATTTTTTTGTGTTTTCGATGAATTGAACACATTATTTGAGTTCCAACCTCATATTCAGTGCCTGGCATTTCCACACCTATGATATTATTTGGTTTCGGCAGGCCAACCGTGCGAATGCCGCACGACGAATATGTTTTTTGGTCACGGTTGGGCTAAAATTCGCTCTAGAAAGGCAGGAAAATCGTAAAAACAAATTCCTGAGGGCGGCACATCAAATCTTGATTGCATGGCACATTTCTTACATTTTTGAGCTGCAGAACATCGGCCGCGAGTCAAAATCGACCAGGACCAGTGAGTGACAAATGTATTACCAGCCGTCTTTTGACCAATTCCGGGGGAAGCGGGAAATTGCTTGACTCACTGTTTTTGGCTGGTTGCATTATCCTGTACGCGGGACAGGAAGGAGGCAAACCTCAACTCGATGGTCGGCAAATGTTCAACATTTTATTCTAGCTCCGCACGGAATTCACCTTCCGAATGTTGCCGGTGGAGGTTCCGGGACGGCAAAACTGGCATTTTACCGTACTTGAATCTATACTGTACTAGCAGTTGGCCTGTGATACGCTACGGATTCTATCTGAGTTCTATTTAAATTGCTCAGCACCAAACACAATCCTGTTACACTAACGCTGAAGACGCCGCTCGTCGAACACGTTGAGTTGACTCTGGATAACCTTGATTGGCCGAACTCGGTCCGAGGGCTCCAAATGATATCAATCGCTCCCCAGTCCCACCGAAATCTACCGAAATGTTGAATTTCTATCTACTAGCAGTGCGCCCGTGCTACGCCACGGTATCGCATTCAGCCCAGCCGATCCCGGTTGTTGTCGAGTTTTGCGATGGCATCAATTTCAACCGGGCCGGCTGGTCCACGAGCCTAAACATCCTTGATTGAATTTATCCTGGATATATTTCTAGCTGTGGTTTAAAGATTCCCAGACAGAAGCTTTTCGAGTTTCATTGAACTGACGGTTCACGCAAGAATGTGTTTGCGGTGCAGGAGGTTTGTCTTTTCCTTTCTGACGAGCTGACTCCTTTGAATCCATTGTAACATGAAACAATGCACCGACTTCAAGTTTACGTAACCCAGGATAGAACTGGATGTAGCGCTCGCAAGATCCGAGGCTGGACACGCAAATTGTAGCTTGGATGCAGTAGAAATTAAACCTGTGGCTAAAGAGGTGAGCAGTCTCTTGATCTGCCACACTAATCAACACACGTGACGACCCGCTCCCTCTCAAATCGGGAAGTATCAACTGTTTATTCCGCTCTCACTTGTTGCAACAGCGCGTCGCGTAGCGTTCAAACCACCAGTCCTCCCATTTGGGGATAGCTTTTGACCGGCTACCCCTCAAGAGCCTCTCCTCTGCTCAGATTCAAAACCAGATTCAATCTAAACTCAATCACCGTGAACGGCATCCAGGATCCAAATCTCTCTGTAAATTCTGTCCATATTGCCGCAGATGCAACACAGGATGATCCCCGCCGAGGGCTCCCTGGCGTCTCCTCCGTCGCCGTCGGCGACGGCGAGCATGAGCAATAACAGGCCCGCGCTCGCGAACGCGACGCTTACGCGCACGGCTACTGATGCCCACTCTACTCCTCCTCGTCGACCGAGCCGCCGCGGAAGCGCGTGACTGGGGCGACGCAGAGAGCGAGAATGAGCAATAACAGGAAGCGGGACCTGGGTTGCCGTTGGTTTCCCTTTCAGGTTGTCCGGGACTTTCTCGCGACGAAGCTTCCCCAAGATGCGTATGTTCCAGATGGGAAAGGTCTTCGGCCCGTCCAGGACGATCATCTCTGATAGTAATGGATACTAAGCCTCAACACACTCGCCGAAATCCCCGAAGACTTAGCGCCCATTAAGCGCCTGTCATGTGGTCGTTCAACTTGGGCATTCACCGAGGCGGTGTCCGCCTCGAGTTCATCCCCGACTCCACCGCAGTAATATATGAGTCATAGCTGGTCGTGGAATAGTATTTAAAGGGAGTGGTCTAGATTGGACCCACACGGACCGACATTTTTCGGGATCGGGTTTTTGTGTGAATACAGTTCCTGTTGGCACTTCGTGACTACCTCTCTTGTGTATACCACTTTTCTCGCTGCATACATGTCCCGCACAATACCAGCATTAGAATCGACCGTGATTTCAATTCTACGTCGGGAACCAGCTAGCCTCCAGTTGTGTCCAGGACGACGCACTGCTCCCACCCATGTGACTGCGCCAGGTGGAGGCAACATGCTGGGACTAGGGCAGTGTACAGAGGCTCAAGGTTTCGGCCCAGGGCTGCTTCTTGTGCGCGACTTTTCTTAGGCATGGCATGACAGCATCAAGAGCTCAAAGAGGTGCAGGTCTAAAATGGCACGTCCAACGTCTTGAGCAGATCTGAGAAAATAGGTCAGATTTTTTCTTCGTGAGATTTGAGGCAGAATTAACCTCCTTCCAACACAAAAATTCCGAGGTTGCAGTGCCGGAGCCTGTTTCTTATGTTTCAAATTCCTTGGCGACATCGATTTTTCGGAAAGAAGTAGGCAAGAAACAGGATATGATTTGGACAAAAGGTAGAGTAGGATACGAAGGAGACTGGGCGCAGTAACGACTGTGAGGACTATGAGGACTGTGAATTAGACCAGGTATAGGGGTATCAGGATACGAAGGAGAACGTGCTGGTCGCATTAACAACTGTGAGGACTGTGAATCAAACCAGGTATAAGGGTATCAGGATACGAAGGAGAGCGTGCTGGTCGCATTAACAACTGTGAGGACTGTGAATCAAACCAGGTATAGGGGTATCAGGATACGAAGGAGAGCGTGCTGGTCGCATTAACAACTGTGAGGACTGTGAATCAAACCAGGTATAGGGGTATCAGGATACGAAGGAGAGCGTGCTGGTCGCATTAACAACTGTGAGGACTGAATCAAACCAGGTATAGGGGTATCAGGATACGAAGGAGAGTGTGCTGTGAGCAGTGCGAGGTAGGTAGACAAAGTAGGTAAAGTTATTCAGAGATTGGCGTTGCTGGAAGTGGCCATTTAGCAACGGGGTGGTTTGTAGTTGGACTTCCAAGGGTTGATGTGGACGGCCTCCACGATGTTGAAAGCCCAGCCGAGTGACGACAATGGTGGGAGGCGATACTTTCTTGCATGTGCAAGGTGCCACAGTGGATGAGTGGGCAGAAACACTGGATTGCCCACATGGAGGCGGCGTCATTGACGGTTCGGGAAGAAACACTGTGTTCAGATGTTAAGCCTTGATACAGAGTATGTGAACTAATGACCTACGGGGTTTAGACTGGCAGGATGTATTCACTCCAGCTGTAGCGGTTATTTTGGGTGCGCCCTGGACTGCAACAAAGTAAGTAGCAGCCTACAGAAGCCTAACTCTTGACTCACCCAGTAACCATATGAAGTTTGATTAATCAATTCGCGTCTCAATGCATAATCTGGTTTGATGGTCGATTTGTTTAACAAGCTGTTGAAACTGCAGAAGGCGTAAAAAGCGGGACCACAACGAGATTCAAACCCCCGTCGCGTGTAAAGCGGAAAATGTAAGGAACAGTAATAACCAACTGAGCCAAGCAGGAGATGTCGGGGATCAAAAACTTCGACTTTAAGCACATCGATAAGCCCAAATAAATGCTGTGATTCCTGAAAAATCACAAGTCCACTTGTGGGAAGATACACGACTGAAAGCTCTAACTGTTATAACAGCTGCGATTTACAGCTAATCTCGGTACCCAAGGCGCGAACGGAAAATTTCCGTGTTGGGAATTTTTTGATCCCCGCGACCGATTCATTCATATCTCAATGAGTTCGCGTCGGATCGACTAGATCGTGCGGAATAATTTATATGCAATTAGTGATAGGAGGGAAACTGTGAAAAAAAACATGTTTTGGATTATCTGGCACAAAGAGCCTGGTTCAGTCTGAATGGGTCCTACCAGGACCAGATGTCATACAATTGGGCTGATTTTTTTTATAGGGAGGACTTATGTGTATTGGAAACAATGTCATAGAACCAAAAATTATGTGTTTGTACCCAGGGCTCCCGCTATTGTACTCGGACACAGCAATATTTTCCAATGCAGATGTGTCCAAGTACAATCGTGAGGTCCCAGGGTACAAATCGACATTTCCAATCCTATGACACGTTTTCAACTGTACATAAGTCCTCCCAATAAAAAATTCAGTTCGATTGGGGGCCATCTGGACCTGGTGGGAAGCGCTCAAACCAAAACCCACTGTTTGAGCTGGATTGCTAAATAACAAAAGAAATTGGGAAATTCAATCCTATCACTAATTGCGGTGGAATTATTCCTAAAGAACCAGCTATGTTTCAAGTCGATCCGACGCGAACTCATTGAGATATGAGTGAATCGGTCGCGGGGATCAAAAAATTCCCAAAACGAAAATCTTCCGTTCACGCCTTAGGTACCGAGATTAGCTGTAATCATTGAGCACACTGCCTGCGCGTCGCTGCCTCGCTGTCACGTTCTTTGAGTCCGTCTCACTACGCATATGTCCATGCTAATCGCGGTTGCTGCGAACTGAACACTTTTGGTCTAATGTTTGTTAGCCTGCGCGTCAGTAAAATGCTCACATTCCTGAGGTCGCGAGTTCAATTCCCGGGCAATGCGATGTTTTTGTCGTCCTGGATGAACACCGTTTAAGCTGCTTAAACGTTGCTTAAACATGGTTTAAACCAATCCCATCAGTGATTGATCGGAAGTCACAGTGAGCCGCGCTTCCTTTTACAAGAATGTTATGACGAAGCAGTGGTTTGACACCATCAAGTCCGAGGGTGTGCGAACAGCATCTTTTGGGCGCTTCATCGACGCTCCTGTTCCAACCTTGACCATTGTGACGGGTGGAGTACGTTAAGATTGTCTCTGCATAATCTTGGCTCATTATCTTTGTAGATGGAGAACGCCTTGAAGGAATGGGCGACAGGTGTGCGAATTTCGATTAAATTCACTGAAGAAGAATTTGCTCCGAGGTAAGCCAGGTTACTCTGCAGGGTGTTGCTGGTCTTCATGCATTCATCTTAGGTACCAGCAGCATCGCGCCGCACTGCTCAATTTGCAGACTAAATCTCCTACCTGGTTTGCGCAGTTCCAGCGCGATTTGTACTCTAAAATTGTGTATTTTATCATTGGTAGCCCATTCACGTCTAATCTCACTTTCTCCTTGCAGTTCAACATCAAACTTCCCCCATCTCAAAGCCATCGTCACTGGGCCCGAGGAGGACGAGCTCGATGGGGTCGACTTCGAAGCCCTGGAAGCAAGCGCCACTGCAAAGAACACCGAAGCTGTCTAAATGTAAGCCGTTACTTCATATTGCGGGCTGGGCGTGACTGATAGCCAGCCACAGTATTGTCATTGGTCGTGCGCACTCGGCATAATTCACGGCACCCAACCATTCCTTTCATTCGACATTACTCCCTTGTTTAATTCGGATCCAACAACTCGTAGTCAGTGCATCAGTCTAGTTGTGATGGCATCAAAGAACACCCTTGAGACAGCAGAGGACAGCGAAGGCGCTTAATCACAATTTAACTTAATGTTATTCGGCTCGCACCCTCAGGCAATCTCCTCCAGTCTCCTCTGTGACCTCCCGTGGTGGCTTGTAACGCGACTCGGAAGTGACCTCGTCCTACTAATGCCATTTTTGTTCCACATAAGAGTATGCATTTATAGCTCTACACGAATCAGACAACTGATACATTGGTTAGGCGAACCAAATTTACCGAAGAAGACGACGCAAATCTCGCCAAATGGATTGCAACCAAGATCCCGGACAAGGAGACGGGCGGAGGGAAAGGCGGATAATGCAGGTGAGGGAGGTGTGATAGCGATGGAAGGGATAAAGGTAGAAGGATGAGTATCGGATGTTTCAGAAGGGAGTGAGCTCTCGGTCGTCGGAGGAGATTCAGAGGTAGGATCTACCGAAAATGGTAGAGAAAGGCAGTCTAGAAAGGAATCCAGTGGAGAATTTGCGCGGAATATCCGAGGATTATTCCAGAAACAACCCCCCTGCGGTGGTCACTACTGAAGAAGAGGGATGCTCCTGGAGTGCGGTTCGAAACGGGTCGGCGAATTCCGTTGATCTGCTCGACGGCTCGAGGGAAATGTGAGGATGAAGATGAAATAGATCGGCAAAATGGATCGGAGGGAGAGATCGGATATGAGTTGGATGGCCTCGGCGAGTAGCCCGGAGGAAGAGTTTTTAGAGTACGGCCGCCGCAAGACAACCGTGAGATATCGAGGATCGAAGTCTCCTTTTCGGGTGTAACCGTAAGGAAAGCCTCCGCCCAGTGAGAAGTGGCGAATCAGCAGCTAGAGTCGGATGACGAGGATTTTCGAGAGAAATTTAGTCGAGAGAAGACTGCCCAGAGAGCTCCACTGCAACTCTAAAGCAGAAATAGACGTAGTACGAAGATTTGACACGACTTGTGACGAGAGCGAATGCCCGAGTGGCGTGGCTACTCGTCATCACAAAAAGTGACCGGACAGCGTGTTCTCCTCAAAGAATGGGGTTGCTCTGGGAAAATTTGTGCTCTGAAACTTCAATACAGTATCCCTTGATCCTATATGCCACAAAAAACCGGGCAGGGTGAAAGTGACGATGTGACGTTGCACTGACGTTTGACTGACGCTGTGACGTTTTTCGATTGACGCAGATCGGCGGTTGATTGACGCATACTGTCACACTGGCGCAGTGTCACGTTTAGTCATATTCTGGGATTCCATATTTACTGACGCACACACTCATCGCCGCATCCAGCCGCAAAAAAATACATCGCCATCCTACGGCGACTATGCGCTGGTACCCCATAGTATTCCTAGAACTCTTCAACACCGCGGGACATGAGCATTGTGAATCTGATTTCACCAATTCCTCCATTGTTCATACCTGCATCTCGTACAGATAACCCTAATACATTCTACCCAACCCTGAAGTTTATGGAGAACCTTTTTTAAAAAAATAGCAATGCCTCGTTCGCCGCTATGGATGGCGCCCACTCAAAATATCACTGTGCTTTACTTCATAGATTAATACAGAGGCTAATACAATGTGACTGGACAGAACATTTTTTCCATCCACCTCCGCTCAATCCTTCACCGTAGTACTAGTAGACATGCGGATCTAACGAATTTGAAATGCCGTGGATCCGACTGCAAGGATCGAGCCAACGAAATTGTTTGTCATGCCGTGATTCTGAACTGCGTAGATCCAAATGCGATCCAAATGCGAATAATATCTGACGCTGATTGACTTGTCGTCTGCGCATGGACTTTACATAAATGAACCCATGCCTTGAATTTGGGTCCTTGGTCAAAACAAATATGTCTACTAATTTACTAAAAGACAGTATGAATAATGGAGTCCATATATGGCTGTCCAGCCCTTTGGTTGAATGTTTCGTCTATATGTGGTGTCAATGTGAGTGAATAGGTCACTTCCTGGAAGCACATGTCAAGTAACCTGCAAAAGAGGGCTATGACTTATAATAGTTGGTCATTTTGTTATCAAACCCCGATCAGTTAAATTCACTGTTTTGCCGAGTTCATTGGCCACACCATCGAAGGTTTTCGGCATGATTGTTATGAAATATGGTACGGAGGACGCATGGCAGAGGTCGTTTCACCATGCAGTTAATCTTGACGTCCCCGTGGCCTGTAAAGTGTTCCTGAACTGAGGAATATTTTGTGAGTAACTTGGTCCAGGTTTCAAATTCCGGGCTCCTCCATGACCAGGCCATACAGGGGATATATTAGAACAATTAGACTCGATAATTCCGAATGCCATCGGTGGAGGCGTCAGTCTCAACCTCAGTACAATACTGACGCAGAGTGGCTGTGCACTGATGCAGAGCGACGTACCATTGACACAGGCTGGCCCACGCATCGTTGAAGCATGAATTATGGGGGCAATTGAGTTCTTGAGATGATAAGCATTAAATCTGAACCAAACACATACTATTCGTAGAGCTGTGATAGTGTGGAGGTTGAACCGTGGAAAGTCTTTGGACAGAAAAATGTTGAGAATGACATTCCGGCTCGGGTTTTCCTGCTTTATTAATTGCAAAATGGTACGAGAGATCCATAATACCGGCTATTTGATGGTCTGGGGTAATCTTGCGGCCCATGCGCTCGAGACATCACTACTGACCCTAAGACTATTTCCTGAATAACTTGGTTAAGGTGCAAATCGGCGGGTTGTGGTTGCCACCAAGCTTAACTGGAGTTCCATTAGAGTCGGTCAATACGTTAATCTCAAAGTCCTTCTGTGGATGCGTCAGTCAACGTCAATATACAACTGACGTTGGGTGGCTGTGCATTGACGCACATACTGACGCAGATCGGCGCAAACAGTTGTGAAGGGTGCATGCGCTGCCGGTGCACTTGTTAAGCTGACTGGCACTCACGAGGCATGTATTCGGGGTGGTTTTAGATTTAGAAATCTCGAAAAGGAAGTCAAGGAACATTTGAGGAAAACACAAGCAGCCTTTGAACAATACAATGTCAACGTCCGATGTACGGGCACGATTTGTTTCAACATACTTTGAATGGGATTTATTTCTTGGAGCAATTGCCAGTTCTGCAGTGATTCAAACCAAAATATGTCCATAGGAGGGCCAATACAATGGTAAGATCAACCAGTTTCTAGCCATTGGCAACATAAACATCGGGATTGTGAGAGATGGGCAGCCAGAGAGAGATTGCAATAGTCGTGTTCAGGTGTGATCTTGAATTCCGAAACAATCATTCGAGGAACAATAACGAGTCGCGACATTATCCAAAGTTTGTCTTGAAGAAGCTAGTACAACGTCTGATTGATGATACGGCAGCGGCTTGAATGGTTTCAACATAATCTGAACGGAGTAGCGAGGGCTTCAGAGAGAGATTGACACAGTTAGGGACTACGGTGGTCTAGCAGAGTGACGCTGAGAGAGGCAACATCGGCGCAGAGTGGCGCATTAGTGGCACAGAGGAAGTTGAAATTGATGTTGAACTGACGCAGGTTGGTCACACTGACGCTGTGTCACGGCGCAGTACCGGCGCTGACTGACGCGAACCTGAAGTGCAACTGACGTTGCAAGACGCTGAACTGACGCGGACTGCCGCAGACTTGACGCTGAAATTTGACGCGTGCGTCAGTTGTGGCGCTTGTGACGCAGTCACACTGACGCATGACTGACGCTAACTGACGCTGCACGGATTCTAGTCGAAGATTTTAAACACCCTCAACAGCTACAATCTGGCGATCTTGTTGTTGCAAACGATGTATCAAGTACCCACCTAGATGCCCCCGGGATATCAGACCTCAAGGATGGCGGCAAAGGTAAGTTCAACGACTGACGCAAAATTCAACTGATGCGGACTGACGCTGCATGCGTCAAACGTCAGTGCTGCGTCAAAATCTCCTTGCCCCAAAAAACCGGCTATTCTTCCTGATTTGTGTTAAAATCTGAAATAAACCAATTGTTTTCCATCAAGGGTGTAATTTCTCTCTCGATTAATTCTTTTCTGCAGCACTGTAGGATAGGCTGTATTTTCCAAGATGTTGTGTGTGTACTCTAGGATATGTAACACTATTTTTGATGCCCAAAAGTTCAGAGAAACGTGGTCTGAACAGTTGTGAAAGGGAAAATATTCGTATTTCTTGACTATTTCCTTAATTTAATTCTGTGCTAAGTGCAGAACCCCCTAGCTTGAGTTTGAATATCACAACCTACGCCAAATTACCAGTAGATTCATAATCTATACACGAGAGTACATAATGTCTAGGTGATATGGCTGTGCAAGCCAATGTCCGGTTACTTTTTGTGATGACGAGTAAAGGCAACAGTGTTGGTCTTAAGGGTTAAGCCTTAAGTTAATGTTAAGGCTTAATAGGCCTTAATATTAAGCCTTTACATCGATTCTCGTCCAGGTTAAGGCTTAATTAAGACTTAATGATGGCATCACATGAACTTTTTGCGCTTCCTCCCAACTTCCTCCGCATCCTCATCGGCCTTTGTAGCAATTCTTGAGGCCCACGGCGGTCAAATTGTTGCCTCACCTCTTCTCTAAACTCTTTAGGGGTAAAATCAGGCTTATTCTTGAACCAAAATCCACTTCCTTGTGGAGCAATGGTTGGTGGAATTGTAGGTAGTTGAACACTCAGACAAAGAGCTTGATTAAAGCAAGAAGGAAGGTTCGGGGGACGACTATGAAGGTTAAATCAAGTGGTAGCCTGTGGTGACAAAGTTTCGCTGACTACCCTTAATTTAAGGCCTAATATGCCCTTCATATTAAGGGGAAATTAAGTATTAAGGCCTTAACAAGAATTTTTACCCTTATTAACCCCTTAACGGCCAACACTGAAAGGCAAGCAAGAAGGTGGGTCCGTGTTTGGCATGCTAGCCAGTTACAAACAGATGACTACTAATCTAACGTCACCCGACGCACCCGTTCTCTCAGACCGTCGGGGCTGCGCTATCTACAAAATCTATCTAGGCCCATGTCAAGGCAAAAGCCAAGGATCCTGACAACTGATCACCTCTGCCATCCGTGGCATGCGAAATTGCAATGACTCGGCCTTCGATGTTCAACTCGAGCGAGGAGACTGCCCGCCAACAGCCTGATGCCGGCCCCAACGACACCCTCGAGTGTGAGGCCTACGAACCACGGACTTGAGAGATGACCAGCTGCCTGAACCCCTGTCAAAGAAATGGTATGTAAATAATAGTAAGTAAAAATCGATCACCATAAACCAAAATCCAACTTGTAATAGAAGATGTCTGAGCGTGCAGCTCGGAGATGTCGAATGAAATGAAGGAAATGGATGCCCGTAAATCCCCGGGGCTTGCCTTGAAATATGACGGACGCAGCCAAACTTGCGCTGTGCCCGAGAAGTCCGAAGGTAGCCGAAAAAGATGCCAAGTCCGTTAGACGCCGGTTAAGCGCCTTCCGGACAGAAAAACATGATTGGAAAGAACCTGTAGGTTAGCACTCAAAATGGGACGAAATGAGGGTAATATCCCCGTGAGCATTGCCGAAGGAATGGGGAAAATGTGAGGAAATGATGTCGGAAATTGGAGATGATGATACAGTCGCCCCCGAATCAGCCATATGGAGGATTTCCGCACCTCGGCCGTCCTACCCTACCACACCGGCAGCTGTGTGGTCTAGTGCGTGCCCCATGTGTGTAGTCATCGATACTGACGTGGTTATGTATATAATACATAGACCTAGCAGTGACCCGTGCTTCGCTACGGGGTTACTGTTTCCTTAGCCTTGAAATATAAAAATTTGAGAGCCGGTATCTTCAGTGCCACTCGTCGCCAATCTTCGATTGGCTCCTCGTGATACCCGTGGTCAGAACTCAGCAAGCAGAAACCTCTTCGTACTATTCTGCAATCGGAAACTTGCAAAATCGACCAATGAGCAAATTTGAACTTGAAAAAATGCATTCAGATATCAAGCTTGTCATATATTCTGTGTATCCGTTGGCCGTATATGGCGGTCAAAGTGCACTTTTAATAATCCGACACTTTTTTGGCCCTTTTTTCACTTTGCGTCACTTTTATTGTCAAATTTGCCCATTTCCGACATTATTATCAGATTTGAGATTGTCGATAAAAGTGTGGGGCAATGTCGTCTTTTGCGACGCTTTTTTTCGACTGGATCTGACCTCCGACACTTTTACTGCCAGTCGGGGTTTCCGACACTTTTATTGAGGTGAATTTTCTTTATCCCCTGATATAGGCCCCAATTAATGTACAGGATGGTTCGTACCAATTGGAGAAACCTCTGTAAAGTGCAATTAATATTGAAGGTGTGCTCCGTGATGCCGCCAATCAAGCGCCGGATCAAGAGCCCGACCTCGCGACTAATGGTACGGTTTTCCTTTGGGACCACCCTGACTTTGATCATATTAAATGGACATTTCACCTGAACCTGGCAACAGTACGGTAAGGAGGCATTCAAACAGGTTCCAAAAACCTGAACCGACTTGATTTCAATTGAACCAGGTGCGGGGAGCGTGGGAAAGCCGTCGGGTTCTTGATCCGGTGCTTGATTGACGGGATCCCGGAGCAAGCCGAGAAGTTCAATGCTGATTTCACTTTACAAGGTACGACTCTACATAGCCTTCTCTGGTCGGTACCGTACCGTGCAGTGCCCTGGATCTATATACCAGGATAAAAAAAAATTGAGCGAAACAAAAGTGTCGGAGATTGCGTTCCCTCAATTAAAGTGTCGGAGGTTGGATTCAGTCCATAAAAGTGTCGCAAAAAACGGCATTTCCCGACACTTTTATTGACCATCTCAAAACCTGATAAAAGTGTCGGAAATGGGCAAATTTGACGATGAAAGTGTCGGAAGGTCAAAAATGTCAAAAAATGTGTCGGAAGAATAAAAGTGCATTTTGACCGCCATAGCCGTACGATATCAAGCACACAAATGTTGAATTTACACCGAATTTGGGGTGCCGTGTGCCTTGTTTACTTCCAGGTTGCGCTGCCCAAGACTCTTGAGGATACAGGCAGCAGGGTCAATAGGAATACATACATGGTGCGAGGGATACATTTGCATGTCTGCAGCGGTGGCAAGCCGGTCACGCGTTTCAAAATGTAAAGGGTGGCAATACAGTCATGCTTTTCAAAATCTAAATGGTGGGCTTTTTTATAGTGGACGAAGACAAGTTTATAAGGAAGGAGCGAAACGACATCGAGGCATACGAGACACGGAAGAGCAAGGCAAGCGGAGAAATCTGGTCAGCAGTGGAGGAGCCACTTCGAGACGACTTGAGGGCCGTTAAAGGAGAGCCTTCGGAAATGCTGGAGGTTCTAGATGCCAAGCACAATCGGAAAGCCCCGGCAGTACGTTTGAAAGCTTACGACGACTTCCTCAATGTCACTCTCCGCGACAACATTGAGCCAAAGCTCATTCTCTCCACTCTCATCACGGACATCTCTAGCTCCTTTTCCTTCATTCGCCGCCAACGACCCGAGGATTTCGACAACGATAAGCTCGACGCTGAGGTTGCCACGATGTCGTTCTCCGAGCTCTACGCAGTTCCGAAAATCCAGATCGCCGGGCCTTCGCCACCCAATTCCTGATGAAGGAAGACCTAAACTTTGGCGATGTCGAGTCCACAATCCTGCGTGATTTCCAGTCAAAGCCCACCATCAAGCAGGAAGACAGGGGCGCTACACTTGCAATGGCTGCATAAATGGGCCCACGTTTCCTGTGCGATGGGCCACACTTCATCAAGGACTGCGAGAAGGTCTCGAAGGCCAAGAAGTCGCTCCAATGGTCCTCCAATCGTGGCCGAGGTTGGGGATGCAATGTTTCAGACCCCTCAAACTTGAATACCAGTCCTCCAACACCTCCAGCTGCTGCATCCGCTAGCTGAGCGACGGAGTTCACTGGCAAGGCGAGTGCTTTCACCTCCCTGTCCCATCGCTCCAATTAGCTCCAGTCCCGATCGGCGACTGACTGAAACACCGACACAGGTGCAAGTTCACACATGACTCCCCACAGGTCGTGGTTCACCTCGTACTACTCGCCCCACCGCATTCCTACAGAAAGCAGTATGACTACTGCTGTATGATAAGTATCAGGTACTGTTAAATAGCTGTGCAACACTGTGCAACTGCTGTTGAACAGCTCACTGCGTTCCGAGGGTCCGTCGGCAGGGCCTGCGCCGAGCCTAGTCGGCAGACGTAGGCAGACCTACTGGTGGACAGACTGTGCCGATATATGCTGACATCCACTAAGTCTGCATCGTATTCCTGCTCTTCAGGGCGCCGTGCCGCATCAAACGGCTGTCTGTTCAATCGCCATGTAGAGACGTCCGGATCAATATGGGATCAAGTGTACTGCATGTGGCGGTGCCATCACACTCCAGCCTCCCGTTTCTTCAACTTTCTACGCCCTTCAGACGCAAGCTCAACGTACTAAATGGGCGTATTGAGAGAGACAGAGCGCAAAGTAGGTGGTTTGGGGCCAGGAACATCAGAGTTTATTCTCTTGAAGTACGCCATAACCTGAAGGAAGACATCTCGCTGTTCACCTTTCAACTTTGTGTAGTCGTGGTCAGGTAGAGACTGAATCTCGTCATTTGGGGATTCCTTGACCTGGTCCTCCACGGGCGCAGCTCTCGAATTACACATCCCAGGATTTGTTGCAGGGAGAGGTGAATATGCTGGTATAGATTGAGGGCAGCATTTTTAGATGGTGACTGATCTGTCGGCGCTGCCGCCGGTAGTTTTTGGACTGTACACACGAACGCTCCAGCCATGAAGATGAGGGTGCCATATAATGGAGTTAGTACTGCTGAGCGTGGGTTAGGAACGTATGTGGCAGGATGGGCGATGGCGAGGATTCCGTGACCAAGTATGTTGGCGACGATGGAATGGGCTGTGCCATAGGCGACCGACAGAAGAATGCCGGAGATGATGATCCGGGCCTCCGTTCGACGTGGCCGACCGTTGATCTGAGGTTGAGAATTGGGGCCCGGTGTCCTCCTGATAATAGTAATACTGGAACGGTACAATGACGCCTTTTTTACCAGGCTACAAGCTGCGGAAGCATATCGGGAAGGCGGTACAAGTGCGCTCGAAAGGTCAATTTGGCGCTGGAACGGTACAAGCCGCCACAATGACCCCGCCCAAGCCAAAGCTGTCGTATACGCAGGTGGTCGAGTACACCTTCTTGGCAGAATTCGACTTCCTGCGGGACGTACGGCCCTGGAACAGCATTACAAGATGCAGAGGGCAGATGAAAAAATCGAGCGGCTGAACGTCGAGATAGCCCATCTCGTGACGTACATGGCCGACGAGGAGTTCCTCGTGTACCACGAAGAGCGCTTGCCGCAGGAGGGCGAGGGCGCCCCAGCGCATCAAGTGCGCGTCCATCATGGACGGCACGGTAGGTTCAACGTGGTGCACATGGAGCGCCTGGTGCGGCTGTTCAAAAACGGGTTTCACAGTCTCCCGCGGGGTGAGCGTGTCGAAGGAAAGAGAGGTGCCCACCGCTCCTGCAGCTGATGCTGCCGCGCGCGACATGCCCATGCCAGACGCCGTCCCACCGCGGCCGCGCCGCTGCGGCAATGCCGACGAGGAAGACGAAGACGAGGATCTCGAAGTGGTTGCGGAGGCTTTTGAGGCCATCGTGCGCATCGCGCACAATGTGGAGGTGACAGGCGCGGGATCTACAATGATTTCTGGCCCTGCGCCAAGAGGTGGGCGGCCGAAAATGCCGTGAAATCAACCTATTTTCGACCACCGGTCCGATGGTCCGTATTTTCTGTTTTGCGGTCTTCCTCGATATTTGAGACAAAATCTGACTCAGATGACCCCCCATTTCGGCCTGTTCCCTACCTCCCTAGGTCATTTCCATAGGAAAATATTTGGAGTTAAACCCATGAGAGGGCTTTGATCGAATTCCCTTTCTGGCAGGCCTGATTGATGGCAGCCCAATATCTCACGAAGAAGCCACAAAACACCAATTTTGTTATACGGTTTGGCTATCAACTGGTATTTTTATTTTTATTTGTCGAAAACACCGTTCATGAGATTGATGGCCATCGGACAGCAATAGGACTATCCTGCGAGAACCACTATACATAAAAAAAGTTTTTCCACCGGATACGAGGTGCCCTGATAGCCTGGTATACTTGAGAGGTTGATTTCAAAAAAATTGGTTCTGCCCACCTTTTGCCCTGCGCTAGTGGAAATTGAAGCGGCAGAGGCCCGCCATCATCGCCATCACAAATTTGATGGCACAGATGGACAGCTGATGGTAACACGGCGGTAGTTTAAGAGATCTCTGAAATAGCTATTGAATAGCTCTTCAATAGCTCTAATAGCGCTATTATTTAGGCATGATTAGCCTGTGCTCGCGATATGATGGCAACGACCACCTGTTAGAGGTGGATATCACGTACATATATCCACCTGTTATTACAGGGCAGTATTGGTGGTCTGGGCGTGTCTATTCAGGTTTCTAGAACCATTTTGGTTATATTCTCTGTTCCACACCTCGGGGGAACTGCTCGGCCACAAGAGCCCAACAGTTCAATTCTTTAGTCATTCTGATTTCGGGATCATGCCCGAGGTTCGCACCGCGGTGAAACACTCCGAAACAGTGCGGCATAATTCTTGTTCTGGCTCTGGCCCAAGTCCGTGCACACTTGTTTAGACTCCAATCTCGCCTTCTGCCCTTGTTCACCTCAAATCTCATTCGGGCGAATGTCGAAAATTCGCATTTTCATGCGTGTATGAATGCACACCCTATCACCGACAAGCGGTTGGGATGGCCAAATGCAAGGTATATTAGCGTGTGACGCCCTTCTGCATTCTTTCCATTCATCCCTCGGACTGCTGTGTTTTTGGAACGAGCATGAAAGAAAGAAAAGAGTGCGCTCATTCAGATCCCTCGCCCAATTCACTTTCCTCATTTCTCCCCCCAGTTTCGGGTCTTGTTCAATCGCCCCTTCTTACAATGCATTTCTCCCTTGTTCTTGCTTTGCCTCTCAACCTCTCGGTCCATGCCGTTAGTATCCCCAATAACCAAGTGCGTTTCTGTCGTCGCCTTCTGCGACCGCCCCTAATCGGACTGTTCCTTGTTCTAAGCCCGCGATGCCCTTTTCTGGTCCTCGAGGACGAATACCCTGGACGACCGCGGATGCGCATTCGGTTTTACAATCCTAACCATGTTGGGGTTTGTCGCATCCAAATGGTATATCCACAACATGGCGACGTATTCTATCTTCGCGCTCTCCTTCTTCACCGGACCGCCCGTGATTGGACTGATCTCCGCACAATCGATGGTGTTGTACATGGCAGTTACCAGGAAGCGGCGCGAGCTATGGGTTTATTTGACAACCGTGATGAAGGTATCATGGCGTTCGAAGAACTGCTGGAGTCCGGGGCACCTCCTGCGCAACTCCGATGGATCTTTGCTGTGCTTGCAGTGGAAGGGAGTCCAGCATTGACGATTTGGGAAGCAAATGAGTGCACAGCATGATGCAATGTGCATTGAGAACTTCCTCTCAATGCAAATTGCACCATGCTGTGGGAATCATCACGCTACAATTGTACGGGGTGAGCGAAAGAGTTCCTGAGATTGTGATCACTACTTGTAATAGAGTTCTTGACACCTTTCATTGGATGTGGGATGGATCGAAATGCCTTCTCCGAGTTATTAGGCTTCATCTTCAAAGGTCAACTAGGCCTGAAATGTATTCAGGAGGCCTATTAAATTGTGACGAGTGATTTTCTCCTATTTTCGCCATGCAACGCGGCCTTCGAGTCCGCACATCAGATGCTCACGTGATCGCGAATGATGCGGAGACTCGCGCATCACTCGCAAACTCGCCGTGTTCCTGCACTCTCGACTCCATCTCTACTTAGCCGATTGAGAAGCAAAATATATGTGGTCTTCGTGGTAATGTGTCAGCAAAGAAAGCATGTGTAACTTAGAGCGGCAGGACATTGGGACAGGATAGCGGCGAGGAAGGTCCGCATATTGATATCGAGGCTAAGCGGCACCGGAGTATCCTGGGTCCGACTGCCTGATGAGGCAATCACCGGCCATCAAACGAGCGTGGTGCTCTTGCTTTCCATACCTCCGGACAATCAAAGACAACAAATTTGATCAATCATTTATCTGACATCCGATACCCATCGGAATCGAAAGGGAACGATGAAAGCAGCTTCCTGAATAAAAAAACGCAAAGTGCTGTAATAGCGGGCGGTATAAAAAAACCGCCCAACTTTTGCCGATGCGGCACTATCACTATGGAGCTCGCTAAGTATGAATATCAACTTGTCTTAGGTTGAATAATCACATTCAACCTAAAATGGGCTGATTGTAGGTTGACTCCAATCAACCAAATTTCTAGGTTATATTGTATCCTTTATGTTTCATCCTATTCTCAAGTGACATTAAGTCAGTGGGTTCCGCACACCCGAATCAACCTACAGCGATATCAACCTATTATAGGTTGAACTTTGCCGAAAGCTTGAAATCAAATTCTGCGAGCTGGATATCACATTTGCTTTGCTTATGCAGCCTCTCAAGTCAGGAGATAGCCGTTAGTATGTGGGGGAGACGGGCGGGTGGGACGGCAACACGTGCGTGGTCCGTGCACTTCTTGATTACAGCTGATCCCGAAAGTAATGAGAATGATCGAATTTTTTTTTTGCGCGCTTCCCAAAAAGGAAACTCACGCCTTTTATTATATGCGACTGCCTACCTGGCCACACTAGGTAGCTGGCCACTTGCATAATATAACATTCTGTGATAGAGAACCTCCAGAATTAGGGCCTGTGCGATGGAACATGACCTATGAGGACACCATATGTCAAATATGGACGCAAGGTGAGGCGGCCATCAAAGGCTGTGGCCGGTTCTTGATCGAGATGTCGCTGTGCGAACACCATTTCTTATCTCCGAAGGGCCTTTCGCACAAACTTCCCGCTAGTTCTCGACCAATTCCTTACCAATTTACAAGTTTGGGGGCTCGTTCTCATCCTTTTATTCGGACGAATGATTGATTCCCATACCATACTCGAAAATGGTCCTACCTCGCCCTATGGACCCTCGAAGAGCATCATGACCTGATCTCGAGTGGCGCAATCCAGCCACCTCTATAGCGAACCACCAGTGCTTGCTATCGACGTGGAACCCGGTATATGTATTCAAAACTGGTTAATCTGTGTTGTACTCACTTCATTAGTATTTTAACGATGCGACTTCTCGGTCACGGTGAGCCACTACTCGAAACCACCTGATTTCATCGCGGTGATGGATGGATTTTTTCCGAGTGGTTCTTGGCATGTGGGGTACATCTTTTGTGAGGAGGTATGTCCTAATGGATGTTGTCTATCCATATGGGCCCTGATTTGGGCCACCAATGTGCTCTGTTCCTTGTAGCGCGCGTCATTCGGTCTACACGCCAATTCCACCCATCCTCCTGGGTTGGAAAGGAATTACTTATAGTCTTTGTATGTCTCACATGTACGGTTTGAGTGTGTAGAATCATTCAGTTGGATCTATTGGATGATTTGGTATGTACCAGGGTGACCAGCATGAATGCGAACGACTGATATAGCGGGGTGGCCAGGTACCCTGTTTATTCCCGTTTTGGATACCACCGGAAGATAAATTCGGCGAGGCATGTAAACATCATGTAAAATTGCGGAAAATATCTCATATCACTCATAGGATGCACACCTTCGTGTCATACTCCATATACCTCTATTGACCCTACTATGTGTGTGTGCTTGAGGCCAAAAGTGCTACGGTGGCCAGCTACCCAGTCTCAAATAATACTCTTCTTTCCGCTCTTTCATCACCTGAGAGGCCTCCAGTATCTTCGAGTGTACCCTGGACATTGAAGGCGATGTTTTTGGTCCAAATGATGCTCTTTTCGGCTCCTAATCGGCTCATCACGTGGCAAAGTCCCCATGTACCGCCTCTTTTTTTCGCTCCTGCTTTTCCTACGCCCGACGACTAAATCCCGACTTCTTGACCGCTATCTTTCGAGGACGGACACCGGCACCACAAGGCAAACGTGGCTGTACTAGTAGCTTGGCTATAGTGCATGCTCTTGTGGTCCCCTCGTGCAGAACGGTATTCTGCTGATAGCGCCTGCTGCGCGACCGGGTCCGACAGCCCAAGCCCGTCGCGAACGCCAGCGCGTTTCCCAGCACCGACGCGATCCGACGCGCAAGGTCGAGCGTCACCAGCGTACCGGAATTATACTTGAGGAAGCACAGCACTCCGCCGAGCGCGCTCTCGCGGACGTGCAGCAGCGCCGCCCCGCTGCGCCCGCGCCCGTAACCTTGCTCGTGGGCTTCGGGAGCGCGGTGCGCCAGAGGACGAGCAGCTGCGGGAGGTGCGGGGCGCCCAAAGTTCGGGCCGAGCGCCATGAGCGCTGGGGCCGCCCACGCGACTTCGACCACTCTTCGACCACAGTCCCCACGACGTGCACATCGTGCTCGCCCGCGCGCTCGAGCAGCGCGATTGCCATGTCGCGGACCTTTGCCGAGGCGTCGTACGATACGCAGAAGGGACGCGTGGGGTTCGCGGATACGAGCGTGGCGAGGCCGTATGCGTTCCCCAGGGTTTCGAAGTTCTGGTGCGAGTTTTCCGAAGAGCTTGCGCGGAAGGGGACGTCAGGGGGATGGCGGGTGTAAGGAGCGAGGCGAGGTCGCGTTTGGAGCAGCGACGAGGATGTCTTGGGGAGGCGCAGAGGCATGGAGCAGCGGAAACATCGTAGGGCCCAGTGACGCGGACGGTGTGGCTCGCACCCGGCGCTAAGATCGTGCCCGCGCTGCAGGATGAGCTCTTCGGCGCGTGGCTCACGATCATGTCGCGCCTGCGACCTACACGGCACTACGTCGAGGCACGGTGGTTTCGTCCTGTGCAAGCAAGGGTGCGGGTGCCGCGATAGGCACGATGAAGGGAGTCGAGAGGTGCAAGTATTCGTACTTGGCTGTCTACCGACCGCTACTGTTCCCAACGAGAGTGTGGCGAGTAACAGGATGAGGGAACTGGCCGTGCCAACATCACCAGCTGCGCTCGCTCAGTGTAGGGCTGAAGCGAAGCCAATATATTGTACATACCACATGTTACAGTCCGCGGCAGAGCACCAAGAGCCTGGCACTGGCATACACTTCCAAACGGGACCAAAGGGATCAAAAAGGGATACATCTTAAGCCGCAGACAGCCTGCAGCGTCGGCTGCGTGCGGTCGTCTAGTACGTAAAAGGCCGCAGAGCCGCAATCACTAATTGGAGTCAATCTGGCCGTGAGGTCACCGTAGAGGATACTTAGGAGATGAGCAGCAGGAGGGAGGAAAGACAAAAAGACCCGTCGACAATAGAGAGTTGCGCGTGGCCAGAGACGACGATAGGGAGACAAAAGCGGTGGCGCATCACTAGAGCTGCTGTCGTCGGGTTTGGTCGGCCGAACGTCCAATGTTGACTTTCAATTATGTTCGGCCTGAAGGTACCTGTTCTTCTTTTGCTCTCTAGGGAAGGTAATCGAATCATGCTGGAGGGTCCCTGTGGAAGCACCCTGGCAGCTTGCGGCCCATGCAAACAAAACTTACTGTAGTATTTCGTTCAAATCGACACCGGGACCGGGTGTGACGCGTGACCGATTTTATCTATTCGACCCCGGCCAAAATTTCAACTTCCAGAGCAAAAATTTTCTCTTTTTTGCGTCGCCCAGGCCGTTTTAGGCCTCATGTCACGCGGGTGCGTGATGCGTGACTGTCGATTTGAACGAAATACTACAGTATTGAATTCCTTCTTTTGGCCGGTTTCATGGCTAAAATCATGTTTTCAAAACCCAAACTGTGTTAGTTCCGGCTCTGGACCGGACCGGTGGCGGTGAGGTGGTGAGGCGTACTGTGGCCCCGACCGAGAAACTGACATTGTTTTTGTCCTATCACAGTCTATCAATGGCTATGCCAGTAGACTAATGAATCCCTGGTGCGTCCAGATCGTGCCTGAGGACGGACTCAATGGCCTCCATGATGTCTTCGTCCCCAGGGTTGGTGGCCAGCAGTCGCATGGCCTGCTGGAAGGTCGGACTGCTGGTTCGCAGCGGAACAACCCAATGTTTTGCGCCAAGGCCCTGGGGGACCTTAGATACAATACCGATACTGCCCACCTTACCTGCCAGCTAGTCCATTCCATGTACATAGCATAGTTCCACATGGCCCCCAAGGGGCCCGTGCACTCTCTAATGGAAAATGGAATGAAATGAAAAATATATATACAATGGGGGGTCAAAAAACTGGAAAGGCAATCTGCTGCTGCACCAGTGTGTCGGAACCGTTCCGACACAAGGACAGCACCTTTGTTTTTTGTTCGCTGACCTTGCGGACCTCCACAATATACAATGACGGGTCAGAAAATTCAAAAGGCAATCTGCTGCTGCACCAGTGTGTCAGAACAGTTCCGACTCGAGGACAGCACCTCTGTTTACCCTGCAGACCTCCACAATATACAATGAAGGGTCAAAAAATTTAAAACGCAATCTCCTGCTGCGACAGTGTGTGGGAACGGTTACAACACAAGGACGGCACCTCTAGTTTTTTGCTGACCTTGCAGACCTCTGCAATCTACAATGGCAGGTCAGAAAATTTGAAAAGAAGTCTGCGGCTGCACCAGTGTGTCGGAACGGTTCCGACAGGAGGACAGCACTTCCAATTTTTTTTTTGCTGACCTTGCAGACCTTCACAATATACAATGAAGGGTCAAAAAATTCGAAAGGCAATCTGCTGCTGCACCCATGTGTCGGAACAGTTCCCACATGAGGACAGCACCAGGAAAAGATTTGGTGGCTAGGGGTGAGAGAGAATACAGACTACAGGAAACATTCCACCCATGCCAAGATTCACAATACTTATTTCTTATTTGTATCCAATAGATAGGATGCGCATAAGCTGCACGGGCCGCATGCGGCTTCGCACTGGTGCAGCAGCAGAGTGCCTTCTGAGTTTTTTGGCCTTTTATGGTATATGGTGGAGGTCTGCAAGGTCAGCGAAAAAAATAAGAGTTTCTGGCTTGTGTCGGAACAGTTCCGACACACTGCAATATACAATGAAGGGTCAAAAAACTCGAGTGCCACTCTGCTGTTGCACCAGTGTGTCGGAACCGTTCCGACACAAGACAGATAAGAGTTTCTGGCTTGTGTCGGAACAGTTCTGAAACACTGCAATATACAATGAAGGGTCAAAAAACTGGAAAGGCACTCTGCAGTGTGTTGGAACCGTTTCGACACAAGACAGCACCTCATCTTTTTTTCGCTGGGCTTGCAGGCCTCCACAATACATAATGAAGGGTCAACAAACTCCAACGGATATATTGTGGAGGTCTGCAAGCCCAGCAAAAAAAAGAAGAGGTGCTGTCATCTGTCGGCATGGTTCCGACACACTAGTGCAGCAGCAGAGTGCCATTCAAGTTTTTTGACCCTTCATTGTATATTCTCGAGGTTTGCAGCGCAGTGCAAAAAAGAAGAGGTGCTGTCTTGTGTCGGAACGGTTCCGACACACTGGTGCAACAGCAGAATGCCTTTCGAGTTGTTGGACCCTCCATTATATATTATGGAGGTCTGCAAGGTCAGCCAAAAAAAAAAGGAAGAGGTGCTGTCTTGTGTCGGAACAGTTCCGACACACTGCAGAGTGCCTTTCGAGTTTTTTCACCCTCCATTATATATTGTGGAGGTCTGCAAGCCCAGCGAACAAAGGAAGAGGTGCTGTCTCGTGTCACAACTGTTCTGACACACTGCAGAGTGCCTTTCGAGCGTTTTGACCCTTCATTATATATTGTGGAGGTCTGGAAGGTCAGCGAAAAGAAGAAGAGGTGCTGGCATGTGTCGGAACAGTTCCGACACACTGCAGAGTGCCTGTCGAGGTTTGGACCCTCCATTATATATTGCGGAGGTCTGCAAGGTTAGCGACTAAATGAAGAGGTGCTGTCCTGGTGTCGGAACCGTTCCGACACATTGGTGCAGCAGCAGAGTGCCGTTGGAGTTTTTTGACCCTTCATTATGTATTGTGGAGGTCTGCAAGCCCAGCGAAAAAAATATGAGGTGCTGCCTTGTGTCGGAACGGTTCCGACACACTGGTGCAACAGCAGAGTGCCACCCGAGTTTTTTGACCCTTCATTATATATTGTGGAGGACTGCAAGCCCAGTGAAAATAAGATGAGGTGCTGTCTTGTGTCGGAACGGTTCTAACACACTGCAGAGTGCCTTTCCAGTTTTTTTACCCTTCATTATATATTGTGGAGGTCTGCAGGGTCAGCGAAACATAGATCCAGCATTGGATTGGCTTTCTAATTTTCTATTTATTTTTGAGGTCACTACAGTCTGCGCCAGTACCCAGTTAGACAGTGTCGGAACCGTTCCGACACACAGGTGCAGCAACAGATTGCCGTTCGAATTTTCTGTTTATTTTTGAGATCACCACGGTCAACGAAAAAGAAGAGGCGCTGTCCCAATACCCAGTGAGACGGTGTCGGAACCGTTCCGACCCCCAGATGCAGCAGCGGATTGCCCTTCGAATTTTCTGTACATTTTTGAATTCATCATGATCAACAAAAGAGAATACCCGCTGTGCCAGCACCCAGTGAGACGGTGTCGGAACCGTTCCAACACACAGGTGCAGCAGCAGATTGCCCTTGGAATTTTCTGTATATTTTTGACTTCACCACGGTCAGCGAAAAAGAAGAGGCTCTGTACCAGTACCAAGTCGGCCAGAGTCGGAACCGTTCCGACACACAGGTGCAGCAGACTTCGAATTTTCTATAAATTTTTAATTCACCATGATCAACGAAAAATAAGAGCCGCTGTCCCAGTACCAAGTTTGCCAGTGTCGGAACCGTTCCGACACACAGATGCAGCAGTGGATTGGCTTTTGAATTTTCCGTTTATTTTTGAGGTCACTACGGTCAACAAAAAAATAATAGCCGCCATCCCAGCACCCAGTGAGACAGTGTCGGAACCGTTCCGACACACAGGTGCAGCAGCAGATTGCCCTTCAAATTTTCTGTATATTTTTTAATTCATCATGGTCAGTGAAAAAGAACAGGCTCTGTACCAGTACCAAGTTGGGCAGTGTCGGAACCATTCCAACCCACAGGTGCAGCGGCAGATTGCCCTTCAAATTTTTTGTTCATTTTTGAGATCACCATGGTCAACGAAAAAGAAGAGGCGCTGTCCCAGTATCCAGTGAGACGGTATCGGAACCGTTCCGACACACAGATGCATCGGTGGATTGCCCTTCGAATTTTCTGTACATTTTGAATTCACCATGGTCAACAAAAAAGAAAAGGCGCTGTACCAGCACCAAGTTGGCCAGTGTTGGAACCGTTCCGACACAACTGCAGCGGCGGCTTGCCCTTCGAATTTTCTGTATATTTTTGTATTCACCATAGTCAACAAAAAAGAAGAGCCGCTGTCCTGGCACCCAGTCAGACGGTGTCGGAACCGTTCCGACACACACGTGCAGCAGCGGATTGCCCTTTGAATTTTCTGTATATTTTTGAATTCACTGTGGTCAACAAAAAAGAATAGCCGCTGTCCCAAAACCCAGTGAGACGGTGTCGGAACCGTTCCGACACACAGGTGGAGTAGCAGATTGGCTTTCAAATTTTCTGTATATTTTAGAATTCATCATGGTCAACGAAAAACAAGATGCGCTGTACCAGTATGAAGTTAGCCAGTGCCGGAACGGAGCAGATTAGCTTTCAAATTATCTGTATATTTGGAATTCACCGCAGTCAACGAAAAATAAGAGTGGCTGTCTCAGCACCCAGTCAGACAGTGTCGGAACCGTTCCGACACACAGGTGCAGCAGCAGCAGATTGCTCTTGGAATTTTCTGTATATTTTTGACTTCACCATGGTCAGCGAAAAACAAGAGGCTCTGTACCAGTACCAAGTCGGCAAGAGTCGGAACGGTTCCGACACACAGGTGCGGCAGACTTCAAATTTTCGATATATTTTTTAATTTACCATGGTCAACGAAAAATAATAGCCGCTGTCCCAGTACCAAGTTTGCTAGTGTCGGAACCGTTCCGACATGCAGGTGCAGCAGTGGATTGGCTTTCGAATTTTCTGTTTATTTTCAAGGTCACCATGGTCAACCAAAAAGAATATCCGCCGTCCTAGCACCCTGTCAGACGGTGTCGGAACCGTTCCGACACAAAGGTGAAGTAGCAGATTGGCTTTCGAATTCCTTGTTTATTTTTTGTCACTGTTGGAATGTGGAATACGAGCTTGTGAAGCCGTATATGGAAGGTTTAGTAAGCAGGACAATTTAGCTACATAATAAACTCATAGCTATGCTGTACAGCCTCCATGTGTTTGTAGTGGATCCCAACAAACGCAATACTATCGCACTTACCTGGATCGTACGCCCGAGACTATCCTTATTTCTAACAGTCACCATGGTCAACGAAAAAGAATAGCCGCTGTCCCAGCACCCAGTCAGACAGTGTCGGAACCGTTCCGACATACAAGTGCAGCAGTGGATTGCCCTTCGAATTTTCTGTTCCACGACCAAGTCGTTGTCCTTGATTTTTGTTCCCAATGAGGGTCATGTCTTGGAGTCGTCTACGGCCGTCAGCAACCCTCGCTCTTGGACTCGTGCTAGGCTCGAACCAGCCGCTCGCTCAAAACCGGCAAGTTGGATGACAATCGATCAAATGTGTTGGGCGAAGCGGCTGGAAGATAATCACCGGAGCTTAGTACGGTCGAGACTTTCCCACGGAGGTTGTTTTGACTTGGAAAAATTTCGGCCTCCCGAATATTCAAACTTGTGTTCTTGAAAATCTGAATCGACAGTTTTGTCCTAAGTAGCTCGCTATGTATACTTCATAGATATCAGATTATTAACGCTCAACACAACTGCGCTACAACCAATTTACCGCCGATCACCCCTAACCGCCACCCTCATTCGAGCTTCAATGCCGTTCACGCCTCTCGTTGACTTGGACCCAATAAAAGTCAAGAATGCATCTAGAAACCTCTGCACTCTGTTCAATGTACCTTCGTTGCGCCCGTACCAAGTGGAAACCGGCCAAAACACCCTCAAAGGCATATCTACCTTCTTGGGGGTACCAACGGGAGGAGGGAAGACTCTGGCCTTCTGGTATCCACTATTCTATCATTGGGCTCCAGGAAATACCGATCCGGACTGCCAAAAAATTATATTGGGTGTCGGCCCTCTCACCGCACTCCTAGAGTCTCAGGCAGCTGATCTAGCAGAAAAAGGTGTACCTGCTGTTGCGATCTCTTCCACAAGTGAAGAACGCGGCCAGATCCTGGCCGTAAGTCCTGTTTACCTGTTTTACATGCCTGCTTAGCCTTTCTGGCAGGACATTGCTCAAAATAAATACCGCGTCGCGCTCATTAGTCCCGAAATGGGTGTCTTTGATAAATTCCACCAAACCGTTCTCTCCAGCGATGTCTTCACCGACAATGTTATTTCTCTCCTCATAGATGAAGCACACTACATCCACGAGTGGGGAAACGATGACATTCGACGCGGGTACTCGAAGCTTGCTGTTCTTGTGGCCCGCCTCCCGAGTGGGGTTCCTGTGGTTGCTGGCCCGGCAACAACGCCCAAGCATGTAATATCGCTTTCTGTGCGAATAATTCAGCACCCGCTAGATACTCTCGTGGACCTCATTACCCTCTTTCCACGCGAGGCAACAAGTCCACAGGACTTTGTCCAGACCTTGATTTATGCAGAAGATCGTGTCACGACCGAAAAGATCCAGGACTTCTGCCGCAGTAACTGCCCAGAGACAATTCCGGCAGATGCCTTCGAATTTTATCATCGACATATCGACGAAGGCCCGCAGAAAGGTCATTCAAGAGCGAATACAGAATGGAGAACTTCAAGGGATTGCCGCTACAGACGCACTCGGAATGGTGAGTTTTGTCTTCATGTATCTGGTCTCTCTTCTCTCTCTTTATAAAATTAGGCCTGTCCGAAGCCATTTCAAGCTCCGCTGATGTCTTTATGTGCCGCTCTGATGTTCAGCTGCCGGTCTTGATTTACACAGCCCACGGTGTGCTAAACGAGCGCTCCAATCATTCCGTACTAATGCTGCTTTGTGCCATTCACGGCAGCTGCCGTCACCACCTGACAGCAATCTGACAGGCATTGCCCCTGGCGCCACAGTGACGTATGAATTCCGGCATTTTCTCCCACCCGCAAGGGAAACAAAGGGCTTCCTCCCGATTGAAGCTGGCCAGTGTTGGACCACAAGAAATTTTTGTTCTCCCTCTTTATAAAATTTCAACTCCTCGACCTTTTGCACTTTCAAACAACCTTCACCACTCAAGGACAGAATTGACAAAAGGCAAACAAAAATACAGTATAATTTCGTTCAATTCGACAGTCACGTGATTTTCGACTTTCGCCAGAAAATCCCGTAAATCGAATAAAAATAAAAATAAATTGCCGCAATAAAAAAAGTCGAGCATGACGCGTAACTGTCGATTTGAACGAAATTATATGGTACACCAAAATATTGCAGAGGGGAAATCAATGTTATTGAGATAATTCACTCTACTGTATTGCGCTCTTAGACTCTCAGCACCGAATCTTCAATTGCTTCTTGCCCCAGACATGCTTAATTTATACAGAGGGAAACAAATTTCGCCACTCATGGAATTGAATGGTGGTTTTAAAAGGCAAACAAAGCACACTAGAATATCTCATCAGAGGTGGAAGGAAATGTTATGCTTCTGCGTTATTTATTAGCCAAGATTTATCTCACTCCCCGACTGTCAGCACCGAATATTCAATTACTTTGTTCACCAAGTATCAGCACTCCGCGGTGAACTCATAATAGTATATGATTTACTGTAAACCAAGTTCAACAAAAAAAAAAAAAGACGCAAAACAGCCTTGAATGGTGGGATGCTCTCCCCTTGGCGTTGGTAAACGCACGAAAGAGGATCGGCCGACCAGTCCCTTGTATATCTAAAATTCATCCAAGGGAATATACTTCATGCTTGTCTTGCGGGTCTTTGTGGCTCTGTCCGAAACCTTTCCTTTCCCTCGTACAAAAAATTGGGCGGTGTGCAAGTAGTGCTGTCCAAATATGATATTAATACGATTTTTTGCGTATCATATTATATCGTTATCATATCATGCCTTGCGACAGTGTATCATATCCGTAACATATTATCTGCATATTTATTAATACATATCATGATATATTAAGAATATATCAATAATATTTCTGTATGTTGCGAAGTTTTCTGGCGTACGTTTTGTAGAGGCTTAGAATAGATTCAGGGCCCTCAAAATGCCTTCAAAGAGCACAAAAGGACTGAAATTGATCGCTAGGACCATCCTGGTGCTAGGAAGGAAGGAAGGAAGGATGTATTACTGCGGAGGTCCCAAATAACTTGGTGATAGTTCTTGCGGACTGATCAAAATAAGGACTGTGGATAAATTTCAATTTTGGATCAAAGAAAAACATCGTAGTCCATGGTGCGACAAGGATAAGAAACCAAATTATTAATAGGAGGCGGTCGCGGAAAGTCCGGCCCGGAGTCAGGGGTGTGAAGTTACTTGCCTTATATGGGAGAGGGGGTGGCTCGAGGTTGAAAAACCCTTTTCAACCACTCTTTGAATACTGACAGCCCCATGACCTAGTTGGGCCAATGGGTTTGTTCATAGTTTGGATAGGATTTCTTCCCCGGAAATGTCCATAATACGAAAATAATACGGTGATACGAGGGTCCCCATATCATATATCATATCATATTATATTCTGCCATATCGATATCATGGTGTCGACCCCCCGCGCATACTATATCCGTAATATTAAAAATATATCAAGAATATAATATTTCATATTATATTCTTGGACAGCACTATGTGCAAGGGCTGCTGAGCTTTTGGGGGAAGTGATCCTGTACATCACAAACGCCGCCTACATGCAGTACAAGATCGAGCTCGACATTCTGAAGGGTGACCTCTCAGATGATGGTGATGACGAAGAAGCTTCGGAGCAGCTGGAAGGTGCAGTGGAAGGGGAGCAAATGGACAGAGATGCAGCGATAGAGCAAGAAGAGCCCGAGCAAGACAAGGCACCAAAGCCAAAAGCAAAGAAGGCCATGACTGGAAGCACGCGACCGCCGATATTTGCTTGAGTATATTATAACCACAGGCTGCCGCCGCATTCTTTGGAACAAGTTTTTCGGCAATAACTCAAAGCGTAGGGTATTCCTCTTATCTCGACATTCCCACTGATGTACCTTTTGCAGTTCTCCCATACCCTGCTCCACCCGGTGCCCGCTGCTGCGACAATTGCACCCCTAAATTGTTCCCGGTCGAAACCGTCAGACTGACAGGCGGACCAGCCAAAGGACCTCGCGGTCAGAACAGCCAGACTACCGAAGAAGTTGCCACTGCGGTGAAGGAAACACTGCTCATACTCCGCGAGACAATTGCACAGCGGGAATATCCTCGACAATACATTGTTCCTGGTAAGATTATCATGTCTAACTTAGTTGTTGATGGGCTCGCGAATCGGGCTCGCACAATCACATCGTTGGATGCCCTCAAGCAGGCGGTCAACTGGGTCTGGGCTTCGGAGTTCGGCTTGGAGGTCGTAGAGGCCATTCAAGCGCGGCTGCTTCACTGCATTTCGGCGCCCCATAGCCGCACTTACGGCGAGCTCTTGCTAGCTGAGGGAAGCTGTGGCTATGCTGTGGCTATGCTTGGGCTAGGCTTGGCCAGCCGCCTAGCCAGAGCAGACTGGCCACAAGCGATGGTAACTCTTGCTAGTTGTGGCTAGGTCCCCGATGGGGAGCTGTGGGGAGGTCTGGGTAGGTCTGGGTAGCCGTTCGGCTAGGCTGCCAGCCATATGCGGCTAGCTGGCTAGCTAGGGCCATCAATGCCCTTCGGCTAGCTTCGGTGGGCGGATGCTGTGGCTAGCCTGAGGGAGCCTCGGAATGCAGTGCTTGACTTCCCTGATCTAGAGCGCCTGGCTCGGGAAGAGAAAGAACAGGAAAGGGCATACGCAGTTCTGGTAGCTGTCGCCGAGAAGAATATGCGAAAGAAGCTCACCTTGGTCTTTGACGGTCGCTACCAGGCAATTCAGGCAGAGACAATAACTCGGAGAGGCAAGCCAGTCAAACGATGCCAGGTATTATTATCTCTCCCGAGAAAAACTGTATGTCCTTTGCTTTCAACGTGCCTGAGCTGACTCCCAATTGTATAGGCCTACCCTGATTACTACGAACTTATCAAGGAACCAATTTCAATGCCGCACATTCGAGACTTTTCACACTCGAAGCTTATTCGGTCTACAGCAGAATATGCAGCCCTTTGGCATCGCATGTTTGCCAACGCTCGATCTTACAATCGTGACGACTCCACTATTTATCAAGACGCCGAGTACCTTCAGGCACTTTTAGATACCAAGCCGCAGGAGTTATCCGTACTTCATAATGTACCCCCACCATGAATAAATTACAAAGCTCCAATTCAATCAGTTGCAATGCTAAGCAGCGCACTCGGATCTGAATACAACTCTTCATCGTCGACGTGAAGGTCATCTTCTGTGACCAGATAATCTTCATTCATCGTGTCGTCGTCCTTCTCCTATGGCTCAGGTGCCACACCATTCTCCGTCACCTCGACCACACCAATGTTCTCGGGCTTCTTCGCCTTCTGTGCTGTTTTATTTTATTTGATTGTTGGCTCCTGCATGCAGATTGCAAAGGGAAACCATACGACAGCTGGCTATGACTGGTGGACTCCGGGGATTTTTACCTGAGGGGGGAACTCCTCCCGTACACTTGCACACTCCACTCGTGGTCAGGTCCCACGAGGTTCTAACCGGAGGTCCTGTCATTTGAAGATCGCCCAGTCCACAGCTAGTCGGCGTCTTGTATTGATTGCCCCCCTGGAATTTCTGTGTGTTGACATCGTGTAGTTTTATGTATGTATGTATGGATAATCACCCACACATTAATTCATGTTTGTCCTCGGTAAAGTCGTTCATATTGTGAGCCACGCGAGTATAATATAACCCCCCCCCCCCCTGCCAACGTGACATATTATGGAGAGCTACTTCCGCGAACTTAATTGTGAGATGATAGCCAGGCGCTGTAGCACTACCTACCCAGTTAGACAGTGTCGGAACCGTTCCGACACACTGGTGCAGCAACACATTGGGTTCCAGATTTTCTGTATAATCTTGAGGTCACCACAGTCAACGAAAAAAAAGAGGCGCTGTAGCAGTACCCAGTTACCCAGTGTCGGAACCGTTCCGACACACTGGTGCAGCGGCACATGGCCTTTCGAATTTTCTGTATAATCTTGAGGTCACCACGGTCCACGAAAAAAAAAAAAAAGAGGCACTGTAGCAGTAGCCAGTTACTCAGTGTCGGAACCGTTCCGACACACTGGTGCAGCAGGAGATTGCCTTTCTAATCTTGAGGTCACCACGGTCAATGAAAAAAAGGGGGCGCTGTACCAGTACCCACTTAGACAGTGTCGGAACCGTTCCGACACACTGGTGCAGCAGGAGCCTCTTCTTTTTCGTTGACCATGGTGAATTCAAAAATATACAGAAAATTTGAAGGGCACTCTGCTGCTGCACCTGTGTGTCGGAACGGTTCCGACACTGGCCAACTTGGTACTGGTACAGTTCCTCTTGTTTTTCATTGACCATGGTGAATTCTAAAATATACAGAAAATTTGAAAGTCAATCTGCTACTCCACCTGTGTGTCGGAACGGTTTCGACACCATCTCACTGGGTGCGGGGACAGCGGCTCTTCGTTTTCGTTAACCATGGTGATTCAAAAATATACAGAAAATTCGAAGGGCAATCCGCTGCTGCACCTGTGTGTCGGAACTGCTGGTACAGTGCCTCTTCTTTTTCGTTGACCGTGGTGATCTCAAAAATAAACAGAAAATTCGAAGGGCAATCTGCCGCTGTACCTGTGTGTCAGAACGGTTCTGGCATTGGCCAACTTGGTACTGGTACAGAGCCTTTTTTTTTTTCGCTGACCATGGTGAATTAAAAATTATAAACAAAATTCGAAGTGCTGCACCTGTGTGTCGGAACGGTTCCGACACTGTCTCACTGGGTGGTGGGACAACGGCTATTCTCTTTTGTTGACTGCAATGATCTAAAAAATGCACAGAAAATTCGAAAGCCAATCTGCTGCATGTGTGTGTCGGAACGGTTCCGACACTCTCTGACTGGGTGCTGGAACAGCGGCTATTCTTTTTCGTTGGCCGTGATGAATCCAAAAATATACAAATAATTCGAAAGCCAATCTGCTGCTGCGGTCAGAACACAGTCCGGCACTGGCCAACTTGATACTGGTACAGCGCCTCTTGTCTTTCGTTGACCATGGTGAATTCAAAAATATACAGAAAATTCGAAGGGCAATCTGCTGCTGCACTTGTGTTTCGGAACGGTTCCGACACCGTCTGACTGGGTGCTGGGACAGCGCCTCTTCTTTTTCGTTGAACCGTGGCGATCTCAAAAAGAAACAAAAGATTCGAAAGCCAATTCGCTGCTGCATCTGTGTGTCGGAACAGTTCCACACCGTCTGACTGGGTGCTAGGACAGCGAGCATTCTTTTTGGTTGGCCATGGTGAATTCAAAAATATACAGATAAGTTGAAAGCTAATCTGCTGCTGCACTACTGTGTCGGAACCGTTCCGGCACTGGCCAACTTGATACTCGTACAGCGCTTCTTCTTTTTTGTTGACCATGGTGAATTGAAAAATATACAGTAAATTCGAAGGGCAATTTGCTTGTGTGTCGGAACGGTTCCCACACCGTCTGACTGAGTACTACGACAGCACCTCTTCTTTTTCGCTGACCATGGTGATCTCAAAAATAAACAGAAAATTCGAAGGGCAACGTGCTGCTGCATCTGTGTGTCGGAACGGTTCCGACACCGTCTCACTGGGTACTGGGACAGCGCCTCTTCTTTTTCGTTGACCATGATGAATTAAAAAATAAACAGAAAATTCGAAGGGCAAGCCGCTGCTGCACCTGTGTGTCGGAACGGTTCCGACAGCGTATAACTGGGTGATGGGACAGCGGCTATCCTTTTTCGTTGACCATGGTGACCTCAAAAATAGACAAGGAATTCGAAAGACAATCTGCTACTGCACCTGTGGGTCAGAACGGTTCCGAGACCGTCTCACTGGGTGCTGGGACAGCAGCTATTCTTTTTCATTGACCGTTGTGACCTCGAAAATAAACAGAAAATTCGAATGTCAATCGGTTGCTGCACCCGTGTGTGGGAACGGTTCCGACACTGGGCAACTTGGTACTGGTACAACGCCTTTTCTTTTTCGCTGACCATGGTGAATTAAAAAATACACAGAAAATTCGAAAGCCAATCCGCCGCTGCATCTGTGTGTCGGGACTGGTACAGCACCTCTTCTTTTTCGTTGATGCTGGTGAATTCTAAAATATTCAGAAAATTCGAAAGCCAAACTGCTACTCCACCTGTGTGTCGGAACGGTTCCGACACCGTCTCACTGGGTGCTGGGACAGCGGCTCTTCTTTTTCGTTGACCATGGTGAATTCAAAAATATAAGGAACCGAGAGTCGTGACACGGACCTTCATGGCAATGGCTCGCACGAGGCCAATTTCGCCTCGCATCAATTCGGATGTATCAGGGATGAGGGAGTACGAAGCGCTTTGTGAAGCCATTCATGCTGTTCGGCTCGTGCGCATTGAAATGAGGGGATTTGCTATACGCAGATATGAGTTTTTGTGTCGCAATATTAATTACGTGGGCGAGACATCTGTCAGAGGAATTCAGCGGTGGTAAATCAAGCGATGTGGGGAACGTACCCAATGCACCGCTCGATGGGATTCCAGATCAGACTGGTGGCGGCCTTTATAAGACAGGCAAACTCGATCAACATGGCACCATTATTGCGCGCGTTGTCACACGTAGCGTATCCGACCTGCGCGAAATGATGAACCAGTATGCAGCCAGTGCAGGAGTGCGGAGATAAATCACGCGGCGTTGGATCCTGATGCGGGTGACAATTTGGAAGAGGGCCTGACCCCAGACGCACCGGGTAATGGGTATTATTGAGGCACGTGAATCCAAGAATAGCCTCCTCTAACCCCGGAGACGTCTCCTCGATCCAATGGCCAGTCAGCAAGGTCAGAGAAGAAGAAAAAACACACAGGTGCAGCAGCGGAGTGCCTCTTGAGTTTCTTGATCCCAGCAAAAAGGAAAATGGAGGTGCTGTCCTCTTGTTGGAACCGTTCCGACACAGTGCTGCCGCAACAGAGTGCCTTTCGAATTTTGTGGCTCTTCATTGTATATTATGAAGGTCCGCAGGGGCAGCGAAAAAGAAAATGGGAATGCTGCCCTCGTGTCGGAACCGTTCCGACACAGTTGTGCCGTAGCAGAGTGCCTTTCGAGTTTTTTGGCCCTTCATTGTAAATTGTGAAGGTCTGGAAGAGCAGCAAAAAGAAAAATCCGAATGCTGGCCTCGCGTCGGACCCATTCCGACACGATGGTGCAACAGCAGGAAGGTCTGCAGGGGCGGTGAAAAGAGAAATGCAGGTGCTGTCCTCGTGTCTGAACCGTTCCGACACAGTGCTGCCGCAACAGAGTGCTTTTCGAATTTTGTGGCTCTTCATTGTATATTGTGAAGGTCTGCAGGGGGAGCGAAAAAGAAAATGGGAATGCTGCCCTCCTGTCGGAACCGTTCCGACACAGTTGTGCCGTAGCAGAGTGCCTTTCGAGTTTTTTGGCCCTTCATTGTAAATTGTGATGGTCTGCAAGGGCAGCAAAAGGAAAAATGTGAATGCTACCCTCGCTTCGGAACCGTTCCGACACGATGGTGCAACAACAGTAAGGTGGGAAGTGAAAAGAGAAATGCAGGTGCTGTCCTCGTGTCGGAACCGTTCTGACACACTGGTGCAGCAGCAGAGTTCCCTTCGAGTTTTTTGACCTTTCAAGGTATATTCTATGGTGAAGCTCTGCAAGGGCAGCCAAAAGATAAATGGAGGTGCTGTCCTCTATCTATTCCTGCACCATTTTGACGAACTGCTCACGGGGTGTCACTCGTTACTTCAAAAGTTCACTAAGGGCCTGATCGGGTGCGCCAGAATCTTTTCCCAGAATCTTACCAGCACATACTTCCCTCTTGTTCCACGCTGCTTACGCTCTTCTGAAATCTAAAGACAACAGCTGTATATCTTTGTGTGTGGGGAAACAGGAGCAGTGGTCAAATCAGGAAACGCCACTGCCCAGGCTGTAGAGCAAAAAAAGTCGAAAGGCACTCTGCTACAGCACCACTGAGTCGGGACGGTTCCAACACGAGGTCATCATTCCCATTTTGTTTTTCGCTGCCTTGCAGACCATCACAATATACAATGAAGGGTCATATTTCAGAGTGTCAAGAAACCGCACAGAAAGGCACTCTGCTGCGGAACCACTGTGTCGGAACGGTTCCGACACGAGGGCAGCATTCCCATTTTTTTTTTCGCTGCCCCTGCAGACCTCCACAATATACAATGAAGAGCCACAAAATTCCAAAGCTACTCTGTTGTGGCAGCACTGTGTCGGAACGGTTCCGCCAAGAGGACAGCACCTCCATTGTCCTTTTTGCTGCCCTTGCCGACCTTCCTGCTGTTGCACCGGTGTGTCGGAACGGTTCCGACATGAGGACAGCTTCCCATTTTCTTTTTTTGCAGCCCTCGCAGACCTTCACAATATACAATGAAGAGTCACAAAACTCGAAAGGCACTTTGCTACGGCACAACTGTGTCGGAACGGTTCCGACACGACTCTCCAACCTTTCGGATCTTTACAATATACAATGAAGGGTCAAAAAACTCGAAAGGCACTCTGTTGGGGCACCGCTTTGTCGGAACGGTTCCGACATGAGACAGCATTCCCATTTTCTTTTTCGCTGCCGTTGCACACAATATACAATGAAGGGTCACAAAAGTCGAAAGGCTTTCTGCTGCGGCACCACTGTGTCGCGACGGTTCTGACACGAGGACAGCATTCCCATTTTCTTTTTCGCTGCCGTTGCACACAATATACAATGAAGGGTCACAAAAGTCGAAAGGCTTTCTGCTGCGGCACCACTGTGTCGCGACGGTTCTGACACGAGGACAGCATTCCCATTTTCTTTTTCGCTGCCGTTGCACACAATATACAATGAAGGGTCACAAAAGTCGAAAGGCTTTCTGCTGCGGCACCACTGTGTCGCGACGGTTCTGACACGAGGACAGCATTCCCATTTTCTTTTTCGCTGCCCTTGCAGACCTTCACAATATACAATGAAGGGTCAAAAAACTCGAAAGGCACTCTGCTGCGGCACCAGAGCTTCACCATAGAGTATACAACAAACGGTAAAAAAATTCCAATGACACTCTGCTGCTGCTGCAGTGTCGGAACAGTTCCGACACAAGGACAGCACCTCCAATTTTCTTTTTCTGCTGCCCTTGCAGACCTTCACAATATATACAATGAAGGGTCAACAAGGCACTCCGTTGCTGCAGCAGTGTGTCGGAACGATTCCGACACAAGGAGAGCGGCTCCATTTTTCCTTTGGCTGTGCTTGCAGAGCTTCAGCATAGAGTATACAATGAAGGGTCAACAAACCCGAAAGGCACTCCGCTGCTGCACCAGTGTGTCGGAGCGGTTCCGACACAAGGACAGCACCTGCATTTCTCTTTTCGCTGCCCCTGCAGGCATTCACAATATAGGGTCAAGAAATTCGAAAGGCACTCCGCTGCTGTGCTGCACCAGTGTGTTTCTTTTTCTCTGACCTGGCAGAGCTTCACAATCGACGATGAGGGGCCGGCAGTTCTTCACAATATACAATGAAGCATCAAAACTGCTGCCCCAGTGTGTCGGAACCGTTCCGACACAAGTACAGCACATCTTTTTTTTTTTTTGCTGACCTTGCAGACCTTCACCATATACAATGAAGGGTTCAAGAATCAAATGTTGTTGCTGCACCAGTGTCGGAACCGTTCTGACATCAGGACAGCACCTCCAATTCGCCTTGATCATACGGAGTACAAGGTGAATCTGACTTTTGATAGACCAGAAATTCCATTGACATTTTCGGCGCTCTTGAGATGTCTTCTATTTGCTTTACATAATTCACAGAAGAATGTACCGCTACTAATTTGCTCCTCATCAATGTTCCTGTCCCGAGCACTTGTTAAAGACAGACAGAAACTTGAACATGATAGATTGAACCCACATTTCCATCTTCTTAGGTCTGTATTGGCAGCTTTGAATGAGAGAGTGAAGTATAAATTCGGACGACGAGCATGATCCACTGTTCTCGTTCTTCAAGCTTTTTTATACACAAAGACTTGTTGAATACGGGTGTGCCGAACAGCGTGGGAAAATCAGTGAAGGGCTCCAGCATGGCCTTCATTGAAGGCTTTCCCCTTTCTGAAGCCCTTCAGGATCCAGAGAACCCAGGTGAAGGGCTTCAGGATGGACACTGCAGACCCTTCCTTCGCTGAAAAATACAAACGACACAGAGAGTCTTGGAACCCCGAAAGCAGGAACCACAGTGACGTAGAACAACTAAGTGCGACTGTTTAGTTTTGCCACTCTACGGCGGTGCCGGCGCAGGCAGACCATTAATCGACAATATAGGTGTGTCTCAGAGCTCTATTTTCATGTTTTATCACGGCTTAATCTCTCTCAAGCAGAATTCAATCTTGTACCCTCGCGTCCCACAATTCTATTTAATTTCTCTTTACTTGTGACAATCTGAGTGTTTTATCTCATGCCACAGTGGCCACCCAATGCGAATAACCCAAGAACACGCGCAAGGCGCCACAATTATAATGTGAAACCAGTACCTGTTCCAGGCATGAGCTTCCAGACGGGAATTTTTGCGGCAACGATGGATTTCAAAGCTTGTTGCCCTTTGGAAGACCCCCAAGTGGTAATTTCAGTCATCCGAGGCCCGAGAATGCGTGGTTTGGCAGTGCGAAGCCGCATGTGGCCTGTGCGGCTTATGCGCATCCTATTGGATACAAATAAGAAATAAGTATTGTGTTCCATGAACTTAAAGACCACCAATCGATGCCCCATATTCTGTTGATACATACTATGCATTCATTTTGCTCAAAAGATGCATCTGTCGTCGTCAATGTCGACGACGACGACAACACCTTATATTTCACCCAAAAAATAAATTGGGCTCATTCGATAGAGAATTCAAAATTATTCATGCCTAACATACTTTGTTGGGGGTCGATTTTTCGAGATTATACGACGAAGTCCGAGCCCTTCAAATGGCGGGGAAATTTCCATCAGCCAAAACAGCGCCGAGAGGGCCCAGTCTGCTAGCGCTTGATCATTGTGTTGTGGTTCTCTTTGTCTGATTGTTGGCTTTGTTTGCTGATCTTCCCGATTCAGTTTTATGTCCGGCAGTCTCTGTTTGATCAATCCGCTAGCGTCGACTGGTTCACGAGTCTACTTGTTCCCCTCTACCATACAGTAGTCAATACTGCGCCAAAACACAAGCTGAGTGGCTGGAAATAACCAGGGCTCCTTCTGTAAGGCGGGAGATTCTTATGTTCACGGGTCGACATTTTGAGTAAATCTCCTACGGTAATTATCTTGTGGGAGTCACGTAAACAGCTTGAAGCATCTGAATCATCGAGATGATTGAGCGCAGGGCTGGCACCAAAGTGAAACCAGATCGGTATCTGGTTCTTCTGTTGGAATCCCGGGCGGCTGAGCGAGCATCGGAGCTCGGCCAACCGTGGGAACGGGGGTCAGTAAGCACTCGGGCTGACTGATGCCCCCGAGAAACATTACTCAGCCGGTTGAAGAATATAAAAGCACGTAGAATAATTGTACCTAACCATCCGTTTGTAACCCTCCTGTCCTATTTCACTCTAGGGCAATGACCCAATTTCTACATCTCGCTGTCGATAGGGATGGACGCCGTCGCCGTCTTTACGGCTCGGACGGGGCCCGCAAACGGGGTGCCGTCCCGTCCCGTCAAGCCTCTGACCAAATTCATGAACGGGACGGGGACGGGCGGCCGTATACGGCCGCAGACGGTTTTCGCGCGCTTGCCGAGCTTTTCCGGTGTAAATACTCTCCAATTTGGCAAGAAATACCTTTCTGACACTCATTGCGGGTTTAGCAACTGCCAATTCCTCCATGGTGCCCTTTACTGAGGTTGAAAACACACTTTCGACCTATAACTGCTCACGTGCACCTGATCAAGCTTTTTTCAACCATGGTTGAAACCCTTTCGGAAGCCAAAGTGAGTACTTGGAAACTCATTTGGTTAATTGCGGCACACTCACCAGATGACATACACTTGCTGCAACCTTTATTTCAGGCTCAGAGGGGAGATTTGATCCCGCTGCCGCCGGCCCGTCAATGTGCGATTGACGACCGGCTTTTTGCGGGACCGTCCCGCTTCGGTTCGAAAACGAGACGGTAGACGGCCGTGTTTTTGACGGCCGTGCCCGCTTACGGGACGGTGTTCATCCCTAGCTGTCGATATTCAATCCGTCGAGTTTAACATCAAACTCCTGTGCAGTTTTAAATAAGGATTTGCATGGTTCTCGGAGGGAGCGAATAGATGGAGACACAAGTCTGAAGGAATGGGTTGATACGGCATTCAGGAGTGACGGCAGGGGATGCCGGCAATTTTTGGGGCAAAAATGGCGTCCACAAAGGTTCCCCACGTTGGGCGGGTTGGGCCAAGTTCAAGTATCTTTAGAGCAGTTTCAAATTAATCGCTTTGTTGCGATCTTTCAGGCAAATCATGTTTTTTCCGCCATGGGCGATTGGCTCGAGAAGAACATCTTCGCCTACAGCAGCACGCTTATTTTCACCCCATATGAATGCTTTGGTCAATCTTTCGAAACGTTCCTCTATATCCTTTGGCAAGCCTTGTACCGACGTCAAGTATTGGGACATACCCGCAACCGTCATTTGGATAATCTTCTTTTTACCTTCGAGGGTTGGGAAAGATTTGCGCCAATGATCCAGATTCCTTTTCATTTTCTCGATGGTGGGTGTCCACACCGATATTTGTTCGACAGCCAGGCACCCAAAATTCTGGTTGCAGTGCCATCCTTCACAATATTTATGTGATCTGGGAGTGGTGGTTGGTCTGGACTGATCTTCCTGGTTTCGGTGACTGTCTCTCGATATTCAGCTGTTCCCACTGGAATTATCTGAGTCTTGGATATGTTGAATTTTGCACCAGAGGCTGTACACCATAGTTGTAAGATTGCCTCCCAGTCGGAGTATTTGTCCTTTTTGGACAGATACACGGTAGTATCATCTTCAAAGAGTGACACAATAACTCTATATTCGAGTCCTGAGCACTTGAAACCTTCTAGTTCTGACGCTCTAATCATTTGTGCTAAAGGTTCAATTGCAAGATTGAACAGTAGGCATGACAGTGGATCGCCCTGCCGGACACCATGCGTGACACGGCATCTCGAGCTAAGAACACCGTTGATCACAACCGATGTGTACGCTTTCTCGTACAGCGATTTCACAATATTTACAAAGTGGTGGGGAAAGTTGACTTTCTGCAAAGCGGCCCAGAGGTAGTTGTGTTTGACTTTGTCATATGCCCTTTCCTGATCAAGAGCAATGATCACCCCATTCTGTTCTTCGAACTCAGCATAGTCCATATCGTATTTGTATTTGTTCTGAATGTATACAAGAATTCACCTAGCTATATGTTCGGTTCATTTGGGTACCCAAATGAATCGCATATATAGCTAAACAATGTACAGTGACTGCTGCTCTATACACGCCGTCGCATAATGCCGCCGCGACTGGACGAGAAACGAATGATGACTTGACACTTGATGTGTGATCATCAATTGATGATCAAACCCTCTTGTTCTCGAACGTCGATGGCGCGGTGAGACGACTGGCATTTAATGCCAGCCATGAACAGGGTTCGATGGAAAATTCGTCCCAGTTTTGATCAACGCCAGAATTTGAAGCGCTACAATGTCCGAGCGATGTGGTAAGAGGAGCTGAAGAGCTTCAACCTATTTTGCAGCTATACCCATGTGGCGGAGGATTTACGACGGGTCGACCGCGAATTTTAGGGTGTACGGCAAACGGCGCTAGCTCACTTACTCACTGAAACTAACTGAAACATGAATTCCGGGCAAGTGATTTGTTTGATTAATTGCAGAAGGAATATCGTCAGCAGCCTGAGTTCGTTAGGATGTCACGAGAGAAGTCGGAGAGCATCAGTCACGCCGGATCCATGTGCTCGAGACTTAATTTCCGTGGGGTATACTGGTGACATGGGGTGACCCAGTGTTCTCCCTTAAGGGGTTAATAAGCGCAAAAATCGATGTTAAGGCCTTAACAGGACCCCGGACACTACCTTGGAACTCCGAGTCCACCAAAACGCCAAAATGTAATGTGGGGATTCTAATTAAGGGTATACTAACGGGGGCATTTTGCCCGCCACAGCATGAATCTGTTTAATCCTCGTCCTAATTGTCGCCCGAGCCCCATGATCACGTCTCGGAGGCAGCTTCATCTCACTTCCAATAATGTGATCACTAAGAAACATCAATTTGCTCGTCTTTCATGGGTTCTCTGGCTCTCAGCTCATATCCTCCCGGGTGTGTCCTCTTGTCTCACTGCCAGTAGCTGGATATGTCTTAACACTTCAACCCGGGCTACAGATATTCTCTCTTCCACCTCATAGGCATTCTAATGCCTTGGTTTCGTTTTCGATTCCCTCTATGATGCCTTACCTTCCAAGATCAACCTCTCTTTCGAACTCATGATACTGTTCCTAGTTATTTTTAGATTTCAACCTTTTTTTCGGCATGGCTGCGGTTTACTCTTCGCGGGGTGTCCATTGGATGTGTTGGGAATAATGCTTTGAGTCAATAGGTTCCAAACATGTAAGTAGCTTACATGAATCCAGGCTCAACGCATTTCTTCTGAGTTGAAATTACTAGAAAGCTGTCTTTGCTTAAGGCTTGGTATCATGCTTGAATCTCTTTGCAAGGATCTCTTATTCCCATCCCCCGGCGAGTTTGTCCCCAAAACATTCCATGATGCCCAGCACAAGCCAGCTGTACTGGCATTGGACTTTTGCAATTCTTATTCCGGCGAGATGGATTTGGATTATCTCTGACGCCAAGCTATTCTACTACGACCTTAACTACGACTACTGTCAGTGGAATTCAGTTGGAAGCCCTGACTACCTACAATTGTTCCCCCTCCCCCGCGCCATGGGTGGATTGTATAGATTCAGGCGTGTGTCGGAAAAATCTTTGTTTACTTATCTGAGAATATATGGTCATATTTTGCAATATAAGGCCGTCAGACCAATGGGGTCCATATTTTCTTTGGAAGTGTACCATTTTGCTATATCAGACCATATCAGATCTTATGGTCAATATCGCTCTGAGGGCTCAATATCTGGAATATCACCCAATATCAGACCTGATAAGGTCCACCGGACGGGAAGAGAGAAATAACAATTACTTTAAACTCTTTGCGCTACCATTTTTCTTACCTTGCTACGGCCAAGTCAGTCATCAGAGTTAATGGAGTCAGTAATGGGTCTAGGAATTGAAACAAGTGAGAACAGTGAGGTTTTAACATGCGACCTTACAACTGCGAGTAAAACTAAGGCATTAACCACTACCACTAGGCTAAAGTGAACATTGCAGGATTGCTTTTTTGATGTGTTAAATATCACCCTTTTGGGACGTCACTCAGACTCTGCAATGATTCAAAAAGACTCAGATATCGGGCTACAAATACATGGACAGGCATGGCATGGTGGTTCGAGGAAACCGTAAATGTGGAGCCAAACAATGTGTGATGTCATAGCCACTGTGGAACCTCAACTCCGTCAAATTCACTTGTTTTTTCACTGAGAATCCGAGAGAAAATCACCCCCAAATGCCGTAAATTTCACAACCAAAATGCGAATCTCGCCCAAAAGGGTCTGAAAATGTTTCATGTACAAAATGCGGTTTTTCACCCACCGCTTCATGTAGTTTGTAAGTGAAATTTGTGGACTCTTCGGGTGAAGTTTTGGCAAAAGATTAACTTCATCTCACTGTGAACACCTCTTTCCCTAATTTTTCACACTATTGGGTGAAATGCGAATTTCATGGGATCATAGGGTGAATTTTATGCATTCCGTTTTCCACAGTGAGCACCATCATTCTCTCGATTTCCGTTTAACATTCCACTTGTGTTCCATCCTGGACTCTCTTGGACTGTATGCAACGGAGGTGGGTTCAAATATTCCTTGAAACTCACTCTGATTTCATTCTTTGCCTAATTCTGATCCGTGTAGTGCCGACAATCTATCAACGCTAACCTGTGGAAAACACCGAGGCCATTATTAAAGAGCTGATGTCATACCCAACTTTCAAGTAATTAGGGCTGTAGAGGGACCATTTCCATGCCAAAAGTGGTCGGGATATCAGAAGATTTAGATGTTCAAGATCTTCAGAACCGTCGCCTGTCAAGTGACAGTCAATCAACAAGTGGAAAGAAAGCAGAAATGCTTCAGCAGGACTTGAAGGACAAGAATTTTGCTGCCAACCTTCACATCTTCCTCAACGACTTTGTTGATCAACCTCTGCAGCTGTAGGATGTGATCGAGGTATTGCTAAATTCAAGTTCATCCTCACTTCATTGACCCATTTCCAGATTGAACCTCATCGTTGCATCTGTTTTGAAATATCAGTCTTGTGTGAACTGGACAGAAGACTGATATTCTTAGGTGCAACCCAGATATCCATGCTACAATCATTTGTAAATGATGAGCCTGAGGATCTCCCCGTTGTGCACTTGGTTGAACTCTTTTGCTGGCGGCTCCCAGAAAAGTAAGTCCATGATATCGCCGTGGTCCAGAAGCTTAAACCAAACAAATGGGTGCTGAAGACAAAATGGGCTGGTTTCCGAGTCTATGATGAGGAGAAATCACTAAGCTTCATAATGGCCAAGTACTTGATTCACCGGGCACATATTATCCCCGTCTTGGGTGTGAACAAGCCGTCTTTGACGTTTCTCAATGACCTGATCGACAGGGACATGTTCTTAAACTAGTTGTTGTGTGCTACAGAATTGTAAATATATATGTTTTGTGCCATGGGCAATATAGGATCTGGCCTCATATTATGGGATCTGAGCTCACCATCTCAGACCTAATATTGCCGCCGCTGGGCAATATATGGCCATATTTGGTCATCAGATGGTCTCAGACCCGATATGGAAACAATGATTTTTCCGACATTGTACTTTACATTTGTCTTCCAACAATAAATTCAATTTGTTCTGGAGTTCTTTGATTCAATACATCCTTCCGAGTGTATGAGTCTGAGGCGCGGCGAGACGCGGTGTCGAAGCGAAATGCAACCACTTTCCGGAATGCGAAGTGGCTATACTGATTGTAGTCTTGAGCTCGTTTGGCCTCGCTACGCAAAATAGCCTGCCAAATAACTCAAAAAAACAATTAGAATTCAAAAACTTGTATGGCCATGGGTAGTTGCCGGCTGAGAAACTAGGCTTCAGAATATCCTAAGCGGTCTGTTTCCGGGGTCCTTTTATCCCAAATGGATCAAATCACCCGCTAATCACACATGCCGAGCGGCCGTGGCGCAGAACCGAAGCTGTCCAGTCCATGTTGCCATATGAATGAGCCCTACCTTAACATCCACTTAAAAACTCGATTAGGGAGCTACTGGATTTTCCGACTCGAGGACCTCGCAGCTGGTAACATAGTGACAATTATTGAAGCAATATACAACCGTGCTCGAAATATGGGTTCAGGAAAGCGCAGATATAGCAGCAATGAAGCAAATTTGCCTCAATTGCCGCCAATTGGACCTATTTGGAATATAGAAAGGAAATTTGCCCCAATTGGAGGTTTTTCCTGATGAAACAAGGCACAGGTTCCAGTGCGTCCTGACCATGCCTTCAACACTGTATGGCCTGTCAGAGCCGGATTTCTTTGGCTTATATCGATGACCGGTCATTTAGGTGCATGTAGTACTACAGAAACTTAGGACTCGGCCACGTGCAATCTCTGGTGTGGAGAGCTATATGCAAATGGTTCTTTGGAGTCGTTAGTTACTTTTCTAATTGCATAACCGACAAGCAAAACATTGAGCCTGGTTTTCAATGTCTGAAAGCAGTTCAACATTTTCAACTTACCCTGCACCTGCCTCGGAAGAGCCAGCGGCGTAAAAATTAAGCGACTCTGAGGAGTCGCCTAATACCACTTATATTATATATCTGGCCACAAACAAATTAAACAGAACGCTTTGCAACGAAAGTTTGATGGTAGTCCTAAATTAGAGGATTCAACTTGTGCCATAGCTGCCCCGGGAATACTGGTAGAGTGGAAAGCCAACTGGATGTTCACCAGCGGCAAATTGCCACCAACGAAGTGTTGTGGATGAAATCCTCTTCGAATCACTCTATATCGTCCTAATATTCTTTTTGCTTACCACACCGGCCGAAGAAGAAGCAGCGCAAGCGCTCTCTGACCCCTTATCAGCGCCGCACACCCACTCCGAGCCCTCCTCATCGTCCCATCAGTCGCCGCCGCACACCTACCCCTGGTCCCTCCCGCCTTCCCTTTACCTCCAACCCTGCTTCGGACACCCTTATCTCCGGCAAGCTTCTAAGACCTTCAAAGCCTCTAATAAATGTAAGAATACTCATCCCACTGACGCGAAATTGTAGCGGTTGAAGTCTGGGGCGTTTTGAAGAGGACTTGCTGCAAGACAGACTTGACAAATATCGGAATATCGATCAGTAGCACTCTATTGAAAGAGCACACGTTATTAGTGAGTATTTCTACGCTCCAGGAACCCGATTCGGCTTAAGGAACATCGATTTTGATGTCTAGTCATAATTTGGGATAGGCGCGGCATTTTCTCCTGGCCCCAAGCTCCCGTGTCTCGATTATGGCTGGTAAAACAGCCAGACCATGTATACATGGCAATGTTTGTGCATCCTGGATTCAAACCAGCTGTCTGTTGCCTGTAAACCTTAAATCTCTCAAGTCCTCCCTTTTCCCTCTGACTGGTTGTGGCTTGGGTCAGACACTGTCCAACCTGCATCGGTATTGGTTCGACGTCCATTTTTCCACGCAATATACGATTCAATTCTTGCTAGTGATCTCTCCTGGTCTTACGTTGTCATTCGTCTTACCTCCTGCGTGATATTTCCGTGCTGTGATAATTTTAATTTGTCCAAGGCCTCATTTACACATGACATTCCTTGGGTATTATATCATCTGCTGGAGCGGAGCGACGGATCATCGAAATCCAGTGGAATGACTCGGTGTTTTGGGTTCGGATCAGCCACCATCTCGGCAGGGCACGGTCCAGATCTTCCACTCAAAATGTGGTAGTTAGCTAAAAAATTCTCGCAGGTCATTCATAACATGCTCAGTGGAGTATTTTTGAATAAAACACCGTCTACAGACATCGCCATGAACTTCTCGACAAGTTCGGGTAGGGGCAGCATCCCACGGCGTCTCGGCTTGGCGCGTCCTGCTAGTAGTCTATAATTGATAGATTTAAGTAAATCAAAATTCCCTCAGGGTCGATCCGGCACTTCTGATCCTTCCTTTGCTCTCCTCGTGGCGTCTTACACAACTCTCACAGTCGACTACCACTATGCCATTCGTCGACCTGCAGAGCGCCGACGACTTCGCATCTATCTACTATATCACCAACTCCTGGTTCAGCAATGTAGGGGGATTGAATCCCGAAAAGGCCACAATCTGCATCCTTCACCAGACGTTCCTTGATTGTCGTGCGTGGGGGGGCAGTTCGACGACCCGAAGCTTGGCTGCAACTTCAACCTCATTGTGTTTGACATGCGTGTAGCCCGAAAGTCGGTCGAAGCTGCACCAAGCCGTGACCTATGCGGCCCTCGTCTTGCTGCAGCGCCTCAAGCGCGCTTTCCCACTGCACGCCGGTCTTCTGGCCACCGCCTCTTCATATCCGCTTTCATGATCACCTCAAAGGTCATTTGTGACCATACCCACTCGAATAAATCCTGGAGTATCGTTCCGCAGGGTATGCTTACCCTGTGCGAGATTAACCAGATGGAGCGCGAGATGTGCAACTATCTCGATTGGGAGCTCACCGTCGACGACCCGATTTTGGGTGATTTTGAGGCCAGGGTCCAACGCGATATTCCTCCCAACTCCAAGGGCCCGTATCCCACGTATTCCTTGCACATGGTGTCGAAGCACGCGGCCAAGGCTGCAGCTTCCACCTCTGCTATCCCGGAACCCAGCTCCACCACGAGCCCCATTCCGACACTTGGCCAGAAGCGCCAAGTGATCCCGATGAAGGACGCGTCCTACCAGACGTCGGCGCCACCTATCATCCCCCCTTCCATTTACAAGTCGACGTCGGCCACGACCCCGGATACGCCATTCCACAGCTATTCCAATACCACGTCGCCAGCATCGTCTATTTCACCACCAACGCCCACCGGGCCTGTGACCCATACCGCCAGAGTCCATTACGAGATGTCACCCAGCTTCACGATATCGAGCGAAGTGCTACACCCTCTCACGAGTAAAATGTTCGCCTTCGCTATTCCGGCCGCCTGGTAGCTTCCGGCCTGCCGCTTCATTCTCATCGCTCATCACTGCATATGTGAACAACCCTGATGTTTCAACTCGCTGAATACGAGCCATGCGAATTGACGACTGTCGGGCGCTCCTACGAGCCGAACGCAGCTTGCGTTCTAATTCAGGGCGCTTGCCGCAATCTGCCGCTCTCACACAGTCACTGCTTCCATCACTTCTCTTTCAGATAGACTCACGAATCTCCTTGGATTCTCCGATAAACTAAAAGTGCATCCTGTAAATTAAAGAGGCTCATCCTCTTCGAACAGCTTTCATGTATAAAGAGGGGATGGCGGCCCGCTTTGCGGGCCGTCAGCCGCTTGTTCTGATGAAAAACTGCTCTTGTATAAGTATTTTAATTTCTGTCAACAGTGTCAAATCTTGGGTTACTTCAAGCGGCAAGCTATATTGAGCTCTGAGCACAGTCTATCGCATGTAGACAGTCTGTGCAATTGACCCAGCAGATTTTCACAGTCACGTGCTGATCCGACGGCTTCCCTAATCGAGTTGAATGGACACAAATTGAGTTATTTAGAGTGCTGCTTCCTCATATGACATTAGAATCAGGGAATATATATTTTAGTACAACTTTCTTTCTATCACTAATTCCGGGTGAATTACCCTGGGACATCTATCTAGCTATGTTTCAGCCAAATCCGTTCAGAACTGGCCGAGATATGGAGAATTCTTTGGAACCATCCCAACGGGAAATTTTTCGCTCGCGCCCTCGGTACTGCAAATGGCTGTAATACATTCTAAAAGATTTCATACCGTCAGAATCCCCAATAGTTTAGTCTATCATGCTTGTAAACACATCGGGACAATGGGGAATACACTGTGGTCAGAAAATATTGTTATTTGAATCCACTGTACCTCCCTTCTTTCCCTCTTACTACCACCACAATCTACTCCCCTTCCCAGATTTCCTTGGTCCCACTAGAGTTTTCTGTTCTACTCTGAGCTAAGTCTTCTATCTATCTTGTCCTACTGATTGCGCCACTCTTAGAGCTCATACCTCGGCTAACGCCCTCGGGAATTCGGTCCACGACTTGGCACCATTATTGGCACGACCTGGACACCACTCGGTAGCTCCCCGACGCAGTCCGAGAAAGTGGTTGCCTCCAGATCCGCGGAGACATTGGAATTGGTACGAAAAACTGAAGAAGGGATGCGCGAGAGAGTCGAGTATAAGAAAGGGAAGAATGATAGGTAATTGTGTGTGATGTAGATACGCGCCTGACCATGTTTCAACCCCAACGCGATCGAGTCCGTGTGAAATATATGATGTACATCTTGGCAGCGCAATGACGCTAGATGCACTCGTGCAACTGCAGACTATATCAGGACTGTAGAAAAGTAATAAAATAAGTTCAGTAATAAAATGGATGAGATGAGTGTGTTAAAAGAATAAAACAAAAACTGGACGCGTTGTGTTGTTTTGTTTGCTCGACGCGTCCAACCGGCCCGGAACCGGAAGGCGACGAGCTCGGCAAGTCGCACTTCCACAGCGGTTCTTCGAAGGACTGCCGCCGTAGTGGTCAGCGCTCGTAGATTACATCAATACCCTTCAGATTTACCAGGCCGCGGTTAAATCGGCTCGCGACATCGTCGATTACCTCTCTTCCACGTTCCTCCTCGAGTCTCCTACACTTGAGCTGTTCCTTGCGCTCCCTCATTCCAAAATCTTCGGCTTCCATGTTTCCGATTTCCCTCTTTGGAAGTTATCTTGCCTTCTCGGTGAGGAATGGCTTCACGAAGATGTCTTGAATGCACTGGCGGAACTCCTTTACTTTATGACGGTTGCTGAGTCGGGTGCAATCGATCCGCCAGTCGCTATCCTACCCACCAGTTGCCTACCTCAAAGGTCGAAAAAATGAAGAAATTTCGGACTCCTCATCAGGCTCTAATTCTAAATATATACATATAAAAGAGTATTCGCTCATTGTACGAGGTCTCGGACCTGTTTCTCGCTCCAGAATTCCCCTGGACATCTCAACCCGTTGAGTCTTGTTACACTTTCTACGGATCTGTTTTGACCTTGTAGAAATTTTAATTGGGGATCACAATGGATTGAATTATCTCCATTCCTGCTGGGTTACTCTGTGGAACCTGAAGCTGTAATTCAAACATTCAAACGGCAGAAAGGCAGAAATCTTGACAAAACGATGGGAATAAATTGCCAACATACCTGCAAGTTTCTCAGAAAATCTAGAGAACTAGTTTACTGCCAAAACGGCCATCCAAGCTACTTCTACAGTGCTCAAATCGCAAAGAACAGTTGAACTCCCCTTGTCTACGTTGGGCTATTTGCCTGCGCCAATGTAGTCTCGTAAAGCATTATTCCTTCTCCAATAGAATACCACAAGTCAATGTGCGGTGTTGGGACTCTGGACTGACTCTCAGATGTCAGGGGGAGGGATACTCAATCCTATTATTTGATCTATTGGTATGACTGGCCCCAACAGCTATGGGTTAAGACAGCTTCGACTGAACCAGGTTCAGAAAATATTCCACAACGTGCTTCGCCGGGTGTTAAATTTTCTGCGCGCGTGTTCGCAGATGTATTCAGTTGGCCGGAGTATTATTCCGCCATAAAATGACCGCGCATTCCACTTCTGCCTCGGGAAGAGATAAAAGAAGTGCACAGCCACCAAGTTCAGAAAATATTCCGCAACATGCTTCGCCGGGGCTTAAATTTTCTGCGTGCCTGTTCGCAGATGCATTCACCTGGCCAGATCATGATTCCACCATGAAATGATTGCGCATGCCACTTCTGCCTCGGGAAGAGAGAAAAGAAGCGCACAGCCACCAAGTTCAGAAAATATTCCGCAACGTGCTTCGCCGGGGGTTAAATTTTCTGCACGCGTGTTTGCAGATGCATTCACCTGGCTGGATTACAATTCCACCACAAAATGATTGCGAATTCCACTTCTGCCTCAGGAAGAGAGAAAAGAAGCGCACAGCCACCAAGTACAGAAAATATTCCGCCTTGAATTGAAATTATAATCACAGCTGCAATCAAACTAGTATCTCCTAGACAGACGCTTCAGCACGAAGCTCGTGTGGTCAGTCGTTCTAGCACTCCTCCCACACTTACCCTTCATCATGACGGCACCCAAGCGCGACGCTTGGACACTTACACGGACTTCTTTTATAACCTGGCGGGACGGAGGAAAGCTCACTAGCTTAAGCTCATAGCTTCTCGCTCTGTCTCGCCAGGCCACTACACGCTTACTCGCAACCGAAAAAAGTAATTGCGCGTGGTGGTTCTCATTATTCCGGGCACCTAGCCACCTCAAACAACACATGGAGTGTAAATATGAGTGAATAGAAGAAAATTGGATGACTTCCAAGAAAGGAAATTTCGGGTGTTTTAAAATGTCTCTTTTCTTGGTTGCCTGTGCCGAAATCGGTTCCTCCTGCGTTCAACATCAACCAAGTCTTGGGAAATTTTTGTTAAAGAGCGAGTAATTGGTTTGCTTCAAATATTGTGGCTCGCAGCCGATGCGGAGCGAAGGCACATCTTGTATTCAAAGCAATATCTGCCCTACTGTTCTGGGTGCTACACCAATCATCTCGATGGCTTCGGACAGCCAAGACCTGCATCTTATCCGTGGGTCCATTCCTCTTCAAATTCAGCTTACAAGCAGCCGAGAAGTCGACAGCAAAATTTCGAGAAAAATGGACAAAAAAAACTGAAAGTGACCCCAGGAAAGTGTGGGAAAATATTTTTGTCCGGACATAAATCGGCCAATTCGAGATTTTCGGGGGTAGCGATTTTCGGGGGTCCTACGGGCATCCGTCGTGATCGATCCGGCATGTTTGTCTTTGTTTACCGCCCATCAACGAACAATTTTGCGTGTTCCGTGGTATACCGCTTTCCCCAAGCACTTTCTGGACTCAGTTTGGTGGTAAAAAATGCTCGGTGTATCCATATCTATCGGTCCCAAGACGCACACAATTATTTTCAGTCGAAGTGCATCGAATAACCTCCCACTCTGCATCATCACCAAGTAGTTGGAGGGGATACAAGTGCCTGGAATGTGTCAAAGAGGCGACATAATATACAAGGGTTAAGGATATAGTGTGCTATGGCCAAAGATAGGCCCTAACATATCTTTTGGGACGATTTTCAACCCAAGATGGGGACACAACCAATTTCCCACGGTCATCAATTAGGGTGGCACACATCAAACGCGTCGCTGCAAAAAGCCTAAGGCTTTTTCAATTCTTGATGAATCCCTTAGGTCTCTTGGTGAGCAATGTACAGAAACGGACCCTCTATAAAAGTACTTTGCCAGATTTTTGAGAACGGTTCAACAGTCATCTTGCAGAATTCGTACATGAATCTGCCAACTCGAATTTTCCGTCAAGGTTGATAACAAAAAGCCTTAGGGTTTGCGAGACTGGAACCAAACAGTCGGCTTTGTAAGTTTGTTTGAGGCTGGTTTACGGCATGCCGAGGAAACGGATCGTTAAAATATGAGTGTGCACGCCCAAAATTTGAAATTACAGACCTTGTTCCCTACAGTACTTTGATTTCACCTCAGCCGCCAAAAAGCCTAAGGCTTTTTCAAATCTGCACAAATCTCTTACACCATATATAGAATGTCGTGCAGGATTCCATTCTCCACAGAAGTACGTTGCCAGATTTTTAAGATAGACTCTTTTCCCCGAGGAAATGGGTGAACTTCCCTCAAGTTCCATCTCAGCTCATCTATTAGATAAAATTACAAAATCCGGCAAATTACTTCCAATCTAATGCCAATGTATATATTAACGACCCCTTTTGGTTTTGTATATTAATGACTGGTAATGACTGGTATTTCAAAAAGCATGACCTGCTGCAATAGAAGTGCATTCAAACAGCTGGCATTTTGAAAAGCATGACCTGGTGCAATAGAGATGCATTCAATTTGAAATGGCTGGCATTTTGAAAAGCACGACCTGACGCAATATAGGTGCATTCAAAGGGCTGGCATTTTGAAAAGAGTGAACTGGAGCAATGGAGGTGCATTCAAATGGTGGGCATTTTGAAAAGTATGACCTGACGCAATACAACTGCATTCAAATGGCTGGCATTTTGAAAAGCATGACCTGGAGCAATGGAGGTGCATTCAAAAGGCTGGCATTTTGAAAAGCATGACCTGGCACAAGAGAGGTGCATTCAAATGGCTAGCATTTTGAAAAGGGTGACCTGGCGCAATAAAGCTGCATTCTGAAAAGCATGACCTGACACAATAGAGGTGCATTCAAATGGCTGGCATTTTGAAAAGCATGACACAATAGAGGTGCATTCAAAAGGCTGGCATTTTGAAAAGCATGACCTGACACAATAGAGGTGCATTCAAATGGCAGGCATTTTGAAAAGCATGACCTGGCGCAATAGAGGTGCATTCAAATGGCTGGCATTTTGAAAAGCGTGACCTGGTGCAATAGAGGTGCATTCAATTTCAAATGGCTGCCATTTTGAAAAGCATGACCTGCTGCAATAGAAGTGCATTCAAATGGCTGGCATTTTGAAAAGCATGACCTGGCGCAATAAAGCTGCATTCTGAAAAGCATGACCTGACACAATAGAGATACATTCAAAGGGCCGGCATTGTGAAAAGCATGACCTGGCACAATATAGGTGCATTCAAAAGGCTGGCATTTTGAAAAGCATGACCTGGCGCAATAGAGGTGCATTCAAATGGCCGGCATTTTGAAAAGCGTGACCTGATCATTAAGCCTGGGGCTTGGAACTTCTTCATTCTTGGGGGAGGCGGTGCCATGCCGTATTCGTGCCTGTCCGTTTACGGGTCTACAAGTTAAAGACAAAGGCTGTGGAATGCCGTGTGGAAGGCTGTGAACCGTGGCAGGAAATCAATTCTTCTGGAAAGTGTGGAAAGCAAAGTCACTCTAAAAGAGTGACCGATCACTGATTATGAAATTCTCCCAATGAGGTCGTCAATTGGGACTGCTTTGAGAGTCACTCAATTGGAGTGCTTTTCGGTCACTCCTTACACAATACCTCCCTGGGAGTCCTTTCCGGTACACCTATTTTGGGGTAGCATTTAGTTGGACTAGAAAGCAGTATTTAATCGAGTTTAGAATTTGTTTTACATTAGTCTAATGGGGCACGCCTGAATGTACATTTTCAAACGCGTGACCATCTACATTTTCAAAAGCATGACTAAGTATTATTGACCTCTCTAGCGTCTGATCAGTGCTTTGTTTTTTCCTGACTTTATGAGTGCACATTTTCAACCGCAGGACTGTATTGCAATGTCTTACATCTTCAAACGCGTGACCCTATTGGGCTAGTCCAGTAGACTCAAAGAAATCCTGAAAATATTGACGAAGCACCAAATTCTTTGATATTCAGTTTGGAGAAGTGAACAATGGCCGTCAACTGTATACCGTGTTTTGTTTTTATAACTTATTGTACAACCTATTTATTATTTGAACACAAAATAAAAATGTGCTGGTTAATGAGAACATAAGTACGATGTTCTGCCGGGCGAAACCACGGCCTCACCCCAAGTCATTTTCAGCCAAAAAGAGTTTGCCTGGAGGCATTATTGACATCTCTAGCATCCAATCAGCGCTTTGCATTTTCAAATGCGTGACCGTGTTGCAATGCCTGACATTTCCAAATGCGTGACCTCTCTACCGGAAAATGTAAAGCACTGATTGGATGCTAGAGAGGTCAATAATGCCTTCAAGCAGAACCTTTTTGGCTGAAAATGACTGGAAAGACCAGGCCTATCCACTGGCAGCGCGAGCCTCAGAAAACGACTCTGGAGTCGTGCTGGGGGTGAAAGTGTTCGAAAAATGTAAATTGGCGGCTGAAGAGGTTTTGGCTGAAAATGACCAGAATGACTAGGGCCATCCACTGGCGGTGCACGCGACTCAGAAAAGGGCTATGGAGTCGTGCTGGAGGTGAAAATGTAAAGGTGGGCAACACGGTCAGACGTTTGAAAATGTAAGGCATTGCAATATGGTCATGCATTGGAAAATGTAAGGCATTGCATTCCAGTCATGCGTTTGAAAATGTAAGGCATTGCAATCCAGTTACGTGTTTGAAAATGTGAAGCACTGAGTGGTAGAGAGGTCATAAGGCCTCCAAGCAGAACCTTTTTGGCTGAAAATGACCAGAAAGACCAGGGCTATCCACTGGCGGTGCGCGGGCCTCAGAAAATGGCTCTGGAGTCGTGCTGGATGTGAAAATGTAAAGGAGGGCAATACGGTCACGCGTTTGAAAATGTAAGGCATTGCAACATGGTCACGCATTTGAAAATGTAATACAGTCACGGGTATGAAAATGTAAAGCACTGATGGGACACTAGAGAGGTCAATAATGCTTCCAAGCAGACTTTTTTTTAGCTGAAAATGACCAGAATGACCAGGGCTATTCACTGGTGGTGCGAGGCATTATTGACCTCTCTAGCATCCAATCAGTTATTTACATTTTCAAACCCGTGACTGTATCGCAATGCCTTACATTTTCAAACCCGTGACCATATTCCAATGCGTTATATTTTCAAACATGTGACCATATTGCAACGCCTTACATTTTCAAACGCATGACCGAGCCCCATGTTAGCAGCATGTCAAAATCAAGCCTGCTGACGGTGAACGGCAGATAAATGGGGTTGGCATCGTTTGGCCTTCCGACAGGATTGTCTCCAAAAAGGTCGGGCCACGGGGCAGAGAAAACAAGGAGGTAAAGAACGTGGATCTCTGTGCAAGGAGACCATGATGCAGGTTGTATAGGACTCCTGGGCAGTCCCTCGACGTCAGCTGTGAAATTCAAGTCAGCAATTGAGTCGCGGTATGTGGCCGATAAAGAGCACCTTGAAAATGACGGTGCCATCTGGAAAGTAAAAGCCTGGGTGGTGGAAGCTTTTCTCCTCGGTCTCCGGGCTGAGAGTCGACATTGTGCAACTGGCTAACGCCTCCCCCACTATGACACTGCCTTATAAGGAAATTATTCCCCGCGGGCTTCTAGCGATCCCTAGCACACTGGAAAAGAGTGCATTCTGTTGGCTTCTTGCCATAGTGGTTTTGTTACCTGGGTTATGTATCACGTAAGCTGCTACCGCTCTTCGTTCGAACCCGACCGGCGTTGTCTTTTTGGAGACTTTTTTTGCAGTTTCAAGTTTTGCATTTGCTTTGTCCTGTGGCCGCCGTGCTCGGCGCCGCCCCAACCAGAGTACGAGTGCTTTGTTACTGGTTTTCTCAGTGTGAAAGATGGTGCTATGAATTCGGTGCACTGAAAATTTTCCTTTTTGGTTACTTGGCGTTGAATCCTGGTATTCATGTGGTGCTGTCTGTCAGGCTGTTACCTGTCACCCCATTTTCAGTCTATCTCTCAATAACTCCCTTACTTTTTGTCGTTATTTCTTGCCATAGGTGCTTGCTTTGTACCAGTAAGATTTAGCAAATTTCCTTGGCTGCCCGTTACCAAGTAATACTCAAACATCTCATCATCCAAGGTTTTCAGGGTCTGAAAAGTTCCCTCCCTATTAAATCACTTAGTTCATCCACTGAATACATCCTGAGGCTATATTTGTACCTTACAAAAAGAATGACACTGTGGGTAATCGAACCCTCGCGACATCAATTCCTCACGTGATGTCATAGTGGGGGAGGGGGGATTTACATTGTGCAGTGAAAAAAACAAGCGAGTCTCCGAAACGCGTCAGCTCATAAAGCGGGTAGGGCCGACGAGCGGCAGTGCCCGGTAACGTTGGTTGGTCTAAGCTTGGTTAATTTCTCCCCTACCTCTACTTTACAATAATGCTGTAACGCCGGCAAGCGGCACGGCCCGTTACTCAAATTTTGAAACAATTCAAGACTTGATCTTTTAACTGAAACATATACAAATGCAGCAGTGAGGACTAGCAGCGAATAAGCGAACGAAATACGGGTCCACCAAAGTATGTACACATAAAAGAGCGCCAGAAGCACACAATTCAGCACAGCGGTGAGCCAACCCATTACTTGCACCTGCCCCTCTTCGTCGGCGACCCCTATGGCCTCGGCCACGGCGACTTGGGTACAAAGCTATTAAATGCAGCGTCAGCGAACTCTTGAGTGGAGTTACAGGGAATGGTCGCAAGATTCGGGAATCATTGGGAATCTTCAGCCTATCTATATAAGAAATGAAGACGGCATGTCCCCCGCACACAAACCTGTTTATGTGGCCACAGTATAATATATCCTCCTCCTCCTCCTCCACACATTCGTATTGGCTCCCCGAACTCCACATGCCGTCAACATGTCGTCACCTGCTCCACGGTCCGACGGAAAACCGTCGAGATGTTGACTTTTGCACAACCGCTCCACTCAATTGTTGAGCTTCTATTTATAACTGTTCAGATGGTCCAATATGCGACCTCTGCTCCCCAAAGCTGAATCTCTCAACCACACTCCGACCTTATTGGAGGTACACTTCGTAATATGCATACTTCAATATTGATCTGATAAATAATTTGACAGTTGGGTATTCATCTGCAACGCGATAGTGTTTCACCTATCTGTCGCGGTCCGGACAAGACTTTGAAGGTGATGGCATTAATGCTTATTGGACGCTGATACGAGTGCTTTCAAGGGTAAATTATCGACTGCCAAACCCAAGGCCCACAGACAGGATGAGAATGCCTCGCCTCAAGAGCAAGAAGTGTGTTGTTGTATATAGTAGGTTTATTGTATGTCTCATAACACTTGGGCAGGCTCTCAAGGCCAATCGACGTTCTACGGGACAACGTGCACGGAGACAACGAGAGCTTGCGACCGAGATCACCGCACTCAATGTGCATGGAGAGGTGGATCGAAGAAGCATTCGCTCTCGCGGTCAAGTCACACATTTCAAAATGTAGAGGAATGCAATAAGGCCATGCTTTTCAAAATGTAAAGTACTGATTGGCCACTGAAGAGGTCATTATTGCCTCCAAGAAGGATCTGAATCGCAAAAGTCACGCATTTCATGAGCAGGTTGTGTGGCACGGGGTTCAAATTGCCATTGTAAGGCATGGGGTTCAGAATAGGTCCCTTGTTCCTCTGGGGACAGCCGAGATACATTTATTGCCCTTTCTCGTGGGGCATTCAAATCCGGGATGCAGGGCGTCTATGTTGAGCTGCTGAAATGAAAGGCCGCCATCCAACATGCGTTCTCGCCGGGTTTGAAATAAAATTAACTCAGAAGAAGTCGAGCACGAGACCGAACAATGTATTGTTGACGCCAAAATCGGTCGAAACGCTGCCTAGGCTATTCCAGCTCTAGCACTTTTCTTGAGCCGCTGAAATCAAAGGCCACCATACGACATGCCTCCTCGCCCAGTATGAAAAAAATTAGCCAAGAAGAAGTCGAGTGCGAGACCGAACGATGGGTCGTTGACGCCAAGATCGGTCGAAACTCCGCATACGCTATTCTAGTTGTAGGAGTGATTCCACGATTTTTCTGAGGTCCGGAAATCGAAGGCCGCCATCCAACATGCCTTCTCGCTGGCTTCAAAAAAATATAACCCAGAAGAAGTCGAGCACGAGACCGAACAATGTGTTGTTGACGCCAAAATTGGTCGGAAGGCCGCGACGCTATCCCAGCTATAGGAGTGATTGCACAATTTTCTTGAGCTCCTATGCAACAGGCCGTTGCCACCATATCCCAAATGGAAGAACGATTTCCACATCCTTCTGTCCTACTTTCACCGTCTCAGTCTCCCCATAAAATCGTTCCTCCCATTCGGGCTCAACTACTCCAAAGCTCTCCGGAATTATACCAGCTGATTTTACCTCCTGTAGAGCTGCAGAAAAAATAACGTCGCATCCTCTCCCTGGTGCGATGGCAACCCCGATATTCCCCGCGTTTTTGTCGCTTTCGCAGTGCGAGGCATTTTTCTCATTCTATGTTGAAGACGTGGTGCCCTCAGGAGTCTTAATGCAAATCAAATGGTCCTATTTTCGAGGGAAACGGGTAAGAATTGAGCGTGCTACAGCACATCTGGTGAAAACATTAAAATTTGATGAAAAATCAACCGCGCCCTAAGTTACGCAAATGGCTGTAATGCAGACTCACTATTAGTGCCTGTCTGCGATGATCGTAGGACGCTTTAACGGTCAATCCTCTTCGACTTCCTGAACAGTTATTTGATCCTCCCCAGTTGTTCTTGCTTATTGCCAACTTTCTGGGTTGTGTGGGGCTGAGGGTTGATTTTAGGAGAATTGAACTAGGATACACGTTTTGTGATCTCAGGATTTGCTGGAACAACGATTCAAGTTTTGGAAGCTAAGGCAGAAGAAATACTCGCTTGCACAATGATCCAGTGTGGGTGTCACGATGCTGTGGCTCACTTTCTAGGATACTCAATGTCTGCTGGGCACCAATTTTGCTTTCGCAGAGGGTTTACATCAAGACCCTATAGGTTTCTCAAGAAATCGTGGGGGAAAAAGTGCCGCGGGCAATGAGGCATTGACTGGGTAATTGACCTGCCATTGCCATGCGCATTCAAGAATAGAAGGCAATTTTGCTTCGCGTAATGTTCCTAAATTCCCATGAATGATGGTTATTTTGTAGGTGTTTCCCTCACCTTATAGCCTATAGATATAGCAGTGTCTCCTCAATTATGGAATACGAAAACGATTGAGGTGATAAGAAGTAGCGGCAACGGTTCAACTTCAGTTGATAATTATGCCTCATTGTATCAGCTGTACAGAATAAACCGGGTAGAGTGCTTCATCTGTCTGTCCACACCAATGTTGGATTATACGACGACCCAGACATGGTTGCATCAGTCACTTGCCACAAGGATTGGCAACCAACAATTGTGGAATTTCATGTGCCGAAATGGACAAGAACAGTAGAATTATTACAACAAATGAGCACAACATCCGGGATTGAGCTTGGGCAACATATGGGGTAAGCTGTATACCATCTGTCAGTAACGCAATGATTGGGAGAACCACGGAGAACCATCACCTTAAACGGAGGTTATCTCGGCAGACAGACCACCTAAGAATATATATAATTTGGAGTACGTGAGTACACACTTGTGTATTCTGGTCCATTCCACTCATCTCGGGGGCCTAATACCGTCAGATTAGATATTCAGCCAGGGGAAATCCACTTGTGTTATGTGGGGAAATATTCATGGCGGTTCCACGGCAATTTATCCTCATCAACCTTGCCGTGTCAGTGCAGCAATGGGGTGGCCTCGAAGATTTCCAAAGCTGCCTAGCACGCAGCGGCTCGTTTTAAATATCTACCGCTGAGAACAAAAGTCACGCTGCTTCAATTAAACTAGAATTCCAGTTGAAGTATCACGAACCAGGGCCTTCGACCTTCCTACTGTGTGACAGGATATTCCGAAACCCTTTTAGACTGAGATGACAATGGAAGATCAGGTCAATTCATCCTGGCCGACAGCATCACGCACACTGGAGCACCTTTCACAACTGTTACCAAGCCCCAAATCAAGTGCACACACCATTTTTTCATCTCAATACATTTTGAATCCAGAAATTGTATCCACAGTTGGGTTAATTCAGCCTCAGATCAGATCCACCACAGTTTCCCAGTGACAACTGGACTTGCCTAAAGAGCTCAAAAAACATACTCCGAAGTTTTCCCATGACAAATTTTGCGGCGCCAAAATTTTGGGCCGGAACCAAATCCCCGATCTGTGATCGGAGACGATTGGCGAAAATCGGATTGGCTCTTTCAAACTACTATTTCCTGGGTCAAGAACTGAAAGATGCATCCTACTTCGCCCATTCCATGCCCAGTCCCTCCCCAACCCTTAGTAGTAATTGTTGATGGCGCAAGCGACATTGAGTGACCTGATTTTGCTGTGTAGTACAAATTTTATCATGAAAGTGCTATACAAATCCCGGAGTTAGTGGGCTCTGCCGCAAAGCGCGCTACAGTTGTTATTTGGTCAAACCTGGGAATGGCGGGGTTGCCAAACTCGGCCGAAGCACCGCCGATGTTTGGCAGCTGTTTCCTTTAATATGAAACTGTCTGAGTGACCTGCAAAAAGAATTCTGGCCCATGGTGGATAGCCCCGTTATCCAGTACAACAAGACTGCGTGGACCCGGATAAGGTGTCAATGGAGGTGCCTGGTATTGGGTGAATAAATTTATATTTTATCGAGCACAGGGTTGCTCACCAATTCTTTGTCAATGTACTCGATGAATTTATCCTTGTTCACCAACCCCTCAAGAATATCAAGTGCAATGATTCCATCCACTGTGAGAGCGGGCGACATTGAAAACTGTTGCCCGCGAATAAGTGCTCCTCTTCGCACACAGGAGATATCACTGGGTAAGGCACGCCTAAACTGTCAACTTTTAAATATATAGTTTTGAGTTTTTTTTTGTGCCCAAAACATTTCGCTTTCTCTGCGTGTTGTGATGTCAAACTCTCGATGATCGGTAATGAGCGGATTCAGAGGCGCGCGGTAACAACAGGCTTCAAACATACAGATCTCCCTGCGTCAACACCAGGTTGGTACGCGCGGAAGATTGGGGAAGGACGCACAAAACTCGAACCAACTCTGGGTTCTACAACGTGACGAGGGACTGGGTGCGTGAGCTCGGCTCGGAAGATTTTTAACCGGGGGACAATGGTGCACATATTTGCCTCGGCCTTCGGATGTTCCGCATTCCGACCACATATAAAAGAAAAGCGACTTCATCCAACTTAGACTCATGGAACATCCCAAGCTTGACCTCTGTAAGGCGCAGCAAGTATGTACGCCAACCACACTTAAGCTGATTGCTGATTCACGATATGTCCTTCTAGGAGTGGAGACGACGAAAAGCGAAAGCCTCACCCCGCGGCCAGTCATACGAGCTGAACGTCTTGAAGAAAGAAGAACTCCTTTTGGGACAACTCCAACAGGAACTTCTTGAACTTGGTCAAAAAGTACATCTCCTTTCGGCAATACTCCGCCAACCTTGTGCGGGACCCCGGTACTTCATAATCCCAATTTTGTCCCGTCTCGGAAGAACCGTGTATTTATTGCACGCCCCAGCAGAGTGTTGTGTTCCCGGCCGAGAAAGAGGAGCAGAAGAGAGATGGCCCACTCAGCCGACCACATAGTGTGCCGTTACCGGTCGAGCAGGAGGAGGAGGTGGAGTTGAAGAATAACTTTGAAACTTTCCCTGTTTCCTTCGTGCGCACCGAAAGATAGAGAGTCTAATTGTAGTAATGCACGATATGTGTCAAATATCTGTTATATTATGTACCTCCTGAACTATCCAAAGTATAATTCCACTCTGTCGTAAGTCTTGCTCTCCGTTTCACATATAGACAGTCTTCTTATTCCGTCTCGCCAGCACTACGTTGGCGATCCCACTCTTACATATTAACATATACCCAGCCCTATTTTACATTCCCTACTCGTACCCTGTACTCGCGCCATTTCGGCATCTCGCGTCGTCTCCCTATAGACTCCCGAAGCCTCTCCGAGGCCGTTCCTCGCTATTAGTTAAACCTCGAGCTCTTGCGCGAATAAAATTGGACTACGGCAATTAGAGGTGGATTTTGAAGATTTTTCCTCCAAGATTAGTGGAGAATTGAGTAGAAGAAAGCCGACTCAGTGGTGGGTCAACAAAAACTGATCGGGTTCCAACTCAGCCTGCACGTGATCGTCACGGCGGATCAATTGGGGCCGCCCACCACCACCACTGCAACACGTACAGTGCACGCGTGGTAACGGTGGGCATACGCGCACATGCACGAGCGGCCGCTCGGCTGAGCGTAACACGCACCGATGCGTGGACGACTTGACGTGGGGTTAAGGTGAGTTGCGGCGAGGCAGAGTTGAGTCGTCAGAGGGACCGATACGAGTGGGAGTGTGGCGAGGTTAAGCGATGAGCTTTGTCTGAGGAGTATGCGTATAGTAGTTGGGGATTGAATCTGCGAATGCATCTATTGAGTAGTTAATTGAGGGTATGACTCGAGCACAATGAAGCATTTTTGAATTCGCCTGCTGTTGCCGCCAATAACGAAGTTGCGGACCCAGTTCCCTCAACGGACAGTATTCTCCGGGGGTTGGACTTGCTGACCGTCTACCTCGCGACCCAGATTAGCCATTGTCTAGGTCCGGCGTGGCGTTCAGATATACACAGTTATAGTAACTTCAAATGAAATGTCTCGGGAATCCACGTAAAAATAAATTTTTTGGAGGCTTGACAAAAATGCCTGTTTTCACCACTCTTGCACCTCCCAGAACACGATGAATATGAGAGGTAATCATATGACACCAGAGGGGAAATCATAGCCAGATATATGAACCCAAAGTTTTGCCAATTGACCTCCGGCGTTTGGGCCCGCGTTCTCTTGCTGCAGCACGATCTTCAACCCCCACGATTTCGGCAGTCTGCAGCAAGCCCCTTCTGACGAAAGCCGAGTTTGGTTTGTTTGGTCTATTGTTTGGTCTATTCGTTCGGTGTCGCTTCCAGGGCGGGTGGCCCATTTGTGCTATGATCAAAAGTACCTCCAGAATGCGACCGTCAGAACGGAGCTCGGACCGAACCTAGAGGGGCATGAAGTTCTGTACAAAAATGTTCTATTCGTCACCTCCTTCCACGACGAGGTCGCAGTCGGGCTATCGAAAGTTTTTTCCACCGAGCCTTTTCCTTCACGCCATCGAGGCCATTATTGTACTGACAGGAAAATCGATGTGCAGGTTCACAAAAAATGAATCATAATTGATAGATGGAGACGTGGGAGATGACGACGGAGCCGAGGAGCTGTGGTGGCATAAGCAGGAGAACGTCGGAAAGGAAGAGAATGGCGACAAGCCTTGCTGAGCTCTTCGTCGTTGCGGATAGCGAGTTGGAGGTGACGGGGTACAATACGGCGTTTCTTGTTGTCACGGGCGGCGTTTCCAGCGAGCTCGAGGATCTCGGCGGCGAGGTATTCGAGCACAGCGGCCAGATAGACTAGTCATTGAGACGCGTTACAAGAGATATCGCGACGAAACGAGCGGACTGACCAGGGGCGCCAGCACCGACCCGTTTGGAGTAGTTTCCCTTCTTGAGCAGACGGTGGATACCAAGGGGTAGCCGATCTGTGATTGCCGGACCTGATGCTGGGTGGTTGGTTCAGTTGTCAGGCCTTGAAAAAATTTCTGGGAGTCATTGATTTTATGGCTCCAAGGGCCTCAGGGCAGACCAAAAATGCATATAAACTGTCTCTTATCTTAGTCTGTGCCCAAGACCTCATTTCCGGCCATCTTGATAGGCTTTACCAAGGATCGTCCCAATTTAGAAGGAAGTTGTGGTTCTATTTGGTCATGCTAAGGCAGATATTTTGCCATTTTGAATGTTGCAGAAGTAACATTGACCCCTTGTGGGTCACTTTCAGTGGGTTGTAGGCTCAAAAACACATTTTGAGCCGGAAAGACCACAACCCACGTGATAAATTGCCTTATTTGGACGTCACGTGGTTGGGTGGTTTAGTGAGCGGCTCTTATTTCCAAAAACTGGCACCGGTTCCGCTTTTCACAGATCGGTTACCCCTTGGTGGATACGACCGACAGGGAACTGGGGGCCCGCCTTGGAGGAGCGGCTCTGGGATTTGGAGACATCACCGCCGCCGCCCGCTGCCTTGCCCGATTTGGATTTGCCGCCGACTTTTCCAGACATTGTGTCAGATGGGGTGAGACTAAGAGCGGCGAGGGCGCGTCGTGGTCGTCGAAGAGACGTAGATGAGAGTTTGCTGATGTTGGGTATTATTTATCCTTGTGGCCAAAAAAAACCACGTGATGCTAGTGGCAGCCTGGCGTGGCAAAGCTTGGCAAGGAATATGTTAGTAGGCTGGGTCCCGAATCCGGACAAGGGGTTTCGCTCCGGGTCGTAGCCATCCAAGATAAGAAATTGCCTAATTTGGTAGGAGGGGTGGGGTCCCCTCGGGTGCGAAAAAAAAGTTTGATACGGTGCCTTCAGTCTGAAATGGTGGTCAAAATCGAAATTGAAGTATTGTACTCCCCGCGAACGGGCTTGAGATTCAACTGACGGGCAGGCTGAAATGACACTCAAAATCGAAATTGATGCATTGTACTCCCCGCGAGGTTCGAGCAGGGCTTGCAATACACCAAATTGATGCGGCCATTCACAAGCAACGTGACCCGGAAATAGGCTCCCATTGAAGTGCCAGGGCCGATTATACACTATCGTCGGGGGTGTTGGGTGGGAAATGGGAAACACTTACCGCTTTTAGTCGCTCAAAGGTGCAAATCATTGTTTTCAACTCCTCGCGAACGAGGCCTGAGATTCAACTGATGGGCAGTCTGCAATGACGCTCAAAATCGAAATTGAAGCATTGTACTCCCCGCGAACGGGGCTTGAGATTCAACTGTGTTCATACATTAGATATTTTCGCTGTTCTCAATCCTGATACATTCCTCGAGTCCTGCACTGCCTACGATGTCCAATTTACGCGAGCGGCATAAGTGCGTACCTTGAGTTCTCTCCACATGTTCAGCGACCCAAGGCTAACCATTTGTTCTACACTGTATTTGTTCTCAAATTCTTTCGGCCGAATGAACCTTTATTACATTGCTGGTATGTCCGTTGTCTTTGCGTGCTCACCTCAGCCCTAACGGCCCGTTCTTTGAGTTCACGGCCCTGAGTCTCTTCCACACGATGCTGTTCGGCTTTCTCTGACGGGTTCTATTCACTTTGTGCCATGGGTAAGTCGTCTCGTGCAATTTGCGACACTTTTTACTGATTTTCCCCCTTCAGGCTTCTCGAGCACCTGTTCAACATCTTGCCCTCCGAGTTCATGGGTAGGCTGTTCTGTCAGCTCTTGGCTCACCTACACTACACTAACGAACTTGAGCTCGCCGAAGATCTTTTTCAGTCTGTAGTCCTGTTATGGCCATTTCCCCCATACAATGTCGATATCTTCTTTCAGGTCAAACCACCATTGTATCCTTCTGTTACTGATCAATCCTAGCCGTCCCGTTTTCACGTATCTCAACTCAGCGGTCGCTGTCGGGCCAACAGACGTTCATATTGTTCTCTCCCTCATCGATTTCTTGTGAATGCGTTGTTTTATTTCGTAGCCATGTGTGCGGTGCGTCTCACCGTCCTCCTGCCATCAGTACGCACCTTACTCTTCGTCCAGATTGTCTTGTTGTGTTTTGGCTCTCTTGGACCCCCCAGAACTCGACGAGTTCTTCACAAATCGGTGCAGAAGATGGGACGAAATCACAGCCAGACTGATAAAGAAAAAGTTTTACCAAGTGGCCCCGGGCGTACGAGCAGTCGTTATGTTGCTGGAAGGCGATATCCAAGCCCTCCGATCTCTGGAGTCTGAAGCAAGCCTCTTCTGACGAAGGCGTGTTTGGGCTGTAGCACAGGGGACATTCTACTATGATTCCACATTTCTTTTGTGTGTCATTTATGGACTTTCGGCATTGATGGGGAAATGGTATCCTCTAGTTGAAACTCAGTAGAGCCGCTACTAGAGCGGCCAATGACGAGCTCTCCATGTCGGGGCCACATAAGATACACGATTTGTCTACGAACGTCCCAGGATCTATTGGAATGTCCACTATTCCACATTCATTCTGTATGCAATTTGTGGACTTTCGACATCAATGGGGAAATGGTATCCGCTGGTTCTGAAACTCATAGAGCGGCAAATGCCGAGGTCTCCATCTCGGGACCCACAAAGGATGCACGATTTTACGGACGTCCTTATTTAAACATAATTACTCGTAACTACAACATTCCGAGAAGACGCTTCGGGAGATTGAAGATCTGGTGGCGGCGAAAGGTTCCTTGTGTTGCCCACCATCGAGCGTGACTATGGAAGCGGACTTGACTTGTTGATGAGGATTTGACGTGACTTTTGTTCTCGAGATGCTTGATATGGATTAAGATTGAGATTGCGACGTGTCTTCTTTTCAGTTGGCAGCGAGGAGTCTGATCCCCTTGCTGAATCGCTTGCGCGTGCCCTTCGTGGTGCCAACAATGAGGAAACCATCGAACCAACAACATATACACAGGATTTAGACAAGGAGGACCCGTTGTTTTGTCCAGGTAATTACCTTTCTGCAGATAAGCAATGCGGCCTTCACGTATTGGTACGAAGATGCCCCGGATTCAGATGGCCTTACTGCGGAAGAATTGAATGGCCGTTTGTTCGGACCCGACGCAAACAGCGAATGCTTCAAACAGGTCAGATTAGCATCCTTGACCATCTTTCCATCCCTCTGAAAAACACAGCGTCTGCGCATGTAACCCCGATGTGCGGCAAAGTAGAAGTGATGCGTAGACATCTGATGAAATGCGCAATAATTCTAAACTCTACAGAACGAAAAGAAGCTCGGGACTCTCTTCTATCTCGCGTCGATGCGACGAAAGGAAATCCACACTCGCGTTCTCAGTCCGCCTCTTCCTTGCAAGGACACAATCCCATGCCTCCTCCGGGCCCATTCTACAGCTCCCAGTCGCCTCATGGCCCTCAATACTCCCCATAATATTATCCTAGCCCTCAAAAAGCCCCCCAATACTATCCTAATCCTCAGTATCCACCTCAATTCTCGCCCAGTCCACAGCAGCCATCGCAATATGCCCCGACCCCTCAATATCAATTCCCATTTTCACCCCCTCCGAGTAGAGACCCTCTATCACCATTGCTTCCCTTCGATCATCTTCCCGCTCTCCCCCTAAGAGGCCCATCCTCCTCGTCGCAGTCGCTAGACTCCCCGGACCCCGGCCTGTTTGATGGTCCTGCGAAAGGATGTTAGAAGCAATAGCCAAAGGCTCGAGATGGTTTGCGATACTAAATGATGTTGAATGGTGACTTCAAACAGGAAGAACATACGCACCACTCAAGATTTTTCCAAAACTGGGGGTCCTTGCACGTTGCAATAGCGTGCTCGGCGACAGCGATTTGCTCGGGTTTGCGCCCCAGACAAACCTTGAGCTTGTCCTCGTGCGATAATATTACCACCTGAATGATACGTTCCAGCTTTTTGAGACGACGGATAGAACAATATTGGGAGAGCCAGCGTGTGAGAACAGGAAGAATGAGGGCGAGGAAATGACCTAGCGAGATCAGCTCTTGGGCACGCAGCAGGTCGAGGGCTGTTTGGTGGTGACTAAAAAAATTGATCACCTCAATTGCGAGTTTCGCCGCCTCCATCCACGAAGCCTTCATCGCAAAGTAATTTCCGGTAATCAAGTGTGATTGGTGGGCCCAGCACTCGAAGGCTGCGATCCGCGGACTTCGCTCCTTGATGAGTCGGCGCATTTTTTTACCGTCCGGTCCGTCGTCCGTGCACACTGCAATCGTTTCAACCCCATAAGTCTCCTTCGCATATTGCAAATCTTCCATAACAATTCCATAAAGTTTGTCACCGGTCTTTGGACGGCCGGTCATGTCGTGTGTCCGTAGTAAATATAGCTATGTACATATTATCAGTTCAGAATTAAAGTAACACAACAAAGACTTACGTCCCCCTCCACGCTGATTACGGAGGTATCCACATGGGTTCGTGCAATATTCGTCCACCCGTCTTCGGAGTAAGTAGCCAATTTCCCATTTGTCTCGTGCCGAATACTGCTGATGACCTTTCCGGCGTCACGTTCCAAAATTGAACCAGAGAGAACACGCCGATCCGGTAGCGTAACATGAGGCATGTACTTTTGGAAAAATAACGCGAACTCGGGATTCTGAACGGTATTCCAGGACCATCCACAGGATACGAAGAGATTGCACAAATCCGAGTTGAATTCTTCTTGGTTTTTTGCGGACCATATGGGCATGTACGAAGATGTCGATGTTCTACGGCGTTCAAGCGCCGTATTGCCGTCTTGATATGGTCCTCCTAACGCTAGGAAATCTCTATAGGATCTTCCAAAATCTCCCAGTCTTAGATAGCCAAGTAACGACAACCCTTCACGGCAGCCTCGAGCGTCGTTGGGCGAAAACCGACCAGGAGTTGATGATACTTGCTGTCTTTTTTAATCCATTCATCCGCTCCCTCCGCTATTCCGCCAACCACTTTTTTTCCATTTAGTTCGCCGCGTATTCAACCGATTACTTCGACAGGATGCAGATGGAGATGCGGAATTTTTGGACGCATTCAATTCATATTATGACAATACGGACTTTTTTTCCGACGAAGCCATGTGGATTCAGGGCCACCGGCAGTTGTACGAGCAAAACGCAAGTTCTTGTTCATCGATTTATATTGCGCTAACGCTAATCGAATTTTCAGAACAAGCACGTTGAACTTGTCCCCCTCTGGAGACGAATGGACAACACGGGGTCTTTACGTGGGCGCGGCGGATTCGCCTCGCTCGCGGTGCGCATTTTGAGCATCCTCCCACACTCGGCCGGCCCGGAGCGTATATTCAGCGACTTCGGAATGATACACACGAAGCGCCGTAATCGGCTTAACCCGCAAAAAGTTCATAATGCATCTTTAGTTCGCGCTGACCGGCACAGACGACATGTTGCAGCAGGCTTGGTTCCGAAGCGGAAGCAGCGGCGTTGCAGCCTGGCCGAAGATCAGTCGGAAATAGCGGGGATAGAGGAGGAGGAGGATCGCCCCGCGGCGTCTGGTGGCGATGAGCAAGATGATTCGATGGAGAACGATTTTGAGGTAATGGCAAATGTTCTGATTAATCTAGCTGCGCAGGAATCCCCAGATACGGAAGATGACACTTCGTTCCCCTCAGCATCTCTGTCCGCACCCACTGCTGCTTCCTCATCTGCACCCGTACCTCCATCGGCCTCGTCTCTGGTTGTTAACCCTTCTGCCCGTATCCCGGCCTACAAGAAATCACGCTCGAGAAGTTATTCACTTATTCAGCGCCCGGAACTGAGGATCCGAACCTGGAATTTTTTTGGCGAGTGGGACGTGCCGGTGTTGAGGAGGAGGAGGCAGATATGGCGAGCGCGTAGACGGATGCAGTCATGGGGTCAGCATTAAACACAGAGTCAGGAACGGCCCGTGCTCCTTAATAGGAAGCCTGCTAGTACTCGTAGTACATGCGATTCATAGAGCAATCATCTCTTGTACACTCTCTGCGCCTCAAATGGCTTGGAATGTCGCTGGAACGGCAACTGATCGGAGGTCTTCGGGCATTTCGGACGTTCATTTGATGGGTCAAGGTTGACGGGTCAAGGATTGACCATTCTCTTAACGTCACGTCACTCCCGTCAAACCCCGTCAAGGACAACACTGCTCGAGACTTGGCATCGCTCCGCTTTTCTTTGACGTGTTTGTGAACGGCCGAACGTCTGTCTTCACGTCAACAGTGCATCCGTTAATGCGCCGACTGTCAAGAATCAAAGACACGCAACTCCGGGTCAAGGCTCCACCCGCATTCAACATTTGCGATACATCTCAAGACTTGGCTGGATAACAAGACGTGTCGGACTTCGGAGCAACGGCCCATCGTAATGTTTCAGGACGTGCGAGGCCTCCCAATCATTCAACTTCGGGGTCCTTCAAGCCGTAGCGCTGTGTACCTCCATTCTGAACAACGAAGGCGGCATCATGCGAGGTTTAGCTTGATATCTGTCTGGTATTTCCTGTGTTCCCCTCGGCAGCTTCCCATTCAAGTCTGTCGATCTTTCCATATCTCATTTTTCGGAAGGAATATATTGATCCAGTTGGATAGTCCCCGTGTAAACGGTGCGTATGAACCCTAGATTTACTCTTTCGGATACTCAAAAACCTCCTGTCATCACAAAGGCTTTGAACATGAATCAAGTGAGATTCGGGATATTTATCTCAAGAACTGTTGGTGTGTACGCCAATAACCTCTCCATGCATTCGATATGTCTGATCAGAACTCAAGGATCCTTGGAGGCCCGGGCGATTGAGTACAACTGTATCAGGGTGCGTAACCTTCGCTATGCACCGTTGAATTGTGCTGCCAGCGCAGTTTACTCTACCCCTTCCACTTCCCGGACCGCCCAGTTTCACTAACACATGTCGGCCGAAACTTTTAAGGGTCCGTTTTGCCGATTTAAGGTTTTCAAAAGTCCCGCGATGTTCCCAGTGAGTCTGCTCGATTTTACCTCGCCCTCATACTGTGTGCCGAGCGATAGGCCTGAAGCTGACCTCCTTCCAATGCTCACGCATCCCCTTCCGCACGGTCTCACTGTACGTCGCCAGGAAATCCTCGCGCGCTTCCGGTATGTATGCTGTCCTAAATTTAGTCACTCCTCTGACCGGTGCTCATACGCGCTCAGCGCTTTGCGAGGTGACAAGTTGTTGATTCGATTTTTCGAGGTCCCGTGTGCTAGGCGGTTCGCAACGGTGAATTCTTCGTCAATGTGGGATTTTGACTGCCCTGTGAGTACTCAGTCGTCCCGTGTCCATCAAGCCCCGCATCCGCGCCGAACACAATAGTGTAACTATATCGATTACCTTTGTTGCATCAGGCGAACCAACTGACGCGTGGAAATACGTTTCGATGAGCTATTGACCAGGCTGCAACGAGGAAAGCAAAGGAACCAAATCCCAAGAGACAGTTTTGCTTGAAATTGCACTGGCTATCATCTAATCTGGTTTAGGGAAGACAAGTACTTAGAACTGTCCATAAATTTGACCCCGGTATCCGGCATCCGTCCTTGCAGCGTTCGAAATCTCTCTTGTAACACATGTCGGGTCTTTGTTAGAAGTATTGATTTTGGTGGATCGCGTCTTGGCCGAAGTGAACAGGAAGTTGGAGACATTATCGACTGAGCCACTCCTGGCGCGAAGGATTAGTCTCAGAATGAAACGTCAATGGAAATGGCATGAGCAGCCTACTTAGCGTTTCGACCAAATGTTCAGGTGACGGGTGACGGGGACCCCTGAACTGAACGATTTTGGTAGATGCAGCTTTTCGCTATACGATGGTCTCAAAAAAAGTTGCGAAAAAATAAAACTTGAAAAATTAATCTCAGCCGAGTTACCATATATGGCAATGGGATAAGTGGCTCAAAAAATCTTGAAATTACCCATGGATGATGTCTACTCATCGGTCCGGAACTCAGCAGGCTCATCCATCGTTCAGGTCAAGGTTGGCAAGGAACGCCGGGCAGGGGAGATCCGCAGTATCGAAAAGGATGGACCCCATTGGACAATCCCGAATTTATTTGGGATGATTAGTGAGTGAAGACTCTGGGCATCCGGAAGATACTTAACACCTGTCATAGCCCCGAGCTTGGCATTGAGACCTAGGAGTTGGACACATTCGAGGATCCCAAGACAAGCAATCTACCAATAGCACTGCTGCTAGCGGAGGTGCACTGTCAGGCCGCCCATGGTCGGGTTGAACATATTGGAGCAAAAGCGGTTTCCAAGGGTAAGGAGCTTTTCGGAGGCTTCTGCGCTCGACAAATCATTTTCCATTCGAATCTCGGCACCACCGATCCGACCTCTGCTCCGCTCCCCCTTCATGTTTCGAGCTCTGGTCGCTGCCGTCCACATTTCGACTCCCCTCGCCCCTACGATCACTTTCTGGTAGCCCGGCACCGATCTCCTGGCATGGTGCTATTGTTTTAGCGGAGGCTGTGTCGGGAGGTAATCGGTGCTGGATTGTAGGCCTCGTCGCACTCCTGACTTTCCGCCTTAGCTGTCAAATCCGATTTGGCATTTGATGGTGGCACAGACGGCGAGCATTGAAACTCCGTCCATACCAATCAATGTGCTGTCAGCCACATTTGCTCTTCCCTCTTACCACCATTCTCGCTTCCCGCTACACCGCTTGCCCCACTAACTCAACTCCTGCATGCCGCTCTATTGAGACTCAATATGACCCAGCTCTCTCAGCCACCTTTTTCGCACACGACTCATTTGAGCTTTCCGACAATGACCGCACAACGAGAACGAAGCCGAGTAAGCACCTTGTGAGGGGGGGGGGGGGGGGGGGGGGGTATATTATACTCATCAGGTCCACAATATGAACGATGAGTTTATGGAAAGCATACATGTAGTACTGTATGGGTGGTTATCCTTACAGACACCTACAAGATGCCAACCGAACACAAACTGATTCCAGGGGTTAGATCATGCAAGATGCTGGCTGAATGTGGATTGGCTGGCTGATTGTATGGCAGGACCTCTGGTTAGAACCCTGTGGGACCTGACCACCAGCAGGATATGCTGGTGTACAGGAGAAGTTCCCTCCTCCCAGGTAAGAGTAAGAAATCCCCAGTATCCACCAGTTCACACAAAGCTGTCGCATGTTGTCCCTTTGCACAGTAAATGTGTTTTACGTGCGATACACGGGCATACCATGCAAGCATGGAGTACCAGCGGAAATGTTACATGCAAGCACATAAACTCCCGACACGTCTGACGCCACTTTCGCGAGGAGGGGCGTGATCTCTCCTCATGGACATCAACCCCGATTAGCGTGTTCGACTTCCGGGGAAGGTCCACAACTAAAAGGGAGGAGAAATGTGGGATGAGCAACAGAAACATGCAGAGGAGAAGCAACATGGAAAGAAGCCTCAGAGGTATGGGCAGAGTCTGGAGGAGAGTACAATGGGGTCGTGTAGCCAATAGACGGTGCATGCGGGAACCATGGCATTTTTCACATTCGACGAACAGGCACATCCACGCACCAAAACCATTGAGCGGGAACTTGGGACAGAAAACAGTCGAGAGAACCGTTCTTCGTCGCTCCTGCACACCAAAACCATCAAGCAGGAACTCGGGAGAGAATGCAGTCAAGAGAACCGTTCTTCGTCGTTCCTGCACACCAAAACCATCGAGCAGGAACTCGGGACAGAAATCAGTCGAGTGAACCGTTCTTCGTCGTTCCTGCACACCAAAACCATCGAGCAGGAACTCGGAGAGGAACCAGTCAAGAGAACACACCGCGGCCAAGCAGCGAATTTTTGCATCAGGTCACTGCCACACAACCCTGTGACTCATGACCATTTTCGACGAGTGACTCGATGCCCAGAAACACTGTGTGTATCCAGAACTATAATACATCTGTATAGTAGCTCGGATCAAGTCAGTCTCCATTATGATGTCTTTACTTCCGCACAATGATGATGAATATATTTCTACTCATTGATGTCATCCGCCTACGCCGGAGCGAAGCGAAGGCACGTCTTGTTTATAAAATTAAGCCTGTCTGTCCGAAGCATTTTAAGCTCTGCTCATCTCCGCTGATGCCGTACCCCGCGGCAACTTGCCACCCGGTGCCGGAGTACTCTTTCCCGCCGGCACATGGCCAAGCAATGCTTCGGCATTGGCGGCATTTGACATCATATCTAACAAACTTTGCCCTGGCGCTAACATTGACAGATGGCTCCCACCATCACGCAACAAAGGTTGCCGCAGCGAAGGAGTAGGCGAACGTGAAATCTTTCTATATAATAAAACAAGGGGCGCGACATTCAACTGTGGAGGTTGATGTTGAGAATTGTATCAGCTTGAAATGGGTACCAAAAAGTCTGACCGATGGTACTCACCATCCGACAAAAGGTGCAGATAGATAGTTCACATGTCGAGGTTTATTTAAAGGCCGGCCTAAACGCGGCAGAGGACGGCACTGCGGAGTTAGAAGTTATTTGATGAAACAATCAACGGTGCCGGCCTGCAGTGCCTGCGGACATAAATAAGCCGAGCGGAGTTTAAAAAGGCTTCGGACAGATGGACGGACAACGTAATTTTATAAAGAGGGAGATACATACGTCATAAGACGTGAATAAAGGGGTAATGTCGGATCGAAGCAAAGGTCAGATGAGCAGCGGAGTTTAAAAAGGCTTCGAACGGACGGACAGACAGACAGACATAATTTTATAAAGAGGGTGATGCATACCCATAACGAACATCAAAGAACATTTCGATACCCACGCCCACGGTCATGCACTTTGACGTCACCAAACTGCGAACGGATCTCCACCTTGGACTCGAGTCTCAAACCATGGCCATTTGGGACTCGCTTTCAGCATGCTCTGAAGTTGAACCAAATCCCCGAAGTTAGGACTTCTATGAGATCAAGCTCAACGCCAAGTGCACTTGTGTCCAGCTTCGAAAACTCTCTCGTTACGCTCTACTTCCCAATTCAAGAGACAGCTCACTGATCAAGTTCAACAAACTCAAGCCAATGTGCCAGGATCAAATTCAAGATGATGAGGGCTTCAACGAATTTCAAACATTCAATACATGTCTAGACATCGATATCGTGAACTGGGGAGGTCAACGGTCACTGGCTTTCTTAGTGCTCTCTGGGTTTAACCCTCAGATTGGGGGGTCTTTCTGATACATTGCCTTACACCTGTTTTAAACCCCCGGACCTGGATCAACGCTGAGTCGCCATTTCGCCGCATAGGCAAATCATAATCTATCTCTGAATGGGTCACTCGATGTTGATCAACAAGGCCGGAATTCGCACAACAAATATATATATATATCTTTAGAAAAAGGACGAGCGGCTGCGTGCAGAGGGCTTCAAAAAAAATTCATGGCAAGCACTGCGAGATTTAGGTCCAAACCAAGTCGACCAGGGAGGCCACTATGACGAAGTGGGTCCATGCAATAATGGAAGGTGATACCCAACGGGCACCATGGTGAGCTCCGAATCCGGGACTGGGTTTGAGCCGCGTAGCAGATCCAACAAGGAAAAGAAGGTACAACCAAGTCTGGCGGGGGTAACGGTCAAAGTATTCAATGTCAGTGAAAAATTCACAGACATCAGACTAAAGCATCAAGCTCGGGCGACATGCAACTCGAGGGGATAACCTAACTCTAAGCAACGGGGAGTTCAAGCAAACTCAGGCACGAAGTAACGAGACATGGATCAGGCTTCGTTGACGGGCGCTTTGCATACCTGAAATTCCAACAAGTTCTGTGTAACAGCGCGAGAAGGTTCAAGTCTTAGTCCACTGTCTACGATCTGGACAAATACTTCACTGGTTATTTTCTGTGTGCGGCGCCCACTTCATCCCGCTTCCGCTTCGTAACTCCTTGATTGCGAATGCCATTGTACACGACTACGAGCCCCTGACACATCATGGGCTACAGCGGCACTACGATCAGAGGGCTGACGGCGATGCTAAGAGGGCCGAATCAACTTCGATGTGGGTTGGCCTCTGCGCTGATAGAGATATACTGTATTTAAAGTCTGTATATTATACTGCGTGGCGAATTAAGACTCCCGCTTCCCAGCGGGATGTAGAATAAGCCTGAGTGAGACAACGAGAATGGTTTAATTTCTTTTTCCCTCTACATCTTTACTACATACACGGTGGCCTTTGACGACTTGGACTCTTCAGGCTGCCCGCACGGGTCAATGCTAGTCAGTGCATACAATAAGAACAGAATTTCAAAAACAGACTTATTTGATCAGCGGTAGAGTGAAGGGGAATCAAGTGTCAACTCAACTCAGTTCAATTCAATGAAGTGCGAGATAATTTTGAATTTTGTCTTGCTCCTAATTACCCACCACTTTATTCAGTTGCAAAAAATAACGGAATGGGAGGCCGCGAAGCGGCCGACCAGTCCCTTGTGAGAGTAAGGAAAGTTTGTAGGATTCCTATTCCATAGAGGCTGGAGTCGTTTAATATTGCAATGCAGAGAAATAGCAGAGGAACCGACATCGTCTCAAGGAATAGGGAAATGAGCCAGGAGCCGTCGGTCGATGCCAAAGAAAGGGTGGTACAGAGGAAGTCTTGTCGCGACCGTCGCGACCGTCGCGACTGGCTATATAAGCTACCAAAACGACAGAACTTTGTTGAGAGATTTCCTTACGTACAGCCGTCATGAGCGACAACAGAGCGGAAACATCCAATCTTCGATCGAGGGACATGGAAAGCTTCTTTTCTTCTAATGGTGGCGTTGAGCTCCTTACTGAGCTCGAATTTCGTCTGATCTTGCTGATTTTGATCACAAAATTACCTATCATTCAACACTAGGTCGATTCAAGACCAGTGGTGTGTTAAAAGCATGACTTCTGTCGGGTCTCCCTCAACTTCTCTCACAGAAACCAAAGAGTCTGTAGGAAATCAGCTTTTTCAAAGCCTCTTTGGAGGGTTCCCAGGCTTGTATCAATCTTCGGGGCCCGTCAAGAAATAAACTTTGGTCAATGGTAGGCGGCACCATTCTCGGTGACCCTGCATTTCGAAGAGCAATAAATTGCTGACATCTTCGGCTCTTTCTTTCGCCGCGCGCAAGTACTGAATCGCCTCCGAATCACGACCAGCTACAGAACAATCCCCGAGCGCGCGCCTGTGAAGCAGTGTAGCATGGGGAAACTTGTAAGTGTTGTCCTTTCAATATTATCCCGCTTGTCAGTTGTAGGATCTTTTTCAGAACTATCATTCCGGCCGAGGCCGTTGTTCATTCAGTCTACTCCATCGTACCCTTTTTTAAAGTTCCATCCATAATTATTGCAGTACATTATTTTGTCAAATGCAAACAAGCCTTGTGCCAAACGTAACGTGATGTCAACTCGCGAGAAAAAATACCGTCAGTCCGATATAATACAGGGAACTACGACTCGAGGAAGTACGACGTCAGCATGATCAGTCCTAGTCGTACCACGGCTTCTACGGCACCCTCAGTTTTTTTGAGTGTGTTTCTCACTTTAGTGCCATTAAATCTTTCAATTCCTTGGCCCACGTGAAAATACAGTGGGATTTGAGTTCAACTACGATTTTCTATTATTAACATCGATATAATGCCACACTTTCATTGAGGTCCGGAGCGAGACTTGTTTGCAAGTACAAGCTACTATATATCAATCAGACGAAAGCCCTTAACAGCTGTCACCTCCCCATCGCAGTTCCTCCGAATACCCAGCCCCTTCTTGCCCCCATCCACAAGCTCAACCATCCACTCCAACGCCAGCGTGAGACAAATACCGTCGTTATTGTGCTCGGGTTGCTTATTATTAACCCAGACTTGTTTCATCCTGGAGCCAATTTCTTTGAGCATGTCGACCATGCGACTTTTGAGTACAATTGTAGCCTTGTGCTCCCTTGCCTCAACATCTGTGATGTTCGGCTCGCAGACGAGAAGGATTTCCCCAGGACCTTTCTTGCCGGGCATGTGGGGGGGGATGGATAAGAACCATGACATTACACTGCCATGGATGATTAGCCCAGTCTTTGACGGACATACCCACTGGATTATCCTCCGGCCATGCAGCCATCCCGATGGTGAATGCACCCTGCGGCTTACAGTGGATCAGGACCCCGACGGTGCCGAAGGGTTGGAACGGATTGCCGCCATATTGGGTTTTTTTTTTCTGGCGATCATTGACGAACATCATGACCTTTGAGCAAACCTGACATAAACGGGCATAAATAAGTACGGGGGAAAAAAGAAAAGAAAAAATGAGAGCCTCGTACACTGAACGAGTCACCCTTAGCCTTTGAAAGCAACTGAAGTTCTTTAAGCAAAGGTCCGCACTTGCCAGAGTCATCGCCGATTTGGGGAATCATGCCCAGGATCTGACCTGCAGTGGGAGTCTCCGCGGCGGGGGCGAGGGGGGCCGTAGACCTCGATCCAGTGGCAGGGACAGCGCCGGGAACAGGAGCAGAGGTTGAAAAAGATGCGAGATCGGCTTTAGTCAGCCTCTTGTTTGCGACTATTTTCTGGTACAGGGTTTCAAGGCGAGCAATGTCGAGCTTTGCTGCGTTTCGCTCGTCAATCCATTTACGGATCTTAGCCTGGTCAGCCTTGGGCAAGTTTTCCTCCACAGCTCACTTAATAAGCGGTATGAAGTGCTTCCCAGTTTGAGGCGGTGTCTGCGTCTCGTCAGTTTGAGAATAGAATCTGCCTTGAATGAGTAGTGTTGCTGGGGTTCGGTTAGGTTCGGTTCTGCCCGAAATTTTGCGAACCCCGAACCTCAAGATGGGTTCGGGAACGGTGTCCAGCTGATCCAGCCAGTTCGCCCCGAAATTTTTGTTACGACCGATGCGAGTGGGCGCAAAGGTCTCGGCGGAGTTTGGGGGGATCTATGGTTCTCCACGCGGTGTCCCAGGCGCTTCCGCGACTGCGACATTCAGTTCAAGGAGATCTTTGCTATACTGCAAGCAATTTTGCGTTGGGGCGACGCATGGTCTGGCGCCCATGTCGTCTTCTAGTGCGATAATCAGGCGGTGGTCCAGTGGCTGAATTGCAACACGGCACGATCCGTTCCAGGCATGGGCGTGTTGAGGCAGATTATTCTACTATCTTCCGTTCTCCATTTCGCTTTTTCTGCTGTTTGGATTCCCACACATGAGAACTCGCTCGCTGACGCTGCCTCTCGCTTTCAGTACAGCCGCCTGTTCCAGCTGGCTCCACAGCTTTGCCGGACATCCTCAACTCCGCAGTCCCAGATCACTGGTATACGACGAACTCTCACCTCCCTCGAGAGGTCGCATTTTTCCTCTGGCACGGCCTTGCTTCCTCCACCCGGGACACCTATTCCTCTGCCCAGAGGTCATTCCTTAATTTCATTGAGCTTGTCTGCTCGTCTTCATGTGGCCGCTGCTCCTCCTGCAGTCTCTTGAGCCGCTGGCTCTCCGCTGCATCTCCTTGGCTCGAGCGCGGTCCCTCACGGGCCGAGCGAGAGAGCTCTGGCGACCAAATCGATCCTCGTTTTGTGCCCAAACACCCTCTCACTCTCTCCCAAGACGAGCAAATACGGTTGTGGCGAGTGCGTTTTTGGTTAACCAGAAGGCTGCTGACGTCCACAGGCCAGCGAGGCCTTTTACCGCCCTTCAATGTCTTTTTTTTTCGGTCGGCCAAATTTGGGACTCGAACGGCAATGGCATAGGATATTTAGATGGGTTTGGTTTTGAAATACAGTGGCGACGGAAAGTTCTGCACGCGGCCGTTTGGGGATGTTTCTGGTCCGAATCACTTCAAATAAGATGTAGACACCTGCATTTAGCATTTCTGGGAATTTATATGCATTTTAATCCATACCTTGCCGGTTCCGGTGGCTTGTAATAAAAAATATGGTGATTTTCCGAAAAATCGTCTTTTTCAATTGGTCACTTATTGGGAAATGGTGAACACAGCATGAAAGTGCTCTGAAAGTAGACCCAAATGATGCCTTGGTTGGCCTGAATTGATGTAGGTTTGGGCTCACAATGTGTTGGACAAGTCGGCCATTTTTCGTGTTTTGCCTCTATTATGAGCAAAAATGCCAAAAATGGCCAACTTGCGCAGACCATTGTGAGCTCAAATCCCTAGCAACTTAGATGAAAAAATATATGGTTATGATCGCATTTATGAGTACTTTCAAGCTGTATTCACCATTTCCCAATAAATGATCAATTGAAAAAGTCGATTTTTCGGAAAATCACCATATTTTTTATTACAAGCCAACGGAACCTGCAAGGTATGGAATAAAATGCATATAAATTCCCAGAAATGCTAAATGCAGGTGTCTACATCTTATTTGAAGTGATTCGGACTAGAAACACCCCCAAACGGCCGCGTGCAGAACTTTCCGTCGCCACTGTAGAGTGACCTGTGTTTGGTTGTCCAATAGATGGGTTTGGTTTTGGAGTAGAATGGCTGTGTTTGGCTTTCGAATAGCTGGGTTTGGTTTTGGAATAGGGTGGGAAACAGTCCCAGTGGCGCCATGTAGGAGATACAACCATGTCCTCCACTTGGCATGTACCCGGAGAACTTGTCCCAGACCAGAAAGGAAGTGTCGCAACGGGAGCGTATCAAGGCAGAGCATCTTTTGCATAGACCAGAAATTTTTTTGAAGCCTCATCCAGGCCATCGGTCGCTGGGCCTCCAGAGCCTTTCAAATCTATATTCGTAAAAATTCAGTTCTCCTCCAGGCAATTAGTTACTTGTTATCTAGGTGAATATATAGACTTTGTATCACTTGGGTGGACGTAGACCGAGTTACTTGTTATCTATATAGCTCTTCCACACCTTTGTCTCACTCTTACACTTTTCGCAGACCAGAAAAATCTGATGAATTGAGAAAAATCATTACCGCAATAATAAAAGTCGGCCGAGACGCGTGAGTGTCGAATTGAACGAAATTGTACGGTAACAGTTAGACTCATGACCAACCGCATTCGCCAAGCATGTGGCTGGGCTAGGGCTGTGCGCCGTGCCCGTCGCGCCGGTTCTACGGATTCCGTGCGACGGGTAGCCGACCCGTTCCGTCGGGCTCTTCGACTGCGTTTTTGACGGCCGTGCCCGTCGAAAACGGCCGTCGACGGGTCGACGGGTCCAGAAAACACCCCATACTCGGTCATATGCGATGTGTAAGCCTTTTGCAAGGCATGCTTCATGCACAGGTAAGCCCAATACACAGTTTAGGCCACACCTTATGAACTTACTGTAGTATTTCGTTCAATTCGTATGTCATACGCCCAAAAATCTATGAAAATTTTCGTAAGTCACAGCGTCACAAGGTTTCTGTGCGAAAGGTCCCCTTGAAGTCACTTGAAATTTGCCCAAATTTGGGTCAAAAAAGGGGGTAAAAACGAAAAAAATTCGTAAGTCACGCATGTCCCAGGGTGTCATACGAAAGGTCCGGTTTGTAAGCGTTGTCACACCCCAAATGGCCTTACGAATTGAACGAAATACTACAGTACTCAGTAGTTTGAGTTGTCGAAATGACGGCCGTCACGTGACGGACCGTTCCCGTCCAGGTCCCGTCGAAACGACGGCCGTGCCCGTCGACGGGACGGCGCACGCCCTATCCTGGGCGGCGTTTGCATCCCGAGCTTTGCAGTTGTTTGACAATGACGGTGATGGCCACATATGACCACACATGGCCACACACTGACACAAGCTCCTATCCTCCTCCATCGGTGCCCGTTTGCGAATTCCAGCCGCCCTGATGGGTTTTAATCATGATTCGACCCCATCTGCACCGATGCCGATGAAACTCTCGTCCACAGAGACTGGCACCAACATCCAGAAAACCTGGGAAGGCATGCAAACGCTCGCGGGGATCGACCCGACTCGACTCGCGCGGAACACATCTACTCAAGTACGTGCATTCACCCCGCTTCGCTATTTCCCACGCGGTTATCCCCGCTTTCATTCTGTTATCATCACTCCTCGGGCTGGACAGAGAAAGTGCTGACTGTTTCTCACGTCAAATTCCGCTGACTATCTGCCCAGCGATCCGTCGACAGCACGCTCCAGGAGGTAGCCGCTCGAACAGTTTCGCTCACTGTGCGCCACCCGGGACCCTCCCGGCTGCACTCCGACCCCCTAACCCCGGACACCTCGCTCACGACGCCATTCCGAACTTGAACCTGCCGCTGCCCGAAGTCGACGTGAGGGGCGGAGGGGGCCGTGGTCGCGGCCGCGCAAGGGTCAGGGACCGGCAGGAAAAGGACAACCGTGTGCGTCCCTCCGCCTCAATATGACTGGGGCGACCTCGCCGCTAGAAAGAAGCCGAGCGCCACCGGCGCGGGAACATCAAGAAGATGAACGATGAGCTCGGCCGCATCGTACCCTGCGGCCCTGGCGATACGGCCAAGACCGCGATCATCTCACACGCAGTGCAGTATATCCACCAGCTCAGACAAAACGAGACGCGCGACAACGAAAGGTGCGAGCCCGGAGTTTGAAATTTTGAGTGGTGCCGATCAACGGCATCATGATGGCGAGATAATTTTTTCAATGAGCATCATACAAATGGTTATATATGCTTGGGCCAGATCCAACCCACGGAGGCACAACTCAAAGAGATGAAGCCTGCGGGGCATCGGCTGTCGTGCTCATGGCGCTTACAATGCATTTTTTTGGCGCCTAAGTCCCGAGTTATGAGTTGGCGCTATGCACTTCATGGCTGTTGCGCAACCGGCCCATTTTCTTGTCGATGATAGCCTAAAGCAGGGCAAGTAACTTCTCATTCGGGAGTCCAATTCTATCTCAAGTGCTGAAAAGGTAAAAAAGAAGAAGAAAAAAAGGTCCGTACAGTCGCGGTCAGGCCAGTAGCTCTAGTGTGCACCATGGCGGGGAGGACTTGCACAAAAGCTTGCAGAATACCGCTCGCAGAATAGCGGGCAGCGTGAGAGCCCATTCACACGTGCCTGTCGTCGATCCCTGATCCGGATCGACAGGCGCATGGGCTTCGCATACCTTGCTGCACATATGTGCAAGCAAGACACTGGTTCAAAGGATGCAGTAACATCCTAGTGGTGTTTGTATGTTTTCCCTCTTCCTTCTTTCATCCGTTCATTTGCTTTCTTCATTTCTTTTGTTGCATGAACATACTTTGCAACCCCATGTAATCGGAAGTACTTCTGCGCACGGATCCAACAGATCCATGGGAGGCAATGGAATGGTGGTTGATGCAGAGAAGCGGCCGCACACGGGTACTATATTTAGGTTTCCAGGGTAAAATGTTTATAAGTGCAAATACATTCGTTTCGACTTAGTTCCTGTTCAATGGATAATTCTATGCTGATCTTCAGTGATTACGATCTTGTCCCGGCGACCTACTATTTTGAGCGGGACAACAGCTGTTGGACTCGCCGCGGTGTCCAGGACTTGCTTATTAATTCACCTCTTAAGGCTTCGTCGTTTTATGCGCAAAGCGAATGGTATATTTTGGCTATGGACCACCGCACACAGTACTGCGCAGTCGGTGACATTTTTCTTCGTGCTGATTAGGGGGTCAACTCCTTTTCCCCCCTTCCTCCAGTGTCGCTCAAGCTCTTGGAACGAGTTAACAAGACTGAAGTCCGATCCATCACAGGGGTTACCGTACAGCATCACTGGCCCCTCTAGAGAAGGAGGCTGCCATTCTCCCTGCTCCCCTGCGTCTTGAGTCCTCTCTCCTTCACAGGTGCGCTCGATACCTCATGATAATTTCCTCCAACTCCGACTTCTTCCATCCCGTCAGAATATTATGGGCACGAGCCAGTGATTGTAAATGCTTGGTATTGAAGCCTCTGCTGCGTTGTCGAACCTACTGTAGATAGCGCAACGGCAGACGGCAAAAGCGGCTCCCGATATATTTAGTGAGGAGCGTGTAAATGCTGGGCGAATATTTCGGAGGGATGCCGAGACAGCTGTTATTCAGCAAGAAAAATTGATCCCGCAATCATGCACAATACATACAAGCGCCTCATGTCAAAAATCTAGGTCATTTGGACCTATATTGCTGGCGTGGGACATGTTCTGCACTCCAACGCCCCAAAAACCCCGAAATCTGAACTAATGAACCGTCTGGGGGTACAGGAAAAAATCTAAATATGCCAGGCCTTCCGTATGTACAGCATAAATCGAATGAGCCCACTCCCAGGGAAAACGGTTAAGAATTTAGTCCAGGACAGCCATTCTGCCGGAAACCGAGTAAAACTAGAAAAAAACGGGCCGTGTCCTAAGTTCCGCAAACGGCTGTAAAACAGTTATATAAAAAAATGAACTTATACTGGAAACTCCTAGGTACTTGAATACTTTATAGTTAAAATTTCAAGTAAGTTCGATGTCAGCATAGCAACGTTGCAGTGCAGGTTAGTCTAGTGCTGCCCTGTTACCCTAATAAATGATAGCAGACTAACGGACGGTCAGTAGGATATAAAAATAAGTGGTCTACCGCTGGCGGTCCTTTCCTCTGCCTGCCATTTGGCCCTTGAGCGCAGCAGCAATTGGAGTATTTGCAATAATCCTCACTCCTATTTCAAATGTATTGTGCATTATTGCGGGATCAATTTTCCTCGCCGAATAATAGACAGGTTGTGCAAAGCCGCACGAAAGCCGCACGGCGCACAAGGTCTTTTCATGCGGCTTTTTTTGGTTTTCACTCCAGTCGTGTAGGGCATGCTATTTCACAATCTTAGTAATGTGCGAGTGCGAATGAAGGTATTTCCGCATGAGGCTTTGTGCAGCCGCGTGCGGCTTTGCACAACCTCTCTATTATCTCCATGTTGGATATTATCAAGCTCGATACACTGGATTATTTCACAGAAATTTGTACTTCCAGCCCTTTGCTGCTGCCATTATTATTATGAAATGCTCCATTTTCTGTGTAAACCCACAGAGCGCACCTATTACACCCTTGGCCGCAAAAAAATCACGGTGATGTCATTGGTTTGCACCTTCCGGAGAGCGCAGAAAGTGAGCGAGAGACAGGGTCGATTGGAAGTACTTGAATGCCCTAAAAAATCCCCAACTTATTTGAGACGGTTCTTTCAGAGGTAAAGAATTCTTTTTGCGAGTGAGAGTTGTTAGAAAAAAAGAAGTATTTGGGCCATGGTCGCGTTATGCTGCTTCAACCGAATTTAGGTTATCTTGATCAGTTTCTAGAGTTTTGGGGTGAAAAAAAAAAGCTAGGGCAATTTTCTGAGGTAGTCTGTGCGAAGACGTGAGAGACCACACTTGCTGTTATGGACAACCAACCCGAGGTCTATCGAGGTATCTCGAGCTGGAAGGAGGTTGATGGCCGTGAGGCACGTGGTTCAAAATGGCTCCCTTATCGCTGCGGAACGCCCCCAAAATAGATACATTATAACGAACTGGGTGGTGGGTTCCATTGTGAGGCACGTGGTTCAAGATGGCTCCGTTATCCCTGCGGAATGCAGCCGGAATACATTATGGGTTCAATTGCGAGGCACAGGGTTCAAAATCGATTCCACACACGAAAATCCTTTCTATACCTCAAATCCCAGCATGTGAGGCCCTTCTTGGAGATCGGATGAATCTGACTACAACTGGGCCTGGGCATCGGCCGATCCCAAAGTGGATCGTGTGGCTGTGAGATTTGTCAGCATTTGTAGTTTTCGTTTGTATGCGCTCGTCGAAGTGCAGGATCGGGCTGGATTGAGCCTCAAAAATTAAGGCCCCACATCTTCAGACTGACAGGAGGTATTAGAACATATTCCTGGGAGAAATTTAGGAAATGTTGAGTATTGACCAAACACAACACAATTCAGCGGAAGATTGCGAGAGTGTGAGCCCAAATCTAAACAGTTTAAAAATTCCTCCCACGATAAGACAATTTGATATCCCTTATCTGCTTTGAGGATAACAGATCAGCGAAGTCGCTTGGCGCTGAGACGGTCCGACGCCGTCTCGTGAGACGCGCATTGTGACTGTGTGGCAGTGACGTCACCCGTCAATTGACGCGACCCGGCGCATCTCCCGACTTTCTCTCATTTTGGTGCACTTTGCTCTCCCATGGGACGCAAACTCACAGAAAAGCAAAAGGCTCACACTGCTTCACTGTCTACTAGCTGCTGGAAAGGCAAGCACGCAGCCAAAGAAAATATAATTCCTGCTCTCGCCAATGCACCTCGAGCGACGACAAGGGCCCCAAACTACGCGAAAACACTGGAGGGTACAGTTCTAAACCAGCAGAGACATATTCTAGTTCTCCAGCAATCCAACTCAGACTACCAATCCTCTAATGCTTCGCTCACAATGGAACTAGACATAGCTACTTCTCGCGTGCACACACTCGAGGTGGAGAATGCTGCGCTCACAGAGGGAATTTCGGGCATGCAGGACGAGCTATACAATGCCAAAGAGGTGATTTCTGCCCAGTCAGAACTGATACAGCAGGGAAAACAGCATATCAACCGTCTCATGCGAGACAAACTTGTACTCTCGAGTCGGATCACGTGTCTGAAACAGGAGATTTTGGAATCCATTCTCTGCGCACAGGAGTCTCGCAAAATGTCCAAAAAGGCAGCGCTTGACATCGAATATCTTCTCCACGCTGTTTCCCGCTTGAATTCACTTCAGACATCGCAAAAAGCTGCCTACGACGACCTCCACAAGGACTTACAGATGACACAAAAGCGCGAGAAGCGAGCGAAGAGCACCATTCGGGGACTGCGGAAAGAACTCCTTGCTAAATCGAAATGGACCGGCATGAAGGGACAAATGTTCAACTCCGACTATCGCAGGCTATACTGTACTGTATAATCTATACAACTCTCGACGTACAATTTCATTCAATACTTGGCATTGTCCACTTTTCGTGGTAAATCGTACGAAAGGAAGATCTTGTAGCTATATCACATAAATTATGCACTGGCCAAAAAAACAGATTTGCACAGCCCTCAGGATATATCTCTCCATAAGATTATTCACGTCTGTCTGAAACCTTTTAAACTCCGTTTTGGGGAAATCAGCTCTGACCTTTTGGACCATCAGCGTTACAACCGATCCGGGAACTAATGAGAACAGTCGAGATTTTTTTTTCGCGCAGTTCCCAAAAAGGAAATATCCGTCTCTTGCTCTCTTTCCCACTCTTATACCACTACCAAGGCCGCTGCGTAAAATTTTGAGCTCTAGCGAGCAGTTACATAATTGCCCTCGGCTGCCTCAACTACATTGAGACCGACCCGACAATGTCGTATAACAGGGCAGCAATCAGTGAAGCAAATGCGGCGCGAGCTCACACCTAGAAAGGCTCCAATTTAACCGATACAACATACCACACGATGCCTCAGTCTGTCGCGTTGAATAAAATATTTCATATCCTTGACCACCTTATACTTCATTCGGCAGAGGAGAACTGTACTCAGGCAGATTATAATTTTGTATGGACATCTGGGTACATACATGTACCCCCAGGTGCATTGAAACCAATCTGAGAAGGAGTTTCCTGACAGCGGATCTAAAATAGTTTTTAAAAAGAAGAAAATTGGGTAGGTAGGTAAGTAGGTAGGTATCATTTCATGCACAGCCCGAATCACAAAGGCGTGTTCCAGGGATTTTGCAGGTGTACAAAGCAAGGATAATTAGATTAGCTTCCCCCTGCCAACCGACCCAAAAGGTCCCAAGATGCTGGCGGTCCACATGTTACAGGAACTTGGGGCATCGAAGGTTGGTTTCGTTCTTTTGAGCTCATCAGGTGGGCCACACAGTCCACAACCAACCGATAACGGCACCAACATCAGGCAGACAATTTGGCAGATTGTTCCCTGTGATAACGGCCTGATAGGGGGCAAGACAACTGGCCAGGTTGTCCTGCCTACCATCAGGGGCAAGCGTTGTCGACTGGCCAGGCCACAGCTCAATCTGATCCCCCAGAACCCAAACCAAGGTTGCAACTTGCCAGCTTGCGACCTAGATCCCCCAGAACCCAAACAGAGGTTGCAACTTGCCAGGCTGCGACCTCAATCCCCCAGAACTCAAACAGAAGTCGCAACATGCTGGATTGCGACTTTTATCCCCACAACCCAAACAGAAGTCGCAACTTGCCAGGCTGCGACCTCAATCCCCCAGAACTCAAACAGAAGTTGCAACATGCTGGATTGCGACCTCAATCCCCCAGAACCCAAACAGAAGTTGCAACATGCTGGATTGCGACTTTTATCCCCCAGAACCCAAACAGAAGTCACAACTTGCCGGATTGCGACCTCGATCCCCCAGAACCCAAATTGCCCCTGAAAAATTAGAAGCCACCTGGCCTTGGCTTCTCTCAGAGAATTTCGACAAGAGAGAAAACCACCCTCTGCTAATCCTAATTCATGGCACATCATGTATGAACAGTATGAAAGCGGCTGATCAGACCTCAGTCAGGGACTGCCATGTGGCTTTGTGATTGAACAATATAACAGAGGGCCAAGCCGACGAAAACGAAGGGGGTAAAGAAAAACAAAGCTCAAAAGTGGGGGGGTTGTCGATATCGAGACCGATGGGTATTGCTTTTTCTGTGAAGAGTCAGTCAGCTGAATGTCGCTGGCTTGAAAGAGAGTGTGTGTGCTTAGCGGTTCAGCGATCTCACTGTGTACCTGCTGGATTGCATCATTGTCTTCAGGAGTCAGGGGGGTTAGAGAATACACAATGGTAATCTTTGGTAGTGGAGTGCAGTCAGGTGGCAGAGGCCAAATGGGCTTGCAGAGAATGGAGCGGCAGAGGCCAAATGGGCGTGCACAGAAGGAGGTGGCAGAGGCCAAATGGGCTTGCACAGGATGGGGTGGCAAAGGCCAAATGGGCTTGCACAGAAGGGGGTGGCAGAGGCCAAATGGGCTTGCACAGAAGGGGGTGGCAGAGGCCAAATGGGCTTGCACAGGATGGAGTGGCAGAGGCCAAATGGGCTTGCACAGGATGGAGTGGCAGAGGTCAAATGGGCATGCACAGAATGGGGTGGCAGAGGCCAAATGGGCTTGCACAGAATGGCACAGAAATCACAGCGCGAGATACTGAATTGTCCTCCAAAACCGAGCCTTTATATACGTTTTTGGACAGCCATTTTCCGGCCCCGCTGCGGGTTTCAGACATATTGGTCCCGTTGTTTGGAAGCGATCAATATTCGGGGCTTGGGGCAATACACAGTGTTCAAAGAAATTCATAGTAGGAAAAAATGGCCTTTCCAAGTCAAGGGTTGCACTAATGAAAGCCCGATGCAAGCTCTACGGTGGAGGATAAGCTCAAAACGTTCTGATGGACCAAAATGAGAAAGCATTCTCCAGAACCCAGTGTTGAACAAACAAACACACTGTCTCAAGTTCCCGATTTTCAGCTTGCTGCACCGAATGGTGGAATTTTTTGTTCTGCATTCAAATAAATTACGGTCGATGTGCCAACTTCAACTGTTCATCATTGGTTCAAGTTCAACTACATCATTATTTCAGGCTCTTAGTAATCCACCATTCGAGTCACCTACTCCTTAATAAAAGCAGCCACCACCAAAGAAATTATTGTCCTATGGCAGTGGTGTTCAGGAATCAGTGCCCGCGAGATGCAATTGAACACAATTACAATCAAAGGCCATACCGGCCATTTATTCCAAGGACTTGAATGAAATGATCTAAGAGCTGCTTTGTATATCTGATTTATTATTGGACAAGGCCGGGGACATGTATGCAGCAATTGGACCGGACTCTGTGAGTCTAGATCAGTGACTATTTTTTTGAATATCTCATTAGTGACACAAACTGAGATAGTTCCCTGGATGATATATGATACGCACGATAGTGCGTATCAGCATCTTTCTCTCAAAACCATTCTTTTTCTTGGTTATAAGGGCGGCAGTCGAGGTGTGACGTGACATGGGGGCGTCAATGTTCCCGATCGGGGGCGCCACATGGGCGGCAGGGCATCAAGTGGTGGCACTGGTGTCACTTTCACCGTGCCCTTCACATGTTTGAATCAGAGCAAGTCTGGCTCAACTCCCAGTGTTTGCGCTAAGTTGAACGGCTGAGCACAAATCAATTCTCCAGAAAACAATGATTAAGGGACACAGACATGAACCATGGTGAGACTGCAAAAAGTACTTATAAAATGACCCATTAAGATGTTAAACTGCCGTGAATGGCTGTTCAACCGCTGAACTGTTCTTGAACCACCACCAAACAACCGTGTTGAACCATCGAACCGGCATTGTTAAACTGTGTTTGAATGAGATCTGTTAAAGTGTCTCAACTGAAGTGTTCAACGCACCCGGAAAACCACGCCAAGCCTGTGGTCCTCTAAAGTTCGTCAGAGCTACTTTGACTCAGGACGACCCAGCCCCTGGGATTCTGATCAGATAAGTTCAGCACATAGGTTTTGAATGTTACTTGTATCTCGGCTTGGGAGGCATGGTGGGCGTGGTAGAGAAAGGTAAGAGCCTGTTCGGATACCGGATTCCGTTTCCGTTTCCTGTTTCCAATTGCCTAATGTGGTAGTCGTGGGAATATACCGATCCAAAGTGTGAGGGAGCGTGACAGCAAATTTTGACCACCGCGACGCGTCTCAAAATGCTTCCTCCAACACTGCGCTCCCTTCAGCTGCGGCTGGTTCTTGCTGCGGGATACTTCTGGCATATGATCCATATTGCCGTAGTTCTCCACGCGTCACCTCTATACTGGAAACAGCCCTACCACACGTCGGCTTTGAGCGGACGCGCCTGGGTCCAAGAACTAATTATTGGGCATCCTGATCGTATTAAATGCGAGCTGGGCATGAGGCTACATGTCTTCATTGCGCTACTGGCCCAGCTTCGAGGACTATCTGGATTAACCGATTCGAGACATGTTACTTTGGAAGAACAGGTCGCGATCTTCCTTTATACATGTGTAACTAGCCTGTCTATTCGCCATGTCGGGGAACACTTTCAACGGTCTAACGAGACCATTTCAAAGTAATTATTTCGATCTATCTCACAGGATGATTTTCCTCATGAAAATACAGATACTTCTGCCATGTCCTCATTGCTATCTCATCGACTCCATTCTACTCCCAACATGTTCGCCTCCCATTTGTGAATGACCCTATTCCCCAGTCCATTCTGTCCAATCCAAAGTTCTTTCCATTCTTCCGAGATGCGATTGGCTCTATGGACGGCACACATATCAATTGTGCACCATCGGCTGCTGACAGACAGGCGTCACGCAATCGCAAAAGTGGTGTATCCATGAACTGTCTGGCCTGTTGTACACAAGACATGTTGTTTTCCTACGTCCTCAGTGGGTGGGAGGGGTCAGCTGCCGACGCTACACTATTCCTGGATGCCCGAGTGCATGATCTGACGGTGCCCGAGGGAAAATACTACCTTGCGGATGCTGGATTCGGAAGTTGTGACACCGCACTCGTTCCTTATAGAGGCGAACGATACCACTTGGCTGAGACTGGCCGAGCAGGTGTTAGGTAGGTATCCTTCACCTGGAATGGTACAGCATTAATTATTGATAGGCCTGCAAACCCTCGAGAGCTATTCAATTTGCGCCATGCCCAACTCCGGAATGCTGTTGAGCGAATCTTCGGCGTGGTCAAGAATCGATGGGCCATTCTTACTCGACCACCGGAATACGACATGGACATACAGGCCCGCGTTCTGCCAGCCCTAGCTGCCCTACACAACTTCATCCTCAGGCACGACTCAGAAGAATGGGACGACATTCTCGACATGGAGGTCGAGGATCCTGCTCCCGGGGCACGTCGCGAGGAGGCGGATTTCGGTGTTCTTGCGGGAGGTGCAACTACGGCCCAGGGAAAAGCACGATCGGAGGCAAAACGAGACGCAATCGCCAATGCCATGTGGCAGAGTTACCAGACCTATCTGCGACAAATGCCTGTTGCGCACACCTGATGTCAATAAATTTGTTATTGAAGTGATTACTGTTGAATTAATTACGCTGCCAGTATAAAAATGTGTTGAACTAATTACTGCAGTAGAGTAGGGATATTAAACATCAAAACTATCAGGAAATAAAGACAAATACTTCGGGTGGAATGCGTAAACTCCAACTGCGCGCAACTCATCAAGGATCCATACAATTCGCATCTCTTCTTCATCATAGACTCCGTTGTATTCATCGACTTTGTGAATGTCACGTAACATGCGAACGAGTGCAGTGCGTTCCGAAGCCCCAACCACGTCTCATCCCGAATGCGCGCAATGGCAGCACTGTGACGCTGAGGGCTGGGTTGGAACAGCGGGGTCGAAGGGCCGGGGTTTGAAGGGACGGGATTCGAGGGAGTTGAGGTCGATGATGCAGTTGAAGCAGCAGGTGAACTCGAGCTGGATGCAAATATATCGCGAATACTGCCCATGATATCGTTGAATTCCGCTGCTGTTCTGTTGAGATCGACAAGGCCTTGCGCACCGGCAGTGATGCGTGGCTTTTTGCGATATACGGTCGATTGAGCGGCTGGACGCTTCTGTGCTCGTACAGACTGCGCGGGGGAGGAAGACTGGAAATCTTTCAGAGTTTGAACCAATTAATAAAATATTGCAACGGAACATACACCAGTCTCATTGTCGTCTTCAATATCAGCACCAAGGCCATCAGCTGTAGTACCGACCTCGACAGCGTCAGCGTCATCACCGCTAGTGCCGTCACGTGCGCCTTCGTCCTTCTCTCTCGATTCTTGCTCCAGTTCCCTGAGATCCCATTCTGGGCTCGACGAACGCTCAGCGGAGGTGCAGGAGCCCGAGCCCCAGCACGAAACACATTCCCTCCCTTTGCTTTGCTAGGCATCAAGGGTGCGAGGAGATCATAAAACGGCCAGCCCTTACTGCGAAAACGGGCGGCCTTCGGGTTCACAGCAACCCATGCGTCCCAGGCACCCTGGGATGCTGCGCTGATATTGGCACCATGCTCGTCGCTCCAGGAGAAGCCTGATACTCCTTTGATGTGGTTAACGAACCCCCAGTCCCGCCGAAGCTAGATTGTGCTTAGAACATGTGAAGAAAAGTGATCCAAAACTGACGCACTGCACGATACTTCTGCTTGCAAGATTTGCCCGACTTTGGCCCACCCTTGGTCCGAGTCGAGTTCACATGGATTGCGGCACCCCGAAACGTAACAACCTTGAAATTGGTACCGTCGCCAGCCGCCGCCTGGTGCTCAACATGGTACTCAATGAGCTTCTTCTCATCAGGCTGGAGCCATGCAGCTGAACCGGAAGCACTGAGATCACTGAGAGCAGGCGGCCCGGGGTTCTCTGAAGCATCCGTGGGTTCTTCCTGTGTAGGTTCCAATGACATTTAGGAGACAGACGCGCGTCGACGCGACGCGGAATGAAGTGAATGAAAAAAAAAGACACGTCAAGTCACAGCTGTCACTTTGATTGATTTCTCAGGACTACCACATTAGGCAATTGGAAACAGGAAACGGAAACAGAATCCGGTATCCGAACAGGCCCTAACGGGAGGGGGAAAAAAAAGCCAAGCCAAGCGCGACAATCACGGACGCGGAAGAACACGGAGCGCTTATGCAGGAAATAATGACAACAAATATATATATATATAAGACGCCCATTATGCAAAAAACGGATGACGAAAATGAGATTTACACCAGAAGTTGAAAATAGGGCGCCCTGAAAAACCCTTACCTAAAGCCTGTAAGGACCGGTACAGATGCCATCCGCGGACGAGATGCGTCACGTGCCGGAGCTTTCCTTTGCCTCAGATATTCCTAGGGCCGAGGGCGCCATCATATAAGCCTCAATTGTGATTCTCCCCCATTCTGCTAGAGTTCCCGAAATCCGTATGGCTGTGCAAAAGTTCTGGCAGTTGATGATCATCCCACGGCGGGACCATCAATTTCCTTATATGGGCCCAGCCCCGGTGAAAGGTGCGTAGATCGCCATGAGAGCGATGCTTCTTGATCTGATTGCTGCCACTCAATTCAGAGATGTTGTTCGGAGCATCATGCACGACCACTTCGACGCCGGTTTCACTTTGCGTTTCCCAGGGCACAAAAAAGCGCTGATACCACGCGTGGGTTTGTCTGCAATGGGGACCTTTCACGAGGTGTCTGCTGATGGGCACGAGAAATTGTCCGCACAAGCCCCACAGATGGGAGAACTCGGCCTACCTATGTATGAATACAAGGACAAATGGGCGGATTATCTTCTGATGTTGCGGCTCATTCCAAACTCGCGGACTGCTGCAGCAATAGGTCATTTATTCTTGGATTTTGTAGAGGAAACGGGCTGTATGTTTGCTCTATCTGACCAAAAATTTCTCTCGAATTGACGTCCATAATAGGCATTCCCCTCCAAATGACAACTGACACGGGCTCCGAGATCGGGTGGCAGTATGCCTTTCAATCAACTCTGAGGTTAGTCGCACGATTGATATTATCCAAATTAACCGGAACTCACAATATATGAAGGGAAGCCTTTGCCCCTAACATTGATCCTGAAGTATATGCTGCGTACATGGTTCTAAAAAGCGTCCACAACACCGTCATTGAGGGCTTTTGGCGCTGGCTCAAAACCAAGATGGGCTTGAACTTGAAGGCGATCATAATTCGTGGTAAGCAGGAGCATATATTCGACTCAAATGTTGCTTTTCATGTGTAATAAATCTCCTATCTCCTGATTTCCAAAAGCTCTGAACTCTTCTGTTAGGCCGCTCTTTTATTGGCTCTTTGTCCCCCACATTCAACATGAGTTGGATGAGTTTCGGGAATGGTGGAATGTGCACCGTGTCCGATTGCAGGCTGACAAGAACATGCCTTCCGGCCACATACCTGCTCACATCTTCGAGCATCCTTCTCATGTCGGGGGAATCGATTGTCGGATCTGCATACCCCAAGAGGCGGATGTGGAACTACGTGGGTATTTGACAGACGAGGTAGGATCAAGGGAGAGTCATCTTGGATGGCCAGGTGTAACAGTTGAATTCGAAGCATTGGACGCAGCTGCCTGGGCCCAGATCGGTAGTCCCATCATGTCACTTGATTCCGCATGGGATGTGTTTTCTCAGATGTCGGCCATTATCGAGCATTATTAGCATTGCAATCATTGTTTTTATGCACGTCTTATGCATGCAGCTGAATGTGTTCAAATTGGAAGGAATGAAAACAATGCTATGCAAGAAATAGATACATCCTCAGTCAATATGTAGGAAATGGTAAAATGGCTTGGTAAAAGCACCGCCTGGCAGACTCGAACCGGCACCGGCAGATCAAAATCGAACCTTGCCCGTCCCGCGTACCCAACACGTACACGTTGAAAATCGACCAGGCACCGCTCGAGCAGGCTTATGGCATACATGGAAGACGACCATCCTGGGAGCAGTCACCAGCTTGCTCGCCTGGGAGAAACAGTGGATTACGCGAGGCTTCAGAGTGGAGGACATATCTACTGAGCCGCCCATGTAGAAAGAAGTTGGCACTATGTAACTGGATCAATTTTCAACAAAGTTGTCGTGAAAATTACACCGCTACTGTTGTACAGTGACTGTGCAGTGGCCAAATCCGCTCGGGAATTCTTTTGATTTTTGATGCCTGGTATATGGCTGGAAAATCGGCTCCTTTCTGGGAAAGCTTTCCAAATGCAATTTAACGGCAGCTTGGTGTGCCGAGTTTCGCATCAAATCAGTAAATTGCCCCGTTTGCAGCCATTTCAACGGAGATTTTCACAGCACCTTGTTTGTGCGATAGCCAGGACAATTTCCATTAGACTGTCTCCTCAGATTTCCTTTTAGTGCGCCAGGTCCTTTCTGGGAAAGCTTTGTGCTCTCCATTCCGGTGCAAACAAATGTAATTTAACGGCGGCTTGGCGTGTATACGGAGCTGCCCGAGGTTCAGGGAAAATCTTCAACGGCCTAGGAATTTTTCCGAGAACTTCTGTCCCGTCGCGAGATTACCCTACTCCTGGGTAAACTCGCGTACGACGTCCTCAAAATTTATGACAGCGCACCGATGCTTTGTGTCAATCCGCCAACGGATGCAAGTTCGTGATCCTGGATGCCCTGCCGGTTCCAATTGAGGACATGAAGGGCCATTTCTCGGCCAATACCTGTCCGATTAGCTTGGGTCCAGGTGAATCTGGAAGCTGAAATTGAAGGGAATGGGGTCATGCACTCTCAAAATGAAACAACATCAATCCACACCCGCAGGAATGGAATTACCACTCTGCGCTGAAAATTCAATACTACGAGATTGCCTTGAGGCAAATTCAAAGGGTGCGGGGGTTGACCGGTTTGCTCGAATATTCCCTTGCAAATGAGTCCTGAACCGTTCAAGAGTCCGTGAGGTTCCCGGGTCAGGTTAGGCCATTTTGAAACCTCCCGAACCTCTACTCTACCCAGGGCGGTCCAAAGGTATGGAAAGATATGGTTGATAAGTTGCTCCGGCATACTTTTCAGTGGGAAAAATGCAAGTTTCAACAAAAGCAACCCTTGAGAGTGTATATTGAGTGCCCTGAAAATATCTAAGCCAGATTCAGTGGTATTTATTTAGATGACTTTTATTTAGGAAGTATCACTTATTGTCCAGACTGACCAGGCTCCATTCAGTGTGGCTGAGTATCGTAATAGCATCCATATATGTAGCTTTAATCAATGTCAATGTCACTTTTCAGACTCAAGTGGCCTCAAATGAATGCGAAAACCTCAGAGGTATACCTCCAAGGTCCTTTGAGAGGTCTGTAAAGGTATACCTTCGAGGTTTTGGAGGGCTTGAGGGCCCTTGCTGGCGCAGTCACGAGGCCCCGAATCACTATGGTCACGTCGTGACCGGTACCAAAGTGTTATCTCCCACCGGGCCTCCGGAAAGGTTGATATTGCATCTGAGGGGAATCTGAATAGACCAAATGACCGGAATGATCAGGGCTAACGATGGCTGGTACAGTGAGAGCAATACATTCACGTGTTTGAAAATGTAATTGGGGCTCCTCAATGAGTATTATAATATCCATGAAGTAGGAGCTGAGGCATGCCCCGGATGGTCAACAGCCAGCATGAACTTTCTTGCCATCATTTTTGGCAGTCGAGATATCAATTTGGCAGATATGTCTTTATCGTTCAGTCCATTGTGCCGGCTACAGAACAGCTATGCCTCTAAAATTTTGTATAGGCACTCTTACGAAAATCACTTAAAGTTCATGCTATAATTTTGTTTGAAGGAATTCGGCCCAGAATAGACATAAAATGGGGGGTGCACATTTATTTTTGTGACACACTGTAACAAGAGGGGCAGCTGACTCCACAAGAGTATTTTGCTTTGCCCTCATTCAAAAGTGGAATTGGTATATATTTCTCGTTGCAATCAAGTTTGTGGGCATGGAATGAGTACTCTGAGAGACCCAAAAACTTGTAACCCTGGAAATGGTGCCCTTTCGAAGTTGCGCCAAACCAGTGTTGTAAGTTCTAATCCCGTGAGGGAGCTTGAGGTGAAACATGGGAAGGTGGGTCGGAGATGATGCTCTGGCTTTCATAAGTTTGCTGGCCGCTTCCAGAAACACGGCAAAATAAAGAACTTTTTTTTCTGTGTCTGGCCCTGCTTTCTCACACTGTTGCATGCTTGCTGTAGGAGTGGAATGCGCACCGATCTTTTGGCTGAATCGACTGCGTGCACATTGAGAGGGTTTTCAGTATAAATTTTAGGCAAATTAACTGCCGCCGAAGCAAGTTGCACAATATTTTCTGTGTTTGGCCTTGCTTTCTCACAATTTTGGCTGTGGGAGCCACAGGAATAGAATGCCCACCGATGTTTTAACCGAATTAACGGCGTGAACGCTAAGAAAATTTCCAGCATAAATTTCAGGCAGATTAACTGCCGCCGAAGCAAGTTGCACAATATTTTCCGTGTTTAGCCCTGCTTTCTCACCATTTTGCCCATGCGAGCCGCAGGAGTGAAATGCCCACCAATGTTTTAGCGGAATTGGCGACATGAACGCTGAGAGCATTAAAAAGCCGAGTTTGGCATTCCAATTGTTTGGTTAACAATTTATCCTTGCAAGCCTTCGGCTGCAACGAGGAAAGCAAAGGAACCAAATCCCAAGAGACAGTTTTACTTGAAATTGCAGTTTTCAAATGTTCTGTGTGTGCTTGCGCCCAATGTACTTACTTGAATCAGGAACCAGAAAATAGAGAGGTTGCGCAAAAACCGCATGAGCCGCATGCGGCTTTTGGCCATTGCGCAGAGCCGCGCACTTTTCTTGCGTCTTCTTGGTTCTTTTCATGCTCAATATCATCCATTGTCCCTCTAAGCTTTGTATTCCAGTACCATGCGTGAGATGTGCAAGCGTGGGAAGCTGTATTTCTGACGCATCGCTCCAACATCACCCGAACTCCACTTCCTTTTCTCACACTCTCGAGTCCAGCACGTGCCAAGGGCAATGCCGAGAAAGCTCCCTCACCTCCAAGCACCCGTCCACCCTCTCAGGCAGCCCTTCATTGGAATAGCTGGTTGATATCCCTCAGAATCCACTTTTTTCCACCAATGCAATTTATATCAGTTTGTATCAGGCTTCACAGCTACAGAACCGTGAGCAAGCATTCTATAATGACAAGAAACCGAAGGTAATCCTCAGCCACAACGTGTCCTCGCTCACTAACCCTTTTAGTCTCCGGGTTCTCGCTTGTTTTGGAATGTTTTCAGAGAATTGTGGGTAGCTCAACCAGTTCTTCACCGATTTGAATGAAATGTAGATAGATATGTCTGGATCATTCATTAGTCCTGTTTCAAGCTCAGGTGTCCGATCAGAGTAAAAAGCTTATTACATAATCACGAAATGAGCCCATTGCTCGATGCCAAGTGCCCCAGAAACAAAATAATCATAATGATAGACATCTTCTGTGATTGCCCAAATTTATTTGGATTTTTTGAGTACCATTTGACGTTGCTGTGGAAGAGTTTAAGTTGATGGGTAAACATCATATTCATGTCACGTCGTCTTGAGCCATGTGCTGAAACCCTAATTCAAGGATGTTTTGGGCAATTCCTAAGACGCAGATCGGCGCGGATATGCACTAATAGTGAGTCTGCACTGAAAGAAAATGAGAAAAATGCTTTGCACTGTCAAAACGGCGAGAATACAAGGAAATTCAAACTCCGATGATTATGTAACAAGGTTTTTACTCTGATCGGACCCCCGCGCTTACTAACAGACTTCAACAAACGGAGGTACGACGTCGAATATTGTTGAAGCGTCTGTCTAGGAGAGACTAATCATTCATGCACTGATAGGAAGGATTCTATTAAAATATTGTGTATTAGGCAATCTGTACTTTTGGGCTGTTTTCGCGGCGAATGCCATCTAGCATACCCAGAACATATTCCAGTGATCTAATATTTTGAGAAGGACAACATGTAGACCTGAGGAAACATGCAATAGAGCCAGAATCATATGGAATCCCTAGATAAATGTACTCCTTACAATATCTCTGAATGTCAAAACTGTCAAATGTATTCAATGGAGCTAGAGGGACTGTAACAAAATTATCTGTACTTATGGCTCTATCCCATGTTTTCTCAGGTATACATGTTGTTCCTCTCAAAATATTAGGTCACTGAGACATGTTCTGGGCATGCTAGATGGCATTCGGCGCGAAAACAGCCCAAAAACACAGATTACCTAATACATAATATTTTAATGGAATCCTTTCTATCACTATTGTGCATGAATTATCCCGACATATCTACCTACATTGCATTCAATTCGGTCAAGAACTGGTTGAGCTACCCACAATTCTCTGAAAGCATTCCAAACAAGAAATTTTCGGTCCAGTCCAAGGTTCAGGACCCGAATACGACTGAGGTGAGATTTAGCTTCACATCCCATTTACCTGAAACTTACTTTCCTCTTAGCTTATTTGAATGCTTAACAGTTTGGGCTTTTACAAGCCCAACAAGCTGATAAGTCACAAGTAAATAAGTTTGTCCCGATTTCCGACAAGCTCAAATTTCCAATATATACAAGAGCGCGGTGGGGCGCATTGCGCCCCACCACTTCGATGAAGAGCTTTGCCGCGGCAAACTTCTGTTATCTCATGACACGAGTTTGTTTGAAGGAGGTGATTGTGCGGGTGAGTGCCGAAGGTGATCCGATGGCAGCCGGCTTGTCTGAAAGTTGAATTCACAGCAACAGAGGAATAAATAAAGGAAGTGACAGAATCAACAGAGATTTAAAGTAGCCTAAGCAGCGAGCCAACAGTTAAACTTTTAAGAATACATCGGGGAATGAATATTGGCAAGGGATCCGAGGAGCGGAGCTTGCGGAGTTTAAAAAGGCTTCGGACAGACGAACAGACACACGTAATTTTATAAAGAGGGTGATAAATATATTATTAAGGGTGGCCCCAGTCTTTTCAGGGCAATTTGGTGACCTTTTTCTTTCAAGTTCCGACTTGTGTGCTTGTCAGCTGGCCGACACGCAGAAAAGTTCAAACAAGCTCAAACAAGTCACAAGTTATTTGTCAGTAAGCTGACATGCAGAACTCTAAGTGTGGTAGTGCTCTGGCGCTGTATTAAGACAATCACCTGCGACAGGTTTTGGCCTGAACCACCGAGTGCATATCGATACCTATTTTTCACCCCGCATGCCTGTGTCAACCCAAAGTCCGACCTTTTCTTCGGCGCGCGACTCCCACAACACACAGTGCTCCCAATCCCCTGCAAAATGTTTCCCCAGCACCACTAGAGTACGGTGCTGCTTATAATGCATATTAGTAAACATGTTTATAAACAGGTGTTTATAAACCCTGCGTGTGATTCAACGTGACAGCAAATAACTCTACTCACGCGACGCGTAAAGATGCGCTCTATGCTGCCGGCGTCTGTGCAGGCCATACGGATGAGGCTCATCCTTGCAGCTGCCTACTTCTGGCACATTATTCATCTTGCAGCCGTCCTCTATCCCACTCCGCTATACTGGAAACAGGACTATCATACCTCTGCCTTGAGCGGAAAGGCTTGGGTCGATGAGCTGATTGTAGGACATCCGGACAGGATTAACTCGGAGCTTGGAATGAGAGTACATGTCTTTCTCAGTCTTGTGGCCCAACTTCAGCTTCGGACGGGATTGACGGACTCGCGGCATATCACGCTCGAAGAACAGGTGGCAGTATACCTGTGCGACTGGACTGTCCATTCGCCACGTTGGCGAGCGTTTCCAACGCTCCAACAAGACTATATCAAAGTAACTTTCATCTTCCCTTTAACTGAATTCATCTAACATTTGTCAAGGTACTTTCGGCGAGTTCTATTCGCATTTTACAACCACTACGTACGGCTTCCATTACCGAACGACCCCATCCTGGAGCCCATCCGATCCAATCCCAAGTTCTACCTCTTTTTTGAGGATCCCGTTGGATCGATGGATGGCACCCACATCAACTCTTGCCCATCTGCACAGATCGACATGCATCTCGCAATCGAAACGGAGGAGGATCCATGAATTGTCTGGCATGCTGCTCACAGGATATGCTTTTTCAATACATCCTCAGTGGTTGGGAAGGGTCCATGGACGATACAGCACTCTTCATTGATGCTCGTTTGCATGATCTTGCTGTTCCTCCGGGAAATTATTATTTGGCAGATGCTGGCTTTGGAAGCTACGACGTGACCCTTGTTCACATCCGTTTTGTGTGTTACCATCTAGCGGAATAGGGCCGTTCTGGTGTTTGGTATGCACTCGCTTCGTCTTTGTCCTTGTTCGCACAAGCAATAATTAATTTATCACAGGCCTATAAATTCTCAAGAGCTTTCCAATCTCCGTCATGCATCTGCCCGAAACGTGGTTGAGCACATATTCTGTGTGCTCAAAGGCAAATGGGGCATTCTTCCCCGCCCCCCAGAGTACATACAGCATGGATATTCAAACTCGTGTTCCGCCAGCAATGGCCGCACTCAGCAATTTCATTCCTAAAAACGACGCTTAAGAATGGCTTGGACAGAACGACGATGTCAGCGAGCTAGCGACAGGCCCTGCTGATGAGACTGAAAAGGCATGTTCGGAGGCACAGCGTTATGAGATTGTAGAGGCGGTGTGGGAGAGTTATCAGGCATTGCTGCAGGAGCGGGGCGAAGATTATTTAGAGGACTAATAAGCACTCACTGCGTTGAAGGCTGCCGTAGAACGGCAAATGCGGAGGCGTTGCTACCCAAGCGCTCCACTCTGAAAGCCCATGAAGTATTCCAGTTGGTTCCCCCGGACTTTGCAGCAATTATCTAGCAAATGTATGTTGAAATTGGATGACCCCCAGTTCCACGGCAGAGCTGTTGGGATATACTGTATATCTCCAGCTCCTCAACTGCTTCCACACACTTGGCGACATGTACAACATACCGACAGACATCGATGCAACATGGGGCTATGCCCTCGCCTTGGCACGCGACGACTATGCGAAAGAAATTGAATTGTTGCCAAATTTGCGAATACGCAGTTGTGACTCGTAGGGCTTCGACCCGTCCCCGTCACTGACGGGTACGGGTCCCGTCGCGACGTGTCGGTACCCGTCCGACACGAGATAAGATTGTCTTCTCTGACGGACGGGTACCGGACGGGCGGGCCCGTCAACGGGTGCACCCGTACCCGTCCGTCGACGGGTTGACGGGTCCCGCAGGATGACCACCGAAATTCGCCATTCCTGCACGCTACTGAGCCCCGGAGACTTGCAGCACGGTCTCTGAGAGTGAACCGGAGGATTATTTCACCGTTGCCAGCATTCCCGAGCCGTTTGAAGGCACAATTTGATGGTGCTTTTATACCCGCAGCTACAATTTCCCTAAATAGCATCTGCTCGCGCGATTCTATGCACCACCGGTAAGTCTAGGCTCCATCTTATGGGATATAGTGCTAATACTCACATACCTCTGCAGTCGCGTCTCTCGGGGAAAAATTTCCAGTTAAGAGTGGATGGGAGTTTCCGGAGCGCAAGCTTATGTAGAGTTGAGACAATATCTTGAATATTTGTCAAAGCACGCTTGTGAGTGGCACGAGAGGCGTCTACGAAACCCCTTTTAGTTCTCTATAGATGTTTAGCTTCCACACACGTCTTTCTCGCCATACTAGAGGGCGAAAGACACCAAAATTTAAATATAAAATTAAAGTCACCCGTTGACGGCCGTAACGGGTATGACGGCCGGCACCCGTCCGTCAGGACCTCTTGCCTTGCACCCTGACGGACGGGTGAGCCCCGTCCGTTGCAAATAACGGCCGTCTTTCGACCCGGCCGTCTGACGGGACGGACGGGTCGAAGCCCTAGTGACTCGGTGATCAGCCCAGGCAGATTTCATTATATGCCTGGTGAGAATAATGGCGGCGGACTTGATGAGTTATTGGCTCTTCGAGGTCATTTTCCATTCATAAATATGTTCTAGATTCACAACAATCTGCCCGCCTGGATGAGATGTTGAACGAGGGCGAACCTCAAGTGGGAATATGATGATGATCCCCAGATTTTTTCCTGCTTCTCCGACGAGTTCACTGGGCCAGATGAAGTGGATAAGTGGTAGCTGAAGTTGGCTGTAGTTCATTTATGTCGAGTTTATTCAAGATTAACTTGAGCTTAACTATGGAACCAATCAAGTACAATATATCCACTTCCGTTCTAGGCGCGCACTCCGGGGGCCTGATCATCGGCAAGCACGGCCATCCGCCATCACGCTGTCGGCAATCTCGCTAATCAGCGTGGTGCTCTTGGTTTCCATAGAAATGAGTCCGAAGTTGAGCATTTATGAAATATTCTTTATTTTGATGCCACAAGCTTCCTTCATGCAAGCCAGAGTGCCATCGTCATGGATGCTATATTGGGCCAGATAAATGAAATCCAGGATGGCACGACGAGCAGTTATTCCCTGGGAGGGGATTCGGCGCCACAAACATTGAGACAAACAACGCGTTCTGCTCTTCCTCTCGACCCCGCTCGCTCCTTCTTCAAATGGACCTCCACCACAGGCTTTCCTGTGGCTCTCTCATTGCACCCTACCACCTTGACCATCGGACTTCACGACTGTCACAAGACTTTTCCTACGTTAAGGTACAGTAGAATGTGTTCCCTGGGATTGGAAATAAGCACTATGTATGTTTGTACTCACTAATGAAACTGCTCTGGCCATTTCTGCTGCTGTGTGTGAAATTATCCCTGTGAGTTCCAGACGCCTTCATTCCACATCTGAGGCATCGTACTAGGGTCTGGGACCCGCAACCAACACACAAGACTTCGCACAATCAAGAAATCCATGATTATCAAACTGTGTCTCGGATTTTTCTCCTGACCCAAGCATACTCCCAGCAAAATTACCAACCACATCGAGTAGAAGCTCCACGCAGTTGGGCTCTGCGTGGAGCTCTGCAACTAATCGATGGGGGCGGCCAATTTGCAGGGAGTTTGCGTAGTATGAGCGTATTCCGAAGTGCTTGGCAGTGCGTCGCCGCTTGCTGCGTCTGCGACCAACAGTTAAAACGCATGGAGGGGAGCCGGGAAGCAGTCTGCGGGTTTGATTAATGTGAGCGGCAGACCGTGCGAGAGACTAAAACATCGATCTTGACGCACCTTACGGTCAAGATAGCAAGTCGCATACTTTGAGCGCGTGGGTATGCTAAGGTGGCTAATTGCGCACGACGGATTGAGGGCAACAAACGAGAAATAACGAGGCTGATCACAAAAACTCACAAGGTCTTGATGCCAATTGTGTTGAGGATGGCAGTGATATCAGCAGATGTGATTTAATTTTGACACAAGTTGTTAAGCTGGAAAATTTAAATTTTGGGCACAAGTTGCTGTGGAAATAAATTAAATTTTAACACAAGTTGCTGAACAAGGATTAATCCCAAGCCAAGTTACACCTAATGTCGGAACCGAAGGCGCGGACAATTCTTTTCTGTTTTGGGGTGTTTTCAGAGAATTCCAAATATCTCCGCCAGTTCTTCGCCGATTGGGATGAAATGTAGGTGGATATGTAAGGCTAATTCATGTGGAATTAGTGACAGAGAGGATTTTATGAAAATATTATGTATTAGATAATGTATGTTTTCAGTCTGTTTTTGCCCAAGATGTCATTTAGTAAGACCAGAAGATGTCCCAAGGGCCTAATATTCTGGGAGGATCAACATACATACATTTTGTGGGACGTGACAGAGCCAGAAAGAAGGATAATCTGGTCACACTCCCTCCAGCTGCATTGGACACATTCGGTGATTTCGACACTGGGAGATATTTGGAAGAATTCTGATTATCTGGAGTTTTCGTCAAATTTCGGCTCTGTCACATCCTTGCTAAGTTACATATGTTGTCCCTGACACAATCATAGGTCACTCGGACATTTTGTGGGCCTGCTAAACAGTATTCAGTGCGAAAACGGCCCAAAAATTTAAATTATCTGATACCTAATATTTTCACAAATTCCTCTGCCACTAATTGCGCATGGAATAGCCGAGTAGATCTATCTGGTTTTTATGGGAATCGGTACAGAATTGACTGAGATAAAAGGAATTCTTCGAAAACATTCCCAAACAGAAAATTTTCGAAGAATTGTTTGTAACTCGATTAGTTCTGCACCGATTTGGATGAAACCTAGGTATGTTTGATGGGCTAATTTATGCGCAATTAGTGACAGGAAGCGATTCATGAAAATATTATGTATTAGGTAATTTATGTTTTCGGACCATTTTCGTGCCGAATGTGGTCTAGCATGTCCAGAACATGTTCCAGTGACCTAATATTTTGGGAGGGACTACATATATACTTGATTAAACACGTGATAGAGCCAGAAGTATAGATGATTTAGTTACAGTCCTTGTAGCTCTGTTAGATACATCTGGCAGGTTTGGCATTCAGAAAAATTGTAAGGATTACATTTATCTTGCGATTTCATATGATTCTGGCTCTATCACATGTTTTACTAAGTATATATGTTGCTCCTCCCAAAATATCAGGTCACTGGGACATGTTCTGGGCATGCTAGACCACATTTGGTACGAAAGTGGTCCGAAAACATAAATTACCTAATACATAATATTTTCATAAATCGCTTTCTATGACTAATTGCGCATAAATTAGCCCATCAAACATACCTAGGTTTCATCCAAATCGGTGCAGAACTAATCGAGTTACAAACAATTCTTCGAAAACGTACCAAAACAAGAAAATTTAGTTCGCGCCTTCGGTTCCGACATTGGCTGTAAAAGGAAACAACCCCAGCAGTGGGATTCAAACCGCCGACCTCCGCGAGAAGGCCAAATGATGCAGCAAACATGGGGGATACCATTAAACTAACTGGCTGTTGAAGGGATGCAAAGTGGTGCCATCATAGCACTAAACTCCTTACGGAAACGAACACTCGGGGAAGGCCTGGCCAGCAGGGCGAGAATACATCTTTAACAAAGAAGAAACACAGAGCTGGAATCAGTTACAATTGGGGCAAAATGAAAGGTTAGAGATGAGTCAGTAGACCTGATCTAATGGCGATAGTTGTAGATACTGTAATGCCCTGATAGTGTTGCGGTAGGTGCAGTTGTTGTGACGATATCGGATGAAGTTCTGAACATGGTATTATCTAAGCAGTTTCTGGGTTGATCCTGGCTGGAAGGATTAGGGCAGTAGAACACTTGATTCTCGCTGAAAGATCTCTTCTATTTTATATCGTGAACACGACCAAATATTTTAAGATATTTTCGGTATGTATTAGTTGCGATACAGAGGAAGAATGCCCGCTGGTACAGCCACTCTTTTACGTCTGCACAGCCACAACGTAATGTCACGCGTGACCAAAGTTCCGGGCGTGGGTTGTGCCACCCATCATTTTTGAATTTTTTACATAAAAAGGATTTGTGCATTATCTGTTTCATTTCTTAGAAACAAGATGTAGGCACCCGTGTCTTCGCCACGGACAGTCAGACACGGCTTTGTCCCAGTTCCGTACAGACACGGCGGACTCCAAGCCCTCCGGCGCCGCACTGCCGCTCGCAAACGCTCGCAGCGCGCGGCGCCTCGGGGTTCCCCTACACTAGGTTCGGATCAAGCCGCCGTTCTCAGCACATGACATCCACGTGCTTCGCAGGGGATTCTGAGAAGGGGCTTGTGCCAAGATCAAGAAAAAGGGCAATGTGTTCTTCGCGCTCTGCTGCCTCAGGAAGCGCGTATAACTTTTAGGCCCATTAATAACTATTGTAGGCAGTAAGTCCAAGAGTGTTTCTGTCTACTCAGATTTTGTTTCAAGTACCATACCATCTCACAAAGGCGCCGGCATTCCTGCCTTTCGCCCGATAGTAGCGGCTTCCAAGATCTCGAATAGAATGTGCTCTTGTATAGATATAATAAATCTGAAGATACAGATTTGTAGAGTGAATGTTCGCATTGCTCTCACCATTTTACTCCGAGTGAATCGAGCCCCAACTGAATTTTTGGAGGGAGGTACAAAATCGGCCGAATTTGGCAAGAATTGATCATCACCGCCTCGCGTCTCCTTTTCATCCCCTGTCTTTTCGGACCCTACTCTCAGGTAGTTTGGCACCCAAACATGCCATCCAGACCCGAAAACACGCCCAGGACACCTCAGACACCCCGCCGCCGCCCATTTTCCCCTATTCCACCACGGTCACCCGGCACTCCTCGACGGCGCGTACCTCCGCGCTCGACGCGCCTTCAGGGCATCAAGGAGTGGAAATACACCGTCGATGAGACCCGGGCAATGGTCATCGACAAGCTAAAGCTTAACTACACGCCAGATGACTGGCAAATTCACCTTATCATCCGGATTCTGCGCGGATATGACTCCATCTTCCTTGCCGGCACTGGCTATGGAAAAGTCTGATTTTCGAGGCAGTAGCCGTTCTGGGGGAAAGAAGAAAGTCACTATCATTGTATGCCCTCTGAAAGCTCTAGAGGCAGACCAGGCACGCACATTTTTATGAAAATTTGCTTGATACTGAAGTCTGCTTCTGCCGCTTTGCAGGTAAAGCAAGCTGGTGAAAAAGGTATCAGCGCGATTGAGATCAACGAAGACAACACAGACGATCCCACCGTATGGAGGAAAGTCGAGAAGAGCGCCCAACTCGTCTATATATCCCCGAGATGGCACTTTCTGACCGTTTCGGGAGATTGTGGATGGACGCAAAGTTTCGGAGCCGAGTAAATGCCCTTATCGTCGACGAGGCTCACTGCATTGACGAATGGGGCGAGGAGTTTCGCCCAATGTACCGGCAGCTTCACCGTCTTCGCAGCTTCACCGGCCAGGAAGTCCCGTTCGTTGCTTGTACAGCGACATGCGCCACCAGTACCTTTAATATTATCTGGAGCTCTCTCGGCTTTGGGCACCGACCTTTCTGGGGTTTAGATGCAGGCTCAGATCGCGCCAATCTGTTCTTCCTCACTCGGACCCTCACCAATGCCCACAATCCCATTCTCGACGTCCTAAATATCTTACCGACCGATCTTGATGACAAATCTGATCCCTCTTCCATCCCGAAAATATTGACGTACCACAGCTCTGTGGCCGGCACCACCAAAGCAAAAGCTGAATGGAGACGCGCCCTACCCGCGCATTTACGCAGCTGTGTTGTTTCGTACTCAGCCGACATCTCCGAGGCCGCGAAGAAAGACATTTGGGAGGGATTTCTATCTGGCCGCTACCGGATTCTGTGTGCAACAGATGCAGCCGGGATGGGTTGTAATGTACCGGACGTCGAATATTCGATTGTATTCGAGTGCCCGAGGTCTCTTGCAATCCTGGTACAGCGCTGGGGTCGTGCCGGGCGCAGTCGCAAGGGGATTGGGACATGCATGTTCTTCGTGCAGCCCTGGGCATATAGGCCAGCCCCTCCAGAAGTCGGACTTGCTGTTCAGCGGCTGAAGGGAAAAGAGAAGATTGTGATTGAATTACAGTCCCATGCAACGGCGCGAGGGAAGTTAGAGCCGAACTCGAAGCGTTCATCAATTCGGGTGCATCCTCGGAAGGCAAGTGCTTCCCAATCGTTTTCTTTACGAGACATTGATCCTCGGCACTGCAGCGTGCTCCCACGTCTTTCTCGCGAAGCTCTTTCGTCCGGACACGGGTCTAGATGTATACACGAGCTTGACAGATCCCATCGCATTCAAGTCCGGGCCAGTCTCTAGCAGCTCTGCCCATGAACTGAGCTGGACGGTTCTCGACCTCAAACGCACTCCTCCACCTGAGCGCTGCTGCATTCACTGCAACCCGCACTCGTCTGACTGGTGCAAACCCTCTGATTCTCGCGATCCGCGTATTCTCAAGTACGCGTCCGAGTTTATCCACTCTCTTCCGCCTCCACCCTCCCGCCCCTCATCTCCTGCCTCTGTTATTTCGGACTCGGGCACTGTGGCGTCGCAAAATTCAGCGGATTTCGAGCCTGTTAGGGGCAAGCAGACTGTCTCGAAGGAGGACAAGGCTGTGCTTCGCGAGCTGTTAATCATCTGGCGAAAGGATCGGCATTTTCGCAAGGGGAATAGTCCTTATATTCCCTGCGAAGTCATCCTTCCCCCAAAGCGGTTAGAAAAGTTGGTGTCGTCCGCTGCTTCCTTTCTGAAATATGCCGTTGTCGAGCCGAAGCATATTTTGCAACGGATGGACGGAATATCGAAGAAGGGCGATCGGTTTGTGAGGTCGGGACGTGATCGGGCGCATATGCGGATGGATTGGAAGGACTAGCGTGTGAAGAGCCACCATGACGCCATACTCCTAAATCGACCAAGCCCCAGTAGGGGAATGACCGCGGCGCGGAAAAAGGCCTGGTCGCGGACGTTGGAGCGGTTGGTAAGTTCTGGGAGAGCGTCGGACCCATCGATTTCGATAAAGCCATTATTAGTAAAATGCGTATGCCGTCCGCCTCGGCTCTCCGCTTCGTTGAACGTCTCCCTGCTGTACAGTCTCGCTCGTTCCGTAGCTTAGTAACTCATAGTTTAAGAGTGGCAGTCCATTGGGAACGAATATCCGAAATTGAACAAATTTATTACGCGGAAATGTTGAACAAAAAGTTTTTCGCTGACCTGAAAAAGTTTGGCGCGGGGGTCCAACTTTGTTTTTCGTGGATCACTGATTCGCGCACTAAATAAAGTGGCTGATAGGCCCGTCTGTTTTTAGCGCGGCGGGCGTAAAAAGCCCTATTTTTATAGCGCGGACGCCGAAATCCCCGATATCTTTTGCGCGGGAATAAAAGTGCATCCGGACCGCCATAGTAAGGCACTGCATGCCCAAATACAGAAAATAATATTAAACAACTGGAGTCGCTGGTGGTTAAATTTTTTGTGTGTTTCCCTGAGTATTAATTTCCCGTTGATGAATTTGATTTGAACGGGGAATCGGTATCCATTTTATTTTTGAATGATGGAAAAGTAAAATATTCTTATGGACCGGAAGCGCAGGAGTGGCTGTGTGATGCCGGCCCAATCCGGCAGTCGGAGAACTTCTAATTACCTCCTAGCCGCCTCGCTCACTCACATTCTCGCCCAGTCGATCCCTTCATAAATTCGCGTTAAATTGCCCCTAATCGCCAGGTTTACCATTGACTTCCTGGCCAGCATCTCTCCTCTATAAAAGAGGACCGGGTCCTCAGGAGAACTCAACGCTCCTCGCCTTAGCAGCACCCTCGCGCTCATCCGTTTTTCTGGGACCCGCCCTCCCGCATTCTCCTTTGTCTCATTAGTAAATTCGGTCGTAATTACACGAAGATATGCATATAGTCATACGCTTATGTTTCTGGTTATATGCCAGATCGCCGTGAGATCGTCCAGGAGGAAAGGCTGTTACGCACTTGGGACAGGTTCAGGGGACACGCCGTGGCATCTATCTCATAGTCGGCACAAGCACCAGACATGATGTGATGGAAGAGAGCATGGCGGCATTTACTTAAAGTCCTATTATTATAGGGTATGGCATGGAGCTCGAGAACGTTTTTTTAGAGTGGGTAGATACATCCGCATAAAATACAGAGATGCGCGAACACGTAGAATGATGACCAACAAAAATGTCGCGAAGAATGTTAAGAGAACTGGTGGGGGGCTCGGATGGGATCGTTGTCTTGGACGAAGACGCCACTGAGCCCGGACCACAATCTGTATCGAGGTTGATTAGCCCGCGGCGGTCAGGACAGCGACAAATGAACATACCTGGGTGCGCATAAACAGCATCTGTCCCCAGGGGGGCGCTGGAAGATGAAGGGGCGGAGCCACATAATGAAATGAGAAATTGCCTTACCTTCGGGATATGTGCGGAAGTCGAGGGCACCGGACGACAGGTAGAAGCGAGCAGTTCCGAAAGAAGTGAAGCAAAGAGGGAGTCAATCGCGACCAAGAACAAGATCAAAGGCGGATACAGGCAGGTGCATGCGGAGGGAGCAGACAGAATCGGCGGTGTCATGATATGGAAGGTATAGGCGGCCAGATATGAGTGAATTAGTGGTGGACACCCCAGAAGTCAAGACCCAGTCAAGGCACACAACGGGCCTCTCGAGATCCGGATCGAACGTTGTGGAGCGGGATATTGCAGAAGGTCGCGGGCGGGGCATTGGCATGATGGGAGAGAGCAAAGAAAAGTGGCCACGTCAGCTCATCAGGGCCTGTCAGGGCCTCTGCATTTTTTGGCAACAAATACTGTAGACTTTTGACCAAAGGTTCACGCCATTTGAATGCACCTCTATTGTGTCAGGTCACACTTTTCAAAATGCTAGCCCTTTGAATGCACCTCTATTGCGTCAGGTCATGCTTTTCACAATGCCTGACATTTGAACACACCAGACGATGTAGGAGCGCCCTGGGCGGGTCGTGCACGCTCGCTTGCACTTGGACTTTTCTCCGGGGACAAGGAGCGGCGACGGGGGCGACTAGCCGCATGCGTGGGAGAGCGCGAGTGGGTACGAGAGAGGAGTGGAACCATGGGTGACAGCTGGAGGTGGGTGACAGCGGATTCGAGCGCACGTATTTTCGGGTGCAGGTCCGCAAATTCTAGCGGCGGATTTTCGCCTGCAAGTTAGTCCTGCTTTAAGCTCAGGTGTCCGATCAGAGTAAAAAGCTTATTACATAATCGCGAAATGAGCCCATTGCTCCATGTCGCGCGACCTGGGAACGGAACAATCCTTCCATGTGAGAATAATCCTTTTCCACAATTCCCGGCGCCCATTACATCTGTGGGGCAGGGATACTCCGGTTTCGGACTGAGAAATTGCAATATCGGTTTCAGTGCTGCTCTGTAGATGCTGTGCATAGCGCGTACCAAGGACAGGAAAATGCACCACAGTCGCACAAAGTTTGAGAGAAAAGATTGATTTTACAGTTCTGGCCTGCGTAGTGGCCGTCTGTGGGGACGAATAAAATATAAATAAATAACAAAGACGCCCAGAACCTAGAATGCACCTTGTAGGGACGGCTTTCTTCTTTGAATCAGATCATCTCCTGCTCTTTTACACCCCCTGTTTGCTTTCCGAAACATGTCGTCAGTGCTGTTCGCATGGTCAGATGCAATCCTCGTACCGACAGATGGCGCGATCGTGACAAGGGAAGGCATTAATGAGAGTTGGGTCCATCCGGGGTTTTATAGATCCGCAATCCACAAATTTCCGGGCCCGGACAAGAGCCGATCCAATCCGTGAGTGACGGGCCACTCACGGGGACTGTTTGGCTCACTCCCATGGAACTGGCCCGTCTCCAGCCCGATACCAATGGCGGTGGGGAAAATAAAGAAAATAAAAAAAATAAAGAAAATAAAGCGCAATAAATGTGCCGAAAGTTACCGCCCATAAGGCTTACTTCAGCTCAGTATCCAGATTCCTTCCAGGAGCTTCAATAACACCTCGGATCCCCTACAAAATTTTGGCTTTGAGGAACGATTTATTTCAAAATTTTCTGGCCACTCAGAATCAGTATCGGTCCAGAGGCTTGAGCGGGAACATTAAAATTGTCTCAATTTCACTCCACTGGTTCCCGGCGGAGCTTGTCGGATCGGACGGCAAATCTTCCTTTTTCGAACATCCTCATAATTCTCGTTCATTCGCGCTCCTGGTGATGCCTCATTGCTCTTTATCTTTGTAGGTCTCAAGATTTACCTCTGAAGTACTATCTCTGGGCCTTTCATAAGGTCAAAATCTCAACATTTTGCCTGCCGGCAGCACATCATTTCCGTTGGTTTGCTCGACAGTCTACTCGTTTTCAAAGAAACCGCCACGGAATCTGGCGAAATTTGAGGTTTAATGTGGCTTAGAGTGATACATCAATCGTCCGAAAATGCCTCAAACTCTGACAACCTCGTCATTAGCCGGAAGCTGTATTTTGAGTCAATTCAGGACTTGAACATTGTCAGACATCTCTCTTCTTCATTGTGATAAACTTATCGTACCATAATCTAGAGATCTGGGCATCTATATTTGAAAAAACCGCTACGCAACGCGTCAAAACTCGAGTTTTCACCCAGGACAGATTCAAGTCTGAGTGTGGTGAGGATTATATTGGCATTATCTTTAGTACACCTCCTTCCCCTCATACTAAGTCAAAAATGTTGGAGTTCTAGGTTTGTCCGGGACGGTAGTAATATTCGTTGTCACAAACAAGCGGTGACTACACCGCCAATTTGAGTTGATGTCCCGCGAAGCTCCGTAGGCCAACATTTTTGGATCATTGATGCGGGAGGTTCTAGCGATGCCAGCGAGCGAAACTTCGCCAAACCTTCCTCGCAACATCCCGTTCACATTGGCAGGATGTCCTCAAATCTTATATCCTCACATCCATAAAATATACTTCGCTTCACCGTCCGCTTAATGCTGCCACAATGATTCACTCCTACAAGACACTCTTATGTAAATGCAGGAGAAATGCTAAGAAAGTGTATGTATCTTGGATAGCACACTGAATGAGCGGCTCCCAAGGGAACACGACTCGGAAGTGAATAATAAGAACGAGAAATTTGCGGAGACATTACAGTCTTTGAAACTCCGCCGGTTTTGATCGGAGTGTTTGACAGATGGCAACGGAAGGCGTGACTTTTAATTTGGTTCGTCGCTCTTCTCTTACTCTACTGGGAGCGCATCTATGTTCCTTTGGATGAGGCATTAAGGGACCTAATCATTCAGGGACAGAATTGACAAAAGGCAAACAAAAATACACCAAAATATTGCAGAGGGGAAATCAATGTTATTGAGATAATTCACTCTATTTCAGGAGTCTCAGGAGGGTATACCTGATGAGCATTCACCATGGTTTATAAGAGAAGGAAAAAGATGTAAAAGCGTGCACAAATTGAAAGCGCCTCCACAGAAAGGACATGCTGGAATGTACGCGCGCCGCCACCCCTCATTGAAGCAAATCACCAGAGAGCCACGTGGCGTATGCGGCCAGCGGAAGGAGCAGGACGAGGTACGCCCAGATCGTTCAGAGCACTCACTGCAATCCGCGCCCTTGTAGGCAGACTCTGTTTACCTGGGTTTACTGGATTTTTTCGTTCAAATCGACAGTCACGCGTCACACCCGAGTGCATTCAGATGCAGTTTTAACTCTTTATCCAGGCAGAAATAATTTCAAGTTGAGAGTAAACCATCTCAAAAGTAAGGGAGGTGGCTGTGCGTCCCAAGTGACCATTTGACATATGATAAGGATTTTTCGGACTGATTAGGCTCAATCTCAACCAATTTCCGACGGATTACCTCCAAACTTGGTAGTAGCATAGATTAGGCACTAAAGATGACTTCGGGTGGTACAGTTTTGTGCAAAATAATTCTTACTTTTGTACCGAGATCAAATCAGATTTGATCGTCCCAAGAGGTGGTACAATACTGTACATGTTTGTCTTCGGTAAACTATTTCAGAACCGATCAGCGGTCTGTGAGACAAGGCCGTGCAATACCACTTCGAGTCACCGGGCCTTGTTTAGAACGAAGTGCACATAACGCCCGGCCCTAAAGTCCCTCTAATTTGCACGTGCCCTTGAACAAAAATAAAAAATAGAGAAATGAAACGTACCAGGTTCCGCTCCCCCATTCAACTTTCGCATTTGGTGGATGGTCTGAAATCCGCTCTTCCCCCAGGGGTTGGAACGGGGACAAATATTGCTCGTGTTTCGTGCCTACAGGTCGAATTGCCACCATGAGTTTGAGACGCAGTCGCACGACGGTCGGATGGCGAATGACGCAGATGGAGCTCAAGAGAGATGTTCCGCACTCTGAGCCCAAAGAGATGCGCTGCGCCAGCCCTGCTCGAGCGTTGAGGCCACGTAGTGTTGCCATTTGTTTGGCGGCCGCATGACTTGGCCAGATAAACCACGGTCAGGTGGTCGTCCATGAGGAACTCACAGAGATATGATCAATTCTTTGAAATCACTCAAACATTGAAAGAGTTTTGGTCATGCCTTCAGTACTGTTGTTAGCTGTGCTCTCAGCTCTGCACCAAGAATCACTCTAAGCCCATCCGCTTGTATTGGTAGTTCAGTCATTACCGTGGAAAATTGGATATTATTATATGCCTACCCCACTACTGTACTATTTCATTCAATTCGACCGCGGGTGTGACGACCAAAAAATCCGACTTGACAATGGGACAGGTCAACAAATTTCCGTGACAAGGCCAAAAATGGACAAAAAAATCGCAAATTTCAACAAATCCGAGCTTTTCCACGGGTCTTTCGCGATTTTATACGTGACGAATCGCTGGTCTCTCCTAGACAGACGCTGCATCAGTTCTAACTCGTTAAGAGACTTGTAGAAATACTGACCCCCTTCACCAATATATTCAGTCTGTTCTTTAGTTGCGAACCCCCCATCAATAATATCTTCCCATACCTTTCCCGTACCGTTCGATGTCCCACCGAACTCGGCGACGGTACGGGGGCGTAACCGTTTTTACGGGTTGATGCCCTATCCATGGAAGGCGCAACTTGCTAGGTTGCAAGTATGCCGAAGGCATAGCCAGCCACACAGTGCCTTATATATACGCTACATGAAAATCAGAATACGTTCGACTGGCAGACGATTCTTCTTACCTCGAAACGCATGAAAAATCAGACGACACCCCAGTACTCCCGACCCACCCCGACCTTGACTACTTTCGGAGGATTTTGAAAGATAGAAAATCCTAACTTTAAATGCCGTTAACAGCCAAATCTCTGTATTAGATCCAAAACTACGCTACGGAGATCCGGATTGTGAAACCGCGGCGGCTGCGTAGGATTCGGTAAGAACCCGTGGTGGCGGCAGATCTGAGTCATGCATCCAGGTGCCGTTGTGTATGAAAAACAAGCACAAACACCACCCGTCGTTTGTTTTCGCTCATGTCCTCCAAGCGCGGCCGCAAACGCAACAACAAGCTGCCTCCAAATCCCGCCTGCAATAATCAGCGTGCATTCAGAGCTCGTCGCGCAGCCCACCTCGAGGTCCGCACGCGTATTTCATGGAATGTCCTTCTTTTTCTTACTTGATCATCACCCGCAGGCCTTGCAGCAGCGTATCTCGGAGCTGGAGGAGGAAAATGCTCAGCTATGCCAGGCTCTCAATCTTCCTCCAGTGAATCGCCCACCAATGGGTAGAGGTCCTACCGGCAGGGACAAACCCAAATCACCTGTCGCGGCAGTTCTGTCAAGTGCCTCGGAGGAAGAGATTGAGAAAGGCTCGGGCCTTCGTAGTCAGATAGGCATCAGCAATAACCGAGTGGCTCTGTAAGCGCACTAAACAGGTCATCAATACTCAATACTAATGCAATAACTTGGAAGGGTGGACAAATCAGGGTTTGACGAAAGCCAACAAGCATTCGACGTCGGTCCACCGTATCCCACATGGCTCGACCCGATTCTGAGATGCAGTGGTGGGGACCAACTCGTCATGGAGACGCACATTCGCCCAGCGGGGATAGAGCCCCCTATGACTCTTTCACACAATGATTTGAGCTTCCTGGCTCTAGATAATCACCCAGCGAAATCCAGGATGTTTCTTAGAACTCCTCCTCCTCCAAATGTTGCAGAACCATACCAGTGCTCCAGTTGCAATGCAACTCAATCTCCTCAGTGGAGAAAGAGGCCGCGCGGCAACAAGGAACTGTGTAATGTGTACGTCACCTCAGTCCTGCCTTCTCTTTGACTCATCGCCCCATGAAAGCTGCGGCCTAAGATATGCCCCTGCTCAGGCGAAGACTTGATGAGTGTTGGAAACGTTAGGGATCTAGAGGAATTCGAAAATATAGCCGCTCGCGATGGTGGTCCACAACATGATGATGAAGAACGAGTTTACCGAAGACAAATATGCTAACGTACGAGTGGTTATGCATTGAGATAATAGCTGAGTATGAGCTGGGGGTTACTGTTTGTCCACCAGATTTTCAACCATTGAATACGACCAATGAAAGGGTCGAGGCCGGAATGCAGTGCCATACAGAACTTGTATTTCCATTTATCATGCTGATCCACGGCGCACAGATCATTAACCCCGGCAGCCCAGAATCGTTTACGCTGGAGCCGATTTGCTCTGCGTTGCCGCACCAGCTCGGGCCCGTACATGGCAAAATAGGATATAATGACACTCCTGGAAAATTCCCAATTCAATGCCCATAATCAATCAGATGAAACCAATTGTTACCGTGCAATACATGTTTTCCTCATGGAACAGAAGTCCATTGATTTCTCGTTGTCCGGCCTTAGGATCCTGTGCTCGTAGACGAAGCATGGCGTCGCGAATACTCTCTATGTCGTGGCCCTGTTTCCGAGCTCGATAGAGGCCCATGGCTTCTCGGATTTGGCGAAAGCGTGTGAGTCTGGGCAACTGGATCAGCCATAGGGCTGCGTGCCGTGCCCGTCGCGCCGGTTGTACGGGTCCCGTGCGACGGGTGGCCGTCCCGTTCCGCCGGCCTCTGAGATATTCTTTCTACGGGACGACAACGGGACGGTTCTTCAAGACGACGGCCGGCAAAACAACGGCCGTCGACGGGACGACGGCATCTAGAAAGTAGGCTAGCGGCTCTGCGGCGGCCCCTGATCCTGTCTGGCCGAGCAGAAAACGAGTGGCATGGGACTATTTCCGGCAATCAAGCTTAGTGCTGGCCAAAATATGAATACGACAAAATATATTTTGAATATATTCGAATACATACAAATACGATACGGCCGCCTGGCCTCCATCTCAATATGAATACAGGTGAATATGAATACGATACGATATGAATATGATACAATACGGGGGTCGGCGTATTCAAATATATTTAGATACAGCGAACAACGAAAGTCCGGGTTCGGCCATCATACGCCATTCTTTGATTGTTGGCGGCAACTTCGCGTAGTGTCGCGTAGGCTTACGGATGGGTGGAACGGATCAGGTTGCTGCATAGTAGCGGACTTCAAATCACATCAAGGCAGATCAAAAGCAAAACAAAAGCATCCTTCTTCCGTGCCGGATCGCTGCCTCGAGCTGCTGTATTGCCTGCTCGACGGCAGCGGTGTCCGTATATTGCTCGCAGCAAACTCGAACTGGTTGAGTTTTCGCAGCAGTGCTTTTCGGAACTCGTCCCAGTCCGTTTTACGGAACATTGGGCGGGGTGTGTGTTCGATGATGACTGCATCAACGTCCAAGACCTGTATGACGGTCATGGTCAGTCTTTACAGGGCGCAGCGCCGGATCAGTGTCACAGCGTCTGAAGCTGGGCAAGAGAGGGTGAGCAGAAGACATTGTCAACCCTGGTGAAGTTGCCCGTGGCAAACGACTCCAGAGTTGGTATGCCCTTCGGCAGGACCATTCTCATCCCGTACCGTGCAAGCGGGTCCAGAAGCGGCTGTGTCAGCTCGAGGTTGCGTGCCGTGAGGAGGTGGTGATTCCGCACTTCATCCCATGATGGGTGGTGTCGGTTGAAATCACCTGCCCAGAAATAACACAGAGGTGTGACTGGGCATTGGGCAGCTTCCGGACTGCGTAGATAGCTGCACATAACGTCCAGCGCATTGTTGTGCGTGCAATCGTTATAAATATTAATGAATCGGATCATGCCAAAGGTGCCGTGGAAGTGTACAGCGGTGATATCAGGTGAGGGGATGGCGATGGCGACCCACGAGGATGAGGGTAGGCGGATGTTGACCAAAATCATTGAACGGGTAGCCCTTTGGTTCGGGGATTGACACCCAATGCCCGTTGGCCCGGGTCATGCCGCGAAAATCGAAATGCGGCTCCTGCATCAGGGCTATGTCGTACGTGTTCGGGTTAAGTCGATGAAGGAAGTTGTTTTGCGCATCCAGGGATTTATTAAGGTTTTGCTGCCATATGCTGAGTCTCCGATCGGCGCGTGGACCGTGGATGCAGTGATCTGGCACTGTTAGGCCCCCTCGGACCTCCTCACGACTCTTCGATGTCGCCGTTTGATTGGTTTGGAATACTGTGGACTGGAAGGCGAGGTCAGTGGGAGTGTTGTAGTGTGGACCTCGCGTCCAGTCCCGTTGGGGACGAAGGCGTACCGGGGCCGTGTTTGGTTCTCGGGGACCTTGTAGTTATCCGAGGCTGCAGACCGATCTCTAGTTGTAGCATACCCTGAAATCTTGACCTACAAGAATGCAGCCCCAATACACACACAGAAAATTAACCCCTGGCAAACCACGTTGTGGAATATCCTCTGAATTTTGTGGCTGTGCGCATATTGTATCTCTTCCCGATGCAGAAGTGGAATGACTGTTCGTTTTCTGGTGGAATCATGATCTGGCTAGGTTTTCGCAGCCACCAACAGGTGCTCAGAAAATTTAACCCCCGGCGAATCACGTTGTCGAATATTTTCTAATTTCGTGGCTGTGCGCATATTTTATCTCTTCCCGATGCAGAAGTGGAATGAGTGTTCATTTTCTGGTGGAATAATGATCTGGCAAGGTGAATGCAGCCATCAACACCTGCGGAGAAAATTTAACCCCCGGCAAGCCACGTTGTTGAATATTTTCTAATTTTTGTGGCTGTGCATATATTTTATCTCTTCCCGATGCAGAAGTGGAATGAGTGTTTCTTTTCCGGTGGAATCATAATCCAGCTAGGTGAATACAGCCACCAACACGTGCGCAGAAAATTTAACCCCCGTTGAACCACGTTGTCGAATATTTTCTGATTTGTGTGGCTGTGCAGTTATAGACTTCAAAAAAACCTGTATAATGCCCGATCAGAAGTTGTGAGAGGGAGTCTAGACAATAGGGTCACGCGGTTCAAAATGTAAACCACTACGTAATTGTGCTCTGGAAAACGCAATAATGCCTGCGAGCGCGATCAGTGTTCACAGTATCCAAGTCTGCTTAGAAAATGGCTCATTGGAATCGAAATGGTTTGCAGGATGTCAAGTCACGTGGTTCAAAATGTGGACCATTGCAATAGGGTCACGCAGCACTAATTGTGCAGTGATCAGGGCTATCCATTCCTGACAGGCGCAGCTTAGCAAAAGGCCCTGGGACTTCAATGGAATCGAAATGGTTTGCAGGATGTCAAGTCGCGCGGTTCAAAATGTGGACCATTGAAAGGGTAATAGGGCCATGCGGCTCAAAATGCAAACCACTAATTGTGCTCTGGAAAGCACAATAATGCCTCTGCGCGATCTGAATAGCTGTAAATGTTCGCAGTGATCAAGGCTATCCATTCCTAGGACGCGTGGCTTAGAAAATGGCTCTGGAGCTTCATTGGAGATGAAATGGTCTGCAGGATGCCAAGTCACACATTTCAAAATGTGGACCATTGAAAAGGTAATAGAGTCACATGGTTCAAATATGGTCACGCAGTTCAAAATGTAAACCACTAGTTTTCCCCTAGAAAGCGTAATAATGCCCCCAAGTGCGATATGAGTAGCTGTAAATGTTCCCAGTGATCAGGGCTATCCATTTTGGAGAGGCGCGGCTTGAAAAATGGCCCTGGGATATCATTCGAATAGAAATGCTGGCTGTGCTAAAGTTCGTGTCGTCAACAAAACCATTGGTGGTCGGCAACGCACCGCTAATTTCAAACTCCGACACAGGCATGTCGAGTGGTAGGGCCCATTTCCGCAATGTACAGGCACTTTCACAGAAACTTTTGGCTGGGTAAAATAATGGCATACCATGACTAGTTCAAATGACTGTTGCAGATTTTTGATATGCGACGCGGAAGTATCTCAAACGGTCAGTTGCGAGTACAAAAACCTTTATAACTAGGATGTAGGTGAAGATATGAAAAATCGGCAACAGTCATTTTATTCCAATGGATGTATAGTGGTTATCTTGCAGAAAATCTGGGACCATAGCTCCTATTACAGGCCTGTATTACTGGGGGGATGGGCGGAGGGCACATATGTTGTTTCTCATATCTGAAGACTTTCACCCACAAAATTAAATCTCAGACGAGACTTTATGAAGGTATGTAACATTTGAATTGTAATTAAAAATATTATGAGTGCAAGAAACGGTGTTCTGAGCAAAAGTGAGCTAGGATAGGGGGTCAATTTCCAAATGCGGCAATACCGGTTTTCCCATCACTGATTTCCGGCAGCGTTGCCGACCACCAAAACCATAGGTTGGCAGCATGTCAAGTCACGTGGTTCAAAATTTGGACCACAGGGGTATTGTAGGAGTGCGCAAGAAGATCAAGAAGTGGTTGGTTGTCCAAGAAAATCAAGAAGTCAGGAAGTCACTGATCCAGCATTCTAACGGTTCCGGTTTCAAGGAAAATGGCCCAGCCGTTCTTGAGATATCAGCCTTTTACTGTCTGAAGCCAAAAAACCGCCAGCTCCGGCCGAGTATTTTGCGATTTCCGCAACGGGAAGTCATCATGTGACAAAATGGTATATACTAAAGTTAATACTGTGATCAGATCTACCTCTCTGAATTTTTTCAGATTTATTTTTTGGCTGGGAGACACAGCCACCACAGCCACCGTTCTGTGGTACAGAACGGAGCGGCAAATAGGTCTAGGTGGAAGTACTGTAGGCACACCAACCGCCACCGAACGCGTCAATGCACGAATAAACGCGACTCCGCGCAGCAAATTTGCTGCAATTGGAACGCTAAACGATGCTCCAATGGCGGCAACTGCCCCGAGTCCATCCCTTCCGGGCCCGGAATGCATCATCTCACTCCCTCATAAGAGATGCCTCGAATCAGATTGCAATTTGGACCTTCCTAATTTACAGTGTTTTTCCAATCCAGTGTCTACTGCTCAACGGTCAAGATGTGCGCCTGTTTCTCTTTACAGTCATCAAAGATTACTTGGGAGCCGGGGTGGTTGATGGTTGACGCTCATCAGCCGCTCAACCCCTGCTCAAAAGGTGGGGCTCCTTCGCCTTCTTCTTTCACCCATCATCTCCCCCTTCCTCCCCCGTACATTATCTGTTCCCCGTTTTCCTCCAGTGCTATTCTTGCGCTGTCTCCATACACAAACTAACCGAATACAGGCTTTTGGCCGCACCCAATCATCATCATTCTTTACCGTGGGAGCGAAGGTCCGAGTCGATTTTTTTCCTGTCGACTCACCCATAAAGACTGCTAGGATCCGGACATTGACGATGTAGCCGCGCCTCAAGTGCAAAGGAACGAGGATATCAAGTGAGAGCCCTTTATCCCTTTCCCCACACTCATTCTTTCTCCTTTCATCCTTTCCTCCGCATTTAATCTAGGACAATTTCCAAATCGGGACTCAAACTTGTCACGAAGTTTGGTCCGCTACCATGCATTCGGGTTGGCTATAAAGAACCCTTTATGTCCCTACAGGATTTTGCATTCTCATCCGGCGAATTTAGCGCATAGACGCCGGGGATGGAGAGGGGGCGTTCCCCGTGCCATTTCACTTCCAAGATCGGCCAGGCGACTTGTAGATCCGACAGAATCCACCATTCCCCACCTACCAAAGTAACCTCCAATGGCACGTTCCTCTGTGCTCCTCCACCGGATCTATTTTTATTTCGTCTTACAAATCCTTCTTCCAAGCGAAGAGTGACTCCTGAGAAACTCACGCAAATTGTCATCCAGAACGTATGTCGCCGCATACAGTCCGGTCCTTGTCCTGTTATCTCCCAAGTGTTGTCTGTCTCCTGGGTCAACAGATTCATCTAATTTTGTTTCCAAAGCTGACCCTAATGATAAGGTGTGGATTTAAACACGCCTGAATTCTTTGATTTTGCTGTACCACATTAGATGGTTTCTAATGAAAGTAAGACTACAAGTGTGCTGGCCTTACATCCCGAGGTAGAACATTAGGCTTTTGAAGCATTGAAAACTAGCATTATCCTTGGAATAAAGGGATTCTAGCAAGACTCTTTATAGAGGGCTTGAAATTATCCTTGAGTTCATCATGCTAGCTATAGGACTCACCCGACAAGCTATGGAGAACCTGCATAGTGAGTTTGGTGTCAATATGGATGCCAGGCAACCAAGGGATCTTGAAGGAATTAAAGAAAAAGCCATTAATCTAACTAACGCACCAAGTTGAACAACGGACTAGGTGGAAAACCCTGCCCTAAAGTGTTCATGTGATCTAACGCGTCGCGTTCAGGAGACAAATAAGGGACAACAAACCGCGGAACTCATGGTTAATAGGGTGTTTACTCAGCTGCAGCTTTGTCGCTCAGTTAGGATGAAGGCTGTACAACCTGCCAAGAGAAATGTAAGGCTGACTGGGCAGAATTAGGGAGAATTATACCTTAAAAAGCCCGCAGTTTGGGGAGAAGTTCAGAAGTAATGGTCTGGGCAGTCAAGATGTGGCATTCTGGTTGAGCTGTGCAGTTAAAAATGCTCAGTTCTCTCAGTCTGGGCAGGAAGGATGTTCCTTTATATTTATCTGGGCAGTTACAAATGCCCTTTCTCTCCTTGCTAATTTATTCTTGTGTTTGTAAGCCCGCAGTACTTAGAAAACTATAAAGCACCACCAAATGTACTAGATTAGGCAGTGAAATACCACCCCCTTGTTGACACTCGCTCTTTTAGAGCCACAGCTTAACAGCTATTAGTTCAACAGGACTTTTTGAAGTCCTTGTGTGATCTACACTTGCCATACAACTCAAGGGTTGCTCTAAAGTAACTAAAGAATTTTCAACTTCGGTTTAACAACCACAAGGCGCATTTCAGCCTCTTGTTCTTAAGGTTGAAGGTCGATACGCCTGACCTACTTCCCCAAACACACACACACTAGCATTTGAGGAGTGATCAGTGGATTTTGTATTAGATTGAGCAGACAACATCTTGCTCTTTTTGATAGGATTTCACTCTTGCACGCAAGTGCGCCATTTCACTGAATCTGAGATTTGGAAGGTATCATCACTCATGAAAGTCGCCGGATTCCTGGGTGCCTCGGCGGGGTTATGTAGGCTAGCGGCTGGGATATCAATTATCATGTTACGATTTTGGCTGATGCCGCAAAATGAGGTTTGGGACTCTGGATTTTTGATCTCCCGAACCTTTAGCAAAAGTGTAAAGTTATTTAGACAAAGATGGTCAGTTTTCAATTTCAAGTCGAATGAGACCAACTTGTTTTTCATTTTGACCAAAATCAAGTCGTGCCCAATGGATTCAGAATTGAAAAAAAACGAACTTTCTCTCAACAACCAGGTCTTCGGAGGCATGGTTCAAAAGTTGCAGAAAGCTGGATTCAAGGTGAATATCATAAGTCCGAAATCACATTTGGTGGCATCTGCCAAAATCATGACATGATGTTCCAGTCGTTTCACAGCACTGATCTTCTTCCCTCGTGATCAGTGTGTGTGAAACGAACTGGTCGCGAGTCTAAAGTTGGTCTAAAGAGTCCCCATCCAATCCCGCCGGATTAGGGGGAAATTACCAGCCATTACCTCAACATTACCAGCCATTTTCCAGGTTTTCTTTGCATAAATGCTTGATATGATCGCAAGAGAAGGGGCAGAAGAGGTATTTAATTCGTTGACCAACTACTACACATTTGAGATAAAAACTAATCCACCGATGTACCGTCAATCCGCGGTCCGTGCATTTTCTGCGGTCCTTGCACGATATTTTTTTCTAGGCCCGGAATGCATATTTTGAGTGGGTTTCTTGCTGCGTATCCCTTCGTATGATGCCAATGCACCCCATGCATTTTTAGGCAGGCTTGAGGTTGCCTCAAACTCGGCGACTGTTTGGCACATCAGGCGGATTTGCCTCGTACACGACTATACACTGGAAATTCGGCGAGATAAAATTATGAGCACAATATTCTGGATCCTAAATGTTGACTGCAAAAAAGTTGAAGTGACTGAGTGGTTGGGCGGTGTGGAACGAGACGATAATAGCGGGCCAGATTCACGTGATCTTGAAACTTGCACAAACAACACGACCTATGGGGTCCACCACGCTACAAAAGGTATAACGGAGAACAGAGAGGCATTAGAATGCAAGGGAAGCAAGAGGTGAGGCGAAAAACGGACGTGGTCAGACCTTATGACCAAGAACTGGAGAAAGCCCGAATTGGAGCCAAAAGCGGATATTTGAACATTCTTGGGAGTTCCACGAGGACCCGAGTGTGTAGGAATATCCAGGGAGGCATGGGATGCCCTAAAACATCGAAATTTTTGTGGAGTGGACACATCCCCACGTTTTTTAGGCAGAAATACAAGGACCGATGATGTCTGGAATATCGGCCCGCGTAAATTCACCTCAAATAATGAAGAACCGGTGGATTCTCCCCAAACATTTTGCATATCCGTGGTACATGAGTACATGCACTGCCCCCAAGTGTTTTATTCCACCCAATATGCTTTATATTGCGCCGGGAAACCGGACTTTCGGAAAGCTCGTGCAAGGACCGCGGAATGACTGTATATTCTACGGCCTGTCCACGATGACAATGACCATGACCTTCGACTGTGATGGAGAGCAAACTAGGTGAACTAGAGTCACACCTGTGGAACTTTGTTAGAGACAGCGACACCGATAGGATCGACAACTTACAGCAAAGAGGCGGCAATATCTTGACGGCGCCACCGTGACTGCTGTGGCAGATTCCTAAACTTGGAATTGATTAGTGGATGCAGCTCGCAAGCCAGGAAATATGGGCTCACGGGTTCGACAGCTGCGGGAACGAATATTGACTCGGTTAGCAACGTCAGGCGAGGACCAGAGAGCAACGACGAACGTTGCCATTCACATCGAACCCGTAACGACAAGCATGTACCTGCATACCGGCGTCCGCGTCCGCAAGGTTTGGCAGATGTCAGCTGCAGCGGTCGGAGAATGGCTCATGCGCACGATGGGTTATCACTAGTCTCAGACCAGACTGCCACGACATCCCAATTTGGGATCCCTGTCGTGACAGTCTGGATCTTGTTTAACCAACCGGACTTCATGAATGCCGAATCGCTCCTAGAGACCATTTGTAAGGCCCGTGAATTCTCGGTTTTGTTCCCCCCGTTGATCTGGAAACTAGCTGGACGGAACTGGCGCGGCACCCGTGCCACTGGCGCCACGGACGGTTACAGGTATCGCTCGTATCGCTCTGACCATTTTTAACCAACCGTTACCGGGTCATGCCGCTCGTCGACCTTCCTGCTTTATTTTCCGCAGCCATACATCGAGTTTCGGACGAAGCCAGACTTGCTCGCACTGATATGGATTGTATTCGCCATCAAACACCTCTTTTGGCACCTCACGGCTTCCATGTGCATGCACGACACTGTCGTGCTTGAGGTCCTAAATGTGCCAAATAGCTGTCCAAACGAGAACGAGTCGCACAGAGGCTAAAACAGAGCCTGCTTGACAATTCCTTTTGTCCAAGGCAACTCTACATCGGGCACATCCTCCTCCCAAAAACCTGAAAAACTAATCCTATTCACCTCTCACTGCATATGGGGACTGGGTGCTTTTTTTAGATCACTTGAATACATGCAGGGCTTTTGCTAAAAAACAAGATGGGATATTATGAGGAGGGAGATAACATGTTGGGGCACGTATTCGCGATCCGAACTTCGGTGGTATGAATGGTAGAGGCGTGTTCGCGATGTTTTTCTGGCAGGGAGATAATTCAAATGGCAGCCAGAAATTTCTAGGGCTGGTGCTATTCTATTCGAACCATTCTACCTACATGATCATTGCAGAGAAAAGGTTTGACTGCATCGCAGTGCAGGAGCACAGTAAAAATACTGTGAGGTGCGTGTTCGCAATCAAATATCCAGTGGTATTCATGGTACAGGTGTGTTCGCGATGTTTTTTTGGCGGAGAGACAATTCCCATCCGTCCAACAAATTTCTGGTGCTTCTGTCATTCCACAACGATAGATGAAACAAAAGTAGCCCAAAGAAAAAATCTCTTGTGATCTACATAGCTGGAGAATCATAGAGAAAACAGTGTGAGATGGGTTATTCGAATCGAAAATCCAGTGGTATGAATGGTACAGATGTGTTATGGCTTCGCTCCGGCTCGCCTTCTTCCCCCGTCTTCGCATCGTGCCTCGCTCCGGCGTGCGTTCACCGATAAATTCGAGAATTTCTTATATTTTCCTTTCCTTCTCGCTCCCTCGTCTTACTGCACGCGCGCGCCGTTCCGTCTCGTCTCACTCGTGATCCCATCGTTCCGCCTCTGGTGATTCAAGTGATTGGAAGGTCACAGCCACAGGCAATTCGGAGCGAGCAAGGATCAGGTCTCGGCATGGTGCTTTGGGATGTAGTTTTCATGTAGGATACTGACAGTGGCGAGCAAAAAGAATGTCCGCTGTTATTTTGACTCATTGCGGCTATTGCAATGTTGAGGGTATATTGCCCGGTTGTATAGTTGAATATGGGGGATTGTTCTGAAATGAGGTTGTTGGGATTATTAATGGCAGCTCGGCTATCGGCATTGATTGATAAGATGATTATTACTAACAGACAGTTCAAGCAGATACAACTAGAATATTCTAGATACATTTCTCAGTAGTATATAAGCCTGTAGTATTTACCTCCTAGAGCATCTGATTGCTCTAAAGCAGCCTTCTTACCAACAGTGCTATTGCAATCGTACTCTATCTCTTCCATTTAATTTCGCCCTCCTCGCTTAATCTACAACAGAGGTATTGAAAATGGATGGTTGGATACGCTAGGGGATATAGAAATGTTTCATTTATGAACCAGAGACCTCGGGCAAAATGGTGCTGCCAAAGTTATACTCAATTAACCTGAAGCTTGGTTTGGTTTTTCGGATGCTGATCCGTGAATTTGGGTGGGTTAGACATTATTTTCATCTTCCCTCACTATTGTAATTTGATTGAACATTGAAAATCTGTAGTTTGGGTATGAGGACCCTGTTCTTGGCGCACTCATTTGATCGCAATTCCGCATCAATTTGCTAGCATCACTTTGATCGCGATATCGCATCAACCAAGACATCCCTGGAATACAACAGTTATATTCCCATAGATGAAAGGCAGAGCATTTAATCTGAACTTACAAGGAAAACTTTCCAACACGAATCAACTACGAAAGCGACCCAGGTTGGCGGGGAAACCTGACTAAATAGCGAGCTTAAAATAAATTTCAAGACTCGTAATCCTGTGCAGCCGCTTCTCGAACCACGCCGTGTTCAATCACCTCGGTGAGCCATTCACGCAAGCAGATGTAACAAAAGGCGTGCATGCATAAGAGGCTGCCAGTGCTGTGTGTTAATTCTGTACCAATATTTAGCGTTATAATTCACAGCACAGGCGTTCCACCGAATAATTGGCACTCGAACCTGCCACAACTCCGTCCAGGCTTCCAATCTGTACCTCAGCCAAATTTTTGCGCCGCCACCTTATCCTCCTCCCGGTTTTTCTGGATCTATTCAGGGCACTTCCTCTGTTGCGCCTGCTCCCCCGAAGCCAGAGGGCTCGTACATGGGCTCTGAATCCCGTAGCATTGCCAAACCTCAAACACTTCATGGTAAGGAAAGTTTCCGGATACATTTTACAGTTCTAATGAAGCTCTAGAATCTTCTTCTTTCGATTGGCCCATGGGAAGCGTGCGACGCGAAGTCGTGAAGGGTGAGGAGGACCATAAATGGAAACACAACAAGTGGGTGTGGCGGTCCACCGGCACTGTTCAGCACGAGGGCCATGCAGTAGAACAGCGAATATGCCTTGGTGTGTTCCGATGCGAAGGTTGCGGCCGATTGAAAGTGCCCCAAAACCCAGGCTGCTTCACGCCAGAAACAGCTGGAAAATGGGGGCAGACTAACCGCATAACCGTAACCGCTTCTGGGAGCGCTTACGGTTACGGTACCTCGCTCGACCGCGCAAACGCACCTCCTCGTCTGCGTACGTTCACCCTCGCCTCACCCGACTCTCTTTTAATTCTTGCACGTCGCTTTTGGTCCTGGCTTCCACCCTTTGCCTTGTTTGCACAAACTCGACTCTCCGCACACCAATCCACCTACTGGCTGGTTTCCTGTTCCTTTGGCCGGATCCCATCCTACACCATCTCCGGTCCAACTTCCGCCCCCGGGTGGCTGTACCGTCGTCTCGTAATAAAATAAACAGTGGTTTTCTGAAAAATCGAGTCTGTGGATTTGAGAGATATCAAAAAATGGTATATGCTATCTCAAACTGCTTGTAAATGCGACCCTATCCATATGTTGGTTGACCCAAATTGATAGGGATTTGGGCTCAGAATATCCATTGCAAGTCGGTCATTTTCAGTGTTTTTGTGCCATTTTGAGCAAATTTCAGCGAAAATGGCCAACTTGCAACAGAAATCCTGAGCCCAAATCCCTATCAATTTGGGTCAACCAACATATGGACAGGGTCGCATTTACAAGCATTTTGAGATAGCATATACCATTTTTTGATATCTCTCAAATCCACAGACTCGACTTTTCAGAAAACCACTGGTTATTTTATTACGAGACGACGGTACAGAGTAGTATGGAAAAAATGGTGCATAAACACTCGAAATCACTCATATTTTGTTGTAAAATTTTATTTGAAGTGATTTGATGCCATCACGGGCCAGAACGACCGTGTGCAGAACATTTTGTCGCCACTGTATGAGGCATTGGAGGAGAAAGCGGAGAAGTGCAGCAGAGAAGGAGAAGTGTAGGAGGCAGAGACGGAGAAGTGAACCGTGAGACACTGGAATAGCTGTGCTGTGGGAACTCCGCCCGACTGCGTGTGAACTCCATTTCCGTGTGTAGCGCACCTTGGTGCGTATCACCCTTTGTGTATGTCTTCCATCAACTGGTTACCAATGGAGAACCTGCCTCCCTCTAGCTCTTCCATACTCATTCGGTCACATCAGCTGGACGGTTCCTGGCATAGGTAACCTGCATTAGGTAAGAACAAGTCGCTCCGGAATTTATTACCGGTGAACAACTTTCGTAGTCAGGATTTTCATATATAATCAACCTAGCCTTTCGTTGACCTTCAAATGTGTTCTCTATTTCTTGGCTGTTCGAGAACAAATCTTTGCCCAGATATTGAGGTTAAATTTTTCCACTCTCACAGCAAACCGAATCCTCAGAGATATCAAGTGGAACTGCAAGCCAGTATATAAAACAAATACACTGAATCAAAGAGCCAAAGTCTACATACCACAGCCTGAGGGACATTATATTCATTATAGACACACTCAATTACTCAAAATATCCAAGACCAAAGCTGCTGCCTGCCTAGGTGAGCCCGAAGCCTATTGATGGCCCCAACCATTCAAGTTGAATCACGGGAAGTTGCAACATGTCACGCAACCTGAAGTTGCATTTGCCAAGTTGGTACATTTCGAAGTTGTCAATTCGTGAAGTTGTATCCTGTTTGAAATTTGTTGTTGCACTTCAATCTGTTTTCAAAGTTGCTGCCAACTTTCAAGTTGCCACTGTTTTTCGCTGTCATTTGCGTGACATGCGAAAAAAATATGAGATCAATTTTCACAAAGAATCCATAGTCTCAGCGGATTTCGGTAAACTCTATCGCTTGGTCTGTATTTTTTCATCAAGTCCTAAGTTGGAAGTCGAAAGTGCAACTCCAAAGTCCCAAGTCAGATTGATCTCGGCATGACCGGTAGCGCGCTGACAGTATTATTCCCACGCCTTCTGAATTCAGTTTCCTTTCAATGTAAGTATTGGCAGAGGTACACCAGAAATTAGATATTCTATGAAAAATATTCCCCTCACAGACCTACAGAATTTGGAATACACTTGATAACATCGTCATTTTTTGAGATTTTCTTCCTCGACTACAAACATAGTGCTAGGAGCTAGCATCAGTTGCGTGGTGTTTCTAACATTCCGAATGGCCTTGAATTGCCTGTCATTCAATGGTTGCGGCCCTGAAGATTAATCTTCGGCCTGAATCGCACACTAATCCTCTGTATCCTTGTTCCCAATCTCGATGATCCTTGCGTTTGATTTAATTGTTGCAACAGAGCAGGTACCATTATTGAGTTAGCTGTCTTATATCTTTATGTAAGGGTATTGAAAACCCACTTTTTGTAGGACATTGACCAAATGAAGGACTCCAAGATGGTTGAGAAAACAGTTCTATGGTACCAAAGAGATCATATAATGCAAGGAAGTTATTTCAACATTCTTGTGTCTCTAGTGAGCACTTGGCGGTGCATAGGCTTTTGTGAAGGCCCAGATAGGGGTTCCATTTCCCTTTTTGGCGATCGGCAAGATACGGCCCGAGATCAAACTGTGATCGGGACTACAGACTTGCGACTTCGTTCTGCTCCAAAACTACCGACCACAGAATACAATTATTTTGCGAAGAAAAATGCCATAAAACAACTTTTTGCACAGTATGTGTGCCATAATATAGCGTGCAAAAAGTTTTTTTTCGCAACTTGGGCCAGCAATAGTGAAAAAGGGGCAACTTGAAGTCCGGGATACAACTTCAGTGAGGAATTGAAATCCAGTGATAACTTAGATGGGATACAACTTATCCAATTTGCAACTCTGCAATCCAGCAACTTGGTGAAGCAACTTCCACCGGTGGAACATGTTAGAAATTTGCAATGTGCAACTTGGATTTCGATACATTTTAGATACTGCAACTTGAACACACTGCAAGTCAGATGACATGCAACTGTGAAAACTTTGGGCAACATGTTCAATCTTCGACATTTCAGCGGAATTGGTTCTGTTTATAATCTTCTCCTCCCGAACAAGAATAGCACTGAAATCCCCACATTACTCCTTGAGCAGCCCCGGGTATTTATATATATATTGTCTCATGATTATTTGTGTTTAATCAGGCCTATTTCGAAGCGCAGAGGCCTTTCCATTCTTTAGGATGTTGCCATGGCAGAGGGAAAATGACAGCTGCAGTCGAGGTTGGCCCGTACCCTTTAATGTCTCTCCCACCATAGACCGTATCTATGAGCACACAGTGTGGAAATTTGAAGCCTAGTCACTGCGTTGAGGCCCCCCGTAGACAGAGGGTTCGTCTACGTAGGTAGATCCATTGTAGACAAGACACCATGGCTACCTTCGGCGATGCACGTAGACAAGGTGCGTGTCCCCTGGTCTACCCCCGGCTATTTTTGTCTACCCTAGTCTACATCCGGCGACCCATGTAGACCATGGTACACTATGTTCGGCGGACCTAAACTGCTCAAATTTTGAAGTTCACAATAATTGGTTGTTCAACTTGACTTTGATTTGGCCTGTTGCTATTTATTGTTGACCGCCTTCCTCGGCATTGACCGGCGAGCACACATCACGCCAATCATTTGATTGACCACAGATGCTTTAACGCGTTCTACATTGGCAGACTGACCACGCTAGGATTCATACTAGAGGATGTAGTAACAAGACCGGCGATGTGTACTGGTCAAATTGGGAAGACCAACGTTGGGCGAGGTGGGTCGATGCAAATAGTCCAAGGCAGACTAACGTACACTGATGTACACATGGCACGTAAACACAGCGACATACTGTACTTTTTCATTCAATTCGACAGCCACGCGTCACGCTCGCAGTTTGTTATTGCGGAAATAATTTTTTCTCGATTTATGAGATGTTTTTGGTCGCCGAAAAGTCGAGGTCGGTGTCGAATTGATCGAAATAATACAGTAATGATAGCTGAAGGTTGGTCGAGGTGATGTAGACAAGCCTTGTTTACCCCACTCGCCGGAGGTAGCCCAAGGTGGGCCAAGCTAACTAATGCTAGACAAGGTCTGTCTACGGGGGGCCTCAACACAGCGAGTGCTCTGGATGTAGTAACCGTTGCAGTTGACCCGAAATTCTCTCGTTATAAAATTACGGGTGTCTGTCCGAAGCCTTTTAAACTCCGCTTTTGGACTTTCATGCCTAGACCTTTGGAAGCATCCATCACACTCTGTTGGTGCGAAAACTCGATTTGCCGCGTGGCCGGCGACCTCGGGATTGCACTGCATTCTTACGTTCTTTGCCTCGCACCTCCCAGCCTGCTGGACAGGGTTCTTCTATTTGCGGCCAAGTTGCGGCTATCTCTCCAACAAACTCATACCACCCAATCCGGTTGTGTACCAGAGTCAAACCGTTGTCAATTCTTATCACCCTCTTTATAAAATTAAGCTCTCTGTCTGAAGCCTTTAAACTCTGCCAACTCCGCGCTTGGATTTGGCTCGGATCAACTTGCCGAGACCTACCTTAAAGTCAGCTTATTTATTCGGATGCTGAATCTCAGCATGTGTGCCACCCTCAAGTTCAACTTCTTGATATCACCCTCTTTAAGGGTTTTCTTCCTCTTCATAAAAGTCCGGGAAATACGTCGATGATGGACTTTCAGCTCAGTGGACCTCAACGTCGGCTCCCATTCGGCGGAACTCGCCGCTGCCGCACAAACTCCTTCCATCGCTTCTGTTTCTTTTTACTCATTCCTCCGTTCGAAGTTCCTTGCGAAAGATTCGCGTAATGTTGATCTTTGTGATCCAACTTCCCAATTTGGTTTAGTGGTCTGATATAGGGACCGTTGAAAAACCTATTCTTTTCCATCCAACAGAATCTGAAGTGTTCCAAATGCATTCTTGAAGCATTCTGGACTTATTTAGTAACTTGGCCTAGAAGGTTTTTTCAGCCCTCCTCGAGGCCCCACCCTACATACAACTTTCCTGCAACACGAATTCCCTCAATCACCAATCATCCACGCCAAAACATCGGTACCCATTCAACTTTCACAAGTGAGGGACGAGGATTCCGAGGTCGGTGTTCCCACCCCCATGTAACTCCGAGGAAAATATTTATTCTGGCCAAAGGCAGGGGTTAACTTCTCTACAACTTTCCTGGAACACGAATTCCCTCAATCACCATTCATCCACGCTAAAACATTGGTACCCATTCCACTTTCACAAGTGAGGGAGGATTTTTGCGGTCCAATCCGTGTAATCATCCTAACCAAGGACCACATCGGCAAAACCAATGGCGCCAACAGTAAGTGTCTCGAGTACCTCAGCAGTCTCGTACAATACTAATTGTTCCATTGTCATCGCGTGCGCACCAAATCCAGGTGGTTTACCTTTCTGTTTCGAAATCACATTGGTGAGTTTCGGACAGTTGTGCTCTAAATGTCCGGGTTCTTCGCAATTAAAGCAAAGTCCCTGTGCGAGCAGTTCATTACGTCGTTTCGTAGATAAATTACGACGATTAGAAGGTTGTGCGTGAGACTCTGTCTTGGTTGAATCAGGTTTTTTATTTGATTCACCTTTACCCATAGGCAGATGAACATTTACAGCCGACGTACGGAAAGTTTGTCTCACGCGGGGAGGAACACCGCGACCCCGGCCATTACGTGGTACCCGATCACGATTACCAGGGCTAACATTGGCTCGGTTTGATTGATGGGGCGGCGACGAATGGCTGGACTGACCAATGGGCTGTTCTGATTTGGGGTGAGTGCCCACATTCAGCATCATTTCGATGCGCTCAGCAGTCTCAACAACTTCATCGCAGGATGAAATCTCCGGGTCAAGCTGTTGAGGAGATAATCTCCTTATATGGCGTGCAGCGTTAGTATGTTTTCTCTTATTTAGTTCTTTCCATCGTCGATCATATATAAGGCTGTACAACCCCTAACGACCCTCAGTCTTACACTATCTTGTGCGACTGAGGATATGTCTACATTTATATTCCATTAGCTATTTACTTACATATCTGTAGACTCCGACTGATTGTACGTCGTCTACGATTCGCAGTCAGACGCAGACAGTGCTTGGTCCAAACATCAGTTCACGAACACAAGAGATACAGCAGACTCACTCCATACCTCATAAAAACAATCCGTCAAAAATCCCCTCATTACCCCTATGTCTTCGTCTTCGTCCATCCCCATCCTCTCCGCTGAGAAGCAGCTTGACAGCGACCTCAACTGGGGCACCTGGCAGGACACGATCATGAACCTACTTCACGGGAAGGGACTCGATGCTTACCCGAAAGGTCTTGTCCAACGCGCAACAGCTGCGACATTCCCTGGCTTATATGCTACCCATGCTACGGCCATCAACTCCCGTATCCCATCCGCCGAGGAGTACGAGCTCCGCGACAACACTGCTGCCGCTATCATCTACCAGAATATGGTTGATCCTCAGGCTCATGGGATCAGTTCGGCGAGCACTAGCAGAGAGATGTGGGCGGCCCTCAATGTGAAAGTCAATCGCTCTTCGGAGGTCCTGAAGTCGGTCGCAAAGGAGAAGCTGACGTCAGTTAAGCTCATCAACGGCGTGGACTTGCCCGCTCACCTCAAGGTCCTCACGAAGCTGCGCGAGGACGCGAACCGTATCGGATGTCACATCCAGGACGAGGAGATGATATCTATCCTTCAATCGCTCCCACCCGTCGAATTCGGCCAGTCCATCATGACCCTGCAGGTCATGAAACGCCTCGCTGAAGTTCACGTCACCCTCCTTCAGTACTGGGACATCAGATACAGGAAGGAAGCCGAGGACGCGGCAGCCGGTACTTCCGCGGTTGCCAGCACACTCGCCACCAACGTCCCTGGAGTGTCGTGCAATAATTGTGCGGTCACGGGTCATACCAAGGACGCGTGCTGGGCGATGGGTGGTGGAAGAGAGGGTCAGGCACCGAAATGGTGGCGTGCACCAAAGGGCAAGGAGCCACGGCAGTCGATGGTCGACACCTGGAAGGCCACGAAGGCAGCGCGATTTGCAAAGGTTGTTGCTGCAGTCGTGCCCCATGCTGCTTCTGCTGCTCCCATTGCACCACCCGCTGCACCCGTAAACCCGACTGCTGCGTACACATCTCCCATGGCCATCTACGCCCTCAGTACTCTCATCTCGGACGAAAATGCCGATGATGGTGCGTTGCACTTCACACAATCCTCGCTTGCGGACGATAACATGCTTCCTAGATTCGGATGTGGAAAATCAGCTCCTCCCATTCTGAATGAGCATGTTAATCGTACCGTAGCCGATGTAGTCGTTCCTCCATCAATATATGCTGCCAATTCTACGTCCGTTCCTACTGGGGCCCCAACATTCCTGGACACCGGCGCGTCAGATCATTGTGTGGTAAATCGTGCACGTTTCGTGACGTACGAGGAGATTGACGTTGAGGGCTCGACAGCGCTGAAGAGCGGTGGTGAATTTAAGGTTGCGGGGAAGGGCCTGGCAGCGTTCGAGGTCTGCGTTGTCGATGGTTCACGGCACATTGTCCACATGGAAGCAATTCATACCCCAGGATTTACGATGAACCTCATCTCCATTCCGATGCTTGACACCCGAGGATTCCGGGGGAGCTGGGGAAATGGGCGACTGTCAGTATTGAATCGGGACGGAAAGGTTGTAATTGACGGACAGATGATGCGGACAATAGGCCGCAGGAGACTGTACCAGGTGGATGTGGTCGATACTAGAGACGGTGGGGACGTAGTCGCGGCGATTGCAGGACGTGACCGAAACCAGCCCACCGACCTCGAGACCTGGTATCCGCGATTTGGCCATGCGGATGTACGTGTCATCAAGCGCATGGCGGAACGAGAGCTTGTGGATGGGCTGAAAATTGTCAGCGGCGTTGCGGGGGAAGTGGGTGGACTGCATACTCGGGAAGCACGACAAGACACCGTTTGACGACGAAGTGATTCACGAAACAAAGCCTCTCGAACGCGTTCACCTCGACTTGTGGGAGAAAGCGAGGACACCGAGCTGGTCTGGCGCGGTCTACATGATGCTGGTGTCAGATGGGGGCACGTCAATGAAATTCTCACTCTTCCTGAATAACCAACGAAAGGAAACTACACGGGACGCATTTGCGACATGGGTGACTGAGGCGGAGTTGCAAACGGGGGAGCGAGTCAAGTGCGTACGTTTTGATTTGGGCAAGGAGTTCGACAACGACTTCTTCATGGCGTTCTGCGCGACACGCGGAATTCTAGTCGAGAAGATACCCAAGGATTCTTCGAAAGCCAACGGACACGTAGAACGTGGTAATCGTACCGTTATCGAGGGTACACGCACGCAACTCATCGAGAGCGGCATGAGCCATCGCTTCTGGGCTGAAGGAGCAGCAGCGCACTGCTACGTCCGTGGCTTCATCCCATCTTCGCGTCATCCCGATATTGTTCCATGGGTTGCCTGGTTCCGCAAGAAGGATGAGCATGGTAATCTCGTTAAACTAAATGTTTCTTACCTGCGCGTATGGGGGAGCGATGCCTGGGTAAAAGACCTCGACGATCGCCAAGGGAAGCAGAGCTTGAAGGGAAAGATGGTGGGGTACATGGGCCGGCGCGGGTACCGAATCTACGACCCTGCGCGTTTCCGGGTTTTCGAGGTACGGAATGTCATCTTCGAGGAAGCAATGCCGCATCGTACGCGGATGCCTGTCGTAAGCGACGACGATGACAAGCCGCTGCCATCCGATCCGAGCATCTTCGAGGATGAGGTAGCATCTGCATCGGACGCTAAACCTGCCGACGACCCGGATGCCCAGGCCGTGCCAAACCCACCTCCCATTTAAGCAGTAAATCCACCACAACCTGCACCCATTCAAACACCTCCTCCTCCACCTGTACAGATCCCCCCTCCTCTTCCGCGTCGAAGCACTCGGGTACCGAAGCCATCCGAAGGCCAGCTGCGCATGATGATGTCGAACCAAGAGGAGCAGCAGGTAAAGCTCGCAGGAAAGGACTGGGCCCATGGGAACACTCGCCCGTCGGCACACATGGTGGATGTTGATTGGGAAGGATTCGACGAGAAGTTGCTTACTTCTCCGTGGGCATTTGCGAGCATTGTTAAAGGTGGCCACCTTCATGCTATTCCACGCTCGTACCGCAAAGCCATGCGAGAACCCGAGAAGTGGATGCCTGCAATGAGAGCAGAGATCAATCAGCTCGAAGAGCGGGGAGTGTGGGAGCTGGTAGACTTGCCGAAAGGGCAGGTGGCGATTGACGGTATGTGGGTGTACGATGTAAAGGAGGATGGCGCTGGGGAAGTCCGGAAGTATAAAGGAAACTACTCTACCTTCCTCCGTACTCACTTGACCTCAATCCAATCGAGGAGTGCTTCTCAGGAGTTTCGTAAATGCTGTGAAGGGCATGATAAAGCCGCGCGATATGTCTACCTGTACAACGCCATGGCTCAAGTGACGGCAGAGGCGTCGAAAGGCTGGTTTCATCACGCCGGATATATGTAGTCAAACTATGGATTGAAATAACAATGTGCGCATTACCACTTTGCGGTAGAAAATATACAGTCAAGTAGGATACCCAAGAAAATATGCGACATTACTAGTGACGAGTACGTTTAGCTTGCTTCTCAAGCCGCTTCACCTCGCTTGCAGCCTGCTTCAATAGATACTGAGCATCGCCCAACACGACATTCCCAAATTTCTCTGTCCCGAGTTCCTGCGCAGTAAGCGTTATGATCTCGTTGATCTCGAAGAAATGGAGGGAGTCCGATGTCTCGCCAACAGCGCGAAGTCCGACACGTTGGGGAGCCATAGTAATGAGACTTTCGATGAATGCGATGACGGAAGGGTACAGGATGGCGTCCTCTTCGATAGGATCACTCGACATCATCGGTTGCCGGGCTGCGACAGGTGGGAGAGGCGATGGCTGAGCATAACCCACGGCCGGGTACCCCGTCATACCATAGCCTCCAGGGTGCCCAGGAGGGAGCTGGTACCACGGTGGTGGAGGGTACGCAGTAGAAGCGGCTGCAGGAGGACCGTTGAATGAGTTGTTGCTGTGGAACATCTGAAAGAGTCCACCTTGAGGTGGCGTCGATTTAGTAACCTTATGCGTGCCACAGGCCTAAGAAAACGATTCAGTATCATTCAGAGCAATAGCAGAGCCATGTACCAAGCTAACAGCCCATGCCCGACGCTGTGGGAAGGTGAGATGAACATGGTTCCCAGCTCGATCAATCTTGCAGAGATGAGCGGTGCCGCACTTGACACAGGTCCGGTATTCTGCATCAAGTTCCGCCATTGCCTTCTTTTCAGCATCCTCCACTCCCTCATCTCCATCGCCATCACCATCTGTATCGTCGTTGTCAAGGTCTATGGTTGTCATCTTACCTCCTTTCTTCGTGCCCTTCTTGACCGCGGGAGCCTTCTTGTTCATGCTGCGCAAGGAGAACATATACTGGCCAGCATTAGCAGCGCTCGACAGAGAAGCAGACCACTCACATTATCCGGGAACACTGCGATTGTGACACTCAGATCTTTCTTTGACAGGATCTTCTGGCTATAATCCGTTATCAAACCACTCCAGTCCTTATCGGTAGAAAGGTTGACCGTCGGAGCTTTTTCTTTGGCCGATGAGAGTTTGTACGCGAGAGTCGGTTTACGGGCCACGCTAACACAGCCTATAGCCTCATACATAATTTCTAGGGCATCTTCGAACGAGTGGGAAGAAGGGAGCGCGACACGCTGGTCGCCTTCTGTAGACGCCCGGGTATCATGAAGACGATCTCTGGACGTGTTTCTCAGCGAAGATGATGAATCTCGAGGGCGACAAAAAGCATACCAACGACAGCTTTGATTTCGATGCCATCCTCACCATACTCCACCGCCTTTCCTATCTTCGCTGGACCATAATTTACGCCGTGAGATTGAAAAGAAGTAGCACTAGATTGGACGCATGTTTTGGCTGCTTCGGCTTCTTTGGCTGAGGCTCGAGATCCGAGAGAACATCGGTGTCGTCGCTTAAGTCCTGAGACTTCTTCGGGCCCGATCTCTTCTTGGGTTTGGGCCCGGGCTTCTTCTTGGGTTTCTTGGCAGGCGGCGCATCCGACACCTCGGGTTCGGATACTTCGGGTTTTCCCCGTTTACTGCTCCGAGTTTGACGTGCAGTAGGGGCACTGCAGGACCATCATTATCGTCGTCTTCCGAGAGAGGTGCCATAGGAAGACAATTGGTAAGACAAGTAGGAAGGCAAGTAGAAGAACTTTGAACGACACTAATGATCTCTCTATCAAGTCCTGCCATTGGGAGACCGTGTATTGTGCCGAGGCTTCCCCGGGAAGATGGGTACCGTGTTTACTAGTTAAAACAGCAGGATTTCGGACAACTTGGCATTCAACAATCATGTCCCTCTTCAAGTTGCCGTTAATTGTCGGAGCGACGTTGGGATTGCATGCGGCTTCTACGGCTCCAAATCCGCCACCCTTGGCTGCCGAGAGAAGAATGAAGCCAACCAAATTGGAGTTCATGCTGACTTCTTCTCTGTTCCGTAATGCTCAGAAGGTCCGGGTGTTGGTGAATAATCTACTAAGAATGAACCTTATGTATGATACACTTACAGGGAGTTTACTGGTTTGCGGCGATCGCGGAAGCTGCAATCATTGCCGGGCATTTGGGCCCTTATCCGGCGATTCCACCTCCAAGGATTTGCTCGATGCTCTTGCTTGGTGCCAACCCCGATGCTGTCCGCGTTACGCCATTGCTCGCTGTGGGATCCGCCCTTATCGCAAGTGGGGCCCTGTTTCGATTATTATGCTACAGGGCGCTCGGCAGGCATTTTACATTCGAGATGGGCATCGCGCGAGACCACAAGCTAGTGACGGACGGCCCGTATAGCGTCGTTCGTCATCCGTCCTACACAGGGGCGGTGATGGCGTATGTTGGTCTCCTATGTTACTACGGAAGTCCAGGTTCCTGGTTCATGGAGTGTGTGTTCAAGGGAACAACCCGGGGAAAGATATTCGGTATTTCATACGCGTTCTTAATGTCTCTTGTCGTCGCTGGATTGCTGTCCAGAATTTCGAGGGAGGATGATGGACTCAAGAACGAGTTTGGGAGGGAGTGGGCTGATTGGTTTGCTGTCGTTCCATATGCATTGATTCCCGGCATATACTAACTATGTAGCTCATACTTAGCACATACTTTGTAATATGTTCCGGTAGTCGGCATTCATGTCGAGGACGGGTGGGGTAAAGCCACTCATACTTCACGACAATGTATTCGTGAAACCGCCCGGAGAGCGTACAGAACCAGGATGTCTTCTGCTGGCCCAAGTAACAGGGAGCGACCTCCAAAATAAACGTCTTCAAGTTCGCTATTACGAGCGTGACCCGCATGATCCGGTCCGTCCAAATCATCTACATATGCATCGACCTTTCTCACTTCCTCCTCCAGCGAAGTATATGCCGAACGAATAGAGAGGACCAAATCACGATGGACTCTGTAGATGACGTTTTCTTTGTCCGATATCTCAATCCGAGTATGGTTGCGGTTCGGAGAGACAGGAAATTCCCGCTACCGTAAACTCGCGTTTTTGTCAGCAGTTTTGGCGTTAGCATCCTTGGAGTTTGACAACAATCATTGTGTCTCGTAAACATGTCGTAAAAAACGTCCACGGACATGGGAAAGAACGACGTGGCACCTCTCTTTGTTCCATACCTTCGGGTTACTCCAGGACCTCTGATTATCCCTTTCGAGGCTAGGTCACAAAATTTTCGATTTGGGCCATTTTTGTCCGTCTGGATTTTGGCTAGATTTGGTGGTTTTTGTCCGTCTATGACCTACCCACCAATCATTTTATTTTTCTTATCAAAGAGAGAGAAAAACATGCACCGCAGACAAATCATCATCGTACATCTCCCCCTGGCTCCCCAGTGTTCTCCTCGTCATCCAGGAGGCTGTTCAGCACGGCCATCGGCGCACGACGATCGGATTCGACGGCTGGGGCACCTCTCGGAGTCGAGCTGGAGCTTGCGCCCGTCTGTTGGGGGTTTTCTTTATCTTTTCCCGACTTGCGCGATCTACCCCGCCTTGGCATGGGAAATACGCACCGCCGGTTTAGGCTCGTAACCAGCCTGCCTACGATGAGCAACAATTGCCCTCACTGCACGCTTTCGCCGCTGCTGACTCCGCCGGGAGAGCACCGGAGCGTAAGCCACTCGTTGGTCCACCTTCTCAGGACTCAGACCAAACACGCCAAAGCGGCGGGCAGCCAGATGTGCCTTCACCAGTGGCAGTCGTCCAGCTTTTCCCTTGAGGTGATTGCGCTCTGTCTTTGAGGTCACAGGCTTCTGGCAGCCGCAGCGGCAGAGTTCCTTTTTCTCTCGAGGAGCCATGGTGCAAAGCAAATAGATTGGAGGCAGCGCTGTAGTCGGCGAGTCCCTGTCGGTAGCGGGCGAGTGCGGGATCAGGTGACAATTGTTTATGTCTCGTAAGATGGGCCGCATCCATAAGCATCCAAGGTGACGTCACACAGTGAGTTCGCGAATAAATGATGAATTTCTCGACACTGAAACGAAATCGAGAAATCTATCCAGTCAATCCCTTCTATAAATGGTCTTTAGAATGTCCATGAATATTTTGAAGAGTTTAGATGCAGAATTGAAGGACGAGATAGCTTTTTGCTGGCCCCATCACGATTCTTAACTCTGCCATCAAAATTCACCAAAAACATCTAGTCCCTCAATTAATGGGGCGGGCACCGCCCTTGATCGATCCGGCAGCTTTAGACTTGTTTGTCTCACGATAACTCTCAGTTCCAGTTTTGTAACGTCCATCGTTTATTCCCTATGCATTTGGCATCTTGGACAAAACAGAAACTTATACTGAAATTAGCATTTAAGTATATGTATCGTGGCGGATTTTTGATTTTGTCCCTCATGCATCAAATATCCTCCAATTCATCGTAGTTCAGGGTAATCTATGAGGAACAAAAGCCAAATTCAAAAATCGGCCACAGTAATTTTATGGCGGTGACTTGTAGCTACGACTTCCTCCGCGGAACTGAGGCAATTGATTGAGAATTGAACAATCGATGGTCATTTTACTGAAGTTGGCCGAAATCCATCTCTGTGATGAGCAAGGAAGCAAGTTTACTCCAAAACCTGCCCAAAACGATGGATAATACCTATTTGCACTATCTGAGACTCAAATGTGTGCTTGAAGCGACGGCCGGGAATTTTGGTAGACAGATCAAATTGGTTCGGGAGTAAAACCTGCATCGATTTATCAAATATCAATCAATTCCATCACTTCAGCAGACGAAATCGTAGAGAAATAGCCTCCCCACAGAAGTCCTGTGCCGGATTTTGCATCTTTTTCGAGTATCCGGAATTAGCCTAGATTTCGCGGATTATCAGCCCATTGCTCGGGAGGTGACACCGAAAATTTTGTCACACATGTGACAGGTGATGCAGAGTGCCCCGTGTTTGGTTTCCAATAGTTGTGTCTTGCAATAGAATGCCCGTGTTTGGCTTTGGAATAGTTGTGTTTGGTTTTGAAATAAATTGCCCTGTGTTTGGCTTTGGAATAGTTGTGTTTGGTTTTGAAATAAATTGCCCTGTGTTTGGTTTTCTAATAGATGGGTTTGGTTTTGAAATAGAGTGCCCCATGTTTGGTTGTCCAATAGATGTGTTTGGTTTTGGAATAGGATGGCTGTGTTTGGCTTTAGAATAGCTATGTTTGGTCTTGAAATAGAGTGCCCCGTGTTTGGTTTTCCAATAGTTGTGTTTGGTTTTGGAATAGAATGGCTGTGTTTGGCACGGGGTATTTTCCGCAATTGAGCGCGAAGAATATGGTGCGCAGCCCCTACCTCCGTCCTATTCCTCTACACTCACGAGGTAATGAGGCGTAGCTTCATATCATGTTTTACAATCGTGGTCGGTGGGAGGCGCAAAAGTCACACACTCTGACAGGATATCGTCGGAACGTTGTGATTGTCCTGTGCCTCGTTGAGTAGAAACTGCTTACAGTCACGGTGAAATTAGATGCAGGACCCCATTTGGAAATTGCCATCAAAAGGAGTCCTTTTCCCCACTTCTGAGGTCAGTTGGGGATCTGTGCATGGATAAATTGTTGTATTATACCTCCAATGACATAGGACTGCTGCACAGAAAAACCCAATGTGCACAACAGCATATCTGGTCAAGTTGAACAGCAGCTGCTTGCATTGTGCATACACCTCAGATTAAGTTGATTCTTTTTGCACCGAGTCTATTACATGCTACTAGAAGCATATCCAGGCCTTTGTCCCACAAATTGTGACCTGCCTAAGCTCAGAAGTGGTGAAAAGGACTCCTTTTGATGGTAATTTCCAAATGGGGTCATGCATCTTATTTTGCCGTGACTGTAGATATGCAGTTTTCACGGGCTGCGCGCCTATACTGGGTAAAAACTACCTCTTTTTGTGTCGGTTTTGCGCCAGAATGGGTACAACTTGGGGGGTCTGGCCCGTTCGGGTTGGGGTAAGTTCAAAATTTATGGTCAAGAACTGTCCGAGAACTCACTGTGGAGGGGCAAATTGATGGTGGGATGGATGAGCAAACATTCACCGCGGACAGGCGCTCAGAGCAGCTGTCATCCCTGCCACCACTGCACCATTCTGCATTGCCTCGATCTCACGACTCGCCTCTCGTTGTTAGTCGTGTCAGACGGTATCTCGCTTGTTAGTGCTCTGCTCTAAGTCCGGAAGTCCAGGTTCCTAGGAGGTTCCGGCCATCTCGGCGCAATTGGGTCGCTCCAGGAGTTTAATATCCCTAAAGTATTCCGACCTCATCCATGACATCGAAAACTTTCGATTCGATGAAAGCTCCGACGCTCTGAGGGCGACTGTGGCTTTGGATTCCTTTGTGTCCACGGATCTACATAACACGGGTAGGGTGAACTGTTTCTACTTCTGGTGAGCACCATTCACGGCAAATGCAGAGGGAGCGAAATCTCCTGCGTGATAGATTGCGCATCTGTTCAGGCCTCTCCTTGAGTCCTTCCACCGTGACCAGTGCATCCCGGACATTCGCGGTCGACAAATAAATCTGAACCGACAGTCTTTACCTCAGCATGCGCGCTTCAAAAACCCCGTGTGTAGTCGACCCAAAGTCTTTCGATGTGTATATTATGGACCGAATAAAAACATAGGTGAGAAAAAAAATAACGAAGATAATCCGGCGCTCACCGGCCCCAGATGTACGAGCCACAACCGGGACCCTTGACCTGTTCCATGCATTGGGCGACTTTGATATTCTCAACGCCGTGATCCCCCCGCATTCGGCTGGGCCAACCACGTGGTCGTACGGCGTCTTCGAAGAGATCGAGGATCGAGAACAGTCTGACCGGGGTTGTTGGAGCTGACGCGTATGCCCGTAATGTAGCGAACTTGCAGTCGCAAAAGACCCAGAACACCACGGATGCATGAAGCACCTCGATCTGAGGTATTATTGGCTACGTGACGAGGTGCACAAGGGGCGGATAGCGGTCGTCCACCTCCGGACAGATAGAATGCAGCGGACATTCTTACCAAGGCGATGGGGCGCGCGAAAGTCGATACTATGGTTCAGCTGCTAGGTCTCAAGTCATAGACGCGTCGCGTCATGGGGGTGTGTTGGAATTGGTGACTTGACGCGTAGCTAAGTAGGATAACATGTGTTTTTACGGATGTACATATACCGATGGGGCGACGAGCAAGGGCTTCTTACCCTTGCCTAACGTCGTTCCAGTCCCTAGAGAGCTTGATTGCCCTCTGCACTGCCCCGTTTACCCATTTCTGTTATTTAATAGGAAATTCAGACCTTAAAGGCGTTTCAGCTATTGGCAGTACCGAAGGCGCAGTCGAAAAATTTCTGGTTTCAGATGTTTTCAAAGAATTACCCATAACTCAGTCAGTTCTTCATGGAGTTTGGATGAAACCATGCTAGATAACTCGGGCTAATTTGTGCGGAATTAGTGATAGAATCTTGTAAAAATATCTCATATTGGATGATCTGGCTTTTTGAGGCTTTTTGAGGCTTTTTGGAGATGAATCTGATGTGGCATGCCCAATTCATGTCCTACTTGTCTAAATTGTGGCTTGTAAACATTCTCAAACATGTCATAGAGGCAAAAGTACATAATATCTCGTGTTTGACTGAATCTCCACAATATTTCAGATCCCGCTGGGTTGCTTGTTATCCCGACCTGACTGCAAGCATCACAGACTGAATTATTAAAGTTCTGACTATATTACATGTTTCTAAATCTATGTAGGCCATCTGTTGCAAAAAACCATGTCGTTTGAACATGCCTGGACCTCGCTAGACAGCATTTATCTCGAAAGTGGCCCAAAATCCTACGTCATCCAATATGAAATATTTTCACAGGTTTCTCTCTATCACTAATTCCGCACGAATTAGCCCGAATTATCTAGCATGGTTTCATCCAAATCTATGAAGAACTGACCGAGTTATAGGTAATTCTTTGAAAACATCTGAAACCAGAAATTTTTCGACTGCGCCTTCGGTACTGCCAATAGCTGTAAAGTAACTTACCTGGAGTATCACTCTTTGCAGATCATATTTGAGGCCAGATTGCTTACCCTCCATTTTTTTGCGAGGGAATTGGACCCGAAATGAGAGCAGAAATCGAGATCTTGCATAGGTGGGCGATTTTGCAGAGGTGGAGTATGGATGTTCAATACAGATTATGCCGTGACTCAGTAATTGTGGAAAGTATTTGTGAATTAGGGTAGCGGGGACTTGAATGTAGCTGCAGTCTCGTTTCTGTTCATTCGCAGGAATTAGGGTCACTCCTTACATTGGACGGTGCCCGACGCGAGTCAATCGCTTGCGGCGACCACACGGTGATCCTACCAACGCATCGTTGGAGAATCGGTGTCGACGCTGGAAATATTCGTGGATTTGTGTTGGTGTATTACATACACTAAGTGACCAAAATGATTGACCGAGGGCTTTCGGGTCATCCCATATTACTCTAAATAAAATTTGGGCATGAGCTTCTGTCGATTTCATGACGATACTGTACTATTTCGTTCAAATCGACACTGGGCGTGATGCGTGACCAATTTTACCTATTCGACAATTCGACACCGGCCAAAATTTCGCGTGACACCCCTAAAATTTCGACATCCGGAGCGAAAATTATCTCTTTTTTTGCGTCGCCCGGGCCGTTTTAAGCCTCATGTCACGCGCGGCAAATTCGACAGACCCTCGCGTGATGTAGGTTCGGAGCAAGCCTGTCTCCGGTCCGGTGCGCCGGACTATCTCGGAGAGAGGCTTGCCGCAAACTACCGAAAAAAGGTGATGTGTTCCATGAGGATTTCCTAGTTCAATTCCACCCCAAATGGTGTAGTGTATTGATGTTAAATGTTCATTCGATGCAGATCTATGTGTCTGTTCACTTGGCTTTCCGGAAAAAGACGGTAAGCACACTGTGCACTCGATGTCCCAGCATGAAGTTGAATTTTGGATTCGTGGCAAACAAAAAACTATCTTCTCGAATTGTGCTAATTTTATGAGCTCTATGGAAGCTGTACATGTTTTTGAGAAGGTCTTCCAGCAAAAATTGACTGGACCACTGTGATGTTCATCCAGAAAACTTAAATTTGTCTTTTGTACAAGCGTGTCACACTGTGTTACATATGTGACATTTTCATGTCTGCACTTCTTTCAAGTTTGCAAAAGGCTGACGGTCATGTGGAGATCTTTTTGAAAGTATTTTGTGAGTGACAATCAATGGGATTGCTTTTTTTGAAGCAGAAAATACAGATAAGAGAAGTGATGATACGATGACTAAGCAACAACAAGTGCCCGCCTCATTTCAATTCGACTTCCTAACATCATCCTGGCCACTATACAGACACAAAAAAGCTCCCACCTGCTCCAAATAAACTGCCCAACAAAACTGTCCACTCAGAATTATATTCCCCTTCAGCATAATGACTGGCCAGAGGGTTTTTGATTTTTCATCAATTGTCAAGAAGAGTGAATTGCAGTCAATTCTGGCAGGTCCTCGGTCATCTTAGCAGTATTCTGAGGAAGCCAAATGGCTCTCCTGCTTACTGGCAACATATAATCTGTAGTAAACTGGAGGCGGGATCGAGTTATTAAGGCAGGAGCTCGCGCCGAACAAATCCCCTTTTTTCCTGAGTTTGAGACAAGCCCCTTCTGAGAAGGCGCTGCAAAGCACATGCCGTCATGTGATCTCGGAAGGTGGCTTGTTCCGAACCTACGCGTGATGCGTGACCGCGACCAAAATTCGACATCGACACAGGGTGCGTGATGCGTGACTGTCGATTTGAACGAAATACTACAGTACTGTAGTCGAAATTTTGGGGGTGTCACGCAGGCAAATGACCCTTGTGACCTGCTGTGACACCCGTGACAACGGAAGTCTTGCCGGGCTCCTCGGTTCGCTACCTGGGCCATGTTTCTTTCTTACGGTGATTGTATGCTCTTTCAAATAATCCATCGGAACCTTCCATAATATTCGGTCCTTGGTCGTGATTTGCTCGTTTGCCATGATCCTCTGAGTTACTCTCAGAACTTTCCTTGGCTTCTTCGGGTACTAGTATCGTTTGCGGAGGGTTCTCATCCCTTGCCGTCATTTTTACCATTGTTCTCCGGACAAGCCCAGAACGCATTGTCAACATTGTAACTTGCAAGGATCTAGATGGTGTGATCTATCATTCTCTCCGCTTCACCCTTGAAGTTGGGCATAGGTTGCTGCTTAAATATCATCAAGGGGATGGATGGGGATCATGCGAGCGACCAGAGAAAAACCGTCTGGACCTCTTGATTCATCCTGCAAGCTGCATGCCCAGTAGCATAATTCGCAAAGCCCCGAGGGCACCCAAAATCCCGCCTCTGACAGTCGAATCTTGGTTTTTAGAAGTCTAGTTCTTGCCAGGAGTTGTTCGCAACCCAAGAGATACGTTGTTCCACACTTACTTAGGCCACTGAACCAAGTTCGAGTGGGGTTGAAGCCAAGCCGACGTGATGCACGTGAGCAGTTGAGCCTACAAGGAGATTTTCCGACCCGGATGGAGAGAGGTTTGGGTGCGTATCTGAATTTCTTACAAATTGTCTGGGATCAAATTATTGCTCACTCGCGGCATTTTCACAGCTGAAAGCGCGGAACGCGCATCTAAACCGTCTGCGGCCGTCAACCCGTCCCCGTCCCGCAAATCTTGTTGGCCAAAGGCTCGACAGGACGGGACAGCATGCCGTTGACGGCACCCGTCACACCCGTAAAGACGGGGACGGTGGTGCAGTTCTGATGTTTGTTGGATCAAATTTCCTTATACTGTATTATTTCGTTCAATTCGGCAGTCACGTGTCACACTGAATATTTTTGACCCCGGCCAAGGGGCGTGGGAATCAAAATCCAGGGTACCATGCCCGATTCTGATAGAGTGAACCATTCTAAGTCGATTGGCGGTTATCCGAAGTTTCTCCGAGAAATATTGGTCGAGCAACAGGCTGTGACATTATTGCCTTATATGGTTTGAGACCGGCCTTATTTGGGGGGGGGGTGGGTAGTTTACCCGGTGACAGGTGTATGGAGGTCGCGGTTATTACATAAACATCGGAGTTTGAATTTACCCCAAGGCTTTGAAACACTCCCAACGCCCTCACCACGATAATTTGGGACGCAAAATGAGTCAAATTTGTATTCTCAAGTCATCTGCCTCTTTAGAATGGGTGATCTTGTCCACATTGGAGCTGGGATGAAAAGGCTGCTCGGTAAGCAGCCGAGCCATCAAAACTCGGCATCTTTGTTCTTGACGTTTGTCGCTGAGACTTCGCAGGAGAAGAGACTCAATTTGAATCATGGAACTTGAGTCTTGCCCCAAATTGTAGAGAGACACATTCTGAAAGCTCTCTTGAGATCCGCATGTTTTATGATTATATAATAACATCGATCTCCAATCACGGATCACGGGTAATTGACAGACTACAACAAAGCGAAGTATGAGCTCAAAATTTGTTGCAGCGTCTGTTTATAAGAGACTAGAACAAGCATGAGTCTCCCTCATGATGGGCCTGTGACGTGGTTGCTTTCTGCTTAGTGAATTTGGTCATTGTTAACCCCCGGAGAGATTCCCGCGGTAGCGATCGTATGAGATATCGTCCGGGTCTAGGACTTGGATCAATATGTCGATGGGAGATATGCGGTCTCGTCTCAATTCTGCGAGTAGTGTTACTGCGGTCAGGTTCTGAACCGCTGCTGAACCTGAACCGAACCTGGACCGGACCTGAAGTCCGGTTCAGTGGCTGTGAGGTTCACTGGACCGGACCGAAGGTCCAGTTCAAGGTTCAGAAATTTTGAAAATTTCCCGAACCGCTTCGAACCTGCCGAACCTGAACAGATTTCCACCCCCAAATTTAACAAAAAAAGCATTAGTGTGAGGACAATGTGCTCACAGAGGTATGGGCCCACTTTAGCCCGATTTCCAGTCTTCAAAACAGCCTGAAAAGGTGCTCGAAATAATTATTTCGAGACTTGTGATTGCATCAAACTGCCATCAGACAGAAACAATTCAACAAATTGTGGAATTCAGCATTGTCAACGAGTTCAGTTGAGTCCTTCTGGGCAATACAGGAATGATAATGAAGCTGGGGAAGACCTGGAAGGAATTTTGAGTGCATCTGGTGCGTGGGAAGAAAAAAACAGGTTCGAACCGGGTCCGAACCTGAACTGGACCAGAACCTGGGTCCAGTCCAAAGTTCAGCAAATTCCCTGAACCGAACCCGAGGTCCAGTTCGAGGTTCAGAAAATCTGGGTGCTGAACTGGACCGAACTGGACCGCGGCAACACTATCTGCGAGGAGCCCATGGATTTTATTATGCCCACTAACTTTAGGTGGTGGGTCTTCTAGCGCCCTAATAGTACAGTGTCCGCCAAATTTTGAAAAATGAAGGTCGTGTTTGGTTCTTTTTCGTAATCCAAGCCTCGAAGCCGTGTTTTCGAGTCTCTCCTGTGGTCTGAATTCTCTTTTCTTTCTTTTGTCTTCATCGCTAATCATTTAATCGGAGATTGCCGGTCGGCAACAACTGCGAACAGTGCCCATGGTGATCCTGCCACGTCGCCGATGTCTTTCTGTCTTGCCCCCCATCTTCCCCCTTTTGCGCAACCCATTCCGCCCTACTCCATGTCCTTCTCACCCTCCACGGGCTTTCTTTTGTCCATCAAGACTCCGCCTCACTGCAAGTCTGGTAGCTCCTCTCTACTACGTCGGAAATACATTGTCACTGGTGGGATGTCTCTCCAAGAACTGAAAGCCCTCCCAAAACATATGAATCTGCTTTGAAACGGCGCTGCATGATGTCCTCTCATTAGGTTTGGTCTCCATGTCTCACCTTTCTTCAAGTCTCCGATTCCTATCCCTCATTTTCCATTTATTCTGTCTATCATTGCGCTCTTATTTCTTTCGCCGGTTCAAGATATGTTTCAGTTCAACTATCAACTTCTTCCTGTTGCCCTAGTATTTTTTCTATTGCTAGGTCAAGGTGTGTATCATCGCCTCAACCCTCAATATCCCTGGAGTTCAATGTCCGGCAATGTTGAGCGGCGGTGCACTTGCGCGCAAGATCACACCTCCGTGAGTACGGGCTTCGCTTCAGTGCTGGCACACTGACCACAGTGGTCTAGCTCTGAAGTATCACGTCCTCTACTCTTCTCGTATGCGCTGGTAAATGTCGCTCGGTGAGTCTACACTACTTCTGCTCCTGTCGGTCTAGTCGTTCTAATATTCTTACAGTCGCATCGCTTCCTAGCGCTAAAATTTGCCCCTCCGGCCTCTTTTCAGCTGCCATCGGAAAAATGCGGGGATAGCACTATCAGCCTACCCTCGTATTGTGGTATGTTGTTGCATTCCCTGTCTTAAACCTCCATTAACTGGCTGTATTCAGGAAATTTGTCTGCGCAGATTGTGACATCCTAGCAACCGGTTCTCTTTTAATTATCCCCGGGTTGTTTTTATTGCATTTTTCCTTGCAATCTATTCTGAACAACCCTACCATTGTCAGGGTCTCAATCCCTGAATTTTGTTGATGGTAACGCTAGCTGCTGGTCCTACTGGCGGTCCCAACGTGAGTTCTTTCCCTTATTTCGATCAATTGAACTCTTATCTGTGTGCTTAGGCCTCGGCACCGCTGCTTTTGTGGCTCTTATAACTTTGTCTGTACCTCTATCTGCGTGAGCGCATGATACCTGGTCTGCATGCATGCAGAACCATAATTACAATTGTATCCAATCTCAATCAACGTGCGCGCACGATAACCACGCCCGGTCTATTGATCCCTTGATAGACTTGAATATATTTCATTTTATTCCACCGCTACTACCATTTACCTCGGTGACCGGCTCCTCATGTCAGTACCCTGCTTTTGTCCGTTATAACGTTGAGTTGGATATGTCCGCACTGCACTGAATTTAGAGTGTCTGGTGTTGACGCTTTAAGCACAAATCATCGGTATCTATGAACATGTTTTCTGAACCATGTAAAAATTCTGGTGTGCCGTCTTCGTCCTCCAACAAATGTCCCACTGATCTAAACTGAACCCCGTCGAAGTCGGAGATTTCCTGTGCCCAATGCGAGCTGGTCGACCTGTCGACCGAGGGAGAATTGGGCGTAGCAATGAATAGTTCAATGAAGTCTTTACACATTTCTCGAAGATATCTCATTCGAGCATACTACCTGTTCACTTGATCCCTTTGCTACAGTCAATCCACGGTCCTTGCATTGTTCGCGGTCCTTGCATGTCATTTTTTTTTTTTGAGCTCAGAATCCATATTTTTGGAGGTTTTTTTTACATAAATCTCTTCATATGATGTGAATGCACCCCCCACATTTTTCTCAAGACTCAAGCTTGCCTTGTATGGGGAATGTGCAGTACGGTGGGCGGATTTTTGACACCTGGGCATCGGAAATTGGGCCGATTTCAATCAAGAAGAGTGCCTAGGATACTCTTCGACACCGTAGGTGTAGAGTACCAAAAAGTTGGGGAGAGCGGCTCATCGGGTGCTGTGGAACGAGATGAGGAAAGGGTCATGTTCACGTGATGTCAATACTTGGACTAACATCATACCTTCCACACCACTCCACCAGGCCATGATTAGCAACGAGGTGAACATATAATATGAGAATACACAGAAGGATGATATGACAGCAAAAAAACCATTGTTGCAGCTTGCCCAACAAGAATTGGAGAAACCAGTGATTCTGAGGCAGTTGGGGATTTTTGAACAGATATATGAACTGTAGGAGGACCTGGAGGGGTAGGTAGGTCCAATGGGTCATAAAATGTCATAAAATATTCAATTTGTTGCTCAAAGATATTTTCTTGGCCATCTGTCGGCAGAATTGCAAGGACCGATGATGCCGAGCAAATCGGCCTGTGCTGATTTGCCTCGAACAAGCAAAAACTGGTGAATTCTTATGGAACCTCTTGTAGGTCCATGGTATACACATCCATGCACACCCTCTAGGTACTTAACCTCATCCTAGAAGCTTTATTTGGTGGCGAGAAAACCGGATTTCTGAAAGCTCATGCAAGGACCGTGGATTGACGGTACTTTGTATGCAGATTAGCATTCATATGATAACATGTCAATGAGCTACATTGAATATACACGTGGCTCTCGGCAGGTCAAATATGTTTTGCACACTCAGCACTCTTACCCAAGGAATCACAATTCGGCGGGATTTTTGTTAAACATGGGGGCTGCCACTGGGGCGAGAAGATCAATCTAGATTTGCGAGAACATACATACTTTCTCCTCAGGACAGATGCTCGATGAACAGAACACTTCAAATTATCTCCCAATGTCATCTGCATATGTCTGCTCTTAGAAAAACTAATTCTTCTGCCAAAACATGTTGCTACCGAGATTACTGGCCAAAATGCAAGAATATCTCCAAAGAATCGAGTCAAGGCATCTGTAGACTGTCCACTTTTGAACGAGACACACTATAATTTGTATCAAATTTCGGACCCAACAGTTAGTGGGCTCTGCCGCGACAGCGCGCTATAGTTTTTATAGATGCTCTTCCTTTGCCGCCGCAAGGGAAAGGATTCACAAGGCAATCCATCAAGTTCCGGAAATCGAGTCAGGGACCTCCGGCGACTGGAATGGATCGTCACTGGCGATACTGAATGGTCCAAGAGGTGAAGGTGCTGGAATCACATTGGGAGGAGGCGGCGGTCGTGAAACAGAATGAGGAAGGGATTTTGGTGTTAAATAAGGCTCCAACCATTTCCGTTTGAAAACGTTTTCAAACAGTTTAAACCGTTTTTATTTCTATTTAGTTTGTGGGTGGGCGCAAACGGTTTGAAAACTGTTTGTAAATGGTTCAAATGGTTACAATAAATTAATCACTTACCACAGCCCGCTAGGTGGATTCTCACCCATACAGTCTATCCAGAAGAAGTGATGGAACTCTCAAAGGTCATACCATCGTCCCAGAGTAGGAAACCACTCACCTACAAGCGGGATCTTTAGATTTGATGCCGGTCAGCTATCTCGGCGAACACATCATGCCTGCTTCCCGCCACCATCCCGCTTGATAACCACCTTGATATACCTCTTCGTGGACTGGAAACAGGGGTAAGGTCTTATCCATGACTTTATTATGGTCAGATAACTCGATTTGATCCTCCAGATACGCCCAAAGAACTTGCCTGCCAAATACCATTTATAAACTGTTTTAAACGGTTTAAAACTGTTTAAATACCGTTTCCGTTTGATTTGTCCGGGTCCGCAAACGAAAACTAAATGGTTGGAGCCTTAGGGTTAAAACAGGGTGGAATTGAACACCAGAGGCATAAGAAGGTGTCTGGGGATCAGGAGGCGGACATTGGAGGTTTTTGGGGCTTGGGACGGTCTGCTGTGTGGTAGAAAAGGCGGAAACACCGGGTACGATAACGCGGGCCTTTCGCTGCCTTAAGGTGGGCTGAAATATCGATTTGAAGCTTTCAGCCTGTTCATGAAGACTTCCGGAAGGCGGCTGGGGGTTCATAGTAGGCAAAAATGCAAGGGAACAAAAAATAGAAGGTGTTCTTAGCAGAAGACGCGTTGTTTACTCGTGTTGTATCGGACCGGTGATGCTGCTTATCTAATAGCCTTCTATGGTAACTCGCGCGTTAACCGATTTCAAACTCCGATCGACCAGCCTGTAGATCGAGACTCGTCTCTCATCTACAGTCTACAGGCTGGTTTCGAGCCTATGTTCCAATGAGTGTTCAAATCAAGGCCAGGCCGGTTTGAGTAAAATTTAAAGTAATACTTTCCACATCCAGAATGGTATGGCTGGAAAGCCCCCTCAAAATTCTTTCCGACGCACCTAGATTGAGGGTGATCCGGCGAAAACTCAGCAAGATATGTGCTTCACAGGCCGGCGGATCAAATTTGCTCTTGCTTACTCAAACCAGGTCACGGGATGTCGCTCGCGTGGCAGTGACGATGACGACAGAGCTTCTCCTCAGACCACTCTATCCCAAGAGGCTCTTGCACCCCTTCCTCTACACCATGTGCTATGCCTCAGGGTCTCTTGACCAGGCCGTGAATGCTTGTTCAATGTGCAAGGTTTTTCCGCGCGCGAGGTCTGTCACATCGGTGGGATGCCCCCACACGCGCGACGTCTGCCGCAATCGCATTGCCCATCCCGGCTTCGATGTCATCTACCTCAAGAATGCGGAAGGTAACCACCCCTTTCCTAGATGTCGGTGATGAAGTTAATCCGAGCAACTTAAGTCGACTCGTTCAACGGCTGCGGTTATTGCAAGGTACACGTCGCCAAATGTTCTCATGGAGCACCAATGCCCATCTATGATCTATCCTAGTGGGCCAACACGAGTCCTCCACCCAAAGCCTCCGGATACTACAACACGGGCTGGCCCGGGTGCTGTCGCGCCCCGACCACAAGTGAACACCGCCTGATACAGCTCGCGGACTGGCGATCGGTCAGTCTTGGTGTGTGCGTTATCCACGTTCTTGGGCAACACCTCATCTAAGATTACCAGTTCACCACGTCCGAATACCGCCGAACGTCAAGGCTGCACTGGATAACCCCTCATCGCGAGGGAGCCCCGTCCTGTCGACCAGTCTGGTGGGTTCTGGCCGGAGCGCAAAACCTTCGATTCCGTCCGTCGACCGGAGGAACAGTGGTTCGGGTGTGGCGGCCACGTCTGCCACCGTGCCAATACCGACAGACAGCCGCTCAGGCGGCAGTCCGCAGATGGTCGTTACGAGCACCAGTACCAGTTCGCGTGGCCCGGGGGGAAGCGCCGGCGGTACGTCAACCTCTGTGCTGACAACGTCCACCGTACGAATACGGCAAGAAAACATAGCCGAATCGGAAAAATCTCCGGGATCCAATTCGCCCCGGAATTCAGGTGGACGGCCGCCACATCGACTGCGTTACCCTCCAGGGTGATCGTAGACGCGTTGAGTTCAGGGACTCAGGAGCGCCGTTTTCCATCCTCTAGTCAGTCCTTCGCACCGACCAAGGTATCTCAGGCATCTCCACCGATACGGCCAGTTGATCGACCACGAGGCCAGAAAAAAGCAGACGCAGACACCTCTAGCGCGTCCGGGAGTAGTGGCGGCGACAGTCTCGGCACAGACAAAACGTCAGATGGAGGGTTCACGGACTATCTCTCGGACGAGTCGGAAGCCGAGCTGCAGCGGCAGGCGGAGGCCAAGGCGGCGTTGGTTGCGCAGAACGAGGCAGAGGAGCTAGAATTCAGAGCGGCGCGCCAGGCGCTGGCAAATATTGGGCTGCGTCCGCCCAAAGGCTGGGCGTCGACGCAAGTACTGACAGGTCGAAGACATAAATAGTGTTGTCGACCAGAGTTGACAATGATAACGCACAAGTATTTCAACTTTGTGAATAGAACTACTCCTAAAAACATGTTTGGACGTGTTTTTCCACATTCATCACGTGTCAACCCTTAATGGTTGGTTCATGGCCATTTTATGTAGAATTTTGCTTTACAACAACACCTGTGGCAGATGTTTGAATATTATTTGACCTCCAAAGAATATTCTAGAACATCTATGCAACTCTGTAGCACATTGCTTAAGTTGTTTGAAGGAACATTCTAGTACATCGCAAGAATGTTCCAATGCTATGTATGGATGCACAATCCTTACTACATGTACCACGCTTTCGTGGCTGCTTTCGCTGCCTGTTCGAAGAGCAGCCTTTGCTGCCTGAACCGCTTTCTTTGCCCTCTCCTTCTCTGCTTTCTCTGCGTCGCCGATCGCCTTCTTGATACCTGGGAAGACGTTCTTCCTCAGCTCGGCATGAAGCTCGGTGATCTGTTTCTTGTGGAGCTCATCCAGCAGCGCTTGGGTCATCTCCTCGCTAGTCATGAGCCGCGCCTTCCCAGTCCTGTACGTCCGCTTGCGCTCGTTGAAATTGAGAACAAAGAAATCTATATTTATTATTGCACTGTAACATTTCTACGTGTACTACTTGGAATTGAATTTATATAACTGTCGTCCAGTTCAGATACGTGTAGAACACTTTGTGAACGAAGATAGAAATTACCAGGCAAACTCTGGCATTCCTTCCACTTGGCCACGAGTACACCGAACACATCCGCATCACAGGGTTGATGCATGTGTGTCGTATGCGGGGAACTAGACAACAAAATAATCCTATTTTTCTAAAACCAAAGAAGTTAAACATGATAATATCTATGAAACTATACATCTACCTCTGCAAACTCGAGGAAACGCCCAGTGAAATGGCTACTATAGCCATCCATGATTAGAGCACGGCGGTCGCTGCGGCCATCAAGACGTTTGGCCGATGCCGGCGCAAAGACATTCTCGAGCCAGGACACAGCCGACGCCGGATGTATCCAACCATCGATGCTGCATCCTGTGAGCTACATATGAATGCAGAAAAACAAGAGCTGACCTGGCACAGGTTTTGTCCTGGAATGCATCGAGCATCGTTGTATTGCAAGATATATAGCACTATTTCTGAGGTCCTAAAACATTGAGGAATATAACGCAGACAATTGCCAATACCGAAATACTGGTATTTTTAAAACTTAATCCTATGCTAAGTGTGATCTCAAGTTCGACTACCATATCCAATGCCAAATTGAGTGGAGATGAAGAATATGTCTAGAGGAATGTGCAAAATTTGGGTTATGTGACTGTAGCCGAATGGCCGGTTACTTTTTGCAATGCCGAGTAAATAAGTACTGCATTGGAAGATACCCACAGGCTACTACTGCTCACCCGAAAAGCCGAAAACGGGCAATGGTTTTCTCTCCAGGAAAATACCTGTGGGAGACATTCGGGAGAACAAATATCTCCAGCTCGCCGAGCATATTCTGGGGTGCAAGAGCAGGTGCATATGTTGCAGGAAGGGGATGTAACATCTTGAAACAGCAGAGGCGTGTTATGACGCCATAGGGTCGAACATAGAAGCTCCTAGGGCCAAAAGTGAGCCCTGCCGCGCTCGCAACGCTGTCTTCGATGCCATTCACACGGACATCGACTGCGACTTTTCGGCCAGCTATGTCATAGTCTGCAGCAACAATGGAGTACTCCCCACTGAAGTCGAACATGACTTGGAGGGCCGGGAAACCCATATGAGAGCGATATGCCTGAGTGTCGATGAAGTAATGGAGGCGGGCACTGAAGTCGTCGAGTAGATCCTTATGACATTGGTAAGGGGGGCATAGCGATGTGGTCTTGAGCTGATGTGCAAATTCAAACAGCTGGTTCGCTCTTTTTAGCTGATTCGGGACCCAAAACAAAACATGAAGCCACCTGGTTCGCCCAAACAAAATTTTGGGTTGGATGTCCCATGATGGTGTCCGCTGGAACAGGTGCAAGGCTTGCCTGCGGCGTTGTGAGGGGCTATGAGGGATTTCTTACAATCTCATATGATAAGCACAAATGAGAGGCGCACTCACCGCAGCGGTATGTCTGAGTCCACTAGGAATCGGATCTGGCGCAACTCCAGATGCCAAATCCTTCTCCTCGCCCATGATCATGGGTCCGGACCCCAATCCATGTTCTGTGGTGAGGACCTATCACAAAAAATGAAAAAAAGAAGAAAGAAAATGAGAGGTTAAGGGTGAATGGGAAGGGCTCATCCGGACCTTATGCTTAGGCGGAGCACGCTTAGAGCCTGGGTCCAAGAGGCGCCTGCGCTGGTAATCGCGCGACCGTTCACGGCAGCTGGGGCATCGCTTCCACCGGTAGATCGGTGGGAGAGGAAAATGACAGTGCGTACGGCTGCAGATACGCTGCACGACAGGACTCATCCGGGATCGAAAGAAGATTAATGAGGGGACAGCTCGGGCAGGAAACGAGGGTACGATACCTTCCGTACTTTATACGGCAGCGGAGGCACGAGTACATACACCATCCACAGGGACGGCACCACCGGCACTTCGGTGGAGGGCCGCCGCGTCCGCAAAGCCAGTGGCAGGCGCTTGCTCATGAGTTACGGGTCTGTGAGATGTGGCAGTGTCACACAGTGATCCCTCCGTGACAGTGACTAAGTGCCAATGTGGCTGTGTTATATCTGTGCTGGCCAATTTTGAGGGTCACCGCTGCGGGGGATTAACAAAACACGACCATCCGGGTTGCTGTTACAGCTATTGGGTCAACTACTTACAGCTATGGTGCTCTTCACCCCCATAGCGTACCCGTACAGTTGTCAGTTGCACAGATCTCTCCGAGACACAGACATGATTTCTTGCTGAATTTATTTTTGTTTGATGTCATGAAGTTCAGCGTATATCTAAGCGTGCGACTGCGGTAACTTTCTCGATATCCTAGTACTCTTGCATCCCACCATCCAGAAACAGCACTGGTTGTATTAGTTGGGGCTGGGAAAGCGCAAGGTTCCTCGGCATCTGGAGACATCGAAGGCAACCAACAGTTTCAATAGTAGTTGGGAATAGGAGATATGTCTTCTTTTAAATCTGGCATCAACATTGAACCAGAGTAGACTAATGTTTGGATAGAATTATTAATTGAGCACAAGATATCATATTGAATAGTGCAAACACACTAATTTGATGAACGAAAGTGGAACACCTGGATACAGCAGGCCAAACAATGTTAGGATTTTATTTTTTGTTTCGAGATCCATACACTTACTGTCATAGTAGCGGATACATTCCCAAGCATGATTCTGGGTTTGCATGATGCTGCTTCGGGAACTGAAACATATGAATCACACCTTTAAAATTCACAATAATTCTCTGCTGATATAGTGGTCATCTCGCACCTAACCATAAAGCACAATAGTGCCTGCAATAATGTACTGCCCCAGAAAAGACAAAGACAAAGGCAGACCCGCTGTTGAAACCACAGTTCAAATGCAGCATGATGGCATACACCTTGCAAATCTCCATTTGAAGTGGGACATGATGGGACATACCGCCGAAATCTGAAAACAATACAAGTGGGACATATCCAGCAGGACACACAGTCAAAACCTCCAGTTAAGCGGGACAAAGTGGGACACATCGTCAAAACCTCCGATTAAGCGGGACACATCAAGCGGGACACCGTCAAAACCTCCGGTTAAGCGGGACGAAGTGGGACACCGTGGAAACCTCCGATTAAGCGGGACACATCAAGCGGGACACACCGTCAAAACCTCCGGTCAAGCGGGACAAAGCGGGACACACCGTGGTAGGTAGGTAGGTAGGTAGCATTACACGGCACGGTCCGAATAACGAACACCGGTTTCCAGGGATTATCCCAGTGTACAAAGCAAGTAAAATTACACCATCGCCCCTGGACCACTCTCTGCCATCCAAGCCCCAGTGAGCAGATCCCACAGGTTTCCCCGTGCCCCGCCTTAGAACCCAGACGTTGAAAAGCAGCAAAAACAGTGACCTAGAATTATTCGGCTTCGACTCAGACCTACTCTACGGACGTTGCAACAGCACAGCATAGAACTACTAAGGGACTTTGTGCACATATTTTCCAACCAGCACAATAGTTGCGCGCTTGTAATAATGGCTTTTAGAAACTCAACATTTGTGAGTTATGCCATTTTATCCTGCAATTTTGGTACAGCACAGAATAATTATAACTTGTCCACGAGCTTTGGCACGTAAGTCCAGCACCACGGGGGATGCTTTGCTTGAAACTCAACCAGTGCACGCTCTGGGCTTCAACTTCTGTTGTACAGAATCTGCAGACGCGCTCGTGGCGTGGAACAGGTTTATGTGCATGATCAACATACCGTAACCTTTCTAAGGCTGGCAGATGGGTCGATAACACAACCGAAGTCAGGGCTTCACGGTGACTCGGTGTCTTGACCATGATGAGATAATGCCTTATATAAACGGTTATTTAAACGGTAGGTTTGTCCTTCTGAGGCTCTCGTCTTCCGTGCAACATGTAGAGTTTGTCTGATTTGTCCACTTCTTGCTGTAGCCAGTATCTCCACTTGTTTCGATAGGCTTGAAACGATTTTGACGTAGCATTAACGAAATCGAGTGGTGGGATAGAGAATGGCAATTTCTTCGCGGCAATGAGCACGAATCCAGCCCAGGATTTCTTCCCTGTCGTTGCAAGTTCAACGGAATTTTTGACAAGCAAGGTGAGATGAATCGAGAGACAACAGATACTGCAGGTAGCCACGAAGCAGCAGGAAGCGACGAATTCGAAGCGGCATAGTTCCGATTTCAGTGACGAGGACTACGGGCATGGAGTGTGAGTCAACATTCAATATTCAATGCTAGCTACCAGAAATCAATTTGAATTGCACAGAGCTGCTTTACGTGGGAGAAACCCTGCATCCATGGATGGGATGACAACCCACGCGAGCCATGTGCTGATCCTTGTATTGTTTCGATGTCATAGGGCCAGTTAAATCTTCGACTCCCATAATCCGATGCGCGCAATACCTCGTGGTACTCGCTTTTGCTTTGTAGTGGTGCGCGAAAGTACACATTTCACCCGTGAAACAAGTGTCGGCGTAGCTTGTAGACGAAGCAGCTGATTCTCGGAGCGGATTTAGTGGAAACTGCACGTTGCAGTTACTGCCGTTCGCATGCAGTGCTTTTCGAAGTCGGTAGAAGCCGAGACACTTGCGCGCAGAACGATATGCACCGGCTTGCTTCTTGGTAACATATGGATTTCAAAGAGAATAAATATATCAATGCTCGGAAGTGCAGCAGAGACAGAGCTTGCAGACACATGATTGTACCGAATCCCGGATAATTCACGGCGAATACGGTGTGTGTATGTATGCTTATATGCAAATGCTGTGAACAAATGAACGTTGTGTCGCGCCAATGCCATACAGCCCATTCCTCGGGATTTTGCAGTCATGTGAAAGGCAAAGCGAACGTTCAAAAATGTACTTGCACTTCGGGATCAACATCAAAATAACTTCATAGTTGCACGTGATTTAGCTGACTCAGCAATAGCGAACGAGGGCGAAGGTGGGCGGGCGGCGGGCAAAGCAGCAGAGAAGAGCCACTCAATACAGTTTGTGCCATTTGGACAAGCCTTAGCCTAGTTATTTTGACGTGCTGCGCAGGAGAAAACACGAAAAGACGAGCAGCCATCGATGGATCCAGCGAGTAGAATCTGGATGACGCTGCGCTCGTCACAGAAAAGAGAAGAAATTCTGACGAAAGCATTGGTCCTTCGGGTCGTTCTGCGAGTCGAAGCAATTGACCCAGCAGGTTTTTGCGCTCACGTGCTGATGCCGCCGGCTCGCCAAATCTGGAAGTCTGGTAGCATTTGAGGTGGTTAAGGGTCTCCAAGGGTCTCTTACAGCAGTAATCCAGTTTGCCTATTTCCAATTATATGGTTCCAGTATTTTCACGCTAAAAATCCCATTTAATGGCGGTAGAGAAAACAATAATGAGTCAATTGACAGGAAAAGCCCCTAACTTTGCGATCGCGTGTAGGGGGCTCCGGTATGTGACCCTCTATCAGTTACTTGCCCTACTATGAGTAGTCCTTGTCTGTTCTAATTCCGTAATCACCTATGGTCCTCCGGGTGAGTTCGATTCCCGGGGTACGTTATCTTCACTCCACCTTTTTGTTTAATGCACAGCTTTTTTCCGGCTTTCCGTCAAGTTGCCTATGTGCACAAATTTTGTTCCCGAGAGACACGGAAAGGTTACATAGGCAATCAAACATGTTCCCGACCTGGCTCGCGATTTGCTCGCGATCAGAACAGGATTTCATCTAAGGTACAAAAATCAATCAGAATCTATCGGAATCTGATATCCCATCGTGTTCTGCATGCGCCGCCTGCCCTCCTTGTCACCCGGTTTCGCCCAGGTAGTATCGCGTACGTGAGATGTGCCCTCGAATCTTCTAATGTCAGTTACCATTTGACTTACGTCCTTGCCTATATTACGGGTGACCATGCTCGACATCCACAACTTATTCCTGTGTGGAATTTGAGCGCGGAACATAGCTGCAGCCTGTTCAAACTCGGTGGCTCGCTGTGAAAGGTGGGCTGTGTATTCATCAAGCTGAATGCTGAGTTAGAATTCGTTAATTGAATGCACTATAACACTTGCCTGCTCCTCATCATCGCTGTCATGGGCGTCGAAGGATGGAAAAAAATGATGTTGAATTTCCTCCATATCAGCAGAACTGCTGCCGCTGTCAGAATTCCGCCGCGCGCGCTTCCCAAGCAGGCTTGATGTGCTGAAGTCCAAATTCCGCCAACCGCCACCCCCAGCTAGAACTTTAGGATCTGCGGACCATGCATGGTCGTCGCCATCTGAGATACTCCCATCCGTTGGTTCAATATATTGTTCTTTTTCTTCGCCCCGAGGCACCAAGCAAGGATGACGATACAGCGGCAGTGTCCGACGACGAACTACCTCTGTCCAGAATCGCGGGGGAGGGTGGCCCACAGCATCAACAAGGTGCTTGCACAGATGGCAGCTGTTCAAAGGTTGTGAGCCGCATGTGCAGGTCCACGTATCGACGCGAGTGATATATTTCTGATGAGCATCGGCGCTGAGGGTGCGCTCCTCGAGTTTGAGCCAGACTGATTTGAATTGCTTCTGGAAATATGTGAGTGGTTTTGAACGGCCCAAACGATGTCCATCGCTCAGGACTTCGGCCCGAGCAAGATATGCTGGGGTAACTTTAGTGATAAGAATCCAGATAAGCTGATCGAGACGAGGTCGAAGGAGATTGTGCAGAAAGCCATGCTTCAGCTGCTTCCAAAAATTCTCCACATTCATCGTGGTTCGTAGTCGAGAAAGATAAGGAGAAGTCGAGCGAGCCCAGAGTTTCCACATCTTTGGCGCATACCAAGATGTCCAGAGATATCCCCATACTTCACGTAGTCCACGTTGAGTGCAGAACCTGTACATGTCATATACAGAATCCCGACGAATGTCGTCAGCAGATTTTGGGCCATCCTGGGTCGGAAAGAGGGGATGCTGACAGAAATGCTTTGTGAAGATGCGAAGGAGGGGCTTTCGGTGAGGAGCTGGGCAGAAGACGTAGAGGAGGTCAGCTGATTTAGTTTCCCCAGCCTCGAACATCCAGTCTGGACCGTCTTCTGCATCAGTGTCCAAGTCCTTGTTTAAAAATTGCTCGACCTCCTCCAGAAGATCACCCTCTAGCGAGTCTTCAGTGGATTCGGGATCTGGGACTTCATCGGTGTCTGCGCTCGAGTAATCCGGACGTGGAATAATAGCCCGAACAGTGCCATTCAGTCGCAGAGTCAAGGAAGGTTGAGTGTCGGAAGTGCGGGGTGCTACAGACACTGGGACGCCATTGAATCGCACTCTGAGCTGAGGAAATGCCTGGCTTGCAACATATGTGTCCTAGCATACAGTGTTAAGTGAAAGAAAAAGTTGTGGAATTAAGACTTACAGGTTCAACTTCCTGGGATTGCGAAATGGGAACAAATTTCTCGTCAATCCAGCCGAACTCCGCATGTGCGGCAGCAACATCATAATGAGCAGGCACCCGCCGAAGGATAGCGAGGCGAGTCTTGATCGCTCTCAAGGCATGCCAGAAGCAAAGCTGGTGCTTTGCCTCGGGGTACTTGGCCAAGAATGCGTTGATTTCGGCCCAATCCTTGTCCGTGAGTGTAATGAGTGCGCGGACTTTCCACACAGTTCTAAAATGCGCAAGGAGTTCTTGGAGAAATTTCTCTTTACCTCCAGGAGCGCTCTCTGGTGTAGATTGCACCAGAAGATACCCAAGCGGCATTCCAGAGCCGTAAACTTCGCCGAGTAGCGCATAGACCTCATACCTAGAGCCGTTGGTATTCCCTGAATTTTTCCCAATCAGTAAACGGACCAAGAACAGAAAAAATGAAATCATACAGGCCGAGTCCAAAGATAACTCTCGCACTCGGCCTCCTACTTCGCGCAATAACTTGGGAAGTGCGAATGCAATGGCCGTGAAGCCCGGCTGCGGTGTCAACGGGATCTGTTCAACAGAATAAAGGGGTTCTTTCTGACCCGGTGCCGGATCGGGAGTGGTGAATTCGTCGAGGAGAATTTGTGCTGATTTGAGTTCATCCGGATCGCGTTTCCATTCTATGGCATTTTGTTCCGCCCACATAGCGTAGATAACTCTGCGAGTAAATGAGGGTCGTGGATGTTTCTTCAGAATTTCATCCCACAACTGGATAAGAATTTAGAGTTGAACGATGGGTGCAAAATAATAACATACCTGTCCGGGCGTTAATTTTGGATTGTCTCGGACAAACTCAACAACGTCCGTGGGAACGTCGATCGACCAATAGGGGACATGATCATCCCGGTGAGATATTTTTACGAAGGCGATATTTTCGAGGTCCATGATTGTGATGTGAAGCCATCCATGACACTCAAAGGCGTCCATCGAGAGCTTGTCCCGATGTTTTGCTCCATGATTCTGGGATTTTTTGGGATCATTCTGGCGTTCCTTGCTTTGCGCGCAGTGATACATGAAGCGCGTGGAAGGTGTTCGCCTATGCTCATATTTGCTGTGATACCTAAATCAAAGATTAGTTACAGGAAAAAACAAGGGAAAAATATATAAATATTCATATCGTGACGTACACAAACCGATACTTCATTCGGTTCCAAATGCGCACAGCAATCTCATTGGCTTTGTCTTTGCGTGTTCCTGACACCGAGGATATATTGACGCGTGCTGTCAATTCGAGATTATCGTCTTGTTGCACAACAGCATCCAAAAAAGTCTCCAGAGGAAGCACAGCCAAGTCCCTGCTATCATCTTCCTCGGGATCATCGCCTGGGATAGTATTCTCCTTTTCAGCAGCCTTCTTCTGTCGTGCGGATTCGCGTGAGCGTTTCTGGCATTCCAGGCATGTCGAAGCCGGTGATCCGTATGGTTTCCTTTTGAACTCCGCGGCTTTCTTGGTCTTTCGGCAGTGCGAACAGTCTGAGGACTCTTCTTCGGAACTCGGCATTTGGAAGCGTGTTAACGTGTGTGAAGGATGGCGGTGATAGGATGCGACAGGATGTGACAGAACGTGTTACAGGACGTGTTATGTGGTCTTGTTACGCTACAAGCTCTACTACTCTATTCGGGGAAGTGCCATGTGCCATCAGCACGTGTGCGCAAAAACCTGCTGGGTCAATAGCGTTTTGTCGTTCTGCGCTGGCGCATGCGCCGTCGCAGCATGGGAAGATGTTAGGGACAATGTTTCGCGGGAGTGGGCCGAAGCGAATGAGCTCATGAAATCGTGAAAATCAGTATGGTACGACGTCTGCGCGCAAGGAACTGCTACTGAGAGCATAGGACACCATTTGGGACACTATGGCTAGACAGTAGGAGGGTGGGGCAACAGAACGACGGAGGCCAGACATTTTCAGATTTGATGGTGGTGGGAATTCCAGGAATCGTGGAAACCTCCGATTAAGCGGGACACATCGAGCGGGACACAACGTCAAAACCTCCGATTAAGCGGGACAAAGTGGGACACACCGTCAAAACCTCCGGTTAAGCGGGACAAGATCGCGAACTCGTTTTACAGTGATCGTGAACATGCTACGCAAAGTCCGACAGAATTCAATGTCTGGCATCCCTCCCACGGGTCTCATCGAGTATCCTAGGAATCCAATCTTGTCTGATTGGTCTTAGAGTGCTCTCCAAATTAATTGGGATTTTTCTCGTTTTTCTGTAAGTGTTTCAAAGTCAGCACACAAAATGGACCACAGTTAGCTCAAAACTGTATTGAGATGTCGTGTCTCGACCACCCCAGGAGCACTACTTCACCAAAACACTTCAAATAAAGCCTATCCGAGCACCTTCTTACGTCTTCTATCTTGTCTCAGTGTTCAGACCCAACTGGTTGCCTTCCTAGAGCCCCCATTCATCAAATAAGGGGAAAATGAGGCTTTCTGGCTTTTACCAATATATCAAGTTTCCTGCCTCTTTTTTGTGTTCTTTCCATTTTGGACGATCCATAAACACCATTGATGGATTTTGGGACATGTTTGGGGGCAGAGAACATGAGGTAATGGTTTAATAATCCTCAAAAAGGTAATTTCCATGGAATGTGATTTTACTTGTCCTTGAAGCATGTTGGGTCCTTCTAAATGGTTCGATAAGCTTATTTGATGACTAAGGGAGAGTATTCAATGAGTCTGTGGTCATATGTTCTTCAAGGATTGTCGCTTTCCCATGCAGGAGAAATGTGGACCACATCACTAAATGCATTCTTGTTGAGGCCAAACCGCGTTGTGAGGGATAGATAAGTACATTTTAGGTTCGCGGGGGTCTATTCCTAGCTTCCATTTCCACTTTATGTCCCTGATATTGTAATTCTTTCCTGTACATTATCAAAAGCAGTATTTTGTGGTTCTGGAGCACTCTGCCATTCAATGATCCACCAGCATTGGTTCCAGGGAATGTTGCAAGTAGATTACAGGTCTTACCTATGTTTAAATAGTCCAAATTAAGCTCAGGGGATAGACTTTTGTGGTAATTGCCCTATTTAGTTGACAGGCGTAGTGGACAAACAAAGACCAACTGACTGATCCCACTGATCCCACCAAAGTTTCGACAGATGTTGGTCATATGGGGATAATTTGAGCACATGGAGGTTGAATCAATGTCAAAATGGGTATTTATATTTTAATAAGCACCATCTTTCCTTACTTTAGCCATGTTTTTGAGGTGAATGGACATATGGGACGAGGCAGGAAGCCACAGACAGGTTTGGGTGAGCTGAACAATTCAAAAATGTGATGTCAATCCAGTACTGCTCCAAATGCCATGGCATTGATTCTCCTCTAACTAAACAAGTTTATCTAGAAGCAATAAGGAAGACACTATCATAATTGCTTCCTGGTGCTATTAGCAAGGGCATGACAAAGTATCCTACCATTTGTGTGTTTGCACACTGAGGATAAAAGTGCGCCTACTATATGTACCATTGTTTTCTACCCCTAATATCTACCCTAACACTTTGTTCCCACCACTGTCAATATGTATACCCTTACCACCTCTTAACACCTTATGTCCGACTTACACAGCACCACAGTGGCGGCGGTGGGTGGGACATTATGTCCCGCTCCATCGATATCTACACCTCATGTCCTCCTTAACTAGGGATCCGCTGAAGCGCTTGGTGCTCGCGAAGAAGACATTGCTATGCGCATAATGACCGTCTTGCCGATCGTATCCCCTTTTCAGGCACAATTTTTTCCCTCGTGGTTGGGCCTGATTTCGGGACCAATCGAACCGCGCCATGAAAGCGCATCGTTTGGTGCTATTCCCATGAAGATCGACCCAGATTTGAACGTTTCTGAGGCCATTCTTGCTCTGAGGGACCGTCAGCCGCGCCCATTTAAGTTTGCTCTTGTTTACTGCATAATCTATCCCTCTGCCTCATCACGTGCGGTTAGGGTAGATTGCTTCGCTTCGCTCGCAATAATCCCTAAGGTTTCGGTGGTGGGCGGGACATTGTGTCCTGCTCTGCCAATATCTACACCCCGTGTCCCGCTTAAGCATATATGTGTCCCGCTCTGCCGATATCTACACCCCATGTCCCGTTTAAGCATATAAGTGTCCCGCTCCCGCGGATATCTAATATTTATACCTTATGTCCCGCTTAAACATATGTGTCCCGCTCCGCGGCGATATCTCTACCTTATGTCCCGCTTAAGCATATATGTGTCCCGCTCTGCCAATATGTCTACCTTATGTCCCGCTTAAACATATATGTGTCCCGCTCCACCAATATGTCTACCTTATGTCCTGCTTAAAACATATATGTCCCACTCTGCCAATATCTCTACCTTATGTCCCGCTTAAACATATATGTGTCCCGCTCCGCCAATATCTATACCTTATGTCCCGCTTAAGCATGTGTCCCGCTCCCCCGATATCTATACCTTGTGTCCTACTTAATTATCCCCAAAGTTTTGGCGGTGGGCAGGACATTATGTCCCGCTTCACATATGTCCCGTCACGGCTGATATCTCTACCTTACCACCTTCTAAGGCCCTATGTCCCGCTTAATTATACCCATGGTTGCGGCAGTGTCAGGTCATGCTTTTCAAAATGCCCACCATTTGAATGCACCTCTATTGCACCAGGTCACACTTTTCAAAATGCCAGACATTTGAATGTACCTCTACTGCATCAGGTCATGCTTCTCAAAATGCTGGCCATTTGAACGCACCTCTATTGTGTCTGGTCATGCTTTTCAAAATGCCAGTCATTTGAATGCACGTCTATTGTGTCAGGTCATGCTTTTCAAAATGCCAGCCATTTGAAATTGAATGCATCTCTATTGCATCAGGTCATGCCTTTCAAAATGCCAGCCATTTGAATGCACTTCTATTGTGTCAGGTCAGGCTTTTCAAAATGCCCTTTGAATGCACCTCTATTGTGTCAGGTCATGCTTCTCAAAATGCCAGCCATTTGAATGCACCTCTATTGCATCGGGTCATGCCTTTCAAAATGCCAGTCATTTGAATGCAGGTCTATTGCACTGCTTTTCCAAATGCCTGCCATTTGAAATTGATTGCATGTCACGCTCAAGGCTTCTCGTCCACTGCTCGGTAAGAAGAGCAGGGATTGGGGAGTGAGGTATAGCCAAGAAGGTTTTAGAATAAAAGACTAAAGAGCTGCAGCGAATATACTACTCTACTTATACTGTTTAACGAGTCGTGTGAACTACAAGATATAAATATATACAATAACCCGTAGACGCGTGTGAAGACTGCGTCTGTCAATCGTCTGTCAAACTATATTAACTTAACGTGGTATCCTAATTGTTCCAATGCTATGTCCGCATTGTCTTCTTCGACTTCGCGTTACCCACGCGACAGTGACGTCCTTTGCTCGTCATAGATATATTTAAGTCCTAGCCGGCATTCTCCCAGTCTTTTCGGCTAAGGCCGTCTTCCAAGGGTGCGGATATTATATGGTCACGTGTTCCGATAGGCGTTGGAACGATAAGATTGGAATCGAATCGTGACATTACCCCCCTTCTAGGGTCGACGTCCTCGTCGACTGTGACGAACGCTCCGGTTTCCGGGATAAATAATTTCTTCGTCGAGTATTCTAAGGACTCCTCCTTTGTTTTATATCTTTTACATAAATAATCCCAATGTCCTTTCGGCAGAACCGGCAATGCCCGAATCGTGATGTTATGCTTGACATTATATCTGTCCAAGAGCTTTCCTGCATTCGTCAAGTGCCTTCGTGGTTCCCACGTCCGTTCGTTCAAGGGATAGTTTTTCCACTTGACGAGGTATTGATAACCCCGTCCGCGCTTCCTGTGCTTCAGGATTTCCTCCACCTCATATTCTTCGTTTCCAGAAACGATCTGCGGCGCCGGCCACTCCTCTCTTCTCTCTGCCGGGGGTTCCACGTACGGCATTAAGAGTGCCTCGTTGAAGACCAGATGTGACAAGTCCGTCTCTGGAAATCTTAATTTGTAGGCCGATGCCCCGACCTTCTCCAAGATTTCGTAAGGCCCCAGCCTTAGATCATCCAACTTCTTCGTGGGTTGGTCCGTGGTTATGTCTTTTCCTTCGAGCCAGACCTTGTCGCCCACTTTGAACTCCGGCGCGTCATAATATTTTTTCATGGTTTTCTGGGTTTCTCCAGCGCAGCTGCCGCTTCATCACGGATCTTTTTCATTTTTTCGGCAAAGTCGTTCGCGGCTTCATTGCGTGACGCGACTTCATTTTCTATCCCCTTCCAGGGGTGGTATCCGGTGTTCACAAAGAATGGCGACATGCTCGTCGACGAGCTTGCCTTGTCATTGTGAGTGAATTCAGCCAATGCTAACCATTCCGCCCAGTCCGACTGCCGATAGTTTACATAAATTCGGAGATATTTTTCGATCTCCTGGTTCATTCGTTTGGTCTGGCCGTCCGTGATGGGATGGAAAGCCGTGCTCGGATTCATCTCCGTGCCGAGCAACCGGTTCAGCTCCCGCATGAACCCCGAAACGTATCTCGGATCCCGATCCGAGATCATCTTCCTGGGGACTCCGTGATATCTAATCACTCCGGTCTCGGGTCAACCGGGCCACTCCCTCACTCGTGATCTCCATGTTTGTCGGTTCCGCATGGATCATCTTTGAGAACGTGTCCACCCAGACTTGAATAGCATTAAAGCCGTTGAACCTACTGATGATCCACCAAGTTATCAAGACTCAATCCACGTCTGAGACAAGTTTTTCATACGCGTGGTACCGGCTACATACATCTAGCGCTGGGCACTGGACCTCCCGTATCTCTTGCGGACTTACACCGACGGAACTCTGTGAGGTGCGATTGGTTTCCCACTTCCAATATTTCTTAATTCTTTCTCTAATCTGCTGCAGGTACATGGCGGTAAGAGTCTAAACGCGGAGTGGTCTGCTTGTTGTTTCTTTTTTAACACTACTGAAGGGCTTGATACAAAATCTGCCAAGCGTCCATTTGATGTATGTATTATTTCATCGTGCTCCCGCGCTCATGAGCTTTCCTCTCGCTTACTTGCTTCCATCGTTTCTTAGGTTGCGGAGAGGGAAAGGCATGATAGATACATCCTCTACTAATTGGCCTTACTTCTCATTATCTGACGATCACACTTTTGTATCCAGATACGTACTCAGGAGTGAGCACTGTACGTCAGCAAGAATGGTATATTTATTTTGTGACAGAAAGTTTCTCGCTTGAACGGTGCGTGGATTATTCCGTTCAGAGATTTTTTTTTACTGATGTTGCGCTAGTATCTGACTCCACGGCATTATGCGCGGTTGCAAGTTCATCCAGTACGTACATACTTGAATCTTCTGTCTGTTTCTCATCCAATACGCAAACACTTGGGTTTTTTCTTTCTTCGTCGTCCTTGAGAATATCTCAAGAGTCCCATGCACAATAGATGGCCAGTTTTCCGCTTTATATGTGAAGATCGTCTCTTACTTGAGCATTCTCCTAGTATTGAGCTCCCCGCAGTCCGCGATCAGTAAGTCTACTTTTTTTTCCGAGTGCTGCACGGTTCCACGGGTTGAGGGACTAGCCTCGTCGTAGTTGCTGGGTACCTACATGCATGTATTAGTAGCCGAATATATCAGATTTATTGCAAATCCCAGGTACCCGTAAGGAACACTATATACTAGTACCCTGACCCTGCCATGTAGTGCCTAAAAGCACTCAGATGTATTGCCGAAAAACACTCAAAGGTAGTGCTGTAGGTACTACCATGAAGTGTGTATTCTGCCAAAAAGCACTACATGAGAGGGGGTAGGGCACTACCGCTGAGTGCTTTCAGGGTACTCAGCCTAAGTTCCTTTACTTCCCACAGTGTGGTCGAGGATCAGAGCTGAATTGCTGTGAAATTTACTTATTCATCCATCTATACTCCATCATGGCTTGGGCTTATCATCACTGTTTTCATTCTCTTTCATTCTATTATTGTGTTTCTTTTGTCCGAGTTGGGCGCTGACCATAATTTTGAGTCCATAGAGCAACGTGATTCTAGTTCAAGTCATGGAGGCCATGGTGCGAATGTGGTTGATACCCACGTTTCTGAAATTTGCCGCTCGATTTAGAGCGCGAATTCATTGTTCGCTGAACTGCGCCCACCCGATAGGCCTCTTGCTTTTCTATCACTCTCCACACCCCTTCCCCCCAAATTCATGTCGGTCCTCGACCGTAAATTGCACCTACGCCTGAGACCGAGGCATCGCAGATGACCCAAATGGGTCCATCCTTCATCGGATCTATTGGCTGCAACACTGGCTTCTTGCAGCAATCAATTTATCGTCTCAAAGCAAGACTAATGAAGTGGGCGCCACATGAATGGTGCACCGTTTTTACACATAAGCGGCCATCAAAGTTCAAGCCTCAAGTTACTTTTTGCGGACTCGAGTCAAAGTCACGCGTTTCAAATGTCGTCCATTGAAAGCCCTGTAGAAAGGGCAATAATGTCTCTGAGCGGAATTTTAAGCGATGGATAGGGCTATCTATTTCCAAAAAGACCGGCCCAGAAGATGGTTCTGGGACTGCGCTGAAATTGAAATCAATCTGAAGGGCGTCGAATTCAGCTTCGGCCACTGCTCACCCCGCCGTCAAAGTCACGCGTTTCAAAATGGCGGGAGCTTCGGGTGCGGCTCACCCGTCAAAGTCAGAAGATGGCTCTGGGACCGCGCTGAAATTTAAATCAATCCGAAGGGCAACCAATTCAGCTTCGGGCCTATGTAGCTCACCCCGCTGTCAAAGTCACGCGTCTCAAAATGTCTTCCATTGAAAGCCCCACTTTCTTCACTTCGCTTCGATGTCTGCGTTTGTAGTGCGCATTCCGCATTTTGAGCAGCATCGGTAGAGTCTATGGCGGGTTCCTCAAATATCATGATCGACAGAAACGGCGTCGATTATTACGGTTAATCACCACGGGTGCTTTAGCTCTGGATAATTACTGTACAGTGGTAGCCAAAAAGAATGTCGGCGATCATTGGGCTCATTTCTGGGTCAAATCACTTCAGATAAAATGCTAGCATGAACCTTTGTTGATTTCATGGTAATGTATACGGTTTCGACCATACTATCCCTCCTTCGTCCTCTCGGAATAAATGATTTGGGTGTTTTCTGAAAAATTGAGTCTCTGGAATCACCTCGCATGCCAAAGTGGTGTATACAGTCTGAAAGTACTTGAAAAACGGACCCCATACGCATATTAGTTGATCTGGATCCATAGGATTTTGGGCCCCGACAGCTCGTTCAAGTTGACCATTTTCAGTATTTTAGGGCCACTTGCATCAAAAATGCTCAAAATAGCCAACTTGCATCAGACATTGCGGGGCCAAAACCTCTTCAATTCATATGAACCAAATCATGAATAAGGTTACTTTCGGACTGTATACACCTTTTTTGCGTACAAGATGATTTTGAAAACTCGATTTTTCAGAAAACGGACAAATATTTTATTGCGAGAGAACGAGGTAGGGTTGTTATGGATTAAACTCCATGTATCATCATGAATTTGATAAAGATTCATTCCAGTATTTTATTTGGAATGATTTGGCGGTGAACCGAGCTCAAACGACCGCGGCCATTCTTTTTGGCCACCACTGTAAGTAAATAGCTACGCTGGATCAAAGCTTCCGGCTGCCGGTATTGACCGCATGGTCTCAAGATTGCGAGATTGTAGCAGCCTAGGCATTGATTCTGACACCCCCCCCGGCAGATCAGTCTGATGCACTTGCTGTCCTTCAGGATTCCTGACAATCCTTCACAACCCTGGAGACCCTGCTAGGATGGCCGACACCTTTCACGACGAGGCTACACCTTCAAGAACGCTCGGGTCGTTCACGGCTCCGATCCTACCTTCAAGATGGTCTCGTACATGAACGATCTTACTGCCACGTTCACGTCTCGACACCACGTTCATGGACGTCGATCTCGTTCAGGCTTGGAGCTGTCGCACGTCGGTCTCTTTCAGGTCCGGCCCATGTCTAGCAGCATCCAAGGCATTGTTTCGACGTTCCGTTCAAAGTGTTACTCCTCTGCTCTCGCCGTCCCCCGGCTGACGCGCATTCGCCCATAATTCGCCTACTTCCATAGTTAAGGCATAGAACGAGTCCACCCGCGGGTGACTCGGACCCGTGACCGCGGGTACCTGCGTTCACAAAATGTGAACTCGGATCCGCGTTGATTTGACCTGCCGCAGTAGGGCTGCCGCCCGTGCCCGTGACGGGTACGGCCGTCGAATCGACGGGTGTTCGACGGGCACGGGCCGTCTCGAGACGGCCCGTCGAGGGGTTGAAAAGAATCTTGACGGGACGGCACGGTTAACGGGACGGCCGTGACGGGGTCGACGGATTCAGAACAACTTTGAAACTGTATTGAAAGTTGAAAATGTGAGTGCTTCATGAATGTGTGCTGATTGCGTGTGTCGTGTTGACTCTCTGGAAGTTGGAAACATGAGTCTGCAGGCTCTAGTGAGCAAACTAAATTTCAAGAACTGAGGGCCACAAATCAAGGCCTTGAGTAGTTTGGAAGTACGTTGCTGCTCGTAAAGTGCGAGAAGTGACCGTCGTATTAATGAGAAACTCGTGAAAGAGGCGAGTTTCGGGTGACTTCCAAAAGGAGAAATGCCGTTTCGGCTTGTTCGGAGTTGGGAATCCTTGGGTGTGAGTCGAGATGATGGCCCGCAAGGCTCCAGGAGAGGCAGAAGAGCAGAGGGAATTGGTTCAAATACTTGCCTTGACGATTCTGGAAGCACAAATAAGTGAAATCTGCAAGGTTTAGGAGCACCCGTGGAACGTCCGTGACGGCCGTTTTTCGACGGCAAAAAACGGCTCGCACCCGTGCCGTGACCGTGCCGTCGATGAAGGTCCAAAATGGTCGACGGAACGGGCCCGGCACCCGTTCGACGAGGAACCGGCCTACGTGGTCTGGCTGTTTTACCAGCAAATTTTTGCATTAGGTACCGCCAGTCGAGCACCTTGTCTCTCGAACATCAAGTGTCAGCATTTTTCAATGGCTGACACCTCATAGCATTTCAGATTTTCCTGATGGCTTCCTCTGACAATCCATCTGATGTTGCCTCACAACTATTTGGCTGAGACGATGATGGAGGCCGCGGGCCGGCGTCCAAACGAGCTCTAGCCTGCTACGGCTGGAATCCAGCACCAAGAATACCTCGAAATGTGGCACGCGATTCATTGCGCTGTTTAGTAGGAAGTCACACGGGCAATATGCTTCGCACCGATTACGGTACAATTCAACGCCTGAGACGATGGGCGGGCAAGCTTCAAACCAACATTCATGCGAGAAACCGCGACAAGGTCCGGCCAGAATGTGGGCGAGGACATCGAATGCGATTTATTGGGTAGTCTTTCGGTCAGGGTAAATACCTAGAACCACGCCCCTTCAAAGCCCAAAGAACCCAGGGGAATCATATTCCTACTTCAACAGCTGCGGCTCTTCAAGGATCCAAGCTCGCATATCCACCCAACCCACATGTGCGCAGTTTAAAAGCGTGCTGTCCTGACAATTTCTCTGGTGAATCCAATGTGCTATTGTTCAGTCCAATGGAGTATTCACTCGTGTGGCCCACATGAGGAGTCGCATGGCAGAACCCATATCTAAGACAAAAACAAGGATGGTTATGCCTCTTATGCCCTAAGAATTGGTGTTTATTTGGGAGTTTGATTAAAAGGATGATTTGCCGTCTGCTTGATTTATTCACAGAAGGTTCCAACAACACTTTGGACCTCTGAAAATTTGCAAGGGCCTTCCTACAGGCCAATTGAAAATTTCGAAGTCTTAAAGTGGGAGAAAGTCTCAACCAGAAAATCACTGAGGCAAAAATACTGTATTTCATAAATCTGAGATTAAATTGAGTATGAAGGCTTCTAACTCACGGTACAACGTTCAAGTAGGGATCAAACACATCCTAGATTAGCTTTTTATGCATAGCAATGTCAAAAGACTTCATTCTGTGCCGATAAAACCAAATGCCCGGTTATTTTTGGTAATACCGAGTAGCACAAGGAAAAAAAATTGTCGATCGCGTGCGATAGTCCCATGACTCGTATCCGATCCAGTGACCTAGCTGACGTCTCGCTTCCGCTCTTTCGAGTCAATCCAGATACGCAGCCACAGTAAGTGGCTTCAAACACTCTTTTTCATCTACATTTATTTACTGGGTTATTTTTCGCGATGAAAAGCGTCCACCTTGATAAAGATGGCGGCGTCAAGGAAGTCCATTATATGGGTCGACTGCGAAGGAGAAAACGAAGACTTCATTGAAATCGTCGAGAGTAAACAGCCCAGTCGAGAGCCTGTGGTCCGCCGGCCGCCCTCCGGCCCCAGCTCCACGACTCTGCGGCCCTCAAGCACGCGCCGTCGGTCTCGTTCTCCGGACTCCGATATCGAGATTATCGATACTCCCCCATCAAAAAGGCAAAGATCTGGGCTAGATTGTGAAGAAGAGACCCCCGACGACCATACACCCGCACTCGCGCTCCAGAAGCAATGGGAGGAAGAAGATGGCGTTGCGCGGAAACGAGCTGCTGAAGATGAAGAACGCAGCCAACAGCTTATCGCACGTCTTCAAGCGATGGATGAGAAAATGGACAAGAAACGACACATTGCCCCCCAAAAACGACGCAAGGGCGGTCAAAACAACCCTGTCCCTGAGGATGGTGTCATGTTCAAAGTTGTGGTTGACGCTGACGGGAACACGCTCGAGGGTGATCCAGACCCCGACAATGTAGCGCAGTCAAATAATTTTCCGCAGGCTCTCCCAGTTATTCATGCTTACGTCGGGAGTTTTAGTCTGGAACTGGTCAAACGTGTTTTCGAAGAGCCGGGACCGGACATGCTAGGCGTAGGGACGCAGCGGCCGAGGGTCAAAACTGGTTCGTGAACAAAATCGGCGGAACGACAGCGACATTTAACGCTCGTATCAGTTACCTGGTTTGTGAATGTCAAGTTGGAAGCTCGATTCGAAGCCGCCAAGGAACTCCTTGCCTCCCTTGGGATTGATAATAGTGAGACAAGTCTCTTCCACGGCACGGCTGCAAACAACATTCAACCCATACTCAAAGTACGTGAACCCAACATGAATCATACTGTTTTTGACTTTGACGTTAGGGCGGGTTTCTGATTCCCGGCGTCTCCTCGGGCGGCAAAATGGCGAATGGTAAAACTGAAGGTTATGGTATATATCTCGCGCCGACCGCCTCCGCTTCTCTTGGGTACGCCCGGGGAATCAACAAAATGTTCATGTGTCGTGGTACGCTGCTTTCCTCATCTCAAAATTCCTGCTTATTTTTGGACAAATGCGATTTCAGTGATAACCGGTCGAATTTCAAACGAAAGTAAGTAAATAATAACCACGAAGCATCGTCATGTCTCACGAGCTCTACGGTCAGCCATGCTAAGCCTCGTCCACTGGGCCAAAATGGCCATGAATCGTGGTATGGTACGGGCGCAAGCGTAGGCCATTTCTATGTCGTTAAACATGTCGAACTCGTTCTCCCGCGATATGTAAGTGGGTACACGCGTGCTCTGGTCAAATCTTACTTATCGCTGCAGGTGGTGGAGTTCGACATGCCAGTTCCACCGCTTTTTAATCCGTTTAATTTTGCACCTGCCATCGATCCACTTGCATTCGCACCTCCTTTGCCTCCTTTGGTCCCGCCGCACCGTTTTGGGGTCGGGAAAGTGTCTGCGATTAAACGTGGAGCCGCTGAAAATCAGGATGTTAAAGGTGTGTTTGTTATTATTCTCGCTTGTTTGAATCATTCACCAAGGTACCACAGGAAAAGGAAAAGCCCGAGTGAAGGAAGAAAATCCGAATTGAAGACCCAAGGATGTTTACGTATGATTTTCCTCGTCTCAGAATAGATAATGTATGTGTTGAGGACTTGCAGTAAGTAGGAATGAACTTTGAATGAAACTTTTGCATATGGAACATTTGGTTCTCATTTCTGTGGTGGCCACAAAAAGAAGCTCAAACTTCGAGCCATCGTACCCTATAGGAGCTCCATTTGGGACGATTAACCGTTCTTTAACGAAATCCTTCGCTTTTCACTGTAGATGTTTGGATTTTTCCCCATTTATTTTGTTTAACCCTTCCATCCTCGGTTTTGGTTACTTTTCAGCACAGCCCTCCACTGCCTTTTCATCTGCGACGAACAGCTGACCTCCACGCAGTTTTTCCTTGACAGATCGAAGTCCACGCAGTCAAAGCTGCCTCCTGTGCAGCCTGATTGTTATCAGGCCGAAGCTCCATGCAATCCGCCTGAGGATTTCTGAGTGAATATAAAAACGCCTCATCTTTCCTTCGCACTAGCAATTTGTGGCCTGTTTCCCTCATGCTCAAATTATTTGGATTTCATCTTCCTTTTCTGCAAACCTGTCAGTACCTTGATGCATCTATGCCTCTGTCCACTGCGTAGCCGTTTCAACTCAAAACTGCTGTTCAAATTCTGGAGTATTTCCATCCTCACGCGGTGTCAATATCATTTCATCGATCTCACCAGCACTCCTCTTCTCGTTTTGCTCCCGCTGCTCTTGATTTCCGTTTTCTGGGGCTGCATCGTAGTTGGCATCAATCCTGTTTTGCTCTCCAAGCCATTGACTCCAAATGCTGACCATTTCTAATCTGCCATATGCCTCTCGCCCTCGTCTACATTTGGTGCTGGATTTTTCAACCTCAGTCCTGCTCTTTCCCTGCTGCACTCCACATTCGGTCATTTTTGAATATTTTTATCTGCCATAGCTGTGACGATCTACCACCGGTCATTTCCTCAGAATGAGAAAGCTACGCAGGACTTGCAACTTCTTTGGATACTCATTTCTGCAATCTCCGTGTAGCTCAATCTGTTTTCGATCTATAAATGCCGGAGCGAAGCGGAGGCTATCTTGTGTCTCTTGATAAAATTAAGCATGTCCGTCTGAAGCCTTTTTAAATTCCGCTTTTAATCGATCATTCCGGCAGCTCGGATCAACGTTCTTATTTTAGTTACATCCAGCAAGTGGGAGCCGGCGACCGCTTGTATAGACTCGGCCGATTCACATGCCATAATTTGGTCCTCTGACCTCGCATCACGATTCGATTGTGCTTCAAGCTGGTATGATTTTCGATGCGGGTTTGCTTTGTCCAACACATATTACTCGAGTCGATCCTCTCATGTTTCCAGTCGCTTCCGAGACAAGTCCATTTGGAAGCAATATCGCATCTATACATTGTCCCTGAGTTTTGCCGTAATTCCGTACCTTGTGCATATCCAAGACTGCAGGAATTGCTTCTTGCTTTTCCAGCTGCCACCAATGTGGGTTCTGGATCGCATTCTCCAATTCAGAATTCTGAGCCCCACTTACAGATGTTGAAGTAGTGGCTCAGTTAGCCATATGGCCGGTGCGACGGGGTCGCCGCACTGATTACCGACTTGCCTACTGATCCAGACTCCATCTGCCGGCACTTTTTGATCCCCGCGACCAGGACAGCCGCTGCAGCTTCAATTCTAATCTGTTCACCTCGCCCATAGGCTCAAACGATCTGCATTTGAAATACGCAGAGGACTCTGTCCTCAGAATTTCTATTAATTCCCCAAGGCTGCTTCCTGAGCGATGAAATATGTTTTCTCGAGCCATTTTTGAACATTTCACAGCAGGATCGGTGCCCTGCACTCAGTTTTGAGGAGTTTCCTTTGGAAATAGGCTTATTTTGTTCCCTTGAGGAATGCGGATGGGACCCTCGCCTTAGACTTTTAATTCTGCCTCTGAAATTCTTTCTTGAGAGGGGAAGTCAGTCTAACAATGCAACACAAGATCGTTCATCAGTAGAACAGCTACTGTGGCCTCAATTGTGCCCAAATTAGCTTGTGCATAGGTTTATATCTTCCCCTAATCAATCCACAGCGGATGGCACCCTTGAATTTGCCAAATGGACCCCATGACAATCCCCTAGTACACGAGTTGGTGTTTTCGCAGGTTTTCACCCTGGACAGCTGTGTGAAGTCTTTTGAGAGATTAAGTGGCCCTGCGTTGATGGGAATTGTTACCTGGAGCTCGGTATCAGGAAAAATTGCCCGGGACCATTGCAAAGGCAATAGGGTCACGCGTTTCACGATGCATGGAAAGCGCAATAATACCTTCGAGCAGGATCTGAATAGCTGTAAATGTTCGCAGTATCAGGGCTATCGAAATCAGTATTTTGTGCTTCCGTGGCCGCCCCGGGGGCGGAATGCCATGGCGCCCCCCGGGCCTGGTGAAATCGCCCGGCGGGACCCGGAATTCGGGGCAGAGAGCATATAAAATTCTGTCTAGAGGTGCGGCTAAACTATCCACCCCTCATCATGGAGGAGTTAAACTCAACCGAGTCCGATTTTGCTTCCTTCCATCAGGACGTGGGATGTTCTAGGAACTCATTCTTCATTCATCCCGGCGCACGGCGGGGCAGGTGACCACGTGCGCCGGGGCAGGTGACCATGCCAGTGTGCTACATGCCGCGGCAGTCCCCCTCCTCCTCGTTGTAACCCTTGCAACTGTAGTGGTTGCACTCCTGAGCAGATACCCCCGCCGGTCAAGCCCAAGCCGCCCCCCAAACCGAGCGATAAAATTGCGAAACACAAACGCCTCTCGAAGTTACAGCGAACTCACGGAACGGCTCGACTCGTTACCTTCCAGCGTGACCTCTGGCAGCAGGCAGATATTTCTCTTACTTCCTTCCTTCCACCTGAAGCCTTCTTGCCATCCAGCTTGATCACCCTGCTCCTGGACGTATACGACTTATTAAGCTCGCAGGACGCCGTCACCGAGCTTGTCAAAGCACATAAACGATTGGATGATCACCATGCCGCGCTGTTCAAACTCCTTAGCGAGCTGAAACCCGAGTTCAAGAAGATTGCGATGGATCATAAAGCGGAACTTGCCGTAGCACGGCGTAGAAACCAGAAGGACTCTCAGCTTTTGGAATATCCTTTAGGTTGGATTTTATCAGGCACCACTGTATTTGTTCTCTATCCGAATCCGTCGTCGCTCGTCTGTCTGGACAGTTGGCTTCCGAGTCTAGGAGATTTACATCAGCCAAAACAGCGCCGAGAGGGCCCATAGCGGTTGATCTCCGTGGTGTGGCTGATTGTTGTCTCTGTTTGTGACCTTCCCGATTTAGTTTTATCTAAAAATGAGTTGTGCCTTCTTAAAATATGATAATACTCATCTTTGTGCATTGACGAGGTCTTTGATCATACCGAGACTTATCGGTGGTTTACTGTCTCCGGAGATAAAGGCGATCCGGCACTGTCCTGGCACCTTCGGCAAGTTAATTTCGCTGCGGACTTGGCATACCCGTATTTTACGCGTAAACGGCCGGTTACGGGGACCCGTTTACGGCTGAACCCGTACCGTCACCGTAACGTTCGGGTAAGAACTAAACTCACCGACAGTACGGGGACGTAACCGTTTTTACGGGCCGTATTTCCGTAAAAATACGGGATGGTTTGATGCCCTAGTGCACTGGCAAGATCAGGATGTGGTGATTGATCCCGGGGATTATTGCCATTTGCAAAAATAATGTCTGATCAGGTCTTTGAAAAAAAAAAGTTTTGAGTTTGGGCCGTCGGGCCGTCATGTCACAAAGTGTCACACGCTTCGCGTCGACGCGTTCTCGTCTTCCTCGCGTCTCGTCCTTTTCCCTGCTGCTTTTCAGTCCATTCCTACCTCATGTACGGTGACTACGACGATGAGGATGACGAGGAGTATCAAGAGTTTCAGCGTAGACAGGAGCTGTAGAGAATGAACAAGAACCCGACAATAATGGTGAGTTCGGGCCTCAGTCGTATATTAGACAAGGAATAAGGTTTCACCTCTGTTAGGGTCTGAATAAAATGACGGGAAGGGAATCAACTATGTTATAACATTCCAGCCCCAGCTGCCACCCCTCAAACCTGGTGAAAAGCGTCGGAGCAATGCCCGTGCCGATAAAATCAAGCGTTCACTATATCTCCACTTCAAGATTGTTGCGGAGGAACTTTGCACGTCGAGATTCAAAGTCAATTGGAGCATCTCACGCACCGAATATAAAGATATGCAGCTCGCGACCGTGGACGATTTTGACGAGATGGTGAAACAGGTGACAACAAAGGCTAAAGCTGTGGTTGCACTGGGGGTAACAGGGTTAGAACGTGAGACGTCGTCGGTAAGTTGAGATCATCTATCATGGATTGATTGATCAATCTTGAGATTTGCAGTTCTAGCCCCACTATAGCTTCCGAACTTCGGGGACGAGCGACTAAGGTTGTTTGAGGGCACCAAGGAGGTTCGTATATGTGTACATAGCTTCTTGCAACAGGAATTGTATCCCACAAAGTTCCTCGTCCCGTAAACGGCGACTTTGACCGGTAACGCATCACTGCGTACACAATCGGCCTTCCGCCACTTTGAAATTTTGAAGCTCGAAACGCCAATACGGCAACGCCATGACTTGGCGTTCTCTTCCTTTCTTGATGGCATCGGCGATGATTATCTTCACAAGCGGATCCTCTTCTGGACAGGTGTTGATTTTCAAGCCACTTTTACCCCCAGGCAGGTACAACTACGTGCAAGTGGTGAGGTAAGTTGAGACCGTAAGTTGAACCAGATTAAATTGATATCTAGTGATAGATCCCTTGAGATCAGCAGAGTTCAGTTGACACCTATATCGAAGCTAATATCTCTCTCTTTATAAAATAACGGATGTCTGATGTCGCAAAAAATCGCTTTTGGGTTATAAGTCAGGATAAGGGCATTTCGAGCCTTATACACTAGGCTCAACTCAACCTGTGTGTATGTCACCAATATTGGATTTGGAATGCAGCCTGAGGGGGGTCCTTTTGAGTTACAAGCGTATATAGGTACTTATAACCCTTTATAAGGCTTTATAAGCATGCCTGCTTGCCTATAAGGTTCAGAATCCCCTTATCTTGGCTTATAACTCAAAACAGACTTTTGCGACAGAAGCTTTTTAAACTCCGCCGAATCTCCGCTGATGCCGTACACCGCGGCAGCTGTAGGCAGGCGGAAATTTCACCAGTGCGCTCAGGCTGAATTTTTTGAAGAGTTTTTTATTCAGTGGAGTTTAAAAAAGCTTCGATTAAAGGGTTAATTTTAGAGAAGAGGGAGATGCAGAGGGAGACAACCTTCTCTACTGATGAAATTGAATGGTAGGCTCCAAAGGTGAACAAAAACAGACTAAAATGTTTTATAGTGGAATGAAGGGCTCTTTGGGTGGTTTCTCCTGTTCTAGCTTGTAGACTCGAACTGCCTCCTTCTTGGTATGATCTTGTTCCCCCCTCTCATTCCATAGTTTAGATTTGGCGACGCCAGGCATCGTGAAACATTTGTTTGTGTATGATGGCCCCACGTGAATGTGACACAAACGCTCCACTTTCCGGGCGCACTGCTCTGCCATTGAGGCTCCGATGTACTAGATATTGTTGTATGCCATGCGCACTATGCTGAAAGTGCCCTACAAATTTTCCCAGTGAAAAAACATATTATTCTCCGAGCATGGTTGCAAATCAGTGGTATGGGACGGACTTGTGGAATTTCATGTGTCGGAAAAATTACCGGCATGTACGGTGGGTCCAATTCCACAAGTCCACCAGCAACAATCAGGCGAAAATCTTATCTGATGGCTCAGAAACAAAAGATGATGCAAGGAGCGGTGATGGTGCAAGGACCGTGAATTGACTGTAGTGCCTCGAGCATTATTGCTCTCTAAATCGCCTCAGGATATGTGGTTTTGAATGATGTAGGGTCCGGGGAAGAATTCAAACTCCGACGATTATATAATAAGGTCGACTTCCATACATCAGTGGCGCCGGAGGTCTGGTTGCTTGGGGCGCTCATCGCCAACGTCCTGTGGCGCTTTCAACAGCAGAAGCTGAATATATGGCTGGAGCTCAAGGAGCTTGCCAACTCCGCTGGATGTATTCATTCATGGATGAAATACAACTACCACAACCTCTTCCGGCACGTTTATTCGGTGATAACCAACAAGGGGGAATCGGGATTCGAAAAAAGGATATAGGGTCGAGAAGTTTTTTTCGACCCATCTAGGACCCCCCCCCCCCTCCCCCCTCCTCCTTCCATAAAGGGAAGGAGATTCCCACCCCTAGCGGCGGACCGTTCTTTCCGGTCAGGTCCGTCCTCACCGTCACCACCCATACTCGGCCGCAAAATTCACGATGTGTTTGCACATCGTTGAGGGTATTGTTCCAGTGCTGTTCAACTATTCTATGGGTATTATTGCATTAAATTGACTTATTTTCAATCACATATGGCCACTTTAGGTCTAGAAAATTAACCTGAGCACTCCCCCAACACACCCCAGCTCAGCAGAAGCCTTTGTTTGAGCTCCCAAAGGCCTTTAAAACCTCATAGAGTCTCAGAAAAGTGTTCTACAGGCTCTTTTACTTCCCTGCTAACATATAGGTAGCCCTCCCGGGACCCCCCCTCCCCCCCACCCTCTGTCGGAAATTCGAATCCCGATTCCCCCTTGATAACCAATCCGCAATCCAGCTTTCAAAAGTCCATTCGGGGACACGCCCGAACGAAACATATTGAAGTACAATATCACTACATAACAGGTACTGTAGTGACCGAGGGCCTGCTCTGCACGCCTCAGGACCAGTCTGGGCATTGGCAGCCCCGTCTTGACGTCATCATCACGTGGATATCGCTGACGTATCACGTGCATGTTGGCGAGCACCATGACAGTGCTATTCATTCGCCCTACTCATTCTCCCTCATGGCAAGCAACCTCATTCCCTTTTTTCGCGGGCGAATCCACTGGGCGGGGAAAAAGGCTAAACAGTGGAGAAGGAAAACGGCAAACCCGTGGGGAAGGGCCAAGCGATTAACCGCTGCTATCCAAGCGGTGAAGCCACTGAGGAGAATCCGTTGTGCGTCGTTTCCCCTCTCGCCTGGCAATCAAGTAAGTCTCAATGGAGCCAGCAGTGCGGACGCTCAGTCACACACCGAGCACGATTCACGGCTGTATGCGACCGTCCTCGCAAAGAGGAGCGTACTCTCACCCCGCACGGATTCAACCCTGCGGAGCAACGACTCCGGCTATCTCAGCGACTGACTCGACCTCGGCGTCTATGGGGGCCATGGATTTGCCGAACAGCATCGAGTCCTTTGGCAGCCTTATCCGAGCTGGGATCGACGACCCCTTCGGATACAGTGACCCGGTACCGCGCTCCGATGATTATGAATCCTCCTTCGATGATTACTTTGATGATTCCGAAGTGGACGATACATTCTCCTTCTTGCGTCCTGGTCACCAAGCATTGGAAGCCCCTTCACGATCACCGACCGATTCCCCCGCTCTCATCATACGCCCGGCCATCGGGGAGAAGATGTTTGGTGGGCAAAACGAGGACATTTGACTCGTACATACCCGGCTTTTGAGGACATAGCTGTATCATACCGGTCTGTATGGAGGCAACGGCGCCGGAGGCGTTACGAAACTTTCTGTAGCAATCGACCTACCTTGCTTGCTCAAGGATATTATTTTGCACCCATTGCCTGGGTGAATATGTCTATACCCTCATTCTCTTGGGCTTTGCGAGCTCCTGCTTGCGCCTGTAGAGTTTTGCAGCAACTGAGACAGGACGATTCAGATATAATAACTATTCATCGTCGTCCTGCAGTGCGTGACATAGAATTGAACCATTTTTCCGTGTTTCGGAAGGACACTGGAGAGAACGAGCTGTCCAGAAGTTATGTAAATTTTACCTCAAAACTGTGGCATCAGATCGTCTAATTCCGACGTACTCACGAATGAGCGAGGAGACTAGCGAGACGGCGACTCCCGGCTTCGAGCTGAGAGCCCCAAGAAGATATGTATAGGGATCGTACGGCTAATACATATCTCACATAAATTGTGTGATGTGTAGGTAAATTGGCGCATGGAATTAATTACAACTGTGGACTGGCCGGCCGATTGTATGGCGGGACCTCTGGTTAAAACCCTGTGGGACCTGACCACCAGCAGGATATGCTGGTGTGCGGGAGGAGTTCTCTCCTCCCAGGTAAAAATCCCCAGTGTCCACCAGTACCAGACAGTAAAATTCGAGGAAAGCGGGCGGGCGGGTACAGCGAAACTCCGGCAGCAAGTGCGAGAGCGACAAAGCAAGAAGAATTGAGAAAGTTCCTAGAAATGTCCTATCTTCTTATACTGCTCGAGGAGCGAGGAGCGGAGTCCGGCCCTAGTGAATGTGAGTGAATGTGAGTGGAACGCGGGAGAATGGAGGCCAAAAGCCCCGAGGAAGCGCCGTTTATTGAGCGCTTCCAAAGGTCTGGAACCCAGCGCTTCCAAAGTCTCGGGCCTGATCTCCCAAAAGCGGAGTTTAAAAAGGCTTCAGACGGACATGCTTAATATTATAAAGAGAGTGATTCACACAGCAACGAGAGATTAAAATGCTATTTCATTCTGAGTGAACCCACAGCGGTGGAGTTCTGCTCTCCACGCAAATAACTGTCGTATTACTTTTGAAATTGCTCCCCCTCAATAAAACGCGGGAGAACCGAATCCAAGTGGAAAAAAGAAGAAATGACCCTCCCGCAAATCATGTATTCCGGTGGGTTCGAACCACCGTCTCTCCCAATCGACACCAACCGACTTCGACAATACATAGGGAGCGAGTTGCTTTACTCCAGGAGGACTTACCCAGTCCAATTTCGAGCCTGAATATGTGCGTGCGTTCCGCCCATTCTTCGTACCGGACTGGCACAGGGTACTAAAGTGACCTCTGTGCAAAGCGTTGTATACTGAAAACATTTGTTTCTTTGGGTGGATTATGCCCCCATTCAACCGAACGATGATATTTTGCTCGCTCATCCAAAGGAAAAAGTTAATAACGACGTGAACGTCCTCGGGTGGGCTCGAACCACCGTCGCCTCTCAAATTCGATGTCGTCGGCGTAATAACCGGGAGTGAGCTTCTGTGCTCCACGAGGACTTTTCCAGCCGTCCTAGTTGCTAGTAAGTTGCCTATTTACATCGCAGACTCATGCCGCAGATGCGTCGGCGACCTCAAAGGTTATTACCTCGATCTGATTACTATGATCGCCGTTGTGGATGGATGAAAGCAAAAGCAAACCTCGCCCAGTCGCACGAGAAAAGAATCGCGAGTCGACACTTTCAGTGTCCCCGGGTGGAGTCGAATCACCGTCTCTACCAAATGAATTTGTCCTGTGTCCGGATGCATCAGTCGGGAGTGAGTAGCCATACTCAACGAGAACCTTTCCTACGTGATTGCGAGCTTCGAGAGGTGGGCATTTAAATTTGACGTTCCTGCATATTATTCCTGACATCGTAGGTGGGCAGAGTTCCCGGTGAATCCGTTACTTTAGTTCGACCTGACAGGCGCCGTGCACCACAACGAAGACAGCGACCCGGGACAAAACACACAGAAACACCTCGCCATGTCCCGGTGGATTCGAACCACCAGCTCGCCCTAATTCCACGAACAAAAGACCGGAAATGGTGGGAGCGAGCGCCTTACTCAACGAGAACTTGTCCTGCTTCTTTCGCCGCTGCCCAAGTAGACATTTGAATATTTGTCCAGCCTGGCAAACTGGTGAATTGAACTAGGTATTGTGCCCATATCAAGGATGTGGGTGAATAATGTCAATGGGCTCGGTTCCCCGAACGTATTGAAGCCGTTTCTCAGATTGGAAGCCAGCTGAACCATCGCATATCAAAAAGCAAACAAACGCTCACCAACGTTCTCATGTGGGATCGAACCACCGACCCTCCCTGCAACGAGAACATTCCCGATTATCTATCTGATAGAAGTGAGTTAGCCCAGTGTACTCCACGAGGATTTCTATTGCTCAATTTCCTGCTTTGATACCTTCGCACCTCGAATGGGTTTTCTGGATCACCAGCGCTCCCCTGCGTTGAAGAAGAAAATGCCTGCAGTAAACTCGAAGTTTGAATCACTGAGGTGCGAGATTTCCGAGGCAACAACTCGCACGTTATTAATCCCGGTTGCGGCTACAAACAGGAACAAAAACACTAGCAAACCTCCAGGTCCTCGGGTGGATTCGAACCACCAGCTCCCCAGCATTTGCATAATACTCTTGGGAAGTTAAGCTTCCGAGGACTTCTTCACCTCTCTGGTCCGCTATGCCAGTGCTCCATCTAAATCTGAATATCCAATGGATTACGCCCCAGATGCGTCGGCGAGTGACCTCGGAGCTTCAAGCCCCGCCCACTCGCCAGGCAGTTGTCGCGATAAAAGAATCCGACAATCTCAGTGTCCTCGAGTGGAGTCGAACCACTGTCTCTCCCACATGTATTTGGCTCGCCACCTCTCGTATAAGGCGGGAGTGAATAACCGTACTCAACGAGGATATTTCCTACCTGGTTCCGAGGCTCGATAGGTAGGGAAATAAATTGTGCACTCCAGCATATTATTCATGGAATCGTGGGAAGACAGAGTTTTAAGCTCGGTCCCTTCATGCCGCCAGTATTTTAGTCCGAATTGACCGGCGCCTTGGGAAAAAGAAAAAACACCTGAAACAAGTCGCCATGTCCCCGGGTGGATTCGAACCACCGGCTCCCGAACCAACTCAAACTCACTGCACTCTGAGTAATTGGTAAGGGTGAGTTTCTGCAGGCACATCAATATTCCGCAATTGGGAAGAGTAAAGTACACATACACAGAATCCGTGGATATACGCGGTCAAGATAGGTGAATGGCGATGGAGCTCGAGGAAATGCTCGAACGGTATCAAATCTGATTCAGCACGCAAAGCTCAGTAAGGCCCCGTCGAAAATGCAGCGGCGCACCGTCATTAAACACCGCAACATGCATCGTAGATGAACTTGCGAAACACCACAGTTGAACGAAATGCGGATGGCTGAAAGGTGAATTTATTGCTGAGGAGTATTGTTTTTCATGTACCGAAGACATGAGTAGCGTTCCATGTCCTCCCGCCATTCCTGTAAAGACTAGTCTACTTATCTGCTTCTGTGCTGTACAATAGCTGTAATTCTGCTCCGTAAGCGCCCTCCCCTTGATATACCGCTACGGTCACGTTCGACTTTCGACCATCTATTTTCGCAGTATACACACGTCACACACGCGGTCGTTCACGCCGGTGATTGATGACACCCGTGTTGTCCAGGCGTATTTCCCGTTGCAGATCTATGTCCCCCAGTTGTAATCTGGCTAATATTTAGTGCATTTTTGCCAGATATGTGGGAGCCATGTACCAGAAGGCACGGCAGGAGCAATAGTTTGATTATTCGCGATGCTTGTGAAGGTACCACCAGCCACAACGAAGTGCTGCGAGCCGGAAAAAATACCACCGCTGTAGCTGGATTAAGCGCCGTGAGATTCAATCCATGTGGATGAAATTAACGAAGAAGGGCCCACGAAACCAATCCAGGATCCTCCGGGATCGAGGAGGAGGTGAACTCAGGATGCTCGTGGGATTCACTGTCCATAGGGTGTCGCGTGGGCGGTGGTTGTGGAAGAAGGAAGAGCAGATAAGTCCCGAAATCACAGCTTTTATCGCATTTAAGGGCCTAAAATAAACACATCAGCTGTTGAGCGCTGAGCTTCTGGGACAATGCTGTGAGGTACATCAATCAGTAACCCCAGGAGGTTTGATTAGTCAAAAGGCCAATAGACCGCAATCGGGGATTTGGCCGTGGATTAATCCACGTTCGATCCAGAGCGTCGGCGTGGATGATTCGCAGGAGCAAAACAAGATCGGGGGAGCTGGAGGTCCTCTGGTGGATATGAATGACGGGCTCTCCGGCTCAGGCCCCGTGTAAATAAACCATTTGAATTTGAATTTTGCCGCATTATACTGCTAATGATTCAGATCCTCAGCACCAGCTTCACATTTCGAGCTCACGTACCTCGCACGCGCGGGTATCTAGGTAGGTCCAACTATGGGCCCATTGTGGGCTCATGCCAACAAAAAAAAAAGACATGAAATTCGCAGTTTGCCCTCGGGTGGAGTTGGACCACCGTCCATCCCAAAATCGCGTCAGGCACCGCCATCAAATCACTGGGAGTGAGCTGCCGTGCTCCCCGAATTATCCTGGGGCTGGAAGATCTGTTCAAGTTATATCTAACGAAGACTCTTATCTGCTAAAAGGCGATGATATCATATTGCAGAGCGCATAGAAACCTGGCCGTTGCGAAGCAAACTCAACAATTGAGTGCGTAACACGTTATTTCCGGAAAGCAAAGACCACCCGACACATGAGAAAGTTTTGGTTGAATTGATTGCCAGTGATCTCCTTAACCGCATCAGTGGCAGTGCTCAGGCGCTTGCCCTTGACGCCCACCACGCTCCCTAAATTCCCTCTCGCCGCTCTGGTCTTTCGGGATTCTGGCAACAAATCTGCGTCCCTGTTCTACGCCTCCCTAACTAGCACCCCGACCAAATGCCCGGAGTACCCGCATCCGCAACAGCTGGATCGTCTTCGCCTTCGTGCAATTGCAGAAGTCCAGGCCCACCTCGTTGATGGTGTGCGTGTTTACAATGACAAAATCATCACCGACTGCCTTTTCTGGGTTAGGACATTGCTCTCCTAACGGATGTCCGAGCTGGATCCGCAATTCGAGAGCCTTCATGCTGCAACGATGGAAGGACTTCCCATCCCACTCCTACGTTCCTCGTCAGTCATTCTTTTTTTGATAAAGACTTGCCTGAATGTGATGCAGTGGCATATGCTCATTTATGCTTTTAATGCAAGACTTGCAATACAGGCACAGATCAAGGCAGTTGGAGCAGCAGTAGAGGTTGTCTATCTGACTCAGCCCCAAGGGTTTCCTCAGGGAGAGCCTGCCCAGCTTCTCAAACTGCACAAGTCCCTTTACATACAGGCTTAAACAGTGCATACCTAGCTGCAGCTTGTACGTTTGCACAATTTTGGTGGAGGAGCTCATCAATGTTCAATGGTTCTCGGGGAAATGCAGTTATAATAAGCAGGGAAAAGGAGTGCAGAGAAGAAACACAAAAAATAAACTCAACGTCACAACGAACCGGGCCTGAGTCAAAAAGGAAATTCTGCTTGAGCAATTTGAAGTCAATGTAAAAGTCGCAGAGGCGGACCATCCGCCACCGAATCGGCACACCTCTGTATTTCAAATAGTTTTTGCCCCTGCATCAGGGGAAGATACAAAAAGCCAAATTTCGTGGGGGAAACAAACTGGTAGGTACAAATGGTTGGTGGCTAACACGGGACAGGTAGCAATATTAATGTCAAGAAAGCAGAGCCAAAAGTCGTATGATAGTAAAGTAAACAGAGAGGGCGAGGAGAGGAGGAAAAGAGTGTTGAAGTTAACGGTTAATGAAGTAGGCGGCCCATGATACCCGGCTCGTCGCCTACGTACGAGAAAGCAGAGAACGGCAGGGAGGCGAAACGGAGGGGAGGAGTGTGGGGAGGAGTGTCAAAATAATCCGAATCGCAGCGCGGGAAGGTAGACCTTGATGAAATTCAAGGAACAATTTCGCTGAGCTGGAGTGGTGGGCCCACGCGAAGTTTGGATTTTCGATGACTATGGGGTGTGCCGACTAACAAGCTCCAAAAAGGGTCGCGAGATTCCAAGCGGGATCCTTTATGCCGGGTTGGGCCAAAAAAACGTTAAGTCTTGAATGAAACAGAATGCTGGAAATTTGAGGAACCACTTTTTCGTTCTGGAACAGCGTTGGCAAATATCTTGTGAAAACCAGAACAAACTCCTCACAGCGACTTCCGTAAGCTTGCCGACATTTGCGTCCAGTGCCACGAGCCTGGAGTCAATGCACTCATACTTCACTTCGAGCCGGAGCGCGGACGCGGCCTAGTAATTTGATTAGCCTGCGTCAATGGGAGATATTCGTGACAAACGATGAAATCTGTGTAAGTATCATTCAAACGGCTCCTCATGTCCGCGAGTATGCGTGCATTTCGATTCAAATGGCAAACCCGGGACAGGGTCGTAGCACGCGCAATTTGCTGCAGATCCCTATCAATTTCATCCAGCAGACTGAAAACATTTCAGATGACTGATTTGAATTCGTTGAAACGACATGCCTTGTGAAACGCTCTATACTCTGCAGCATCGGGGACGCGATCATTGTGGCATCTGGAACAGCATCCGCCACGACATCGAGAATCGCTTGTGTGCGATGCGCGATATCCAATGCGTCAGCTTTGGAGTTCTTCGCGTGCTTGATCATCACCAGTCAGCTCACTGAGGCATAAAATGATTACAAGTCACCTCTGCGATGTCCCAAACCGCAATCACCCCGCTGACCGCGCTTTTGAGCGGAGGGAATGCATCGGCGGACTCCTTCAGTGCGAGAAGAGACGTCCGCAATACATCTGAACTAGTTCCTATGAGTGAGGAATGTGGCGCCTTGGGCTTCAGTTTAGCCCGGGAGGGGAAACGAAATCGCATCTGGCCCTACCATGCGTGATTCATTCGGAGGGGTTTATAAAGAAGGGAGGCGGTGCATACAGCAGCTGGGACAGGAGCTTATTCGAGCTTCATACAGCATCCATTCGTGTACGCGGTTGACAGCAATTTGATTCCTACTCTTGATAAAATTAAGCCTGTCCGAAGCCTTTAAACTCTGCTTATGGACGTTTGAACCCGGACCTTTGGAAGCGCCAGTCAAGCGCCCACCGCCCTCGGCATTGCACTGCTTTATTACGTTTTAATGCCTCGCTCATTCAGCCTTCTCGCTGGGCTATTAATGCATGTCTTTCACTTATTTAACCGAAGTGCAGGGGCGCGAAGCGCCCCAGCGCGCTCTTGTGTAAACTAAGAAAGTTTCTTCGGAGGTAGCACGTAAATAACTTGACCACGTCAGTCGTCGATGCCATCCAAGAGGGGCGCCTACGGGGAATGGATCCTATATCAAGGGCAGTGCCCACCTTTGGAGGGGCATTGCCAGTGACCTGCCCCACCATAATCCAGACAACAAAGTAGACAGTAGCAACAAGATCTATTCAAGGATGCTGTTTTGGGTGGGAGCATTGACATGCACAGGGCCAGCGGGTTCAAGGACGTGATGACCGCAAATGCTGTGATGAAAGCTATCGCACTGCCAGCCTCCGACATAGGGAATGGATATGGAACAAATGTCAGCGAGATCTTCCGGGTCGGTGCTGTGCACGCAGACGAGGTCTGTGCATAGCATAAGACAAGTGCAGAAGTAGGAAGTACTACGACAATACTACGAGATCATTTTCCGCCATCGATGGGCCAGTTACGTTCAATGCGCTGTGGAGGCTAAAAAACGGCAGTAACGGCGCGATGTGTGGCGAACCATGACTTCAGATCGGGTGCACTAGAATTGCGTTAGAATCGGCTGATCGGGTAAGATCTAATTAGACATCAATAGAATGTGCCTAGAATAGAGGGTCACTTCATGGCGCCCATTTTCCAAGGCGAGAGCGGGAGCGGAAGCCTGCGGGCGAAATTTGGGCGGCCTCGGATCCGGGCCCGAATTCCGCGCAAACTTGCGCACCATCGCATTGATCCGTGATCCTATATGGGGACTGGCAATGCATCAGGTCTTGATGGCGCTTACATAACGCTGTCAAAACACTGAAATCCTGGCAAATAACTCCGGAGCTCGCGACACGGCTGCTGCGTATTCTTCTGACTCTGGCTCGGTTTTGGTCTCAGTTGTTTTGCTACTGCACCTGCATCGAGTTCCCCGCCCAAATACGCGACCCTCTGATACCACCAAACTGCTGCGTCGTTTGAAGGAGATTTCGTGGTTGATCACTAGGTGACACAGCCGGTGCATCAGACGGACATCGTGTGATGTCCGTGTGATGTCCTAGTCGCGAATTACCAGATCATTTTTTGAGACGTAGCTCCTGCTGATTATCGGACGGATGTCTCACAGAGCTGTTGCCAGATGTGCAACAGACCTTTGAGCCAGCCTTTTACATATGTATGGTACAACAACCTCGGGATATTCTCAGCAATCCTTTTAATACACTGTATTCCTCTTCGATTGATGTCGTGGTCAATGCTCAGCCAAGATAGCAAATAAAATATATATTCAGTTCATAAATAATACAGCTGTACAAATGCCGCCCATCCACACCCTCGTTCGTCCGGTTTCGAAGATATAGCCGCGTGCGTGCGCGTTGTGGGAGCGGAGTCTGCGGGTATAAGTTAGCATTAACAGTGTGGAAAACGGAGGGATGGGAGAGAAGAAAGGGAGTCGAGCAAAGGGGACGGAGAACGGAAAATGCACCTTTACTCGGCGAAGAACACAAGTCGCGCATCGAGACAGCACGCGCAGCAACTAAAGAAGGTCTAAAAAATATGCATTAGCCAAATGAACACTATTGTATAGTATGGATACTCACCAGAGGCCTGGATCGATAAACTGGCCCTACCAAGTGTATAGCGAAATCAGCAGTTGTTAGCCTTCAGGTGATGGCTATAGCGTACCGTGAAAGTCATTACAATGGCGCAGGGGCAAAGGAGAGAGTGGGACACTAGACAAAGCCATTGTCAGTGATTATGTGTGGCGCAATCCTATTGGAAACTTACCAGGTACATAGTGGTAAGCTAGATAGCTTGGTTCCAGGGCCTACGCCGGCTGCTCCGATGGACAGTCCTGTGAATAAGTGACTGGTTAGCAGATTCCCAGGTAATGGCAGATGGACTGACATGTACCACACAACGGCCATGCACTATAAACTGCCTTCAGGTTTAGTGTTAACAGAGAAGACCAAAAAGACATATCTCTCGTGTCTTTCGACTGCGTCGACGTCCCATTTCCCTCAGACCATCCAATTGACATCTGGAAAGGAGGAGACCAGTGAAAGACACGGAGATGAGCAATGGGCCACGGGAAATTGCTCACCTCGAGTGTGGCATCCCGGCGACTCCAACGCAATGAAAGGTGTCCAACAGCAATGCTGTTTCCAGGTGTCCACTGCCGACCATCGGTGCACTATTTATTCGTGAAATTCAATTGTTAGGAGTTGGGAGTGGATTTAACATGCAGAGATAGGAATCTTGGCAGCGGAAGTCAGAATGTGGGAAGACGATGGTGGGGGGAAAGGACAAGATGGTTCGTATTGATGGTATGGTCGAGTTTGTCAAAGGCTTCGCTTCACAGCCACCTACCATCATTCTCTATGTTCACCGTCCAATAGCGGCCGGGGGAGATTGCAGAAGTGCCCAAGAAAATTTACGGGGGTTTTAATATTTGAATTAAAATATCTGAGAAGTTCGCTATGTTCGGCAGACCTGCTAAATCAGAGTTTCAACGCGGCCTTTGACGCGAGACGCGTTGTTTGTGTTTGTATCGTGTACGCAACTTTGAGATATATAAATTATTTACAGGCGAGTGTGGGTAAAGTAAAAATTAGTATTATACTCAGGGTACCCTAGGAGCTCCTGGTATGTGCTAGTTTATTTCTCCATGGCCTTGTTCAAAGTTGTGAGCCACCCCTCGACATCTTGCATCAAAGTGAGCGGGATTGTGTTGTCGGGCTCGCCGTAAATGGCAAGATCTTCGCGGTAGGTCGCCTCATACATCCTTTGAGGTCCTTCAGTTGTATCCAGCCTTGAAAGAGCATAAGATGGCTTACACTTGTCTTTCCGCAGGACCCATAATTTGGTAGTATACCGCAAGTTGGCTGTCAACCTCCGGCCAAAATTTGTCCTTGGATTCGTCTTTTGATTCATCCCCGCCATCGGGGGTCGAACTACCTGTCTTGTTAAGCTCGAGGGCTATACTGCGCTGAACAATGATGAGAATAAGAATATTTACAATGATGTGTGATGCTTACAAGAAGTGCGATGCGTTGATAGACAGCGGCAGTGGGCATGGCCGGGGATGTACCAATACAAGCGCGTGTTAATGTCGCAATATCCACCTTGTCTTTGAGTGATGACACAATCTTAGACAAGAATTAGAATAGGACCACCAGTCACAAAAGCACAAACCTGGGATTTGATATGGTAGCGCTTCCCAGTCAAGGCCTTACTCAAAAACTTGAGCAGGACCTCGACACGGCCAGTCTCCATCGCGGGAGGAAGATCGGATATGCCGAGCGCACGCATAACACCCTGAGAGGATATATAAAGAACATGGACTAATACAAACTGGGAATACACTTACCACAATTACAGCAGCAATCGTGGGCTGCTCTTTGATATTGCGGTAAATCTTGGCGCTGGGAGACAGCAAAGCACAGTGAGCGTAGTCTTGGGCAGTTTTCTAAAGACGAATAGACTCAGGAAAGAACACGTTGTTGCATATAATTAATTAATTCCTTACCATCGTAATATCTGTCAGCTTGAACTTCTTGTCTCCATCTGCCTTGATGATGTGCAGCATATCACGGCACTGGAGGCCTACGATATGCATCTGGTACAAGTGGCGCATCGGGTTACTCGTCTAGAATGGTTATCAGGAAGTCTAATGGAGACAGAAGATAGAAGACGCGCCTTCAAAAAGATCTCGGCATCGTTGTCCGATTGGCCACTCAAGTTCTTGTGGCGTTTAAAAGCGCGTCCTTCTTCAAGATTATACGGCGCAGTGGGGTCGGCCAGACGACCTGGAAACTCATCGTCGTCGGCATCGTCACGCGAGCGTACTATGCCCGTCAACGGGTCCTCAGGCGAGGAACCATCGAGACGCGACGCGTTCGACGCGTCGTCTGGGTTGTTTTGGTTGCGCACGGCCATCTCTTGAGTGAGGCGATCACGGAGTACCTGGGCCTGTACCATTTGAGCAGCATTCAGTACTGGGGTGCCAATCATGATGAAAGTCGAGAGCAAGGGATTTGAAACTCCGAATTGCGAGCTCGACTTTTAAAGGTCACAAAAACACCTGACTGTGACTTGCGCGTGTCGATCTCATCTGGAAACTCACTCATGGCAAAGAAAGGGGCAAAGCTGAAGGACTTAGGGCCAAGTAAGATTGCTGCAACCCAAGTTTTCAGTTTATTGGACTCACCAAACCATGCTATTTTCTCAGATTGTGTCGTTGAGGAGGGCACTGCCAAGGTCTACTGTCTTGTCTGTCACACTTCCTCGGGCGCAAATTTCCCTTCCTTAATCAATCGGAGCTCCTGGGCAAGTCACATAAAATCTCCTGCACATTCCCTTGCAATCCAGCAGGTTGCGGAAGCACAAAAAAAGCAGGCCGTTACTCACCAGCAATACAATGATCTTTATAACATGCCGAGCACATCTCTGAATACGCCATTGCTGCCAACTGACCTGGGTCTTGGCCGCCGAGCTCAGTTCCGACCAATCTTACTCGACGAGGATACAAATGGTGTCAGTGCAGCTGACTTTCGGGATATAATGATGGAAGAGACCAATTGCCTGCATGCTATCGAGGAGCAGGAGGATTTCTTGGCCAAGAATGCTGAGGCTCTTCGGCGTGAGGTAGAGAATATGCGGCTGCATCATCTAGAAGCAGAATTCGAAGGTGCTGATGATGAAACCATCCCGCGGCTTGCGCAAGAAATCCGGGACAATGGTAAGGACCTTGTTTCGCTGCCCTTGGTTTGCCTTTTTTTTAAAATTGTTGCTTTTGCAGACATGCTCCGTGCAACCGGCGAGGATGAAGACGAAATCAACAGACATTTCGGGGGTGTTCCGATTGACCACGACTATGCACCATATGGGAACAAAACTGTGAGTAATTTCTTCGGATTAAAGGACAATTGACCGACCAATTCCGGTCTGTTAGATGTGCTATTTAGATATACTCGACAATTTACCACGTCTTCGACTTTCATCCAGTCAATTGAAGATGATTTTGTGGATTATGGATGCTTGCGGAGCCAGGGATGTCCCGTCTTTCAACAAATTCAGAGCCATGCAAAAACACATTCGGAAGATGGTGGGTGTTAGAAGTGAAGCGCATAAGTCGAGTCTGGGAAACTTATTTTACGTCAATGACATCCGCGACCTGATCGCGAAGGTCAACTTTCGATCCTTTTCTCAGCTCGACCACTGACCTCTTCAGCAGGATTTTGCAAACCCAGAGGTCGCACCGCACATTCAGAAATACCCGGAGGACGTTGCCAGTGGCCCTGTATCGGAAATCTGGCAAGTTAAGGAGGGAAAATGGCACGACATACCCCTCGACGAGCTCACGCCCTCCATCCTCGTTGGGCATACTCGTTATTATGTACATGAGGTCGCTGAGCTGTCCGATGGAAGGTGGATCATTCCTGCCCTCTGGATCGTTTCCAAAGGTAAAACCTATGTCGACTGCAGAGTTGTGGAAAGAAATGTAAGCTCCCGAGTATATTGTGTGCAGGCGCGCTAACGTGTAATCCCAGAATTTTGAGGTTCTCGCAGTCGAGCCGCAAACCATACGCATGCCTTTGGATGATTTACGCTTCAATCAAGAGGCGCTTGAGAGGCGGTTAGGCCATTCGATTGTTTTCCACGGTAGTACATTTATTGCTTGAAGACCACCGGCGACTCAAGTTGTGTAAAATTCTCTGTATTTGGGCATCCTAGACACAAAATTGAAGTAAATTGCCTTCAGTGGCGGCAAAAAAGAATGGGCGCGGCCGTGTGAGCTTAGCCTTTGGTCAAATCATTTCAAATAAAATACTACTATGATGCTACATGGATTTCATGACCTCCTGCCCAACTTAACCTATATCATGTTTGTTTGCCTCTCCCGTAATAAAATAAATTGGTAATTTTCGAAAAATCGAGTCTCTGGAATCATCCTGTATGCAAAAACGGTTTTGTAAAAGGGGAGTAAAATTGCCTTTTTCATGATGCCTAGAATAGGAGTGTGAGACCGGAGCAGTAGTATGTAGTTTCTGAAGAATACTCACCGGCCTTCCTTTTGATGAAAGTGATATGGCGGGTCAACTTGTCATAAATGAATTCGATCTTTATTTTGGGCTGTCCCTGCTTCTGGTCAGCGTTGGGCTTGTCGTCGTCGTGGGCGCCGCCGACATTGTCGATGGTCACTGTGGGAAGTAAAAGAACCTAGCCTGAGTATCCTAAAAGTCCTCAGCGGTAGTGTGGTGTGTTGGTTTAGCGCCCGTCCCGGCCTTTGCTCTTCGCATCTCGCGCTCAGAGCCCTCTTCCGCTCAGAGCGCGCGTTCCGCGCGAGTCGAGGCAAGCCCGCGCGTTCCCTCCCGGCCTCGGTCCAGCAGCTGAACTAGGAAGTGAAACGCCCGGGCCGCGCGGCGTTTCACGAGTTAAATAATAGGTAGTACGCCTTCACATTTTTTGTAGATCGATTCTATGGCTTCCGGGCTACATGCCAATGTAAGGTATCCTTGCATTTGGTGGTGTTGTCGTAGAGATTGGGCGCGTTTGTTAGAGGTCAAATTGGGCCAAATATAACGGCAACGCGAAACACTTCGAATTCGCTCTGCCGACGTAGTCGGAGCTTCCTAGTGAACATCTACCATCGGAATATATGCAACTTTACCTCTAAACTGAACAATCTGCTACTGCTGCAAAACCTTTGAGCTTGCCGGGCGGCTTCATCACAAGCGTCGGCCTTCATCACGAGCTTCGGGTTTCCCGGAAAAACGAAATCATGAGATTCTACTACTTAGCGAACTTTGCGTACCTGACGATCACCCTTGAAAATTTTGTTCCTACCACCGTCCCCATGGTCGCAATTTCTGCCTGTGCAAATGCGTCTGGCATCATGGTCTTTGAAAATGCTCGCCCTATTTTTCCCAAGGTTACACTCATCGATGTAACTGCCTCAACCGTCGACGGCAGCGAGGTCCAGGGCTCTGTCCGCCACTTCAACAATACCGACAACCCTGTTGTCTTTGAGAATGGTATTTTTTATTGTCAAATCAAGGTACTTTCCTTCTCCTCCGCACCTCTGCACCCGTACTCATATCTGGCAGGCTGTGATCCAGGAGGACGCCTTCCAGGTCCGCGACACTGACCCAAACCGCTTTTCTTTTGTCGGGGCCGATACATGAAAGATTGTTCGGCACTTTAGTCGAATAAATAGCAAGAAAGACGTACTTTTGTCGGTGTTGCTTCGCCCATTATATTTCTATCATGTTGAGCGCCATAGCAGCCGCACTCGCACACCGACATGAACCCCTCCGCGCCATCCACAAGGACACCATCAGCCAGCAGAAATTTCCAACAGTACTCGTAGAATGAAAACCCGGGGTTACGACAGCGAGACAAGTCGCTCCAGGCCACCATCCAATGAGTAAACGTCGAAAAATATAACGGCAGCGCGAACATTTAGAGCCATTCAGATCGCTCTCGGAGGCATTCTTGCGCCTTCCCATGGATTTTGAAGCACGTGACCCTATTGCCTTTGCAATGGTCCACATTTTCACTGCGAACATTTATGGTGCCAATCACTTACTATTAGTCACCATCACTTTTATACAGTGAATTGATCTCCCTAAACTCCCCCCCCCCACCTATTTTTTATCGGTCTTGCAGAAATGCTCCTTTCAACAGCAGCTACATTTTTATAGGAGGGATTTCCCCCAAAGAAAAAACTGAGTGAGATAAATAATTTTGGTCGGACCAAATTGGCTACTGCCTGCCAAATATGCCTCATTGGTTCTAAAATTGCATGAAAAGGGCTCCAAAACGGGGTTTCGTGCCGCGCTACATGCGGCTGGAGGTTCAATTCCTCCTTGGAAAAACTTTTTTTTTTGACCTTCTCCAGCCGAAAAATTTCCCCTCCCGGTTTTGCAGCTGTACAAAGGTAGCGGTGACTATGTGATTGGCACCATACAGCCATTTAGATCCCGCTCGGAGGTGTTATTGCGCTTGCCAGAGCACAATTACAGACGGATTTACATTTTACACTTGACCCTACATATTGGCTTTTCAATTCCATTGAAGTCCCAGGGTCATTTTCTAAGCCGCAAGTGTCGGAAATGGATATATCCTTCCCATAAATGGATACTCCTGCAGATCTGCTTGGAGGCATTATTGCACTTTCCAGAGCACAATTACTGGTTTGCATTTTGAACCGCATGACCCTACTGGCAAGCTGAGGCTTAGTATTGCCTTTTCAATGGTCCACATTTGGACCTGTGTGACTTGACATCCTGCAGACCATTTCAATTCCAATGAAGTTCCAGTGGCAGTGGCAGTGGCAGTGGCAGTGGCAGTGGCAGTGCTTCCAGGGCCATTTTCTAAGCCGCGCATCTCAGGAATGGATAGCCCTGATCACTGCGAGAATTGACAGCTATTCAGATCCCTCTCGGAGGCATTATTGCGCTTTCCAGATTTATATTTTGAAACACGTGACCCTATTACCTTTCAATGGCCCATTTCAGTGGCCACTTTGTCACGGTCGCTCATGTACGATCAAGCTCGTTACTCCAAGACAAGACATGCCTTCGCTTCGCTCCGGCATGTGCTGGGTTTGGTCTACTTTCCAAATTTTCCAGTGGGCACAAAATGTAAATTAACCAAGCCAACGACAATTATTAGACGTAGTAAATATTGATCCAACATGCCGTGCTGCTCATCCCCGCATCTCACGCCTCCCAACAGAGACAAATGGTTGTGCGTGGAGCATGCCTGCGCCATGAGTATCCTATCTGCGTGCCCACGCCGTGGTGGCGCCGCGGATCCGCCACGTCCGGCAGGGGCGGAGCAGGCAGGAAGCCCCGCCGCTGCAGGGGATGAGTGCAGTAGTCGCGCTGAATGTTGCGCTTTGAGCAGCAAGAAGCAGAATTCAAGAGGGAAAGCGCACCCTGTCAGCAGTGAGATGGGGTCGCCGATTTCGTGTCCCTGACGATGGAGGCGAAGAAAAGCCGACATTTCAGGGTTTGTAGGTGCACGGCCCTTCCACCGCTGTTGCAGTAGCAGCCTGAGTGGATGCCGGTTTCGGACTGCATCTGTATCATGAAGCCTGAGGACGCACCTGAATCCCTCGCCTCCGGCCAATTGATGTGATTCTCGGCCGCAGATGCGTACAAAGATGGGGAGTTGGAAGGTCGGGACACGTTTAAAATGGCAGTGAGGCTGGTGAAGCGTGCGGAGTGAACCACGCACCCTGGAGAACACCTATCCCAGTGACTTCGGCGAATCCTATGATTTAATCAGGACCTCTTGAACAGGCGGTGCACGGTGTCTGGTCACGTACAAATAACACTGTCAGATAATCGCTGTCTTTGAGTAGAACGACTCCGGACTGGTCTGCTGGAAAAGAGCATACATTTAAACATCCCATCAAAGAGCAAGTTCACGTACACTTCTCATTGCAGATTAAACCTGTTTAGAACAAAGGAAACTCATCAGTGGGTTCCGGTCGAGTCTATGAAACTCGCTCAATCGGTATTCGTGGTACTCTGCAAGTTTCAGATGGCCGGGTCATCGGAAGAAACTGAAAACGAAAGGGTTGACGATCAGATCACATAGGGCAGGGAGGAAGGGGCGACACACAGATACCGGGCGGGACAGTATGTACGTGTGATGGGGAGTATCGAGAGTTTGTAGCTTGGCGACCTTCGTAGTCGATCAGGACGGAGGCTCCGGGTCATAGACCTTGAATCTATTCGAAGGTCCTGTGAATCGCCAACCCAATGGCACACCTCTTCCTCAGCATGACAGCACTGTATTATAACTAGATCTCACATATCTTTTCATTGTGTTGTCTCTAGACCAGGGCTTATGTGGTGCAAAGTATGATAATCCAGACATAGAATGGGAAGGAAGCCAGGCTCAGATCAGTCAAAGGCATATCCCATGTGAATGGCACTGCTTCTGTCAGGCCCAAGAAATTATCAAGGAAGTGTGGGTTCCTGGGTGTGGTGCACACTGCAGGTTCCCAGACTACAACATCAATAACCTCTTGCTCAGGACAGAAGAGGTACCATTCACACGGGATATAACTCTGACCAATGTGAGCCTGCCTTGTGTCCCATTCTATGCCTTGATTAGCCTACATAACACAATGCCCATCTGGTAGGAATAGTATGGCCACCACCAAAGGCCTCCACCCATAAGGAGGGACGTAGGGAGTTACGGAGTGCAAGTCAGAAAAGATCTGACGTGGCGACATGTGAGCTCGGAAGCTTGTGCACGTAATTGATTGACGTGTCACGTCACGCGCTGATCGCTTAGTGAAGACTTGGTGGTACAAATTCCTGAAAATAAGGCATGTGTTGGGACGCAAATTGTGTTCCCATTTCGGGTCCAATCCTTTTAGAATAAAAAGACAGTTTGTCCCTTAGATGCCTACAGTATTTAACCGGGAAGCGAAACACTCAAGCAAATTCGCAATTCCTGGGCCGAGATTGCATAAAGTTGGTGGGGATCTCTTCATAGATCGATAGAGATGTGTCAGGGCTACCTGGCAATATATAGTTTTATAGGGAAATGCCGTGTTTTGATTGAGAATGAGACCATTCTTCTACAAACATCAGATTTTGCAGAATCACGTGGAAGCGAAACACTGCAAAATCACCTGTGGGCCGCAGTTCGTTGCAATCCAGCCCAAGGGGTGTTTATAGTCGTATTCTACGACCTTGAAAACCCCCAGTTCACACCTGTGCAGGAGGAATTGGGCGCCCAAAATGCTGTGCCTCTGACGGATTACATCCACCAAAATAGGGCAACAAATAGCGAAAACAAAGTGGTCTGCCACAGGTTCTACAGAACCTTTTTGCACAATTCCTTTTGCTATGAGCCATTTCTCATGGCTAACTATCCCCTCACAAAAACTGGGGCCTGTCTGATGCCTGGGATCCGGGAAAAAGCCACTGTTTCGCTTCTACGTAGTGTTTCGCTTCCTGGTTAAATACTGTACTCGTAATTGTGCCAAAAATATTAATGACGAAGCACACCCGCTACATTGAGCTTGAGGGTCATTGCTGGCGCATGGCAGAACGAGTCTGTTGCCTTGAATTATTATTATCGTGTTAATTAAGTTTGAGGTATCGGATCAATCTGTCCTCGCGTAAAGTACGGCAACCGCTTTCTTCCACAATCTTGCCGGAAAGCTGTTAGAGTACCGTATAATTTCGTTCAATTCGACAGTCACGTGATTTTCGACTTTCGCCAGAAAATCTCATAAATCGAGAAAAAATGATTGCCGCAATAAAAAAAGTGGAGCGTGACGCGTGACTGTCGATTTGAAAGAAATTATATGGTACAATCTTGCCGGAATGTTCCAGAACAATAGTTACATAATCCTCAGGCATATAAGTAGCATACCTTCATTTGTATTCGCTACGTGTTTGCAGAGCTCAGCCAAACACAAGATCTTTTGGTTTCATATTCTGGTCCCGAATAAAGACTCTACCGATTATTTCAACACAAACACGTCCCGGGTAGCTCCCGGTCAGCACAGCAGTACAGTCTACACGGGGCCACCCCGAATTGGTGACGACGACGATGATCGCGACCGATAGCGGCGAACTCGATGATCGAAGACCCTTCTACTCTGTGCGAGAAGACCCATCTGGAGCAGTACCTAAGCGAACCACTGGAGCCTGGCATCACGGAGCCGCTGAAGTGGTGGTGGGAAAGGCGTCATATCTGGCTGGAGCTGGCACGGATGGCGCTTGATTGCCACAATCGTCCTTGCGAGTACATTTTCTGTCTTCTATTCATTGCTAACTCGCATCTCCAGCAACGTCAACTGCAGTCGAGCGTGTCTTCTCCCGTGGGAAAAGTTACGTGCAGGGCTAAGTGGTGGGATTTTCTTTTAGCACCTCGGGATCATTTTCTGCGTCAGATTTGGCTGTTTTTGGCTAGAACGCCGCGCACAGTAGCTGTAGTGGTCGGATTCATCTACAGTCAAAGCTGCTTCTGGCACATTATTCATCTTGCAGCCATCCTCTATCCCACTCTGCTATACTGGAAACAGGACTATCATACCTCTGCCTTTGGGTCGATGAGCTGATTGTAGGACATCCGGACAGGATGAACTCGGAGCTCGGAATGAGAGTACATGTCTTTCTCAGTCTTGTGGCCCAACTTCAGCTTCGGACGGGCTTGACAGACTCGCGGCATATCACGCTCGAAGAATGGGTGGCAATCTTTCTGTATACCTGTGTGACTGGACTGTCCATTCGCCACGTTGGCGAGTGTTTCCAACCCTCCAACAAGACTATATCAAAGTAACTTTCATCTTCCCTTTAACTGAATTCGTCTAACATTTGTCAAGATACTTTCCACAAGTTCTATTCGCTATCACATCTCCCGCATTTTACAACCACTACGTATGGCTTCCATTACCGAGCGACCCCCATCCTGGAGCCCATCCGATCCAATCCCAAGTTCTACCCCTTTTTTGAGGATCCCGTGGGATCGATGGATGGCACCCACATCAACTCTTGCCCATCTGCACAGATCGACATGCATCTCGCAATCGAAACGGAGGAGGATCCATGAATTGTCTGGCATGCTGCTCACAGGATATGCTTTTTCAATACATGCTCAGTGGTTGGGAAGGGTCCATGGACGATGCAGATCCATTTCAACGCATTTTTGCTGGATCTGGCAGGGATAAGGGCGCACTTGACATAATGAAGCTTTCGGCCGAAGCCTTGCCATCAATTTGAATGTGTGGCTGCCCACACCATTTTAAACCCCATGCCTCGCAGTTAAACTACTCAATGCATTCATTTCAACGCATTATCTCTTGGTGCCTGTGTCCAAATCATCAATTCCAGCATCCCGAGCTCATCTGGGTCCGTATCACAAATCTGGATTGTCGGGTGGTACCCCGCGAGCGAGGGCAATGGACACAATCAATTTTGAACCCTGTGCCTCAATGACCTTGCAGTTAATATGCGACTGTTTCAATTCCACAACAGTCCCGGAGACATTTTTTGAGGCGCGGCCCCGCCGACCTGGATAACCAGGGTCATTGTGAACATTTCCCTCGCTTTAGATTCCGCCCCGAGCCATTATTGCGTTCTCCACAAGGCATTCATTTTGAAACGTGTGCTTCAATGACCTTCCATAAGGCCCCTGAAGCACGCGTTTCAAAACGAGTTGAAAACACAATAATGGCTTTGTATTTAAATAAGCCATTATTCAAATTATTGTGTTTCCATTCATTTTGAAACACGTGCTTCAATAGCCTTATATTTAAGCCATTATTGCGGCATTCATTTTGAAACACGTGCTCTAATGACCTTGCAGTTGAAATACGACTGTTTCAATTCCACAGTGGTCCCGGAGTCACTTTTTGAGGCGCCCCCCGCCCATCGGAAGAGCCATTATTGTGTTCTCTGCTGGAGAGGTCGTAGCCTCTCTGGGGTCGGAGAAGAGCCAGCGGGGCTTGCAGCGAGGAGGGTGGAAGCGGCAGAAAACCCAATATGATGTGACTACACTGTGACATCTGATGTATGTACCACTAAACTATCCCCATGCCGTCGGCCCTGCCACACCGCAGGGCATTAATTTTGAAACGCGTGCTTCAATGACCTTGCATATATAGTCTCTCCTACACGGGGAGGCCACAGTATTAAGTTTGGGCGGGAGATCAAGGCTTTGCGTTGAGTTGGATACCATCAACATCTCGGGTGGGAAACGGCAGATCCCAACTCAATGCATTTTTTGGGGGGTTTAACCCCAGGTTCACTTTGGCGCTGGGGCTCAACCGTACGAGTGTAAGCTTAGTCTATACATCTCAATGCGACCTCAACGTGGCTCAGTTATTCTTAAGTTTTGCTCCAGTGGTTATTAATAAAATAATATATATTCAATTAGCCGTACGGTAATAGTACTAGTACCCTCGCCCTCGCAGGCCATGCTGCCGGCGGCAACAACGTCGAGCACTCGCGCCCACGGTACCCGACCCATGAAGGAAGCGCGAGCGGCCCGGGTTGAGGTCATTCCAAGCTGGCCGTGCAGGCCAACGTCCGCCGCATCTGTCTTGCTTTCGCCACAGCGCACAGGGGCGATGATGGGAGCGGGGTGGGGCGAGCCGCAGGGTTGGCGGTAGGATGGTGTTTGAGCGCTGCTGCCGCTGCATCTGTGCCAAATTGTACCGCTTGTCTCGAGGTTGCAAGCGGTATCACGGTGGAAACATCAGCCATGGAAGTTGCTGTGAAGACACCACAGCACACGCACCTGATAACCCCTCCATATACCATACATGTACGCATATGCCTCCTCCCGCAGTTGCTGAGCGACTGGTCAGCTCTGGTAGACTTGATCAGACTTGCACAAGCCACTTACCATGACAAATAACCTGCTGTGGCGACAAAGGTTAGTGAAGCACAAACAAGTTGAGGTGTCAGGACATGAGGGACCAAGTGCCAGAAGTTCCAGTGGTGTGAGACACTCAGGAGGGAAACAGAGAACGCTTGACCACAGCAGTTCTTGATATACGAGAAACTCCGACATTTCTTGACAGCTTGAGGCCATTCTTGACTGCTTGAGACTTGAGGCTCAGGTTGTTTGAAGGTTTTGAAGCCTTGCCATCGAAATCTGACCCAGTAAGCCATAGATCATCCGGTGTGGTATGAGGGAAGAGGAAGAACGAAAATGGTTCGAGTGTTGTCACGTGCCCAGTCACGGCCCATAAGCAAACAGAGACAATCTTTCCCAACGCGTCGACACTTTGAATGAATCTTTCATCGAAATACTGGCTTAAGGAACATAATTAATACGGTAAGGTTTACAGTTACATCTAAATGTGCTTGAGCAGGGAAAACGATCCGCCCATTATTCCACTGAAGCTGTGTCCGCTGCTTGAAGATGACGAAGAGGCCGCAAGGGCAGCATCCGGCATTCCTTCGTCGCGTTCCACGGGAGCAGGAAAGAGGTATTCATCCATGCTGATGGTCTCGTTGATATACCTTGGCAATTGGTCAACAGTGGCGTGCAAAATAGTGATTTCCATCCGGCACTCTGCAAGTTTTTGCTGCCGAATTCGGTAATCTTCTTCGCAAAAAATGCATCGGCCTGGCTCCAGAAGTCCTGGCCCTTCGGGATACGACCTCCCGCGTGGCCTGCAGCGGTGATTTTGCGTTTCTTCTGGGGTGGGGCAGGAGAGGATCCTATGTCCTCGGTGCTGTCATCATCGTCGACCTCTTCAACACCGATAACAAATGGATTTTCCCTGGCAAACCGACGCTGAAAACGAGACAGTAAGATCATGGGCCGAGATATAAACTCACCAAGAGTGCATTGTGAATTGTGAAACTGACGTCCAGATCAACGCCCGACCCTCCACGCTTGAACTTGTTGGCCGAGGAGTACGTGAATTGGGCCAGTGTGGCAGGTGTGTTTCCACATATACTGGTGCGAAGCTGGGCAAATAACAGTCAGCAAGGAAGGAGTCCCTCAAATAACGGGCACATATGTCCTGCCGCATAGAGTTCCGGACACTGGAGCAAGTCTTCTTCACCACAGACACCAATGCTTTCTCCCTGGACGGATTTCCGAATACTGCGTTAAGCTTCAAGGTGACCCTATTGTCGCGGAGCTTTTGCTGACGGCAGGCCCATAATCAGTCTTTTGGCCCAATACAGGGGGCATTTGGACTTACCACGACATCGGTGTGCATCATCATAAAGGAGGTGCGTGTTGCCTCATAAATGGTGTCCTGAGCCTGAGTGCGGATATTGCGCTAATAAATGGGATGAGCACGAGCGATGGCAGGTACAAGACTGAAGCTGACGCTTTTGACCACGGTCAGACTCCTCATCACCATCGTCGACTATCGGGCTCAGATAAATTGTGCGCTCAAAGAAACAGGTGGAAGTACTTACCGGCAACAGTGGGCTCTTCTAGCTCATCCTTTTCACCTTCGTCTTCAGATCGTTCTTCCACCTCTTCGTCGGAAGCGGGCTCCATATCCAAATATTAGAGACCTTGTGCCCAAGCGGCATGCCGCTTTTTGATTGTGCAAAAAGCGGCATGCAGCTTTTTTTTCTTCTTCCTCTAAAGGCCATTACGACTGTGTGATAGCATAGGGGTGTCGGAATTTGACTACCAGGCAGAATTTGTAAAAAGCGGCATGCCGCTTGGGCACAAGCTCTCTATTGTGAAAGATGCTCTGCAATTTGAGCTGCAGCCCGCGCTTCTGGTGATGGTTCCAGCTCGGTATTTTCTGACAGGTCCCAGTCAATAAGGGGAGATGGCCGCCGAGGCTGAGGCTGTAAATCGTCGGACGATGGGGTGTTTCCAGAATATTGGATGACTGGGGCAGCCAGAGCATCGAGCAGGCTGCGCACACCATCTTGGACGAAAGCAGAGAGAGGCAACTCATTTGTGTTTTGAAGGGTATCTGAAGGAGCTGACGCTATTGCATCGTGATGCTTCAGTGCCTGCTTATGAACCTCTGTATTCTCATGGGCTGCAGTTCGTCGAGCCTCCCGCACATGGAGGTCCTCGCAGACGTGACACCGGTATCCTTTTGCACCGGTATTGGTAATTACACATTCCCAGACCAGCAGAAATTTGTTGGAATGTACTGCAAGGAAATAAAGCCTAGATTTATCGTACCCTTTGGATTCGGCTTTGCTGTAGAGTCCATCGGAGCAACCGCATCCGGAAATAGGGGCTACGATCAAAAGCGCCGCTTAACCCGGGAGGAACGAGTCTGGTTGAGACAGTCGGGATTGAAACCCAAGGTGGCCTCAATAATAGACTGAGGTGGCCCTATGCTTCACTTAAGCACGTTTCATTCGTTGACTCGACCCGAGGACAAAATTTGAAATTTAAGCTCGATTGAAACTAATTATAGACTTATGCGAGCCCGTGGTTTATCCCATGGCCAAAGCTGTGCGCCTCAACCTGGAGCGCATCTAAGCTCTGGCCGTGTAAACAGACGCTTCAACAATGGGGACCTCGTGCCTCGGCTTGTTGAAGTCGGTTGGTTACCGCGCCACTCTGATCGGGGTACGGCCTTATTACTCATCTTCGGGGTTTGAATCTCTCCGGCAAATTGCGCAACACCTTTCCAGGCACCTGAGCTGCCCTCAAACTGAGCTAGCGCATGTTTAGTGCCATGGAATGGTCCTCTGGAAAATTTCTGTGAATTTTGGAGTCCTCTTCGTGTGGCTCGAAGAAAAGATGCGGCTCATCAGGTAAGAAGATTACATAAGCTCATGCCAAAGTCGTTTCGCTTCCGCAACAAGCTTCCGAGCACATTTCAAAATCCTGAGGTGATAGAAATGTAGGCACAGGCTAGGCAACCTATTCTAGGTCAAAATTGAATGAAATGCCGCGTCCTTGAAAAAGACGACTACGCGACTTCAATTCAAACTCCGATGATTAGTAATAAGGCCCTACCATGATCGGACCCATACGGTAACAACAGGACTATTGCATATAAGCCATTATTGTGTTTTCCATTCATTTAAACATGTGCTTCAGGGGCAATTTATTGTGTTTCCATTCATTTTAAAACACGTGCTTCAATAGCCTTGTCTTTAAGCCATTATTCCGCCGGCGGGTGGGTTACCGAGACAGATGATGCGCAATCCTGACATTTTTGGGGCAAAATTTCGGTTAACGAGAATAATAGAAAAGACTGCCTCTGCGAAAAGAACCGTTTTCGCAGCCTCAGAGAGCGTGGGAAAATTGAAAGTGTCCTGACATTTCCCCAGTCTGGTTTCAGAAATGAGGGATTTTTTGGGATATCCCGTGCCGTGTAATCCTACCTACCTACCGGTTGAGGTCCCTTGTCCCTCCAGAGGACTGAAATACAGTTTTTGCCCTGACTGGTGGGGCATTCAAATTCGAAAGCAGAGTGTCTATTCAAACCTTAAATATGTAAAGTGCTCCCTCCTGCTGAACCCAGCTGAAATACATTATAATGCACCAGATGATCGGTTTCATTGTGGGTCACGGGGTTCAAAATGCCATTGTGGGGCACGGCGTTCAGAATAAGTCCCTGAAATACATTTTTTGCCCTTGCTCACAGAGCGTTCAAATACAGAAGCAGGGTGTAACGATTGTGGCAGTCCACTCCATTCCCGCCTCACATAATATTTTCCTTTCTGTTATTTTCATCACTCACCACATTCTTTTTATTCCTAGTTGCCTTTCAACACACCGTTGCGTCTTCACGTTCTTTCAACTCCGTTTCCGTTTGTGGCATAGTTGATGGGATGACACTGCCACCCCCTACCCGTATATAAAGCCGCTGTCGTATTTACGGATCTTTGGTGAATCAAGCACTTACAGCTCTTTGCGGTACAACAGGCGCGGTCTGTTTTTTTTTTTTTTGTTCTGTTTTCGCAAGTTTTCACTAGAACAGCTGCCCTGAGCTCAATTCTTAACCGTTTCCCTTTAAAATAGGCTCATTCGATTCGCATTGAATATCCGCAGCGAATGGAACACCGGTATTTTTGATCCTTTTACGTAATATAATTTCTTCCGGAAAAACTTGGTTTTGAGTAGGACACCTGTAACACTCGGAATACTGCCCCGATTGGGCTAATCTTTGGATATACTATACATCTGATGTGACTCTAGCCAATGTGAGTGTTTACGGAGCTTAATGTACTCAAACTTCCATGGACAGACAGCTCTACTTATGGTTGTGTCTAGATATCTACTTCGCTAAGGTGTGCACTAAATCACAATCACTCAGCATGTAATATAAATAAACACACCATTGTCTAGGGCCACATCAGATGCATAACATATCCAAAGATTAGGCCAGTCGGGGCAGTATTCCGAATGCTACAGGTGTCCTACTCAAAACCAAGTTTTTCCGGAAGAAATTATATTACGTAAAAGGATCAAAAATACCGGTATTCCATTCGCTGCGGATATTCAATGCGAATCGAATGAGCCTATTTCAAAGGGAAACGGTTGAGAATTGAGCTCAGGGCAGCTGTTGTAGTGAAAACTTGCGAAAACAGAACAAAAAAAAAAAAAACAGACCGCGCCTGTTGTACCGCAAAAAGCTGTAACTTGCAACAGTCATCTCTGCTTGCTTCACTCGACTTCTCGTGTGGCGGATCTCGCAACCTCGTGCATCCGTCACACAGGGCATCTATTCAAACCTGAAATACGACGATTCTGCACAATTTTCGAAAGTTCAGCGAGTGAATTTGGAGTCCACTCCTATATTTGAGGGTGCTTATCCGAATAAAACACACTGTATATTTGACCAGTATGTGCGTCCAGGTGGTCGACCACCGGAATTGCAGACACCGGTGATGTCAGCTGAGACTTGGGGCATGGGATCAATGTAGACCACGCCGACGGCCAGTGCACATATCTGCAGGTATCTGAAATTATAGACTCGCGGGCCAGACGTCCACTCGGTTACAAGACAGAGTAGACGGGCAACAAATTAGGAAGGAAGACAAACACAGACAACATCAGAGTAAATAATGATGGGAACGTCAACACAGGGTAACCTCGTGGACGGACTGGGCCGGCACGTCGCCTGTTTCGGTGATGGTCGTTTCCCCCGCCATTTAAGACGGTACGACTTCGGAAAAACGAAAATTCATGAATTTTCGGTCCTTACATGTATTAGTGAAAGTTGGATAGCTTTCGATTCTCTTTCAAATAGCCTAACATGTTTTAGGGGTCAGAAACAACAAGTGGGGCTCATTCGATAGAGAACAAAAGCTATCCGTCCTCAGGGTTCAACATGCCCTTGTGAGGCACGGTAAATGCCATTGTGCCGGTTTGAATAAAACCGGCCCTAGGTTTTTCTTTTTCTTTTCAGAACCCCCTTGTTACAGTCAACAATATATGCCCGATTTCTCGTTTGACAGTGCACCACCCTTTGTCGCCCTCAAGAGCACCGATAACATTCCAATCGAGTCATCATGGCACCTCTTTACCAACTACGTCGGCCTTGACATCAAGCAAATCATACTTCTGAGCAAAAACCTCGATTATTTTCATCTTCGTCTCCAACAGCATACAGTTGAATTTCTCATAATGCATAAGGCCGGTGGACCCCCAAACCCTATGCATTATGAGCAATATGCATTGTGAGATTCTTCCCACGATGTGACATGCGTGACATTCGTCACAGTTTCATTCATTTGTGTTGTGATTTCAGGATGTAGCCTCCTGGAGCTAGAATAATAAGCGCTGGGAGTCAAGAATGGCTGACATTGGCCACCCAATTGTTCTTTGGAATGAATGCATTGACTGTACCAGAGGCAAGTCAACATTATGTGATTGACCTAAATAGGGAATCATGGTTGAATAGTGGTTGATTCGGCCAAATTCTCGCATGTAAACCATCAATTTAGTTGATTTCGGCCAGAAATGTCAATCAGATCATAGTTTCAGCTCAGAAATACACGAAAACCCAGAGAAAAAGCTGGAACACTGCCCTCAAAATGCATAAATCTTCCCGAACCATTATGCAATATGCATTATGAGAAAAATGCATAAAATGCCAACCTACCAAGTTGGTGGACACCAAAACCTATGCATTATGAGCATTATGCATTACGACCTAATGCATTATGAGCATTCAACTGTATGTATGTCCAGTCGGTTGATGATTGTCTTTTTAACCATTATCCCAAGTGATCTCTTCAACTGGCTATGGCCCAAGGTTATCCAACCTAGCCTAGATAATTTTGAACAACCGGATACGGACACAGCGCAACAAACTCTTGCCCTCAAGTTTCTCACCCAACTACATCTGTGTACTTGAAAAGATGATCTTGGTCATATATCACTTCACACAAATCGGCTATGATTTAGGCTTGCAGGCAGATTTTCAATGCGAATACAACGCGCCTACTCCCAAGGCAATCGGATCAAAATTGAGCCTGTGGCGCCGATTCTGCTGGAAACCGTTGGAAAAAAAAAACCCCGATTTTGAAACGCGTGACCCACTGGCAGGATCATGGTCTTTAATTGCAACCGCGTAGCCAACATAACGGCGCAATGAACGCGAACATGCATAGCCATAAAAGAGTCCATGTATAGCCGTAAAACGGCCAACATAATAGAATAATGGTGTAAACTTTGGTGGCCAGGATGGCAGTCGTCGATTGGAGCGGTTTGCATTTTGAAACGCGTGACCAGCTCTTATTAAACACTGTCTATGGCAAATCTGACCCTGACCATATTTTACTTGACCTCGTGTACAAGTTCAATATTTTATGAGTATACTGCATTCTTTGGACCAAGCTTTGAGTACTAGGGATCCGCCGAAAGCGCCGGGCGCTCGCGAAGCAAACAGACCGACCCAATCACAGCCACATTTACAATATCATGATTACGCACTCTCCTGAATTGCAACCCGATTTTCCTTCCCCGTTGGCCTTGGTGCCGGTACCATTCGAATCGCCCAAGAAAATGGCGGTGATCAAGGCTATTCCCGGTCCAAAAGGTGAAGAAATGAAGGTTTTTGAGGGCATTCTTTCCCTCGAGGACCGTCAGCCGCAGTCAGTTCATGTTTACGGATGTTAGCTGCATATTCCAGCCCTACGCTTTGTCACGTGCGTTTTAGGGTAGAGTGCTTCGCTTCGCTCGCAAATGATAGGCAGAGCCGAGAGTCGAGTACGATTCAAGTCCTTTCTTGGCAGGGGGAGCATATGCCCCTTTCCTGGGTGCACTCGTGTACGGAAGTCGTCGGCCAACTTATTGTGGATTTGTGAGAGGCTCAAGAAGCGGCAATAGCAAGGTACAGTACAGTTTGTTGGGGTAAAACCCCAGTCTCTGATGCCTTGGGAGGGAGGAGTCCAATGTTGGCTTTGTTGAGCCAGTGACCGTGATCAGGACCGGAAAAAGAGGTCGCCCTCGTAAAGAGCTCAATGCCAAGTTTGTGGAGGAAGCAATGCTGTCGCATCGTAAAATCTCAGTCTCGGCACTCGCTCGTGCCATGAATATCAGCCGTCCTACCTTGATAAACCATATGAAGGCAAACGGTGTTTACAACAAGTTCTCGGACCTGTCAAAATCCGAGCTTGATGCGCTCGTGAAGTCCTTCCGTCATTGCCAAGCCAGACTCCGGTGTCCGATATCTCATCGGTTTTCTTCGGCGGCATGGACTTCGTGTTCAAAAGCGCCAGGTTTATTCTTCTGTCGATGGACTTGGCCGCATTATGCGTCAGCGCAGAGTAGTCAAGCGGAAGCCTTATGAGGTTTCGCGACCTCATGCCCTGTGGCACTTTGATGGCCACCACAAGCTCATTCTCTGGGAAATCGTTATCCATCGTTTCATTGATGGTTACTCTCGAACGGTGAGCATTTCTGAGAATTGCTCTTTCATTAAACTAACATGATCAGATAACCGGACTACATGCGAAAGCAACCGAGCGAGCACAGTCCTTGATGTTTTTGTCAAGGCAGTAACTGAGTAAGTACATTATAATGCACTGGGTAGTCGGCTTTCTTTGTGAGGCACGTGGTTCAAAATGGCTCCCTTATCCCTGCGGAACGCAGCCGGAATACATTGTGGGTTCAATTGCGAGGCATGGGGTTCAAAATTGATTCCACACACGAAAACCCTTTCTATACCTCAAGTTCCATCATGTGAGGCCATTTTTGGAGACAGGATGAATCTGACTACAACAACAAATGAAAATCAGGTCGAAACATCTTCTGCGGAAGGTCGTGACTTCCTTTCGCTGTAAACCGACAAGTGAGTCCACCTCTTCTGCCTCTCCTCGTTGAGTAGCAGGGCCCAGAATGGTTTCATGCTTAAATAAACAAATGAGATTGTATCGACACAGCACCGTGTCAAAATCACTAATTCCAGCGTCCCAAGCTCATTTGGGTCTCTATCACAAATCTCGATTGCCGGGTGATAGCCAGCGCAATTAGAGAGCTTGCGCAAAAGCCGCACGAGCCGCATGCGGCTTTTGGGCATTGCGCGAAGCCGCGTGCAGACATCAAATTTGAAGTTAGTGAGAAACCAAGTCAGTGGAGAGGAAGTCGGGTCTAGGGACAAGTACTGGTGGGTGAAAAAATTCCATTGGTGCCTCAACTGCTGTGTGCAGGACGTGCAAAATGTGTGAAGTCTGGAGTGATGGCCGGAAAAACCGCTCCCCCAGGTTGCGCATTGACCAGATACCCATTTGGATAAATGCGATACGGTGTCACAGAGACTGGAGAGCGCAGTGAACTCACAAAAATATCGAGGGAACCCGGCAAAGACCTTGTGATTTTGCGCAATGCCCAAAAGCCGCGTGCGGCTCGTGCGGCTTTTGCGCAAGCTCTCTATCGCGACCAAGGCTGTCTATTCAGATTTTTGTCTCGTGCCCTCCTCGTTGAGTGGCAGGGCCCAGAAGGGTTTCATGCTTGAATAAACAAATGCGATCGTATTGACACAGCACTGTCCAAATCACCAATTTCAGCATCCCGAGCTCACTTGGGTCTCTCTGACAAATCTGGAGTTTATGCTTGCAGAACCCCGTACCAATATTTGATTTACCTGGTACATTCTAACTCCACTGTCCAGCTGCTTCCTTGATGTTGGGCAACATATAGCGTTCAAAAGTGTACGAAAGAGAGCCAAAAATAACATTTCGTACGACAGAACACGTGCGCTTTGAAGGCCTTCCGAAGGGCAAAAAATCCAGCTGGAAAACCTGAAGCCCTTTGCAAAGCTCTTCCGAAGGCCTTCACCCTTTGGGCGAACACTGATGTATAGGCAAGGCATGGGTATTTGATCTACCCACAGTCACCTTTGTGAGAATGATTCCTCTTGTACCAGGCTCCCATTTGCGCTTAAAGTTCCGTAAGCAAAAATGACAAAGAGCATGATTATATAAGCCGATTGTGGCGAGTGCCTAGTACACAATGAATGCTATGGTTTAAAAGTACTCGGAAATAGTGAATAATAGCATTTTCAATCATATCATTATGTGAGGTTTTGAGCTCACAATCGCGGCCGGAAGATGGCCATTTTCAACAAAATTAGGCAAAACAAGCGCTCGCCGGCGCTCCGCGCCGGCTCCCACTTGCTGATGTTAGTTTTTAGAGCAGAGAAAGAAGCGGCCTTTAAAGCTGAAGAAAAAGGAGTATGGGGATATGGCTTCAGACAGGCTTAATCTCATAAAGAGCGTGAAGTGAAGTGGTGCAAAGCCGAGAAGAGCAAACATGAAAAATTATAAGTTCCAACAAAAAAACCTTCACAAAAACTGTATTTCACCGATCCAGCAATTCCGCAGATCGGCGTCCGAGCGGAGCTAAATATAATTGAAGTTCCACATGCCGATTGGATGCCGCTGAAAGCTGTTGGCCGTCCCGAGCGGCCCGTTCTTTGATTGGGCAGCGCAATATAACCATATGGAGATACGGCTTCAGACAGACAGAGAGGCTTAATTTTATAAAGAGGGTGATTCGGCAAAATTCAGCAAAAAATGGCCATCTTCTGACAGCTACAGCAAGCTCAAATGACCAGGTATTAAGATGATTAAAAAAGTCGTGTTCTACACTACTGGACGAGTACTTTTGAACCATGACATTCATTTTGTTCCAGACACCCTCTAAAAAAGTAGGTTTGAAATTCTGACAGAAAATTCCTTATACTGTATAATTTCGTTCAAATGGACACCGGGCGTGACGTGTACACCATCCCTGCCGACACCTTCCAAAGAAACCCAGGGTCAGGATAGCCCAAAGCCTGAAATGGGGGATAAACATTGGAAAGTCATATTTCTGCAGGAGATCAGGAGCTACAGTAAGCACGCGCCGTAGATGACAACACCGCGGAGATGAGGCTCGATGATCCCATATACCTCGCGATCGCTGGTGACGGCAAGGATCGCAAGAGTAGTTGCATTTCTGAAGCTCCATCCCACAATACTAATGCCTCCGCCCATATGATCGGGGGTTGTCTTTGGGGTTTCCTCCTTCTCGATGAGACACCGGCCGACAATTTATCGCCTCTTCACCGCTTATGCACCAATTCAGGCGATATCCGTGCCCTCAGAACGGGTATTCTCGTCGTCTGCGGAAACAAATACAAAACGAGGACAAGCCCACACTTGATGGAGGCACTTCAAATGCTGAAGTTCAATTTCAAGAAGTCTCGACTGAACTTCATTTCTGATTGGCAGTCGGCTCCAATTGCCGATGACGATGAAGACTGGCTTCGGCATTTGGCTGCAGCAACTGATGAGGCTGACCGAACGGAGGCCATGGAGGCACTTGAAATGGCGGACGACTTCAATATTCACATGCCGGAGGATGACATGAGCGCGTAGCTAAGTAGTTGAAGTGTGTTCTCGTTGTGCATTATGTATGTGTTCATTAGCTTTGTGAAACCAGAATTCGAACTTGTTTCTATTACATTTTCATTGGAATATGCTGAAAAACCCTCGACTCCATGGACTCGAGTCGACTTGGGTCGACTTCGAGTGACTTGGATGTGACCAAGTCGAGTCGAGTCGAGTCAAATATTGTTTGAAGTCCACTTCTCGAGTCGTGACTCGACTTTTTGAGTCACGGCAACATTACAGCAGATGGCAGTATCGAAGGCGTGAATCAGAAAAATGCTGTTTTGGGCATTTTCTGATCCTCGCGACCGATTCGTCGATATCTCAATGAGTTCTGCACAGATTGAAATGAGAAATAGCTAGATAATTCGGCGTAATTCGTGCGCACTTAGCGATAGAAAAAAATTGTGAAAATATTATATAGTCGGTGAGCCGGGTTTGGGGTGATTTGGGGGGTCAATTCAATTTACCGGCATCTAGGGATGTTCAAATGACCTAGATTTTTGTGAGGGAAGACTTTTATGCGTTCTGAAAGTTGTGATACAGTTGCAATCTTCAATATCCTAGTTTATCATGCTGGCAATGAGATTGAGACAATCCCAATACACTGCAATCAGGAAATATTGTGATATTTGAATTCACTGCTGAACTCTTTGCAAATCTGACTCTATCACATCTATCAAAATGTAGCAAGGCCGTACCTAACAAAATCCACATCATTCATCCACGAAAAGGCCCTTCAAACCACTTTCTCTGAATATACAATATTTTTACAACTTTCTTTCTATCACTAATTCCGCATATATTAGCCGAGTATTTCTATATAGGTTTCATGAGAATGGGTGCAAAACCCACTGAGATATTAGGAATTCTTTAAAAACATCCCAAAATAGAACATTCTCGATCCGCGCCTTTGGTACTGCCAATTTCTGTAATACGGCCGCAGATTGTGTATATATACCATGATTTAAATGCATTGAGGAATACAATTCTATTCAACTCTCCGCTCTATACTAGATTTGAGCTATGAGATATGCGGCTTATACGAGAACGTGGGGCCCTCTGGGACACTTGTCAGTCCATCGTATAAAAAAACTAGCTCAATCGAATCACTGTATCTGCAATCTTAGTCATCCAACAAAATTTCGAAAATGCAGGGCCCTCCGAAATCACAATGCAAATCTATTGGTTATATTTTCAGGGTAAGAACTAAGCTTGTAGTAGCCGTTCTGGTGAAAACATCAAAATTTGATGAAAAATCACCCGCGCCTTAGGTTCCGCTCTTAGCTGTAAAGCCCATGATAAATCAGCCTTATGGCATTTGAACTGCCACTATACCGGCGCGGTGTAAGTCATTGCTGGCGCTCGACTTTCATCCCAGACCCAGAAAAAAGTATCAGCGGATCAAAAATAGCCAGACGACTGACGGAAATACAATTTCTCGCGGCTCTCGACCACATCTGGCCAGCCGGCAATTCTGCCCGGGTTATCCCGTAAGAGCGTTAAAATCCATTTTACGTATTCCATGAGCAGAACCCGTGGCAGCAGCCATCGGCCCGAAGCCGAGCGGCGACCCAGTAACAATGTTGATCTCTTCCAAACAACGGGACCTACGTATATTCCCGAAAGCCGAAGCGGGGTGGGAATGACTGTCCGAAAAAGTATATAAGGGCTCGGTTTCGCAGGACAATTCAGCATCTCGCGCTGCTTCATGGCTGTGCCATTCTGTGCAAGCACAGCATGTTCATTTGCACAGTGTACAAAAGGCCAACACCTCCCACTCTCCACCCGGCTCTCCACCCTCGTGGTCGAAAGCGGGAGTCTGGGTCAAAAGAGAGAGTGGGAAGCATGGATCCAACCGCACCACCATTTCGGATTTGTGTCAACACCTCCTCGTGCAGTCAGTGCTAATGTCTGTTTAATTTCAGTGAACCCCATCACCCGACCCTAGCGTCCCTTCCCACTCTCCACCCGGCTCTCCACCCTCGTGGTCGAAAGCGGGAGTCTGGGTCGAAAGAAAGAGTGGGAAGAATTGCTCCAACCGCACCACCATTTCGGATTTGTGTCAACACCTCCTCGTGCAGTCAGCGCTAATGTCTGTTTAATTTCAGTAACCCCATCGCCCGACCCTAGCGTCCCTTCCAACTCTCCACCCGGCTCTCCACCCTCGTGGTTGAAAGCAGGAGTCTGGGTCGAAAGAGAGAGTGGGAAGCATGGATCCAACTGCACCATCATTTCGGATTTGTATGTCAACACCTCCTCGTGCAGTGCTAATGTCTGTTTAATTTCAGTGAACCCCATCGCCCGACCCTAGCGTCCCTTCCAACTCTCCACCCGGCTCTCCACCCTCGTGGTCGAAAGCGGGAGTCTGGGTTGAAAGAGAGAGTGGGAAGCATTGCTCCAACTGCACCACCATTTCGGATTTGTGTCAACACCTCCTCGTGCAGTCAGCGCTAATGTCTGTTTAATTTCAGTGACCCCATAGCCCGACCCTAGCATCCCTTCCAACTCTCCACCTGGCTCTCCACCCTCGTGGTTGAAAGCGGGAGTCTGGGTCGAAAGAGAGAGTGGGAAGCATGGATCCAACTGCACCATCATTTCGGATTTGTATGTCAACACCTCCTCGTACAGTCAGTGCTAATGTCTGTTTAATTTCAGTGAACCCCATCGCCCGACCCTAGCGTCCCTTCCAACTCTCCACCCAGCTCTCCACCCTCGTGGTCGAAAGCGGGAGTCTGGGTCGAAAGAAAGAGTGGGAAGAATTGCTCCAACCGCACCACCATTTCGGATTTGTGTCAACACCTCCTCGTGCAGTCAGCGCTAATGTCTGTTTAATTTCAGTGACCCCATCGCCCGACCCTAGCGTCCCTTCCAACTCTCCACCCGGCTCTCCACCCTCGTGGTCGAAAGCGGGAGTCTGGGTCGAAAGAGAGAGTGGGAAGCATTGCTCCAACTGCACCACCATTTCGGATTTGTGTCAACACCTCCTCGTGCAGTCAGTGCTAATGTCTGTTTAATTTCAGTGAACCCCATCGCCCGACCCTAGCGTCCCTTCCCACTCTCCACCCGGCTCTCCACCCTCGTGGTCGAAAGCGGGAGTCTGGGTCAAAAGAGAGAGTGGGAAGCATGGATCCAACTGCACCATCATTTCGGATTTGTATGTGATGACCGGCATCGATCGAATGCAGGTCGGCAGATTTGTCTGTGTTTGGTTGGCAGAGACGGCCGGTTCCCGTTTTCAACTTGTTTAAACTCTTTGCAGTGGCCAGGAAAAAATAAACTGAACTGGCAGTTCCCTATAAAATTGACCAACTAATAGACCTACGGAGCCAAAACCTTTGTCTGTCTCAAATCTGGAAGTTTGGATGCAACTCTGCGGCTGATGTGATAATATCTCAGAATTTAAATGTACAGGTAGCACTTTGGGCTCCGTAGAGCTGCAGAAGAACCACTTCTCTGAAACATCGTCCGCAAAGTTCTGATGATTGCATTCCAAATGAAAATGTTTAAACGGTTTTGCGCCAGGCGGCTAGACGCGTGGTGTCACACATGTGACAAGCTGTGTCATAACCAATTTCCGGAACGCGTCGTCTTGCTGAGTGCTTTCCTGTTCGTCTACCTTCGCTCTTACTCTACTGTCTGTCGAATGGGTCTTTGGATACATCCATCCAACAATTCTCTCTCATGGGGAAGAAGAACAAACGTCAGGCATCACAGTATGCTGCGAGTCAGGCCGCGCGTGCAAGCCAAGCGCAGCGGTCTCATCAGGATACCGAGAGCTCCGACGATGAAAACACTCCTTCAGCTAATATTCAGCTTCTTTTGGATCGATCTGGAGGCAAAGCAAAGACTCTTAGGGTGCAGCTTGTCGAGAAGGACGCGAGGATTCTGGAATTGGAAGCCGTAATTGCTGCCTTGAAACTCGACGTCTCTCGGCTTCAGGACCAGAATCTTCTTCTGACTAGTGATAATTCTACTCTTCTCCAAGAGAACACCAACATCCTGCTCGACAACACGTCTCTTAACTCTTTAAAGCGAAAGGCCGACTCCACACATACCGAGGAACTCAGAGGTAGAAACAAACGGATTAAGCGCATGGAACGAGAGCGTGCGGTGAAGAAGGACACTAATGCTGAGGTTTTCGAAGCTCTGAAGGATTCTCTTGATGCTAGCGCAGCTCGTATTGCGGAACTGGAGTCTCAGCTTTCTGCTCATAACAGCACCGTTCGGGAACTTAGATCCACCCTTCGCGACAAACAAAGTACTTTAACTGCGACCCGGAACACCCTCTACGCTAGCCAAAAACAGTGCGACCGCGCTGAGACGTCATTGAAGGAGACGAGGACGGCGTATGATGCCCTTCGCACGTGGAGACCAACACAGGGCGGTCAATACACTTCTGCAGCTCGGGAACTTGCACGCAATCTTATACAAGCAGGATGTGCTGCTGGAAAGGTGGAGTTTGCGGTCATGAGCTGCGCACGGACATTTGGAGTCGCCATTGAACGAGGCTTCATGAGTGCACGCACTGTGGGCCATGCGCTCGACGAGGGGGGGAAGTATGGGGAGTTGCAGCTGGCGAGAGAAATTATGGATGCGCCAGGGTCTTACTCTGCCATTCCTTTCCATGTTTGACTTTAACAATATCTAGGTTTCGTCGAGAGCTCTGATGGAACAACACTGCGTGGAATCACCGTCGAATCACGGCATATCACCCTCCTCGCGCCCTCCTATGCTCCCGACGTTGACGACTCCGACCAATCTACCTGGTCTCATCGCACGCGCTTTCTGGAAGTCGACTTTGCTCTTGACCACACCGCGCAGCGCCAATTTGAGGGCACCTTGGAAGCAGCAAACCGAATCGCAGACGTCTACACTCGAAGTCCGCTGGCCATTCAGGAGCGAAGGGTAATGGACAAGAATATTTATTGGCGCAAGAAACTTGGCGAGATGAAGGACCATGCTGCCGATGGCAAGAAGGGATTTAAACTCTCCGAGGCGCACAAAAAGAAAATTATCCTCCAAGACTTGGGCCGAGCGGCATTGGACGACTCTGATCTTGCGACGAGCCAGATATCAACAACGATGCTGAGCATTACAAACGAGGAGCTCCAGACTGCGGCCAATATCTCGGCGTCTGCGCTACAGACGTTGTAGGTTTTACAATCTTTCCACTTACTACTTGGTTAATTTCTTTTTAGATCGAGCGAGAAACGATCTCAACTCACCGAAGAAGTTCTAGAACGCAAACTGGGTGAAGAAGTATTCGACTCTCTAACGGCTGCTGCTGCCACAAGGACCTGAACGTAACAGAAGCCAGCTACAAAGCAATCCAAGGAATGTATTTGAAATATAATCTCCCTCCACCCGTTCTCCTCGCAAATAAAGCGAACAGCACTACCATTCGTCTTGGCAAGCACGCGGCTGATGATCCTGCAGTTCAGAAGGCGATTGATTCGAGTTCTTCGGGCGCGATAAAACTGCTGCAACTCCTCGGCGCATTATTACGACACAAAGACGGTCAGCGCGGATACCAGGACAAAACCCGGATCTTCATGCAGGAGCACCAATCCGAGCTTTATAACCTCGACATGCCAAAGGCCTTCCCCGACGTCTCGAATACGCGTTACAGCTGCTACACCAGGGGCGCCGCTTATGTGGTCTGCTACCATGGTTTGATTCAGGAGCTAATAGAGCAGATCATGGACGGGAAAACAAAATCCGGGCAGGCGAATCACGTCGAATCTAACATTCTAAAGGGGCTCAACTGTTCGGTTACAATGACAGAGATGGTCGCACTCGCTCTTTACGGAGTCTCGGTCTCTTGGCCGTATATGGCACAGGTTCGGGGTGGAAGCCAAGAAAATCCCACTAACATGCTCAGCCTCACAGACCTTCATCGGAAGCTTCCTGTTTTCTGTGCACGCATTGCCTCCGATCCCTACATTCTCCTCGATAAAACTGTGTCTCTAAGCGAGCGGACTATTGATGGCAAACCATTGATCGACAGGTTTCTTCTCGACGCAATCGACCAGCTACGCCCAGACTTGCCCAATCTCTTCCTGACAATCTCATGCATGTTCAGCGGTTGCGAGGCAGGCTGGATCCACTTCACTCCGGAGTTTCATGTTGGCGGGACCTTTGATCGCCTGACTCCCGAACAGCGCGCCATTCTACACATTCCTACAACATACGACCGGAACGAGGGGATGCTGGGCTCTTTCACCACACATCTCCAATACCATCCCAACAGTACGGCCCACTCCTTCTCAAATCAGACACGCACCGAGCGCAACAACACTGAAGCGTTCATCAAAAAGTGTTGTGATCATGTCGTGGAGAAGTATGTGATGCGGGAGGTCCGAAAGGATGGGGCTAGCGGTAAGCGGGCGAAATTCCGCCGGGCATTGGTCACACTTCAGCGGGAGAAAGCGCAGAAGGCTCTCAAACGACGAGAGAATTTAGCGGTGAAGAAGAAATTGAAGGCGTCTCGTTTGGCGGCGACAGCTCTGGTGCTCGATGCTGTCAAGATCAATGTGATGACTTCGGCACAGCTTAAAGATCAACTCGCAGTCTATCGGGATGTCCTAAAGGATGCCATTCTAGCAAAAACCCTTTGGAAGGATATGGCGAAGGTAGATGTGCGCAGGGATTTGGTTTTGAGGGCCCGAGAACGGGAAATTGCGCGGCGGTAAGTGCCCCGAGTGATTGGATAAACGATAGCTGAGCAATTCATTAGGGCACAAGTCACCTCCGACGGCATGGACGAACCCGCAGACGAGATGGAGATTATTACAATTGATGAATACAGATATTCTGAGGAGGAAGATGCGGAGTGGGAGGAGGTTGAGGAGTAATTATATTTATGTGGGTTCTATTTGCGTGTTTTTTGCTGGAAACATGCATATATCAATTAAACAAACAAATTTCTGTGCCAAACCTAATTGATTCACTTGCTGTGGAACAGGACCCCTGTTTATACTCCGGGAGGCCAGGTCCGCGTTCGGACAAAATTTGGGCAAATTTGGCCTGAAACCTAGATGCCGTTCGGACAAAAATGAAGCCTCTGAAGTATGAAGGCTAGGGCCGGTTCGGACAAAATCTTGCCATTGGTGGAGAGTCGAGAGCCATTTTTTGTCCCGAAATGCGACAAAACTGGCTATTACTAAGTCATTTGAGCTAACGGCGCTTGAATTTGCGCGAAAACGCACATAGAGAGGAAATTTTCGGCATTTTTGAGCATTTAGGGGCTAGAAATTACCATTTTCGGCAGCTTACGGCATCCTCGGCTAGAGCTGGTTCGGACAAAATTGGCCTGTTCACCGAGAAAAGTGTTCGGACAAAAATTGGCCAATTGGGCCATTTTGGGATCTAGCCTCCAAGGGTATAAACAGGGGTCCTTGTGGAACGCGGAACACGCAGGAACACGAAAATTAAAGCTGCATTTGAGAACAAACAAAACCAAACATGCCGGTCTGTATCGACCAATGCCGGTCATCATTGTATGTCAACACCTCATGCAGTGCTAATGTCTGTTTAATTTCAGTGAACCCCATCGCCCGACCCTAGCGTCCCTTCCAACTCTCCACCCGGCTCTCCACCCTCGTGGTCGAAAGCGGGAGTCTGGGTCGAAAGAGAGAGTGGGAAGCATTGCTCCAACTGCACCACCATTTCGGATTTGTGTCAACACCTCCTCGTGCAGTCAGCGCTAATGTCTGTTTAATTTCAGTGACCCCATCGCCCGACACTAGCGTCCCTTCCAACTCTCCACCCGGCTCTCCACCCTCGTGGTTGAAAGCAGGAGTCTGGGTCGAAAGAGAGAGTGGGAAGCATTGCTCCAACTGCACCACCATTTCGGATTTGTGTCAACACCTCCTCGTGCAATCAGTGCTAATGTCTGTTTAATTTCAGTGAACCCCATCGCCCGACCCTAGCGTCCCTTCCCACTCTCCACCCGGCTCTCCACCCTCGTGGTCGAAAGCGGGAGTCTGGGTCAAAAGAGAGAGTGGGAAGCATGGATCCAACTGCACCATCATTTCGGATTTGTATGTCAACACCTCCTCATGCAGTGCTAATGTCTGTTTAATTTCAGTGAACCCCATCGCCCGACCCTAGCGTCCCTTCCAACTCTCCACCCGGCTCTCCACCCTCGTGGTCGAAAGCGGGAGTCTGGGTCGAAAGAGAGAGTGGGAAGCATTGCTCCAACTGCACCACCATTTCGGATTTGTGTCAACACCTCCTCGTGCAGTCAGCGCTAATGTCTGTTTAATTTCAGTGACCCCATCGCCCGACCCTAGCGTCCCTTCCAACTCTCCACCCGGCTCTCCACCCTCGTGGTCGAAAGCGGGAGTCTGGGTCAAAAGAGAGAGTGGGAAGCATGGATCCAACTGCACCATCATTTCGGATTTGTATGTCAACACCTCCTCGTGCAGTCAGTGCTAATGTCTGTTTAATTTCAGTGAACCCCATCGTCCGACCCTAGCGTCCCTTCCAACTCTCCACCCGGCTCTCCACCCTCGTGGTCGAAAGCGGGAGTCTGGGTCAAAAGAAAGAGTGGGAAGAATTGCTCCAACCGCACCACCATTTCGGATTTGTGTCAACACCTCCTCGTGCAGTCAGCGCTAATGTCTGTTTAATTTCAGTGACCCCATTGCCTGACCCTAGCGTCCCTTCCCACTCTCCACCCGGCTCTCCACGTGGTCGAAAGCGGGAGTCTGGGTCGAAAGAGAGAGTCGGAAGCATTGCTTCCACTGCGCCATCATTTCGGATTTGCAATGTCAACACCTCCTCGTGCAGTCAGTGCTAATGTCTGTTTAATTTCAGTGGAAACCATCACTCAACCCTAGCAGCCCTTCCCACTCTCCACCCAGCTCTCCACCCTCGTGGTCGAAAGCAGGAGTCTGGGTCAAAAGAGAGAGTGGGAAGCATGGATCCAACTGCACCATCATTTCGGATTTGTATGTCAACACCTCCTCGTGCAGTCAGTGCTAATGTATGTTTAATTTCAGTGGACCCCATCACTCAACCCTAGCAGCACTTCCCACTCTCCACCCGGCTCTCCACCCTCGTGGTCGAAAGCAGGAGTCTGGGTCGAAAGAGAGAGTGGGAAGCATGGATCCAACTGCACCATCATTTCGGATTTGTATGTCAACACCTCCTCGTGCAGTCAGTGCTAATGTCTGTTTAATTTCAGTGGACCCCACACGCAGTAAACATCGTGTCCATTCCGTTAGAGGCTCAGTGTGTGCCCCTATGGGTAGACATGGCGGGGAAACTTCCCGCTCCACTCAGGGAATGTCCTGTCCATCCCATTAGAGGCCCAGTGTGTGCCTCAATGGGTAGACATGGTGGGGAAACTTCCCGCTCCACTCAGTGAATGTCATGTCCATCCCATTAGAGGCCCAGTGTGTGCCTCGATGGGTAGACATGGCGGGGAAACTTCCTGCTCCACTCAGTGAATATCGTGTCCATCCCATTAGAGGCCCAGTGTGTGCCTCGATGGGTAGACATGGTGGGGACATTTCTCACTGTGCCCAGTGAGCGTCGTGTCCATCTCGTTAGAGGCCCAGTGTGCGCCTCAATGGATGGACATGGCGGGGACAATTCTCGCTGTACCCAGTGAATGCCGTGTCCATCCCCTTAGAGTTCCAGTGTGTACCTCGATGAGAATCTGGACCAGTGAGCCCCGCATCCAGCGGAATTTTCGTCGGTAATTGTTGATCCATTCCTCTAATTGCTGTTGCTGAATACATAGCAGATTCCGGCAGCCTCACCCAGCCTGCTGATATATCTTCGTTCTGGACGAGACGCGAAGCCTAGGCTTAGCGGGTATTGTCAATTTCATTGACAAACCCTGATTCTCATAATCTTTGCCTCACCTGTCGTCTTCGTGGTAACTTTCTCGGTCTACTAATATTCTCTAGGTCGGCCGGACGGCATGCTTTATCAAGCACGCCTTCCCTCGGTACACTACAAGAACGAACGGGGTGCAAAGAGACCCAGCCAAGATCGTACCACCATGGCACCGTAATAGTGCGGGCGACAGAGAGCGCGCCGCCGTTTCAGGTTCAGTATGCGAGGGAGCCCGACATAAGTAGCGACAGAGGGTGTGACAAGGAAATTCGACGAGGGGAGGGCCAGGAATGCTCAAGACCACGGCGGGAGGTTACCGAGACCGGCCGGAAGCTTGACTAATAGCCATGACAAACACCGGGGATTTTATTTCCCCTGATCTAATAATTTTAATTAAGAGGAATCGAATTATGACTCTCGGACGCCGACAGCGCCCTGCCCGCGGTCAAAACGTGACTTATTATGAAGAGTTAATTTCGTGTGCTTGATTGCGAGGCAGTAGCCAGCGCAAACCTGAGCAACACTGTCGCTTCAGATTTCCCGTTGGTCCCTTCGTCATTGCGCCTGAGGCTTTGCAGCTCTCCATAATTTCGGAGGCGGTGCAGTTATATGCGATTCAATAGCGTCGGCAATCCCCGTTCTCCGAACACGGCTCGGACGCTTAAAGCGCCATGCCCGCCGTCAAAACGTGATTTATTATGGAGAATTACTTTTGCGCGCTTGATTGCGAGGCCGTAGCCAGCGCAATCCTAAGCCACACGTCGCTTCAGATTTCCCGTTGGTCCCTTCGTCATTGCGCCTGGGGCTTTGCAGCTCTCCATAATTTCGGAGGCGGTGCAGTCATCTGTGCGATTCAATAGCGTCGGCAATTCCCGTTCTCCGAACACGGCTCGGACACTGACAGCGCCCTCATCACGTGTGTTGACAAGAGGTACCCGGGAGTGAAATTTTATACACCATGTTCTTTTTGGGTGTAAAACAACCCCAGAAGACGATAAATGAGCTCCAAATGTCTATCAGAACCACGGTTGAAGAGATATGAGGTGTTTTTGCCCATTACTATAAAAGTAGCGTGACCCACCATATATAGTAATTATGTGACTGATGGTAACAGGGGGGGGGGGGGGGTCAAGCCCGAAACTTTTTTTTTCCAAAGTTGTGCAGAATCATTGAGGTTTCATTTTTTTTTGGACAAAAAATACCATATCTCCTCAACCGTTGGTCAGAATTTTTTTTGGACTCCATTTATCGTCTTCTGGGGTTGTTTTGCACCCAAAAAGAACATGGTGTATAAAACTTCACTCCCGGGTACCTCTTGTGCGTTGATCTGTGTGCGAGATTAGTGATCCGCCTGCTTCTTGCCGGGGCCCAGGCCCAGTGAAAAACCCGTATTTGGAGTTCGATGCAGATAGAGGCAGATATGTTGCATAGATTTCTACAGATCCCCTCCCAAAAAAGTTAGCGTGGACAGATTTTTTCGATTGAAATAAGTTCACATCAGTGCAGATCTTTGAACATAAATTGAAATTATTTCGCGAGATTTGTATAGCTTGTTTCACATCTACTTGTTGGCCAGATCTAGGCGGATATGTTCCTTTCCATGTACATATTTACAGCTCAGGGAGATATTTATGGGAGGCAAAAAAATAGGAAATCTATTCAGATATGTACAGAAACACACATTATATAGCTATGATTTACAGCCCCCACCCATCCTGCTACCCACCTGGAACATCCTATAAACACACGGCCAGTGATAATGATAGCCAGCGCCAGCGCTCCTCAGTTTTGGCCATTCCAAAGTTCGAGAATTTCTTCAAATCATCAAATAAGGAAATAAAATCTCCCCAGAATCTGTTGCCGGACAGGCCCTAAGTTACCTTTTCGCCTAAGTTCTGTTGGAATCGGTGACTTAACGCGTCGGTACGATAGTTCAGTTACCGACCCGAAGACTTTATATAAGGAGGGACGGTTGCAAGGAATCTTTACTTTTGCCTAACGCCGTCCCAGTCCCTTGAGAGCTCGATATCACTGCGTTGGTTCTTCCTGTTTCCAACAAGTTCGGCCGCCCAAACCCAAAATTTTGTCCAAACCGCTGACACAACCTCGAAAGCCACAAAGGTAGGTCCTGGTTTTTAACAAAAAAAAGAAAGGTCCCTGTCTACTTCTTAAGTATGTCCCTTGCTCCACTGATACGCCCTTCAGTGTCAATATCATCCAAAGAATTGGTCCGCGACCTCAAAAACGTCGAAATTGTACACGAATCATGGGAAGCGTCGCAATTAGGAGTAAACTTGAGTATGTTATATTAAATATATAATCAGGAGTTCTGAGGAAGCCATCCCCTGAGAATCTGCAGCGCAAATCGAATAAGCCTAATAACGGAGGAAACAGTGGAGATTTGAGACCGCAGTAGCTGTTCTACTGACTGCCGATCGAATGTGATGACCTACCATCAATTTTCTGTGCCAAGAAGCCACATTTAGAGGTCAGAACAAAAATCCAAAGTGGCAGTCCACTAGGCATTCATAACGCAAACAGATTAAGTTTATTACCAAAGAAAAAGGAAAAGAATTGAGTACAGGGCAGCTGTCTTAGTGAAAAATCATCAGAAAACGTAGGATAAAACTCAATCCATCACTCAAACAGCAGTTTTCAAGACCAGATAAGAAACGCTGCCCTCACGTTCATCCATTTCGTCGCGCAAAATGTCCAAGTAAGGCTCTTCAACTCTGTCAACACCTATCTAACTCATGGGAGAGCGGGCAAGGAGGCCTAAAATCCATTTCTACGTTGAAATACAGCAATTGCGTTTTTCGAAACGTTTGGGAATAGTGGATCCCTTGTTGTGCTCCTGTTATGTTCTGACGGTCAATTTAGGCCGTTTTCGCGCTCCACGAAGATCCTATGAAGCACAGTGTTTTCACGATTTCTTTCTATCAAGTCAGAATTCCAGTTCAGCCATTCGTGGGTATCCCATCGCTGATTCGTCGGGGCATTTCGGATTGATATATTTTGCTGCCGTTGTCGGAAGCGGAAGCGACCGAAGATTTGGGAAGGTGTACCCTCATGCTCCGATGAAATGGCTGTCGAGTTCGGTCGCCAAGGCAACGCCGGTGCAGTGACACTATCAGTATATCAGTCAGTCAGAATGCCCAGCTTAAGGGCCTGGAGAGTCATTTTAGGATGATCCTTGTGTTTGGAAGGTGGTGAGTTCTCTAAAGGGAAAGAAAAATATGCAAACTTACAGCCATTTGCGGAACTTAGGGCGCAGCCGGAATTTTTCAAATTTTCAGCCATTTTGCTCAGATCGGCTGCCCTGAGCCCAAATCTTGGCCGTTTCTTTTGAGAGTAAGGCCATTCGATTTGCGCTGTGAATTCTGAGGGCCTAGCATATTCACACTTTTTATGTGCACCCCCGACAGCTTATTCGTTCAAATTTCGGTGTTTTTGGCTGTTGGAGTGCAGAAAACGTCCCATACCCCCAATAGTGCTCAGAAAGACCTAGATTTTTGTTATGATGTACTTCTAGATATTCTAGAGGGCCTCAACCATCGGGATGGTGAATATGAATCAAATTTCAACTCTACGGTCCATATTCTTCAGCAAGGAAAATGGATCCCGCAATAATGCACAATACATTTGAAGTAGGAGTGAAGTTCACTATCCCGGTATTGGAGGCCCTCCGGTCACACTGGTCGAGTTCACAGCATTAATTTTAGCCATATTAACCCCCGGCGAGGCAAGATGCACAATATTTCCCTTGTTTAGCCTTGAAGCCACAACTTTACCTGTTTGAGTCGCAGGAGTGGAATTCCCACCGATTCTTTGAGTGGATCAACGACGTGCACACCGGGCGAATTTGCGGTATAAATTTCAGGGAAATTAACACCCGCCGAAGCAAGCTTCACAATATTTTGCTTGTTTGCCCTGAAGCCACAATTTTACCTGTTCGAGTCGCAGGAGTGAAATGCCCACCAATTTTTTGAGTGAATCAACGACATGCACACTGGGTGAGTTTCCAGTATAAATTTCAGGGAAATTAACCCCCGCCGAAGCAAGCTTCACAATATTTTGCTTGTTTGGCCCTGAAGCCACAATTTTACCTGTTCGAGTCGCAGGAGTGAAATGCCCACCAATTTTTTGAGTGAATCAACGACATGCACACCGCGTGAGTTTCCAGTATAAATTTCAGGGAAATTAACCCCCGCCGAAGCAAGCTTCACAATATTTTTCTTGTTTGGCCATGAAGCCACAATTTTACCTGTTCGAGTCGCAGGAGTGGAATGCCCACAGATGTTTTGGCCGGATCAACGGCGTGAATACTGACAGTCAATAATGAAGGGCTGCCAAGCCGTGGGTAGCCGTGGCTATGCTTAGGCTAGCTGGCTGGCCTGGGCCCTCTTAGGCCATCTAGCCGAGGGTGCTGAGGACCCGACCTCAGACCCCCACGCGTAATCTTATCAAGGCTTATCTTGAATGTTGACAAGTATTATTTATGGACGGCGTATAGCCGTATAAAAGCACTTGACCAAATATATTACAACAAGTTTTACATCTTAAACTTACTTGATTAAAATTCAATATCTTTGTCTCTCTCTTTATAAAATTACGGGTGTCTGTCTGAAGCTTGTAAACTCCGCTTATGGAAGATCAGGCCCGGGGCTTTGGAAGCGCTCGGTCCTGACTTTTGGACGCGCTCAATAAACGGCATTTTTTCGGGGCTTTTGACCCCATGATCAATTTTAAGCGCGCGCGCGTCTATAAAAGCGTCCACAATACCAAACTCCGCTTTGGCCGGGGCATCAGCGTTAAACTTTCCTCAAGCGCCAAACCGGCGCTAATGCCAATTATCAGTCCGCTTTGGAGTATTGGCAAATTAGAATTTTGCAATGGTGAAGTAAAGTACAGGCCAAACTATTGAAAACCTCATGAAATTCATGAAAACTTCAGTGTCTCACAAAGAGAAACCCATTTTTTTAATTCATGCTTGAAAATTTCTGGGCCCCAGTTTTACCCAGATTTTCCACCTAGGTTTTTTTGTCTGCACAGATCTGCTAGCCAATTTAAAACTGAGTGAGCTGAACATATTTCTGGCTGGATATGACCACATAAATGACAAAAGCACTGAGGCCATGCCCTGGCCAAATTTTTTTCTCCGGCCAGTTTGGCCACTAATTTTTGGAAGTGGCAGCTAGGTGATGCGCACCATAGCAAAATTTCAAACTACTTTCATTGCGACCATTTTGGCGTATCTAAGTAATCTGAAAAGACACCACATGATATAGTAAAATTTAAAACGATTTTAATTACGGGTATCTACAAAATGACAGCATAGTAACCCCTATCGATACCACTGTACATCACAAATTATGTCTCTCCGTTCGTCTGCTGAGTTTATTATTTGTGTTCTTATGCAAACGGCTGTAAATCTAGGGTTTTTACATTTTTGAATTTCTGTGATCAATAAAGGGGGACGGTCCCCCGAGCGCTTGTGCATCCTACATATTGTCCTGAGGCAATCTGAGCGAGATATTAGACAGGATGCGCAAAAGCCGCACAGGCCGCATGCGGCTTCATGCGGCTTTTGCGCATTATGCAAAGCCGCACCGAAAAAAATGAATCTGGGGTCGGCACACGACATTTCAATAGAATACATGCAATTCAAGTATATGGCAGCCTCTGGTTCATATTGGGGATTTGGGGTCAACGAAACGGAGCATCAACGCATTGCCTCGTATATGATGTCATCGCACTTTGTGCAAAGTGCGGCTTTCTCACGCTTGCCCCGCAGACGAATTCAACAATACCAAGGATGCGCAAGTATTGGGCATTGAATACAACTTTGGAGGTAAAAAAATGCTGTTTAACTCATAATAGATCAAAAATCCCATGCGGCTTTGCACAAGTGTCAAAAGCCGCATGCGGCTTGTGCGCATCCTCTCTATTTGAACCAATTCCTGTAAAAATTCATCCGAGAATGCGTGTAACTTGTACCAAACTTTGCCCATAAATACGTGAAATTTCACAATTTTCTCCGGGGGTAACAGATTTTCGGACAATGTTAGTCATTCAAGGAACTGCTGCAATTTTGTGAGAACTTACGAAAAAAATTCTGAGAGGGGTTTCCCTGATGCTGTCGCATTTATTGCGCACTTCTGAGAGGTTCTCATAACCCTACGAATTTTACAGTACAGTGTGAGTTCATCCCGTGTCGAATCCACCCCTCCTATCAACATCGTACCCCGCCAGAGCCCCAAGAAGCTCATGTCCATTGGATTCACCGGCGTACGGAAGAAATAAAAGAAGCTCACAGCCACCAAGTTCAGAAAATATTCCGCAACGTGCTTCGCCGGGGGTTAAATTTTCTGCGCACGTGTTCACAGATGTATTTACCTGGCCGGATTATAATTCCACCATAAAATGATCACCCATTCTACTTCTACCTCGGGAAGAAATCAAAGAAGCTCACAGCCACCAAGTTCAGAAAATATTCCGCAACGTGCTTCGCAGGGGGTTAAATTTTCTGCACGCGCGTTAGTAGATTGATTCAACTGGCCAAATTGCAATTCCCACATAAAATGATCGCCCATTCCATTTCTGCCTCGGGAAGAGACAAAAGAAGCGCACAGCCACCAAGTTCAAAAAATATTCCGCAATGTGCTTCGCCGGGGGTTAAATTTTCTGCGCGCGTGTTCACAGATGCATTCACCTGGCCGCATTATAATTTAGCCATAAAATGATCACCCAGTCCATTTCTGCCTCGACAAAAGAAGCGCACAGCCACCAAGTTCAGATCATCCAAATCTGACCAACGGCCCATTGGATTCTTAATGGGCATTGCGCTTTTCCGTTAAAGCGACAAAGAAAAAACGATTGGATTCCGACGATCCATCAATCCCATCAAATTCCGAGGTTTGCCGGGATAGCCGTGTACCAAGTGCAATTCTGAGGGAAGTTGCCAGTGGATCTGTTGCGCAGTTCAAAAGCCACGGTTTCACTATGGCAGACTAAAAAATGAGCAGAGATAAGGGTGCGTTGCCGCTAAAATCGGTTGAATCGCCGCTTACGCTATTCAAACTCTTGGACAAATTCCACAATTTTTTCGAGGACCTGAAATATAGGATGATCATCCAATCCGCCCCTTTGCCAAAATTTAACCCGGAAGAAATGGAGCGTGAGGCCGAACAATGTTTTGCTGACGCGAAAATCGGTTGAAACGCACCCTACGCTATTCCGACTCTAGGACAAATTCCACAATTTTGTTGAGTTCCTGGAATATAGGATCGTCATTCATTACACCCTCTCGCCAATTTTCAGGAAATTTAACCCAGAAAAACCGAGCACGAGGCCGAACAGTGTTTCGTTGATGCGAAAATGGCAATTCTATTTATTCCGTGGCTTAGGCTACAAATGAAGTACCCAACATTTCCTCATGACTGAGTGGGTGTGGGTGGTGGGCTCCATTGTGAGGCACGTGGTTCAAAATGGCTCTGTGGAACAGAGCCGGAAGACATTATGAGGCACGGGGTTCAAAATTGATTGCGTCCATTGCCGTTGCTATCCGGAATGCGGTGTAGTAGGAGGATCCGCGAGTAAACAACTCGCGGGCCATCTGGGTACTCACGAGTTCACAAGTACCTGTGAGTACTTGTGAGTTTTCTCTACATTTCATGCATTTTACAGCTGAAACAGGTGTTGAACATGTCAGAATAGGCGACTTTCTGACAACCGCCCCACCTCAATGTCAAGATCTTTCTGTCCCAGGTTATTGGGTGGTTGGGAAGTCTGAGCCCACATCCCTATCACTGTAAGTAAACCAATATATGTCTGTGATCTCCCTTTCGAGTACTTTCGTGCTCTATCCATCATTTTTGAGTATGTGATCCTTTCAGAATCACTATTGTCCCAAAACCGCCCATTTATTTTATTATGGGCCACCGCGACAGGCAGCATATGTGCAAACCGTATCAATCTTCATGAAATCTCTCGAACATCGTGCTAAAATCTTATTTGGAAGTGATCAGGGCTATCCATTTCTGAAACGCGCAGCTTAGAAGATAGCCCTGGGACTTCAATGGAATCGAAATGATTTGCAGTTGCCATGCCCCCAAAGAAAGGAAAGAATGGGCCGGGGCTTTTTTTCCCTCCTGTCCGCCGTCCCTCCCGCCATCCTCGCTACCTTCGATGACGACCCCGAGCCTGCGGAGGACGACGACCAATGTCTCTTCATCCTCGCCCTCAAAAGGGCCAATTTCCTGCCACTCTGGAAGGAAGTGTGTCCGCTCGAGCAGCATGAGAAAAAGTGGGGCCCCGATTGGGAGAGGCTCCGCGTCCAAATCTGCTGCCTCGGCGACGAAACGAGCGGGAACCGGAATGTATTGGCGCTGAAATGGGAGGCCGACGCTCTAAGCACATCGGCCCAATTCGGACGGGCCAACGCTTGGGAGAAGTGCTTGGACGAGGACGTAAGTTGGCGTCCTCCATGAGCGGTGCGAATTGATCGACGTTCTGTTAGATCAATCATCTGCTTGCTGAGCAGAATTCCACCATTCGCGATTTGTGGGCACACACCGACAATAACCCAACCGATAACGGTAAGGACCGAACCATCCCAGGCTTGAACATTACAGCTGACCGTGCCTCGACATCGGGAGCACCTTATTTGACCGGCAGTGGTTCACTGTCATCGCCCCACAACAGTGGAAGATATTTTGGGGGTGGTGGCTGTTCAAAAAGCTAGACGCCGCGAAGGTGTCGCAAAAGTGATCGCAAACGGCGATCGACAAGACCTACACTAACTTCATCGCCAAGTTCGGGCGCGAATTTTCTCACAGGCCAGGAGAACAACGATCTCAACCGGAATTTCAGCCAACATAAACTTTCGCACTCGCTCCGCAGCCTCGAGTCGTACATTGGCAACCTTGAGTGGACCTTCCTCACAGACGTCGACATCACGATGCTGTCAGAGCTGGTTCTGGACAAGGTGATGCAGGCAGTGCTGTACGCGCACTGGGAGAAGCTCTCCGTGGATTCCAAGCGACATGAGCAGTGCACGCGCACCATTGGGTGGTTGGCCCACATGGTTGCGATAAAGAGCTCTACCGAGGTCCGAATTTACAGCGCGAATCGAATGGTTTTACTCTCAAAGGAAATGGCCAAGATTTGAGCTCAGGGCAGCCGATCTGAGCAAAATGGCTGAAAATTTGAAAAAATTCGGCCACGTTTTACAGCTAATGTCGGAACCGAAGGCGCGAACGATTTCCTGTTTCGGAATGTTTTCAAAGAGTTGTAAATATCTCAGTCAGTTCTGCGCCGATTTGCATAAAAACTGAATAGATATACTCACCCCCAGTATATTCATATGCTAGGCATTCTGCAAATGTGGGAGACTCATATAGCTGGTATTCGGTGTCCCCGTACGCCATAAGGCGGTACTTTGAGAAATGAGCTCGTAAATGGCGTTACATATGTTAGAATCCACACACGAGATTTTATGGCTCACAGGCCATCCTACGGGCCTCGGTGAATAAATTAACGGGCAGAAAAATCACACCCTTGATCACAAAAAGTGATTAAACCCGGATAATCTAGCACAATGAAAGCAGAATGGATGGTGTTTTGTGTCAGGTCAGATCAAGGGAAACCACATGGGTATTGTGGAGTAAGATATTGCCCTGAGCCACCTGCTTTTTCAAGTGGCTAATTTCCGGTTACTTTTGGTCATGACGAGTAGATCGATGTCATGCTCCTGTCACTTACCCTAAGGAACCGTTCCGACACACTAGGGCAGCAGCAGATTTCTTTTCGAATTTTCTGGCCCTAGTCACGCAACAAAAATTTGATATTTCCTATCCCTCTGGTAAAAGTGATCCTTTCAATGAGAGGAAAATTTTGGCTAGAGAGATGTGTATTACATTCAAAATTGGGGGAGTTATTCTTTTGGGGTACTGCGCATTTCCCAGCGTGCCCTGTCTGGGCAACGGTCTGGCCACACGCTTTTATGTCATGGCATAGATTCAGGCAATACACTGTCTGCGGAACTGGTTGTGCATTTTGCAACGCAGTTGCGAATTGCCTCAGTTCAAATCTGGAAGAAAAAAACTGGTCATACATTTGCTTCGACCGGGCTGCAATGCTACATTGTGAGTCAGAAATTTGGTTCACCTATCGAGATAACCAGAAAATGCATACAGGCTAGCGGAGCGAACCCAAGAGCATTTTCCGCATCACCGGGTCTACGAGGTGGAAATGGGGGGTTCAGCCTCAGCTGGCACGGCATTGCGCCTGCTGGATCGTGTTGAACGTGGTCCAGCCGCGGGATCATTAGCTGGCGCTGCTGCCGGTGTTGGAGCTTGCCCTGAAGCTTTGCGTCGAGGACCAGGGGGCATTGTGCGGTGAATATGACCTAGAGGGATGCCTCGCTTCCGCGCTCCCTAAAAGCCTTCAACAGCACAGAGCGAAAAAGTAGAACTTGAATATCAAAAGATGTCCCTGAAAAGATATGAAATGGCACTCGGAAAGATATGAAATGTTGCCTGGAGAGATATGGAATGTCGTCGCAGAGAATATGCTTGAAAGATATGAAATGTCCCTCGGAGAGATATGAAAAGCTACCTAAAGAGATATGAAATATCGCAGACCAGACGCACTTGAAAAGATATGAAATGTCATTCGAAGAGATGTTGAATGTCCCGAAAAAAGACGAAATTTGGGTTCAAAATGTTGAAATTTTGGAGGTGTCACGCAAAAATTCAGTGGCTGCCGAAATGTCGAATAGGTAAAATGGGTCACGCGTCACACCCAATGTCGATTTGAACGGAAAAATACAGTACTTTGGCTGCATTAGTCGAATGCTTCGCTCGCGGGGAGCTCGGAATCCACAATTCATTTCTGAGTGCCCCATCACTTGAATGCTTCGCTCGCCGGAACCCCCACTCCGTCAAGAAATATCTCTTGGGCATCGCCAATGGATGCTTATATAATAATTTAGGACGCCGCTGTGATGGCGTGGTAACTGATAATAGACTACGTTCTCACCGTGTCAAATTTTCAAAAATCAAGCACAAATAGTCGCAGAGCGGCACTGAAAATGGAACACCCCTGGTACACGTACGTCGCCGAACTGTCGAAATATGAATATAAAGGTGTAGGCGGCGGGCGTGGAGTCCGAATGCGAGACTCCGCCTTCGCTCTGCCCGCTCCATCGGCACAACCACCGCCGCGTTCGCTGCTCGACCCTTGCACCGAACTCACCCAGCTGGGTTTCTCCATGGCAAACCTCGGGTTAGTTGGCGTCGTTCGCGCACAAGATTGGGACCCGCAAACAGCCTCGTTGCCATCGTCTGGCTTCGTTCTTACGCCGTCACGTCGAAGCCCTCGGACTGATTTGTCTCGAGACAAAGAACCCGGTGAGCCAATCAGAGTGTGTGGTCATACACAATCCCAGTTGCTTTCTTCTATAGATTTGTGTCATTTCATTAGTTGCCGCGGCTCAGCTCGGCTCGGCTAGCCGATGGAGTCGACGATAAATAGTGATAACTTATCTGGAAAGGTTTCCCTTTCTTTTGTATTCAATCTTGCAGTGATTTAGCTCGCCACTGAGAAGTATTTCACTCATATGTAGAGTTCATAAAATGTAGTCCGCAGCCGAACACAGCGAGAGGTCTGCACTCAGCACTTCCATTTCAATGCATTGAGGTAGAAAGATGAATTTTCAGGACACGCTACAAGCCCGCGTACCCGAGATCATTTTGAGCTGATGTAAAGTGGCGGCAAAAACAAAAGAATTATGAATCACGTGTTCGATTGCAGGCTTGCACGACGGCGTGTCTTACGCATCACCGTCTGCCAAGGATTTGGATTTTCATCCTCCTCCATCTCCACACTGGGAGAAGCGGCCGATTTAGCGGGCTCAGACGGCATCTTAGGCTTAATAGCCACAGATCCGAACTCGTTTCCGCCAAGTACCGCAGCTTCAACGGGGACTGAACTCAAAGAGGTGGAGCGAGCAGCGACAATGTCACTATACTTGCGAGAGCCAGGTTCAGAGTCAGAGGTTGCCTCAGCCGGCTGCACAGCAGCTGGCTTAACCACTTTCCCGTTCTTACGTTCACGCAAAGAATAGCCAGATTGCATAACAGAAGCCATAATAAAAATTCTTCGAAGACAGATGGTTAGAAATTAAATTTAAAAGAAGTGCGCACAGGGTTGGTATAAACTGCCAAGGTGTCGGTAGTCTTGGTTGATCAGACCGAGGGGTTCCAGATACGTTGGCAGGGGGTAGTAGAGTAGAGGGACACGGAGGCTCCGGTCGTTCGGAGACTCTTGTTTGCATGCACAGATGATCGTCATGAGCAGGCACAGAAGGACAAGGATATTCATTGGGGAGAAGTGTGTATGAGTTGATGGCATCAGAAAAAGGCGATTGTGAGGCCACCACCTGATGAACTTCATAGTCCAAGTTAACCGCCTCCTGAGGTGCCCTGGATCGAAGACTTGAACAGATTGAGTACCAGTATGATATTGAACACATGCAGATACAAATTCCTACCGGCCCCATAAAGGCATTCCAAGAAAGGCATACCAAGGGTTTCAGCCGATTTTCGGACCAAAACAGAGTAGGGCTGCCGCCCACACCCGTTCCGTCGATGATTTTTCTGGGCTCATGATGCCACGGGTGACCCTCTCGATGGCCCGTTGAAACACGGCCATGACGGCCGCTGAGCGGGTCAGTTTGAAATCTATGGGAACAGTGCAGATTCAAACCGCGTGTTGCCGGCGAACACCGAATTTGATGGTTTTATTCGATCTTGCTCAGTGTTGCTGATCGCGCAAGTCGCTTTGGTCCCTCGCTCATTCACCTTGTCTATGAGACAGTAGGCCTGGGATACTTGAAATTGCGAGTGGCACAATCCTGCGATTGGGCACCACTTCGTGCACATTGCCAAGTGGCGATTGAGGAACTGTCAATCAAGAAAAAATCATGTTGAAGAAAGTGAGTGAGTTGAGATAAAAACAGATTCGAACCAAAAAAAAAAAAAAAAAAAGATGTAGACACCATGTCCAATTCACTCAAACCACGGAATCACAAGGGACTGGTGACCGGCAACTGGCAGGAATCAAATGTCCGTTTGTACTTAGAAAGCTATGTATAGTAATTATAGGCTTGCAAATGAGTAAAAAGCTAGAGCAATTCAAGAGGAATTGTGAATTAAGCTGTCTCTATACTAACCGGCAATGTCGTCGTCTGCCTCTACGTCAACCTCCGCTTGTTATACCAGCTGATTAATATAAGAACCGATCAGGGAGACCTCTCCAACATTTACCCGACTCATATAACGCTCTACGGCGGCCACTGTGAGCTAATTTGGTGTGGTCGTAATATGGATTGCACCTGATGTATGGGTCACATTGAAAATGCCGGTATTCGGTGCCCTCTGGTACACTTGTGAGTCCGTCGTATCAAAAAAATAGGCCAATCAAACAATGATAGCTAATGTTACGGCCATCCTGCTCAAAACACGGATATTTTCCCAATCAAACCATTTGATTGGCCATCAGAAAATCCGAGGAGGCCATGCCCTCCGGACTTTCAATACCAACATGACGAGCATATTCTCAGGGAAAACGGTTGCGAATTGATCCCAGGAGAACCATCCGACGCAAAATGCATTGGAAAAAAAAAAAAAAAACGGGCTGCGCCCTAAGTTCCGCAAACAGCTGTAAATGCAAAAAATCTCGGGTTTTGGCAGGAATGCTGTAGCAATGTGAATACTGCCCCGATTCGCCTAGTTTTTGGATATGCTATACGTCCAAAAGCAGTACTATGGGTCCATGATGTTTACAAATAAGGGTGTGCCCCATTTCTCATGCAGAGCTCTACGTATTGTAGTATGTGAATATCCACCTCGCTAAAGTGTGTGCTAAATCACAACGACTTGACATTACTCGTATCTTAAGCAGATGCGGTGATTTTATGTGTACATGTTTGCTCGCATCATGTGTCCATCCTCGAGGCGTTGACTCCGGCATTTGCTGTGCCACCTGCTTGCACTCTACTTCTTTTTCCCAGCGTCTCTCGAATGAGTACTCCAATCGCCATTTACTCGGACTGTGCTCTGGCTATCTCCATGCCGTTCGTTCCGAGAAGTCATGCGACTTTATTTCTCGCGCTCAAAATCCATTATAAACGGTCGGCCCTTGCGAAGCACTCTTGCCTCCCTTCCCCCATCATCTCGCCTTCCCGCAACTTTCCTTCTGCCTCTAATACGTCGTTTGCCACTGTTTCTACCTGGGTTAAGCCACCAAAATGTCTGCGTTGCAAGAATTCAAGGCCCAAGAATATCTTGGTGGCTCCTCAAAGTTCTGAAGCGTACCGGCTGTACCTGCTCTCTGGACAAACAAGGACCGGAAACCTTTTCAAGTGGAACAAATCGAAGACTCAATGTTAATAGGCGGACCTCAATTCGTAAAAATGTTCAACATCTATGGTCTCAACGCTTTCCGTATAACCGCCGCGTTTTGGATCATATTGGATTCTACGTTGAGCTTCGGGTTGGCTTAGGGACTTTCGGAACAGCATTGTGTTATCTCAGCTCTGTTTTCAATGGCTGTATAATCTCTTGATCTGTTGCTGCCCTCTTATCCAAGTCATCGGCCAATGTTCCATTGTTACAGGAGTTCGGTCCCATTTCCGAAGATAATCTACCTCCGCCATGGACGCCGACCAACCAACGAACTTATATCTGCTCGTCATCGGCAAGGACTTCACGCAGTTCATTCAATCGCCGGCGGACAGTGCGTGCCTCCTGCCGAATTTTTTCTAACATCATTTGACTCCCTTGCGGGCGATACTTCCGCATGTTGTATCCCACAGTGTCGCTGGCAGAACGGCAAAAGGTGTTTCAATCTAACTGGTTATTTCTCGGTACGTTGTCTTATCGCACATGGATCCGTCAGTCCGTGATGATTGACATGCAGAGTCATATGTCCTTGCTGCCGCGACATCGCGTTGGTCGGCTAGATGGTCAATGTTTCCAGAATGCTGATCTTAGTGCACGCCGGAGGTCGCTTCGACATCATTCTGTCCGATTCGGCAAGATCCAACTCTTTGTATGTGCTGAATGTTGAATTGCAATCGTACAGAATGGCTCTATCTAACATTTTTCCTGGAAGATCTGTTGGTTCTTTCCTCACTCTTCGGCCAACATTCTTACTCGCAGATCTAAGACTTTCCCCTTTGGTTCTGGGTCTTGGCGAACATCGCTGCATTCGATTCCCAGAGGGCTCGCGCACCATCATTGCGTGCTGGTTTGCCGCCCTGTTGAACTTTGTTCCGGCATCGTTCGGATTCACTCGAGCATCTGGCGATTGGAAGTGGACACAATTTCATCGCCTTCCTAGATTCAATTAGCTTCCACAAATTTATCCATTCACTGATGATTACGCCTTTTGTACATGTATTCCTAACGGACAACTGCGTGAATCAATGGACTTCGCGTTCATGCCCATATAGACAGGTGATATCGCGGGAGGTTCGACGTCAGACGAGTTGGCTCAGTGGGCGGTAACAGGATTGGCAGCCTTGAACTTTCAGTACCAACTATCATATCCACTTACTAGCCGGAGCGAAGCTCCGGCATGTCTTGTATTGCTTAGTGAACATCATGGACCCAGAGTACTGCTTAGGGCGTATAAAATATTAAAAAACTAGGCCAATCGGGGCAGTACTCACATTGCTACAGCGTTCCTGCTTAAAACCGAGATTTTTTAGAAAAAATCTCATTATGTAATTGGATCAAAAAAAACGGTATTGCGACCCCGGCAGATTTTCAATGCGAATACGACGCACCTACTCCCAAGGCAATCGGATCAAAATTGAGTCTGTGGCACCGATTCTGCTGGAAACAAAAAAAAACTGACCGCGCCTGTTGTACTGCAAACGGCTGTAATATTTACCCTTGAACAAGAGCACAACTTCGGAAGTTTGAGATATTAAACCCAAACTGCAGTTGTGGCAGCCTCTGGACTTTCAGATCAGTATTTCCCGTACCATGGTTGGGGAGGTGATCCAGATGGCTGGCCCGAAACCATGTCAGTGCTTCTTCCCATATAGAATTCTTTGGTGGACCGAGCAGGTCATTGGGCGAGGTGGCAGTCCAATATAGCAGCAGAAAAAAATTGCGCAAATCTGGTATGTTTTGCGAAAATGGCGCCTTGAATGGCTCAAGTCAGCGAGCAGGCCTTATGGTTGTTCGAAACAACTTTGGTCCATCCTCGGGGCCTGGGGCGACTCGCTCACTCGCCGGGATATGTGGCAGGTGAAAACAGGGTATCCTACCTTTATTTCGACCCGCTAGCTGCAGAGTACTGCCTGGATTTGTGCCCGGTACATGCAGTGCTCATGTTTGCCATGGAGGTAGTCCACAGGTGCGTACATCCACTGTGCATTTCGTGCATAAGAAGAAAATGGCTCTGGGAAAGCGAACAATACACGTCTATGAGATCTGAATCCAAACTACCTTGCCCAACAGCATACTCGTTATGACCAAAAGTAACCGGAAGAGGTGCTTCTTGGCAGGATATGGTGTCCTTTGGCAAATTCTTTATGCAGAATTCGGAAAGGAACATAATTCAACATATCCAATCAAAAAACAGCATCTACTGCACTTTCTTTCTGTGAAAATCGGGATCTAAATCATTGATCAAGGCAGAGATTTTTGCCCGCTTTTAATTTATTGATGGAGCCATTTAGGAAGTCTGTACACCCCCTAGATTTTTTGTGCATATTTCTATAGGTCAACGGCTAATTATCAGATATTAAGATATCCAGAAATACCATCAAGCCAATCACAAGGAGGGAGATACCATCAATTTTCGATCAATTTCCAAATTTAATAATACACTTGCTAGGAGATGTTGCGCCTCAGGGTCAAGTCTGCTAATACATGCCAAACTCTTCATAGATTGAGAATCTGACCACAAGAATGAGAAAATTTTGGATCAGATGCCGTTAAAACCGAATTTCCGGTTACTTTTGGTCATAACGAGTACAATAGTATTAGGCTGCTTTCCTACATCCATAATTCTATCCTGTGCAGCTATCTCAACTGCTACGAGGCATATGTTGTGTTCGTCTGCCGAGGACGTATGCCTCCTTAGTGGTCTGTTCCGAATGAAATAAAATATTTTTTGACCGTAGAAAGCACCGAGGTACGCCATAGAGTCACACAAAATGCAACCTAACTCAATACAACGCGTGATTTTGACGTGTTTGTGTTGGCGGTTGTAGATCACGTGACATCAAATTTACCGTAAAATCAAGATCAATTTAAGTAAAATGATCGGAAATAAGTACTTGGTTCACTTAGTCGCACTTAGTTACCACTTGAGGCCCCCAGGAAGTGCTATTTCGCGTGTTTTTGGGCCAGGTCTTTCGGCTGACAGCTTAAACAAACACAGTGATAGATGTCATACAGTTCTAGACACCAATGACTTGTAATAGTTTTTTTTTTCTACGTGTTTTCGTCGTTCGAAGCTAACCACTGCAGTGCTCTGGTTGCTGGGGCAGATCGAATTTGAGTACTGGTTGCCCTTAAGGATAGATTTACTGTTTCCTGTTAACAATTGTAAACAAATTACCTGTAGGAAATAATCTCGACGCGTCGCGTCGCGGTGGAACAACCACGTGATCGATATGCAATATGCAAGATTGGTGATGATTGCTAGGGTTAGAAAAAGACAGTAAAATGTGTGGAAAACTTCCAGTGAAAAATGGTAAAAATTTAGAAATAGAGAATCAATGTTTTCAGACAATTTTTCATCATACTTTATTCTATTTTTTTCACTGAAAAATATGATGAAAAAGGGAAGTTGACCTCAAGGGAGCATTTAACCGCATTTCGCACCTTGTGGTTCTCCGCGAGCTTGCATCCCTAGGCTTCCCACGCCCCATAATTCGCTGGGTTGCATCGTTCCTCCACGGTCACCTTGTTACGGTGGTTATCGACGGTGTTCGAACAGTAAATTACCGCTGCGCCATCGAAGGGGCCCCACAGGGATCGGCGCTGTCGGTTATTCTTTTTCTGCTCACGATCAATCGCCTTCTCCGACGGCTCAGAGCGATTGGGGTTTTCGTCAGTTGGAACTACGGTTTCGTGGATGACACCAATTTTAGCACCGCCAGTCAATCTCCCTCGCAGAATGTGGCTGTCCTTAATCGAGTGGCGTCGATTGCAGTCCAATGGGCAAATGACGACCACGCTACATTCGAAAAGGCGAAGACGGAGCTCATCCACCACTCCTTGGGCAACAGAGACCTCTCCGACTTCTCGGTCTCATTCGACGGTGAAGTCATCTTCCCATCTGAATCGGTCAAGTGGGTTGGTGTTTGGATTGATGCTAAATTGAAAGGGGAGCTCCATATCCGAAACCGCGCCACCTCAGCAGCACGAGCTCTCAATGCCTCACTTGCCCTAACTCACGCGATGTGGGGATTGAAGCCCTTGATGGTACGCGATCTCGTATTATCTTTGATTCTACCGCGGTCGGACTACGGTGTTTCCTCGTTCTTTCCTCTCCCACCCACCGCTCTCAAGCCCTTGGATCGAGTCAATAAATCTGCAGCGAGGTGCATCACCGGTGCTTACCGAACGGCGTCTTTGGCTGCCCTGGAGAAGGAAGCTGCAATGCTACCTGCCGGTTTGCGCTTAGAACTGTCGCTCCTCAACCGATTAGCTCGTTATTTGACGCTCCCAGGATCGCACGGACTCACCCCGCTGCTCAAAAATGCCATCTCCTCCTCCCCTCGCAACCCCAAACTAGCCTCACCTCTGCACTTCGTCGAACGCCTCCCGTGTGTCACCTGGCCCGAGGATGTACCCGCGCGTGGCCAGCGGCTGAAGGATCGCAAACCCCCAAAGGTTACGGCAGCCCCGCGCGCAGACCAAACTGGTAGCGGCGCCCGCAGAAAGCGAGGGGGGACAGTCACCGAGCTCAACACTCGTGGTCTGTCTCCGCCTCACGGAGACAGGCAAGTGCAGCTCGTTTCTGTCCCCGGGCCCTCCGTAACCTTTGCTGTTCCGACTTCACAGGCCCGCACCGCATCTGTCGACTTCACCCTCAGCATGGAATCCATCCTCCCAGTATACACACCTCCATGGGCTGAGCCTCTCCCGGTCACCACGATCATTCCTTCCAAGGACAAGGTGGTTGCAGTACTCCAGGCGATGCTTGCGGATGAAGGCTTGAGACAGTCGACATGGTTCACAGATGGGTCGCTCCTCGAGGGCCGTGCGGGCGGGGCAGCTGTTCGGGTGGAGGATGGGACTGTGCGGGAGAGAATACTGGTGCCACTTGGCGACGGGCAAGTCACGGAGGGTGAGGTGGCAGGGCTGATTAGCGCCACAGAACGGGCGCTTGCCGCGCATCACCGCGTGCTGATCGTATCAGACTCCCAGGCTGGTCTTCAAGGCGTGCTCTCTACCGCCCCGCGCTCTGGTCAGTTCCGTGCCATCGCATACGACAAGCTCGTTCGCACCGCCTCAACGAAGGCCCCTCATCTTCGCATCATTAACTTGTGGACCCCGGCGCACATTGGCACTGTCGGTAACGAGTTTGCTGATGATGCGGCTAAAGCGGCAACCCTCTTACCGCCTTCCCCTTCGGTCCCTGTCTCCCTCACGATTTGCAAGTGCCACATACGCGAGGAAATCATTGCACGGTGGGCCTCCCAGTGGAAACTCAGCACTACAGGCCGCGCTCTTCGTCTGGTTGACCGCTCCCTGCCTTCACTCATCCTCTGCCATCCTTACACAGCTCCAATCCCACGCGCTATGATCTCCACGCTGTCGCGTCTACGTACGGACTTCACCTCGCTCAATGCTACTAGGTATCGCCTGCGCCAGACGGATTCCCCGGCCTGTGAGGCTTGTGGTGCACCCGAAACACGTACCCACTTCCTCCTGCACTGCCCGGCATGGGAACACTTGTGCCCTGCATTACAGCATGCGTCATACAGTGCCAACTTGCTCGGAGCTGTTGATGTCCCCTCGCTTCTCTCTCATCCGAAACTCATCAAAGCCCTCGTTGCGTTTGTCACCGCCACTGGCCGCTTCTCGTAATTATATTCTCTTTATCTCTCTTTTCCCTTATTACTTTACTCACCTATTAATACTGTCGTTATTCCTCTTACCTTGGACGGACAAGCACCAGATCGGCACCTTACCTTCCCCGCTCCCGATACTCCCTACCCATTACTCGCTTCCGTCAAAACCCTATTTTCCCCTACTTGATTCTACTTTTACTCATCTGTCTCCTCTCCCGTACAAAGTTTCCGTTTACTTACTCATACCCGTTACAGCCCCCACCCATAGCTACATCTAGTAGAGTACTGTTGCGTAGCCCTGTATGGCCAGGTACAATAACCTTAGAAATTCAACTCAACTCAACTCAACTCAATTTATTACCACATTTTCAGTGAAAATACAAGTAAAAAAGTCAAAATGTTTTCCTCGCATTTTCCACTGGGAATCAGAGTGAAAAATGTGAAATAATGTTCAAGACTTTTGTTCAGACATTGACAGTGAAACATCACCAAGAGTTGGTTTCAAACTTTTACTGAAAAATGCAAAACTTTTTTTACAACAATTTTCCGCAGGAAAAGTATAACATAGGGCAAAGTCTCTCACGTACGTCCGCCGTACATCATGCGTTCCTACCTCTCAGGTCGAAAGCGGAACGCGGGGCAATACCTACCCCTCGGATCGCAAGTGGTATTGTCTTCCCGGGTTAGTCTCACTTATTGCATCGACGACATTGCTTTGACCTCCGCCTCCCAGCGCCGGAAGCGAGGTCAACCCGAGCGGCCCAAGCGCAACACTTGCGGCCGTGGAGCTCATATATACGCCGGGTGGGACAGAAGCAGCTCCCTAGCTTCTCACTCTGTCTCGTAAGGTACGGACTCCGTCTCGATACTGCACTGAGTTTGAACCAAAGATATATTCGAGAAATGGGAGAATCAAATGATTGCTGAACAAGTCTTGTTCCAGGAGCCTGGGAACGGAAACCCAAGAGAAATGCGAAAGAGACGCGACTCGCGGGTGGGAATTAAAGGTAGCCGAAATAATACGAAGCCGAGATAGAAGGCCAGCGGGATTTCAAAAAGATGCACAGACAGCCAAAACAGTCATAAAATCTCTGGAACATGCGACAGGGCGCGATGTCCTGAAGTACTGCGACGAGCGATGTCGTCTGGAGTAAGGAACTTTGAATGCAGACTATGGTTATCTTTCAACATATTGATCTGGCGTGAAGAATGGTCAGTTGGATCGCCCTGCTGAACCACCGCATATTCCATTCCAAGTCCTATTTTCAACGCTGCGGGAGCCTCCTCCAGCTATCGGTTGATTGCGCTCGAGTGCTGCATGCTCAAAATGCTGACCTTGATTATTGACCGCCACATTCGCGATGGCTTGCCGCTCTGTTACGCTGCATGATCTATGATCTGATCGTTATAAAGCTTCTCAATAATGGTATATCAAAGTATCATATCTTCAGCTTGGAACAGGTCATTGCTCCGCACCACTTCCCCTACGCTCTGAATTCGGAGATGTGCCGGGGCACTCAAAAGTTCAATTCGTGTTTGCGGTAGGAGGAGACGACGCTTCCGCCCAAGGATCCCCAGATAGCGTAAGAGTCGGTGGACCCCACGGGGGCCCTGGAAACCAGAGAGAAAACTAGGAGAGCAATCGGCGGAGTTTGAACGCAAAGGGCGGGACGCGAATGGCGCGGCAGGCAGACGTGATACGCGACGGTGCCAGAAAACTGGAATAGAAAGTGATACGCGCCGCCCGAAGGCTTGGAATACGCGGGTAACGCTTTGCCCGAGGGCCTGGAATAGAATATGCAGTGCCCGAAGGCTGGAATACGCGACGCGGCGTCCGAGGGCTGGAATACGCAATGCCCGAGGGCTGGAATACGCGGTGCCCGAAGGCTAAGATGCGCGGTGGAACTATATTGCTAACAAAGTTTAGAGAGAGTGCCGCATAGCATCAGGAAGGGCTTCAATTGTTTTGCGTGTTGTGTGTTTGCGGAGGATATGGATATCTTGAAATGTTCTGAATGATGGATACGCATAGACGCGGGTTTGCGGGCTATACAGGGGCGCGGGAGCGGGGTCCGTCGGACGCAAGAATAGGGCCCTGTATATAATCCCGGTTTATAAACCGGTTTATAAACAGGTGTTTATAAACCAGTTTTTAAATGGTCGGGCGAAAATGGTCAGTTTTTAAATATTGCGGTGACCCGGCCCGCCGTCAATCGACACCCAATTTTTACTCCCGACCTGCCTCAATCATCCAGCTGCACACAATATGTCTAGTTCCAAGGTGACTTACAGTAGTACTACGAGTATGACGAAGGGATCAAGCATCTATTTTGCTGACTCAAACAGGTTGAGCAATCACACAGTGGCAGACTGCTAGGGCCAACACCATACAGAGCTCTGCAGAGTTGTCTGGAGGTGCCGGAGACGACGTGGGAGACGAAGGAACACCACAGGAGGCCACATCACTACATTTTGATGGCCCTCGGCCGAATTGAGGTCGGCTGAGGTTGGCCGAGGTTGGCCGAGGGGGCTCGACCGGGTTGGTCGAGGGGAAGTTGGCCGAGGTCGGTTGAGGTTGGCCGAGGTTGGCCGAGGTTACCTCGGCCAGGTTGGGCGAGCCCTGATCTCTGTCCCAGCGCCCCTCCAGCATCCCCGGCACCATCGGTCGGCTTTCCCACAGCCATGTGAGTGTGGGAGTGCTGCAATTTTTAGTTCGCCGATGGGTTGGGCTGTGTGACAGATCAGCCGATGTCGCGTGGCATGGCCAAATCAGGCCATAAATCCAAGATGCCTCTGGTGGACTGGAAAAAAAAGGGCTTGAGGGAACACCTAGAGTTGGGGGTTGTAAATATTAGTAGATGATACTTATGAACCCTTGCCGAGGTGCATTGGATTACGCTACGTTACAAACGGTGGGGTGGCTTTCGGCGTTATGTCCCAATTTGGAGGGGCATTTCACACGTTGTGATGTATGTGCCGGATCAGTAGATTGCTCGCCCTTTTGCGTTAATAATGGTTAGTGAGGAGCGGCATGAAGTTAAAATTGAGATTGACCAACCTCGACCGACTAGGCCGAGCTAAGGGATTGGCCGAGGTTGGCCGAGGGCCTCGGCCAAGGGGTTGGCCGAGGAAGCCCCAAAATGTAGTGCATGCGTCACATTCTGCAATGGGGAGGCCGAAAAATTGGTATTTTAGGTGCTCGGTTTATAAACATGTTTATAAACACCCTGTTTATAAACCGGTATTATAAACCGGTTTTTAAATCATTGGGAATTATATACAGGGCCCTACGCAAGAAGGCTGTGTTGTGCCGTGTTTGGCTGCCTTCCTTTTCGGGCTTCACTCACTCTCTCCTCGACTACTGCGAACTCGACACAGCCGGATCCCCATCTTCCTGGAACCTCAAGGCCTCAAAGCCTCAAGAACCGACCCGCTGTCTTAATGGCCGAACGCCGGGCGTCCACCCATCCATTGCGCAGGGCCAATGCGCATGTATTCGACGCCGTCGTGGCATTTCGCTCTTCAAACGCACGGCGCTGCATCTAATTGTGTATACGAGGTGAAGCGCGGCGCCACGTACGTCCCCCTCTCCTCTAACACTTAGTCTAACTCGTTCTAATACCTCCCCACAGCTGTCGTCCACGTAGATCCGAGTATCCTAGACAGTGCCACGCACTCTAATCACGTCCTCTCGGTGCGCGCCCTTCCCACTCCCCAACCCCATCTCCACCCCTCGCTGACGTAGAATTCGCACTGCCTGCAGCGCGTCACCTTTCAGCTTCAGGTGCGTCCCGCCATGCTGACTTGCACACTAATCGCTGACCCGACCTTCGTCTCCAGTGTATTGCCTCCACGCCCACCGCTGCCCTGCCTGCACCCTTCCCTTCCCTCCCCTTCCGTTTTAGTACGTCCGCCCAGGGACATCCTCGTCGGGACAGCTCGCAAGCTGTTGGAAGGACGTCTCACGCCCGACGTACGTCCGCTCTTCCGCGTCTCCCTTGAGCTTTCCTCGATGCAAGCTAACTCGTCCCACATCTGTCCCGGCCACACCTCTCGTCCTCCAGCGCCCGACTCGCACGCGGAGAGGACACACGCACACCCATCGCGCGGTACCCGACCCGACCCATAGCGCGTCGTCTGCCGCGCCCCCTACCGCTGCACGCTCGCTCCGTCCTGCCCGACGTCGAGACGCTTCTCCCTGATATCGATCGGCGGCGGGGCGTCCATCCACCCCACCAGCCTGCAACAATATTGTTCCCCGCCCACCCATCGCGAGTACGTCCCTCCTTTCCTTCCATCTGCATCACACTTGCAGTATTAACTTACTCCTACAGCAGCTGCCTGTGCGGCCGCACCACCCCCAGAACCCGCTCGGTTCCTGGGTCTGGTCCTGGGCGAGGATGAGGATGGGCTTACGCGGATGTGAGGTGTCGTGCGGCGTCGTACGCCGGCAGCAGCAGACGAAGACGCAGATGCAGGTGTCAGGTGTGCACAGGCGGGGGCGGCGTGACTGCAGCTCCCGCTCGCGAGCGTGTGCAGCCGCCACTCGCGAGCGTGTGTGGGCGGCGGCATAGGGCACAGGTCGAGATGCGTACCATAGAGCTCGGCGGTGCGCTGCGTGCGCATCCGGATTGGGGGTCAAGGCAATGGCGCGCCGTGCGCGAGTTCGGGGAGCTGGTCATGTTACCTGCTGGTGCGCGATGCGCGCGTGCGGTCGATGCGCGGGCAGTAGGACGAGTCGCAGCCGGGGGAGGACGGGAGCGCGAGTGAGCGCGTGTGCTGGTGACAATGAGCATGCGTGTGGAGGACGGAGGGAGGGAGGGAGGGAGGAATTGCCGGACGCTTGTCTCGGAGGGGGGAGCCGGCTGTGCTGTGGAGCTACCCGTGATGGGTAGTTCGCCTAACGAAGCTCCCACGTACGTACGCCTCCGACGAGGTACTCCCGGTTTTCGGTGCGTTTACGGGTTGTTCAGGCTCAGAAGTCAATTCCCCTTGCGTTAAATGCTACTACCGTGCAGGTAAAGCGGTTTTAAAAGGGGTTTTCAAGGTTTTCGTGGAATTGATGATGATGGTAGTAGTTAGAAGAATGTGATATATCAAAACCCAACCGAGGCCTAACAAAAAAGAAGGTGGCTATGCGGGCGGCTGAGCTGATTCCCTGTGGCTCCGCACATTCTCTAAATCGGCGCGAAGAAGTGCGATTGCGGTCGCCAAATCACTGACTGCCTTCCCCAAGTCCCTGGTCGGAGTGCTGGAATCCTTTTTCGGAGCACCACGCTGGTAGAGTACCGTTCCCAGGAGGATTGCAGTCTGGTTTCGAAGACAGTCAGATAACGTCGCAGGGACGGACGGAACGAACAAAGACGGTGATCCATGCGAGGCAGGGGAGGATTCCATAGTAGTCTAGAATGATATCAGGATTCAGGTCCCTGCAAAGAATGGAAATCAAACTCACCGGCGGTAGTCCCTGTCCAGCAAAGAGCTCAGTGTTGGATGCGGTCCGATGTAGTAAACGGGGACACACCGAATCCCACCGGTGCACCGGGCAGATTGGACCGCACGGAGGTGAAGGAGAAGAGGGCCGCGATGGGCAGGACGAACATTTCCGCGACGATCTCCGTGTCGAAGAAGAACGGGGCGACGGTGATGAAGACGAAGGCAATGGTCACGAGCCCTGCGCGGGGGTGAGTGGGGAAAATTTAACCAGAGGGTGAGGATAAATATCGCACAGTTAGCGATGGAGATGACAAGGACGAGTGCCCGGACGGCGCCTGAGCGTGAAATATTGAAAGAAAGCAAAAATCCTTCTTCGCTGCTGCTTGATTGCGCGGCGTCCACTTGCACATCAAAGTTTCTAGGGAAAGCGTTACCACAAGCGAATACAAGAACGGATGCCCACGTACATCGGGATACCGAACGAGCGTTCAATGAAAATCGGGAAACTCGCATTTGTCGAAGCAAGAGTGGCGAACATGGAGATTTTTGCAAAGTATCTGGTCGATTGTCAAAGGGCACAGCGACGCGGTAATTCTCGGAAAAGCGCACTTGTCAAATGGGTACGCTTGCAGAGAGCGGGACTTGGAGCTGCTATCGCTGGAACGCCCGGTCAACTTCAAGACAGTCTGGAAGGTCGCAAAGCTGTCTTGGAGGGTCGGATGGCATCCCTCAGTGCTGTTGAGTTGGAACACTGGCGAGGAAGACGGGTCTGTGGATGCGCTGCTGTCATCGGTCGAACCATCCAAGAGGTTTCTGGCGCGATTGTTTATTAAACCAGGTATACGATGAAATAAATGGTTTTGACGCACGGGTCCACAAAAATGTTCACTACCACCTCCGGTAAGGAGCAGTTAAAGGCCACGGGATACCAATCCATCGTCAAGGTTCTGGCGTCACTGTCTATGGCGAGGAACTCGGCAATCATGCTTATCTAGGTGAAGAGTATGTACCGTCAGCTTGACCGAGAAGGCAGCGAAAAATGGAATCTAACTCACTCCTTGTGCTGGAGTGGGCCCAGTGAACGGAATGCGGTCGTTGACATCGGACAGAACCAGGAAGGTAGCGGTAACACAGGAGATGATGAGCACCGCAGCCGACAGTAATGCAGAGGCGACGATGAATTTGACGCGCACGGTCCGCTTCTGAGCCCCCTGATTTGCTGCTGCATCCGCCTCTCCAGTGCGACGGGGAGGGAGACTTCCCGGGGAAGATTGGGGAAGTTCGAGAAGTTCGATTCCATGGCCATTGGTCTCCGTGGTGGGTGGCGCGATCATTTACAGCGCAGAGGGAATCGTGAGGTCGGACTCCAGAGAACGGGCAATTAACACCCCCTGGTGTGGCCGTAGTAACCCAATGAGGAATTTGGCTTTCGGTTGTTTTCAGCAGCCGAACAACTGACAGAGTGCAGGTTGTCGTTGACGCGTTGACGGCGTTTGACGTATTCATGCCGCATGATGATTAGTCCATTTGGGGGAATGCTCGTCGCCTCCATTCAGGGATCCTCCCTGTCCGAAATTCGCGAATGCACCAGAAACTATCCTAAACCCTTACATAGTCTGGCGGGACCCTTCTCGCCTCCGTCGGAGTCCGTCAGCTCTAACAACCCCATCCGTGACCAAATCCCATGAAACATCGCTTTCTGAAAGAACGGGGACCGCCACTAAATTCAAACTCCGCAATTCCATAATAAGGGCGCACTGCGATCTGACCCCCGCGGTAACTAGCAGACTTCAACAACCTGGTTTTGTTGAAGCTTCTGTCTAGGAGCGACTACATGATAGGTGCTGTCGCAAAAAAACATTGATCTTAGAGGAAGTCGCTCACATTGGCAAGAGGCAGAGTCGCCGTGGCCGGCTGCAAAGTGCTATGTACTACTGATACTACTGGGTAGCTGCGGAGCAAGGGTTGCGCGCTAGCTGTGTTGAGTGCAACGGTACAACTCCGATCCAATCTCCTTTGTATTTGGGCTTGAATATGTAGGCTCGGATTAATCTCCGCCACTGTTCGTCTCCCGCCGTCTGAACGCCCCGACTGGAAGGCTTTCCCGCGGAGTTCCCACGTAGGGTACTAGTATTTCTCAGTTCCGAACTAAGCGGGGGAAAAAAGCTAGAACGGTCTGAATATTTCTTCTCTGAGCCTTTGCGACTTGATCGGAGTTTACTGCCCGGCGAAAGCCTTCACGTACGCCGAAAGGTTAAATGTCGCCTGTCGACTCTTTCGGACCCGCAGTAAGTACAATTATTAACACAGTGAAAGGCGGAAAGGCCGATGTCTGCCGTTTTGGACCCGTTGAACGGCGGCGGTACTTAATCAGTCTTAATGGGCAAGCGGCTTCGTTTCGGGTGCAGTTCAAGTTTAAATGAGCCGCGGGGACGTCGATGTGTCACAATGGCAGATTCAACATGACAGAACGTGACCCAGAAATAGTCTCTCCGCCACTCAAGTATCAGTTTTTTACAAATTCAAACACGATCCGTATACTATCCGTATCGAGGGGGAATCGAGTGACTGCCTGTAGTGATTCAAACTTGTCGGCGTCAGCGCAGGTTTCGCTTTTATTCGGGACATAGACTACGGGGTATCCCCTTGGGGAGGGTGGCCATCAAAGAAAATAGTAAGGCGGTATTGCGCGTGTTACAAGTATAAAGCCTTCCCACTGCGTTCTGCTTCCAGATTAGTCCCTTCATGCTTGTCTTCCAGTTTCTCTTCGTTCTCGCCGCTTCCCTGCGCCAGGTTAACGCTGCCCTCCGCAACATCACGGTTGATCCTACTGACCCCGCAATCACATACGCCGGAAACGATTGGACTCTCGTTCCCAACGTGCTTGGCAATGATCCTGGCGGGTTCTCGTACACAACAAGCTGTGGCGGGAGATCAAACTCTACAGCAACTTTCACGTTCGAAGGTCCGCATCTGCTCTTACATCTACCCTCGTCCATATACTTAATGAGCGGCAGGAGTTGCCATCTACTTCCGCAACATTGTTACTTGTTCCAGTGGCCCCGGCGCGAACCTGACAACCATAGCGTTGGATGACGGCCCCCCTATTGTGCTTGATCTTGGTGGCCGGAACCCCGCCAGTGATAGTGTTGTCTGGGGCATGTCTGAATTGACCAATGGTTCACACACCTTTGTCGACTCGGCGACCGGAGGAAGTGGAGAGGTCGGCGGGTTCATGTATGTCCCAAATCTCTCCTCTATATCAAATCTAAACCGAAATCCAGTTACACTGTTGAGGAGCCTGATGCCGTTCCTCAACCACCGGCAGGGACGAAGAACGTCTTCTTGTCCGCGGACGCGTTCAACTACAGCGACAACTGGGCCAACTCCACTGACCCCGTCCCGAGCTGCATCAACAGTGGCCATGTACATACGACCTCAACCGTGAACTCGACGTTTTCATTCAATTTTACTGGTACACCCACTCGTCTCGTATTCGCTGCTGCTATTAATGATCGGGACGTCGCAGGCGAAGAGCTTTTTCTGAACACCCTCGGCTCAACGACGGGCGGGATGCTATCCTTGTCCATCAACGACGGGCCACCCGAGGTGTTCGCTCTGACTGCTCCCGCTATGTCGTGCGCACTTTTCAATTTGAATGCGACAGCATTAGTCAAGCGGAGCCTCGCGCGGCGAGGTGGCAGTGTCGCTGATGTCCAGAATCAATGCACGGGCAAAAGCGTGGCTGGCACAACCGCCATTGATGGGGCAACGTATGGTTCTCCCTGTTTCCTCTCCCTTCCGCTTTGCTCATTCGAGTCTCAGCTATCGGCAGGTTTCATTGGGCACGCATGTGCGCGCCACCACCGTCCTTCATGGTTTCGCTGTCGCCGCTGTCCTTTTCACTGCACACCTCACCTAAATCGTTTTTTGTTACTTCTTGGACTCAGGCGCAGGCTCCTTCATTATAATACTTCGTCGTAATCAACTACTTTTCGTTATGAGCATGCGGATGTGGTGACAGAGCAAGAAGCGAATATATGTATCCGTTGAGGCGTTTACACAGCCACCTTGGGTGCTCAAGGATTCGAATACATACTTACAGGCTCCTGAGTACACTCTCCTGCTGTGCGAATACCGGGCGTGGTAAGTGTAACTGAGTCCTTCCGTACCCCGAGTTTCTAACCCTGAACAAATGGGTGAAAGGGTCGGGAAAAACCCTCGCCAATATGGCTCGAACGAGGTCATCCGGGAAACAGTACAGACTTCCACACCTTCAGTGAACTGAGGCGAAGCCAAGAGGTAAACGGATCCACGTCCGAATATGGCGGGACCCCGAATCGAACGAGGATATCCGGATGGACACTACCTAAACAGCTGTAATGGAACCCGGCGCGCACCGTGCGCCTCCGGAGCTCCCCGCCTTCCTTGTACCCGGAGAAACGTGTGCGTTATATGCATGCTGAGAATGTCCTCGGTAAGATAACCGGTCAGAGATTACTGAAGCCACTCTGTGCCTCTTCGTTACAATAGGTGAAGGGGCTGAAGCCGAGGAATAAAAAGTAAAATGAGAAAGTCCTTCGCTATAATATGGCAAGACCTTGAGTCGAACGAGGGAATCCGGGTGAGCGATTCAGAGTTTTAGTCATGGATTATGGCCTCCCAGGCTGGCCAGCGCGCACCGTGCGCCACCCTGCCTTCTCAAACCACTTGTATACCTCAATAAAGAGGAATTTTCAAACGAGGTTAATCCAAAAGGAAAAATGCACGGTATTCGTCTCCAAATAAGGCAGGACCTACATTTGCATGGTTCGATCAACGATCGGACGTGAACGCCAGCCTGCTCACTCCGGAGAATTCCGCATAGCACGCCTCGGGACGAACAGGATATAAACCTTGCAGCCCCGCCAAGTCTGTAACTCCGTCAGATACCATGTCGACAGCTCTCTCCCTCTTCGATGAGCTCATCCAACAAACCGTCCCGGGATACCCCGTCACCCAACTCCTGACCCAATTGCTTCAGACGGCTGGACATGATGTCTGCCTCGCGAAACGGAACCTCCACTCATCCTACTGGACCGTTGCCCGCGCTCGCGATCTATGCGATGAAATAAATAGGCTTGCGGCAAAGGCAGGGGATACGAACTCCTGGGATGACTTCTTCAAGTACACGGAAATGATCATGAAACTTCTGTCCGAGCTCAAATTCCTTTCCACCGCTGTCACCACACTCTTTTGCGACAATCAAGGTGCTATTACGCTATTTCAGGACTCTACGTTGCATGCGCGTACCAAGCACATTGGCGCCCGCTTCCATTTCATCCGGGAGACCATCCAGAACGGCCACGCCTCTCTCATCTATTGTCCCACGGACGATATGATTGCGGATGTGTTTACCAAGGCTCTCGGGCGCTTCAAGCTTCAAAATTCCGTGATCTTCTCGGAGTTGAGATGCCGCCTTCAGCTTGGGGGGGAGTGTTGAGGTATTAAGCTTACAGACGCTCATTACGGACTTACTATCAGTGACTGGGTACTGGCCACCTTAGCATTTTTGACCTCGATCCCAGGCATAGAATGAGGTGGATACAGTTATATGGGCCCTGGAACTAGGGTATGCATCTTGTGAGTGACCCGAAATATTTCTCGTGAATTTACGCGATGGTTTCATGGCCTACCGAATTTTTCTTTCGGCGATATCCCAAAATGGCAAAAACGGCCTAGTGGGCCACCCGGCTCAATCGTTTGTTCGCGCGCGTACTATTCACCCCAGTGCGTCCCGAATCGTTCAATGGATCAAACTACATTATTGTGTACACTCAAACCGTAAATCTGAGTTGTATATGGACCATAACTATTTGCCTTTCATGGCATGTAGGACGCGTGAGAATGCAGTCTGGACTGAACAGCTGGTGTTATAAAGCACAGAGCGCAAAGATGCCTCAAATTATAGCCCACATGGCTCAAGAAGAAGTATTACAGCATACCTAATCGCAAAGGATGTCCCCAGCATACCTATAACCCCTCGAAAAAAATCCATCTATATGTGCCAATGGAATTGGGTGGTTTGAGGTAGTGGCCGACCGTGAACGTCAAGTCGCACGATTAAAGACCAAATCAATACAGGAGAATACCTAATGATCTGTCTCAAGTACAACGACCAAGTTCCAGGTCTATAGCAAACGTAACTGGTAAATCTATATTAGCTTTGCTTAAACAATCGGCGTCTCAACGCAAATCAGTGTTCAAATAATGCTCTGTTCAACAAGGTGTGTGAGACAGCCAGCAGTTGGCCCGCAGGCCATTGCATTAATCACGGTTGAACGGAAGTTTGTGGTTTAACCAGTGTTTGAACAAGAGTTTAAACACTGTTCAAACCAGTTCTGTTTAAACCCTCGTTCATTCAAAAAGCACAGACAACCGGGGGACTCGAACTCAGAGGCTCTCCATTGCAAGAGATAGGAGAGGTAGGCAGCGGAAGAGACGCTACCCGTTGTGCCACACAGCCAATAACAGTAGCCCAAGTTGGACTGCCATCTGCAACATCCGATGCGCCTCGCAAAATGAATATTGTGTTCCCAATGGCCACATACTACATATTAACAGCATGGCAGCTTAACATAATATATTTCAGGGGCCATCTGGATATCACCAACATGCATGAGTTTAGTACAATGACTAGAAAAAAAATGATCCTCTTCAAATAAGATTGTTCTGATGTGACAGTCCTTGTTTAACTTCAGAGCAAAATCCGCAGGAAAATGACTAGGTATAACTTCATATACCCAGCATTCACTAAGCAAACTGTTCAAGCTTCCAGATCTAATCTGCTAACACTACCCAAGACATGCTGGACTTGTGAAAATTGACAACATAGGTTCATTGAGATTGTGACCCTATGGCGGTACCTCTACGAACCAAGCCCCGCTGGGTGCATAATACTATGCTCTATCATCGTATTGTTCGGCCGAACTGAGCCCGATTGGGTAGGTAATATTGTGCCCATGACCAGCCGAGTGCAGGTGAATAGGCGGTAATAATATCACACAGAGGATCGGCCGAACCGAGCCTGGTTAGGTGCATAATACTATGCTCTATCATTGTATTGTTTGGCCGAACTGAGCCCGATTGGGTAGGTAATATTGTGCCCATGACCGGCCAAGTGCAGGTGAATAGGCGGTAATAATATCACACATAGGATCGGCCGAACCGAGCCCTACTGGGTGCGTAATACTATGCTTTAACCTCATATCGTTTGGCCGAACTGAGCCCGATTGGGTAGGTAATATTGTGGCCATGACCGGCCGAGTGCAGGTGAATAGGCGGTAATAATATCACCCCTAGGATCGGTCGAACTGAGCCCTGCTGGGTGCATAATATTATGCTCTATCATCTTATCATTAGGCCGAACTGAGCCTCCGGGCTGTTTTTTTTTTTTACAGCCGTTTTCAAAAGTTGTACGGGTTTTACGATGATGAAACCCAGTGAAAACCCCGTCTTGGCATATCCTGGGAAATCTTGGGATCTATTAAAAACTGCCAAATTCTTCTTGCCTGGTCGTGGCTCCCTCCTTTTTTCGAAAAAATCCATCTTGGCATATCTTGACATTTAGCCAAAATTTGGCTGTAATATCAGGATTTTGGCAGTCTCCCAACATATCCCAAGACGGGTTTTTCCCTGGGGATGAAATCACATTTATTCAGTCTCTCAGGCTACAACTAAGCCTATGTTGACTGCCAAGCAGAACTCCGAAACTATTTGGAATCTTCCCAGGCCATTTCCAACTCCGCAATCAACCCCAACTCACTTCAAGAACCTCGGTTCCTCGCTCCCAGACCTTCATCTCCCTCCATTGGAGGTTAGACGCCCTCCTGCCGCAATTGCTAAGCATTGTGTGTCCGGGGCCGCGATCTGGGCGGTGGTGCTCGATTTGTGCTTACCATTGTTTGTCACTGTGGAGCCGACTCCGCACATCTGCGCGGATTTTTGGTCTTTATGGGTCCTGTAACAAGCCTCTTTCCCTGAGGAACTCCGTATATTCAAGGGAAAGTGTTTGGAAGTAGTACGGACAAAATACCAAGGAAAACGATTCGGATGTACCAGCCATGACGCCCAGTGAAAAACCCGTCTTGGGTATTGGTCTCTCTCTGTGCTATTAAGGTGGGAAGAATGGGCGGGAAAAGCCGGAATGGCTGAGGATTCGGCCTATGATGACATCATACATGAGTGCCGAATTGAGCGAACCGGATTCGTCCGATACAAGCCGGTGAAGGCGTCGGACCGTTTCAGGACCACACTGGTTGGGGCAAGTAGTTGCGCCCAAGCAGCCCAGGGAATCTCGTTCCAGGCCTTTATCAAGTGAAATCTCGCCAAATCGGTTTTGGGAAGCCGATTGATTTTTTTTTTTTTTTTGATCAGTCTCAACATTTTTCGGAACAGCTGTAAATTCTGGGCAACTAAAAAGCTTAAATCAGTCAAGTGTTCGCTTTTCCCGGCCAAAATACACTACCCTCAACAATTGCGATGAGCGGGACCGGCCGTGTAATTCTACCTACCTACCTTCCTACCTACCAGGCTCAACATTGTGATGCCGGCATGGCTTGATCAGTGCGCGTTTCCCCCATACTGTAGCTCCATTCTACATCACTGCTTCTCCTTCTTTCCGTTGGCTGCCATTACCTCATCCGTTACCAAGTCTATCTTCAAATCGGAGCTGTATTTGATTTGAGGTGCAAGTATTATAAGGACTTTTAGTAGCTTGATCCCACGCCTCGCTGTGAGAACATAGGTGTCGGAGATCCAGTTAAAGACCGGGAGGATGTATTCTGGCACCAAGCGGTGAGTCGAAGATTTGCAGAAAGGATTCCGGCAGGAACGAATAAGATTCTCAACTATTGACAGAGTTGATTCTACGAGTAGCTACGGATAGGTGAGGGGTATTTATACAGAAAGCGAATTTGAAACATAGCCATGAGCATATGGATCGGAAATAATAAGAACAATAAAGCACATGGTGTGCATGGAAACAAATATGAAATAATGTCGCAGAGCACATGGTCTGGAACAATAAACACAATAAGGTTTCAGATCAGAATCAATGAAATGGAGAATAAAAGATAAGCATGGAGAAATAATCACATGCTTGCGAAGGAATTCTCGCGGAGCCTCCAAATTTTGGAAACAAGTGGACGCTGTGCCGGATATTGTCGATGGGGATAATACTCGGCAGGCGCTCTCCGTGCCTGTTTTATACGCGAGAGATCTTGTACAATAAATGGTTGGGTTCTGGTTCGGATTTGAAGGCAGTGAACCATTCAATGTAATTTCGGAACTATGGTGCCGGGCTTGAAAATCTGCTTGACCTGCTTCTCCAACAGCGGACCTGACCCACGCGATACTCTATGGGTCAACCAATCAACTCATCATAAATTGAATAAATAAAACACGAGGAAACCCTACCGTCAAGAGTGACTTTCTGCCCCCGCTTCTGGCTTAAACATCAGGAAAAACCCAAATGCTATCATAGACACAAGGCTGGCTATGTCGGTCTATGTCGGTCTATGATCGTCTATGTCTGTGGGAGCGTATTGAAGAGCTATATCCGTCTCTCGTCTATGATTGTCTATAAACTTTGTCCTTTATTATGCTAGCGCTGTTCTATGTATCAACCCACCTGGGATTGGGAAATAATGAGTGTGGATATGAGTCAAAAGGATCATTGGCATTCTCAAGTTATCATCGCTGTGTGATTTCTTTGGTACAATGCCTGCAAAGGATATATCATATATGTAGGGAAGATTGCAGAGTTGAACCGCCGGCTTTTGGAAAGTATTTTTGCATTTTTCAGGACAACGAAGCCCTTAGACGAAAAAACCAAAGTTGTAGAGCTCAAAAAGCTCTACAACTTTGGTTTTTTCGTCTATTTTTTTTTTAGACATCTGGCCAAGGGGGTCCAAGGATAAGCATTTACCATATCGTCCAACCTTTACGTTCCACGATCCCAAGGAGATGTGGTCCATCGCCCGAGACTTTCCCTCTAATAGCCACTGGAGCAGCGACCCTCAGTCAGTTCATTTATTTCTACTGCATCCATATTCACATTGTGACTGTGGGCTCAGGATTCAGTGCAAGAAGTGTTATAACCGGCAGGTTATGATGGCTCTAAGCCAGTGGATAGAGTAGATAGAGCATCGGTAGACAGTACAGTGGTGGCGGTTAAGGATAAGATTGAGTAACCCCTGTCTCGCCTGACCGGACCTGATGACCCGTCGTCATCTCGGCATCCTCGGAGTTGACCTGGTCACTCCTCGAGTTCTAACACCCCCCCTTGACTTGCTGAACCCTGGCCATCAATTTGGATGTGTCGCTGTCCTCGCCATTTTGAACCCCGTGCCTCGGAATTGAACAGCCCAATGCATTCATTTCAACCCATTTCCACCGGATTCGGCAGGGATAAGGGAGCACTTGACAGATTTAAGGGAGCCATTTTGAACCCCGTGCCTCGGAATTGAACAGCCCAATGCATTCATTTCAACCCATTTCCGCCGGATTCGGCAGGGATAAAGGAGCACTTGACAGATTTAAGGGAGCCATTTTGAACCCTGTGCCTCGCAATTGAACAGCCCAATGCACTCATTTCAACCCATTTTCGCCGCATTCGGCAGGGATAAGGCGGTTATGGCAAGATCTATAGCATTCCATAGTCGGCCCTCCATACCTATAGCATTTTATAACGGTAAGGTCTTGCTACAGTAGCAGTACAAACCAGGGACATAGCTACCGAGCTATCCTGGCTATTCTGGCTACAGACCGCTCGATATTCTAGTGCTTTTTTCCTGATGAATACGACAACCAGAATGTTTACAAGCCGTCTAAAACGAGCAATGCAGCGAGGTCGGTCCGATAGCTCAACTTCTTAGCTGTTATTGATCACTTCAAGGAATCTATGTGGTCGAAACTGGAAGAAGTCGCACTCTTCAGGCACCGTCGGGCAATTCGCCAAGCATTGGAAGGCTTTGGGTGTAACCGGTCAAAAGGTTTGGCTACCTCGGCCTGTTCGTCGGCATTTCTAACAAATTTTACAGCCATGGAAGGATCTGGAGGAGAAAGCGAAAGCGGCTGGAAATGCGGTATGCGAACAATATCTATTGACTTCATTCATCTTCCTCACGATTCTACAGGCCTTAGCTGCAGCCCGCGACAGCCAAAGAGGAGGGGTGCGATGGCGTGGGACGAGGCGGGGGCGACGCGACAGCTAGGAAGGAGGGGTACGACGGCGTGGGCAGCAGGCAGATGTGGTAGACGGCCTGGGACGAGGCGGGGCGACGGAACAGCTAGGAAGGAGGGATGCGACGGCCTGGGACGAGGTGGGGAGACTCGACAGCAAGGAAGAAGGGGGACGGCGGCGTGGGCAGCAGGGCAAGTGTGTTGTTAATATCCAGGTAAGATGGCACAATTGGTGGTTAGACCGGTTTTCACAAGCTGATGAGGCTCTGTGCCTCATCCTACCAGTATATATACTATCTCGAATTTATCTAGAATGTTCGCGGGTTGACTCGGCATCACGGCCGGATCACAAATCATCAGTCAGCATCAGTAAGGTTTCCAGCAACTTCCACACGATGCCGGATTGCAATACCAACAAGGCGTGTGGTAGACGGGGCGGCACCAGGCGGGGCGCCGGGGATGGTGGAATACCGTGGTAATGCAGCAGTAGTAAAAAATAAAACACCTCTTTTTTTGCCCGATATCCCAAGAAATACTGCCAAAATCCTGATGGCTGGTGCTGGGATATCTTGGATCCTGATAATTTTTCAAAAGAGCAAGATTTCCCAGGATATCCCAACATATCCCAAGACGGGTTTGTCACTGGGATTCAACCCCAGTGAAAAACCCGTCTTGGCATATCCTGGGAAATCTTGCGATATATTGAAAACTGCCAAATTCTTCTTGCCTGGTCGTGGCTCTCTCCTTTTTACGAGGAAACTCATCTTGGCAAACCCGTCTTGGCATATCCTGGGAAATCTTGCGATATATTGAAAACTGCCAAATTCTTCTTGCCTGGTCGTGGCTCTCTCCTTTTTACGAGGAAACTCATCATGGCATATCTTGACATTTAGCTAAATTTTGGCTGTAATATCAGGATTTTGACGGTCTCCCAAGATCTCCCAAGACGGGTTTTTTCACTGGGATTCAACGCTCAAAAAAAAGAAGAAAAAAAAAAAAGAGAGAGAAGTCTACACGTGCACGTGACGCTGACGTGGCAATACTTCGCTACCACTTCATCATGGCTGACTCTACTGGGATTAGCACCAACCTCCTCGACGGCGCCATCATTGTGCTCACCGCTGCGAAGGCTGGTGTGACGGGCCTAGGTGTTCCTGGCGTTGAACCCGCCATCAACGGTGTTCTTCAAATCGCGACTATGATATCGGTGTGTTTCTCTGTCATTCCCAACTCCCCAATTTAACAGTGCTCCTCAGACGATGAAAGCCAACAAGGAAGACCTGCTCAAGCTCGGAAAGCGTCTGGAAGAACTCACTGCCTGTGTCAACGCACCGAGTGCCCATGGTGATTTACAAAACCGTTTAATCAAACTATCGTCGTGGGTTTCCTTCGACATAGACCTTTACAATCTGACCGTAGGACAGAAAATTCGGTGCTCTCGCCAATGATATCAACTCACTGGCTCACAAGAATTGGCTCAAACGGGCTTTGAAACACAACGAGTACAAGGATAAGATCGTGAGCATCAAGAATTCAGTCGCAGAATATATTCAACAGTTTATTGTGAGTAATATTGCAGTCTTACCTTCCTTATTCCGTCTTCTTATCTCCTATCCTCTAGTTCGAGGGAAATGTGTCTATCGAGAAGTTGGTTACAGGTATGGCATCCAAGCGTATGTCATTTCTCTTCCCTTGGACGACTCTTTAATGTTTGTGATTATCCAGTCAGCGCCGTCGCTGCGGAAAACGTACTCAAGAACCTAAAATATGTCTCGGCGCGCTACAATGCCGCCGAAACAACCGCCCAGCCATGCATGAAGGGCACACGAGTCGAGATCATGCGGGACATCGTCGAGCAGTTGACCCGGCCTCCCGACACCTCGCTGCGCATCGTCATGCTTACCGGGCCGGCGGGATCAGGAAAATCTACTATCGCGAAGACCATCTCAGCGTCGCTGGCGGAGGAGAAGAAAAGCCTCGCCGCTTCTTTTTTCTTCTCTCGCGTTTATCCTGAGCGCAGGGATATCAATTACCTCGCCAGCACCCTCGCCCACCAGTTGGCACAGTACAGTGTTGACTACGGACGCCTGCTCGTCAAATTGTTAGAGGACGACAAGGACGGACTTATCTCTGCCGAGCCTATCGTGCAGTTTCAGAAACTGTTTGTGGAATTACTTGCAAAGATGCCCTCCAGCCCGACTCCGTGGGTGATCTGCTTGGACGCGTTGGATGAATGCGGAAAGGAGCATGGAAAGGTTCTGCTCCAATGGCTGTCGAACGTTATCTCCGAGATCCCAGCCCATGTCCGGTTCTTCCTCACCGGGCGTCCAGAAGTCCCTTCCTACCTCAAATTCGACCGGCTTTTCCCTCTCATGTGCAAATACAGCGTAGACGACATTGATCGGGAGACGGCGAGGAAGGACATCCGCCTATACGTTGGTCGATCGTTGATCGATCATACGTGGGATACACCAGGGGGTTGGTGCATTGCCGATCGAGACGCGGACGAGATCACCAGCCGTGCTAACGGACTTTTCATCTTCGCTGCTACCGCTGTTCGCTATGTTCGCGCGAGATCGTCCGACCTCGACCTTCACCCCCAGAAGTCCGTTGATATTCTCCTCAAGGGCGACGCCCCCCTCAACGCGCTACATCACCTTTATCTTCAGATTGTTGAGGAGGTCATTGGCATTCCCGTCGTCGAAGATGCACGCTTCGAGCGTACCAGGAGAGTCCTCGGTGCCATTGTCGACCTTGCCGAGCCTCAGGACATCAAGTCGCTGGCAGGGTTACTCGAGATCGATGTGCAGGAGCTTCAGCGGACGCTTATCCGCTTGAGTGCAGTTGTGTATGTTCCCGAAGACACAGGGGTGGTCAAAATCATGCACCTCTCGTTTCGCGAATTCCTGACAGGCGGGATTCAGGTAAAGCATCCTGAACTCCTATGCGGCACAGAGGTCCAGCAACGTTCCCTTGCGCTCGACACTCTTCGGGTCATGCAGAAGGAGCTCAAATTCAACATATGTGATTTTCCGACCTCGCATCTACGGAACATCGACGTTGATGGTTTGGACGAGCGCAAGCAAAAACATATCCCCGGCCATCTGGCCTATTCATGTCGCTTCTGGACGGTCCATCTTGCTGCCTCTCACTACAGTCCCCAGGTGGCACAGATTGCTGGCAAATCCGTCCTAGACCACTTCCTTTTTTGGCTGGAAGTCTTGAGTTTGATTGGGGCAGTCGGTTCTGCGGTGGAAGCTCTTTCGAATTTCATCAAATGGATCTGTGAGGTACGCCTTCACTTTTGATTTGAAATTTACAGGAAATCGATCCAAAGTACAGGATCCTGAAATGGAGGAAAGCATAGAATTTGCCAGGGACGGGAAGAGATTCATCAGTTTTTCCATGGATGCGATTGTTACAAGCACTCCCCACATCTACCTGTCCGCCTTGGCATTAGCCCCTCAGCAGTCCAGGATTGTTCAACATTTTCGGCATCAATTTCCCCGCCTACCTTCGACTGGAATAGGGCGACTGGATATTTGGCCAGCGACCATGTCCGTACTGGAAAAGCATACCAGCGCGGTCACTTCGGTCGCGTTCTCGCCCGACGGCAAGCGGATCGTCTCTGGCTCTTACGACGAAACCGCGCGCGTGTGGGATTCGGAGAGCGGGGAGGTGGTTGCTGGGCCATTCGATGGTCATACCAGCGCGGTCACTTCGGTCGCGTTCTCGCCCGACGGCAAGCGGATCGTCTCTGGCTCTCACGACAAAACCGTGCGCGTGTGGGATTCGGAGAGCGGGGAGGTGGTTGCTGGGCCATTCGATGGTCATACAGAATGGGTCATTTCTGTCGCGTTCTCGCCCGACGGCAAGCGGATCGTCTCTGGCTCTCACGACAACACCGCGCGCGTGTGGGATTCGGAGAGCGGGGAGGTGGTTGCTGGGCCATTCGATGGTCATACCAGCCGGGTCACTTCGGTCGCGTTCTCGCCCGACGGCAAGCGGATCGTCTCTGGCTCTCGCGACAACACCGTGCGCGTGTGGGATTCGGAGAGCGGGGAGGTGGTTGCTGGGCCATTCGATGGTCATACCAGCCCGGTCACTCCGGTCGCGTTCTCGCCCGACGGCAAGCGGATCGTCTCTGGCTCGGGCGACAACACCGTGCGCGTGTGGGATTCGGAGAGCGGGGAGGTGGTTGCTGGGCCATTCGATGGTCATACCAGCGCGGTCACTTCGGTCGGTTTCTCGCCCGACGGCAAGCGGATCGTCTCTGGCTCGGGCGACAACACCGTGCGCGTGTGGGATTCGGAGAGCGGGGAGGTGGTTGCTGGGCCATTCGATGGTCATACAAAATGGGTCACTTCGGTCGCGTTCTCGCCCGACGGCAAGCGGATCGTCTCTGGCTCTCTCGACAACACCGTGCGCGTGTGGGATTCGGAGAGCGGGGAGGTGGTTGCTGGGCCATTCGATGGTCATACCAGCGCGGTCACTTCGATCGCGTTCTCGCCCGACGGCAAGCGGATCGTCTCTGGCTCTTACGACAAAACCGTGCGCGTGTGGGATTCGGAGAGCGGAGAGGTGGTTGCTGGGCCATTCGATGGTCATACCAGCGTGGTCACTTCGGTCGCGTTCTCGCCCGACGGCAAGCGGATCGTCTCTGGCTCTTACGACAAAACCGTGCGCGTGTGGGATTCGGAGAGCGTGGAGGTGGTTGCTGGGCCATTCGATGGTCATACCAGCGCGGTCACTTCGGTCGCGTTCTCGCCCGACGGCAAGCGGATCGTCTCTGGCTCTCACGACAACACCGTGCGCGTGTGGGATTCGGAGAGCGGGGAGGTGGTTGCTGGGCCATTCGATGGTCATACAAAATGGGTCACTTCTGTCGCGTTCTCGCCCGACGGCAAGCGGATCGTCTCTGGCTCGAACGACAAAACCATGCGCGTGTGGGATTCGGAGAGCGGGGAGGTGGTTGCTGGGCCATTCGATGGTCATACCAGCCCGGTCACTTCTGTCGCGTTCTCGCCCGACGGCAAGCGGATCGTCTCTGGCTCGGACGACAAAACCGTGCGCGTGTGGGATTCGGAGAGCGGGGAGGTGGTTGCTGGGCCATTCGATGGTCATACCAGCGCGGTCACGCGGATCGTCTCTGGCTCTCACGACAACACCGTGCGCGTGTGGGATTCGGAGAGCGGAGAGGTGGTTGCTGGGCCATTCGATGGTCATACAGACTGGGTCACTTCGGTCGCGTTCTCGCCCAACGGCAAGCGGATCGTCTCTGGCTCTTACGACAAAACCGTGCGCGTGTGGGATTCGGAGAGCGGGGAGGTGGTTGCTGGGCCATTCGATGGTCATACAGAATGGGTCACTTCTGTCGCGTTCTCGCCCGACGGCAAGCGGATCGTCTCTGGCTCGGGCGACAAAACCGTGCGCGTGTGGGATTTGGAGAGCGGGGAGGTGGTCGCTGGGCCATTCGATGGTCATACCAGCCCGGTCACTTTGGTCGCGTTCTCGCCCGACGGCAAGCGGATCGTCTCCAAAAACCATAGTGCACGCTCTTGGTTCCTGGTACGTTTCTTTCAAGTTGTGGACACACTTTTTGACTCTTTTTTTTTTTTTTTTTGGACCCTGCTGGTTTCCTCTAGGCCCTCCACCCCACCCACTCTCTTGCTGGCTGGAGGCTTATCGAAGGCTGGCTCTCTTGTCATCCCTCCGAATTGCTCATTTGGATTCCCAGTTCACTTCGGAACGGACTATGGGCGCCACTCAACACCCTAGTCATTGGTGAGAAGCAGACTATGCTCATTCTTGATAACTTTGTCCATGGCATAGAATGGATCCAATGTTATCGAGGCTGAATACTGACATGTACTGACATACTCTTTTTACTGTTGTATCTTCTTTTTCTCTGGCATTGCCAATGCCTTTTCATCAATTTTTCATTGGCGCCGCGCAGCAGTTGCATATCATTCTTGCTGTTCCAATTCATGTCGGCGCCAAACACTTGACCGATCTCCCTGATTCGAGTCGGCCTCCGGACACCATGTCTCTCGGGCGCGGAGGTGTGGAGCCCGAGAGATCTTGCGAGAGATAGGGGAAATATTGAATCAAATACCTGCTTGAGTATGACTGTGTATTGAGACAGCCATTGCTTAAACGGACTTCATATGGTTACTATTGGCGACAATATGCCCCGGGGTCTACATGCGCAGCGCCCGAGTCAAGGAGCGGGACGATTACATCATGTTCCATGGTCACTTACAGTGCGGGGCCGTAGCGCATGTGGCTCGTGCCATCCTTCCTCCCACTTACTCACCATTCCACATAGCGCCATTCCATGGCCGGGACCGCCTTCTTTCGGCGATGAAGACTGAAGGGTCTCCTTGGTCCCACAGTACCCTCACCGGAAGAACACCGTGGGATGCAGATCTATTTTCCTCAATTCTTGCGCGTCTCTCACCTCGTCTATCAGATCTCACCAGCGTCGGCCGACTTTTCCAAGGCCCCGAATGTATGTCAGAGGCCATACACCGGCTCCATCGTCAACGACTACGTTCTTCACTAGCACTGTTCTGGACTGGGGGCTTGCTATGTAAGTCTTCGCGCTTTCACTGCACGCAATACTCATCTGTGCTTGAAGCCATCGCCACCGCGGCCCGTGTTCACAATCCAGGTCCACAGCACATGCACCGAAACTTTAGTGAGTTTTTTTCCCCATCCTCGTCCCAGAACCTTTGCTGACTGCGCTTTCACCAAGCTCAGGTTTCAGTATTCGGGGAAGAGTGTGAAGGGGTTGCGCCGCACGCGGTCGATGGTATGTGATACTCACTTTTCTGTCTGACTTCCGTTGCCGTCCATCAGGGATGCGCCCGTCCGTGGCTTGCTTGCACTTGTTTGTGGACTCGCGCTAACGGTCGCGATCCGTTCCGACATTATCGTGCTTATCCCGTTTGGTGAGCCAATGCCTGCGCCGTCTTCGCACAACTGACTGTGCATTCGCTAGTGCGACCTTTGTGTTCTCGCCGCTGCCCCCGTCACCCTCGCATCCAAGTCACCCTCACCCTCCATCCAACGCCGCATCTGAGCCCACCGGGTCAACAAATCGCTCGGCCTTCCCGGGCGCGTCCCTCGTTCGTCGACGTGCAAAGGGAGGTGGATCCCATGGGCATCGGGGCGCAGGAGCAGCGCGCAAGCGGCTGGAGCAGTTGGTGAGGTGTTGACACAATGCACCGGTGCGTATGTTTGTGAGCTAGGTGATTTCGTAGTTCTTCATTCGTCGCCTACGCGTGCGCTTGATTGTATCTATGTAGTACATTTCAATGAATGCATCTATTTTTTGCATAGACTGGAGCCTGAGTATGTTGAACTCTGAACACTATCGAGGGCTATAGAGCGCTAGTGAGCTACGCTGCTACGCGTCTATTATAGTGGCTGGCCAAAGCTACAGTCGACTCTGTAGCACTCTATAGCTCACCCCTCGAGCTATTTGTCCCTCTATAACAGGGGGTTAGCTACCGGGCTATCCTGGCTATGGTGGCTATATTGCGCTAGGTATTCAACGAGTTTTTTCCTGATTGGCAGTCTCCTACTCAGCCTCACTTGCGGGGTTGGGAAGACAGAGTAGTGTAGTTGCGAGTGAAGCGAGCAATTTTACTTGAATGCACGTGACGAGGGGTAGGGCTAGTGTTGCCGCGACTCGAAAAGTCGAGTTGCGACTTGGTAAAACGACTTGTGAACCAAGTCGACTTGCCCGAGTCGACTTGAGTCACCCAAGTCCCTCAAGTCGGCACATTTTCTGAATTACTCCAAACGTCTCCGGAGCTCGAAAAAACTCGAAAGTGCGAACAAGAGGTGGGCGGACAGAAAAATGATGATATCATGGTCAGAAATCCAGGGAAGGGGGGGGGGAGGGGGTCCACGCGAGCGGTTGATCGGTCCGAAGGCATACGGACCGTTCTCCGCACTCAGACAAACGCTGGCGAGAAAGGTTTTTCGGTGGACGAGTGATGACGTAGGGTACTGTACTATTACGACCAAAGGTTCAGGTGACGGGTGACGGAGGGTCGTGAACTGAACAATTTTGCCCTCGGTGACAGTGACTTTGCAATTTTGCGGCCCAAATAGGCCTAAAAACGTCCAAAATTTTCGGTCCGGCCATTGCCAGACGTCCATTTATGGTAATTTCGACTGATTGCCGATAAATGAACACCTAACCCAGTGAACTATGAAGGTGACGGGTGACACCCCGTGAACCTTTGGTCGTAATAGTACAGTACTTCGGACCGAAATCGGCACCAAAGAACGAGGGATCAATTCACTTGTAAAACCTTTTGACGGCAAAGGGTGACGCGGTGTCCTGATTTGGTAGGTGAGTTAATCTTACTCATGTGGGACATATGATTAATCCGTACAAGGGGGCTCAAACTGTCTCTTTGGATTTATTTTGACGGCCCTGGTGCTTTTACACGAGAGCTGAGGGCGCTGCATGTCGATGCAAATAAATTCACGTGAACCTCGGCACAGTGGGCCGTTAGATGCTGCCACCAAACAAATGCACATGAACCTCGGCACCATAGGCCGAGATTTCTCACCAAAACAATATTTTGACCACTGTGCAATCATTTCAAGCCGGATTTAAACGGGGTCTTTCTGGGATGATAGCCAGCGAAATTCGGGTTCAAACTGTCTCTTTGTATTTGTTTTGATGGCCCTGGTGCTTTTGCACGACAGCTGAGGGCTCTCCATGTCGATGCAAACAAATGCATGTGAACCTCGGCACAGTGGGCTGTTAGATGCTGCCACCAAACAAATGCACATGAACCTCGGCCTGATGGGCCGAGATTTGACACCAAAACAGTATTTTGACCACTGTGCAATCGTTTCAAGCCGGATTTTAACAGGGTCTTTCTGGGATGATATGGGAAAAGCTTGTCTCGGGATCGGAGGTAGTTACAGGGAGAGTGACATTTTCGGCTTGCAAAACGGGCTTGTGCCAGCACAAATGGGCTTTTTCGGGCTTGGGCTTGGGTTTTGGTGTAGGGCCAAGCCCAAGCCCGGCAGATCGGCTTGCAAGCCCGTTTGATGGCTTGGCAAGCCCGTTTGCTCGCTTAGCTGAGAAACGGGCTTGGGCATATTTCTTGTCCCCCAAGGCGTAATTGATCACTCTGAGTGGATATACTGTACAGTGCAAGTGCATACTTACAGGGCTTGCGATTTTTTCGGGTGGTTTTGCTCACGGATGTCATGATACGGCATCACCGCCCAAGACAACACCGGGCAACATTGTCAATTCATCACAAAATTACGGGCTTGCCAGCCCAAGTACACTCTGCCAGTATGTATACAGTGTCTCGAAGCAAAACTTTGCCGAAATTCGGCCTCTTTCATCTCTCGACCGCGGGTTTTTCCATGATATAGTACTGTGGACAGTTGAAGCCGTCACTTAGCCGCGTAAATCACCCAGCGATGCTAGTAGTGAAGGCTGACGAGATTTTCGGAGCCCATTGAGCTCTTACGAGTCGAATGAGTGTTAAGACTTGCCCCCATATACGTTTTTTCTCGTCGGGTTCGACATCATATTCGGTATTGGGAGTTGAACAATACCTGACGCTTGAACCATTCCTAACTCCGGGTCATCGGAGGCTCTAATGTGGTTCAATCAGAATATTTCTTCTCTGCACACCTGCTGAGGACACGACTTCCGGTTTAATCTGGTTTATAATCATGTCTAGTAAGTCACTACCTGGCCATCCTCGTACTCGGATCGTGACTGGGTCAGAAGTGCATACATTTCACGTAAGTGTATTCTGTCATCACATAATGCAATATGTGTGAATTGGCCGTCGTTTTGTCTGGGGCTTGGGTCAGGCTTGGGCTCAAGCAGAACGGCTTGTGTCACGTGCCATCAACGAGCAAACGGGCTTGCGTCCAGTTTGCCACGAATATCGTAAGATAAAATGACCCAGGACCATCATTTATATATCTTTAACATTTCTATGCATTAATTTGACTAGGCAGTCCAAAATAATGCTGAAAACTCAATCAAAAGCCGGATCCGACAAATCCTCAAATGTGGCTTGAACGGGCCCAGACAAAGCATGTCCACAGCTACAGAGTTGAGTTCGATGCAATGACAAGTTTCATACAGCTGTAGAAAAAATACTACATTCTTGCCCGGGCTTGAACGCAAGCCCACCAAGCCCAACTTGACTTTCGTGTTCAGAGACCTGATCTCAGTTGAACTGAACGTCGAGGGACTCTTTCGCTCCCTTTAGATCAATTGCAAAGCGAAATCTGTAAGTAGAACAGATTTTATACACTGCTAACATTTAATGCCCAAATGTTGCATTTTCTGGGAGCAAGGTTGGTGGCGCGGTGAAGTGGTGCGATGTTGACGGGGTAGGGGTAAGGGTAAATGATGTGGATGGATTGGTCAACAGATATTAATGAATTACTTACAGTGTACATGCTTAGTGTAAGCGAGCACAAGCCCAAGCCCGTCCAAGCCCAAGCCATCAAAGCCCGCATAGCCAAATTTAAACTCCGACATGCGGGGCAAGCCGTTTTGGCAAGCCCATCCGACAAGTCTGCGGTATGTGGGGGTCTGCGGGTCCATCGAGCTTGTCGATCGTCAGAGCATTGCCCTCGATGACCGCGGCACCTTTATGTCCCGGCAAGAAATAACCGTACCCCGTTTCACGCCACTCTACTGAGATCCACTGGGACTCGCTTCTCTTCCACTACCTCGACCACCACCAGGTGACTCTCCCCCAACTCCCCGGGCCCTCAGTACATGGCTGCATTTCAAAATGACATTGTGGGGCACAGGGTTCAAAATGACATTGTGGGGCATGGGGTTCAAAATGCCATTGTGGGGCACGGGGTTCAAAATGCTATTGTGGGGCATGGGGTTCAAAATGCCATTGTGGGGCACGGGGTTCAAAATGACATTGTGGGGCATGGGGTTCAAAATGCCATTGTGAGACATGGGGTTCGGAATAGGTCCCTTGTCTCTCCGAGGACAGCCAAAATACATTTTTTGCCCTTTCTCGTGGGGCATTCAAATGCAGAATGTAGGGCATCTATTCAAACCTTAAATATGTCAAGTGCTCCCTTATCACCGGCTTGGGCTTCAGATTTCCCAAGCCCAGGCCTGAGCCCTCAGGCAGGCCCTCAAGCCCGGGGCTTGGGCTCAGGCCCGGGCATGTCGGGTAATTTTTGACTTGCCTTATATCATGGTGCGAGGGAAGAGGAGTAGTTTCAGCGGCATATGTGAGTATTGAGCATGCAGAGAATACTTACTGGCCTCGTATTCATACTTTTGAACCATCACAACAAACAATTTCCATTTTCGGATCCAGAAGTTGAACTTTTTCGAACACCAGCAAAACTACTGACTTTGTTCAAAACAACTGCCCGTTGGAAGGAGTCGTAAGAGTGACCCAACCCATATGCTATTTGACATGAAATCAACCGTTCAAAACATTCTCCCGGCGGTAGTCAGGCCCGGGCTTCAGGGCCCGCTCGGGTTTGAGATTCCCCAAGCCCAAGCCCTGAGCCCGCTCAGGCCCTGCGTCGGGCCCAGCCCGGCTTGGGCTTAGCAGGGCCTGGCCTGGCGGGCCTGATGGTAGGCAGTCCCCTATCAGGCTGTTTATCATGGGAAACAATCTGCCAAATTGTCTGCCTGATATCGGTGCATTGTTGGTTGGTTGTGGGCTGTGTGGCCCACCTGATGAGTTCAAAAGAATGAAACCAACCTTAGACGACCAACTCACAGTCTCCTTTTCCTGTGTTTTGGCCACGTGCAGTGTGAACTGGCGGCAGATCCTGTTGTCTGTGCTAACTCGCTTTTTGTATTTCTGTAGTTCTACCACGGCAATTCCGAGGTTTATGAGTGGGCTTGGTTGGCTATGGAAATATGGGAAGGTCCAGAGACGAAGGTGTATGTAGTGCAAGTATACCACTCTGGCAATATATCTTGTATCAAGTCCAAGCACACTACCACTTTGCTGTTGTGGCCATCTCTCCATCAATCTAGCCCTACTCTCAGTGGGGTATCTCCCCCTTCCTTGGTGAGGACTCCATTCACTTCATCCATCCTTCGCGTTGCGTCGCATTTTGGGCCGTTTGTGGCTACATTCCCTTTCGCACCCAGTGCAATGTTCGCACTTCTTCGCCGCCTGTGGCCTCTCCTGCCTGCTTCATGTAGCCTATATGACACACAGAAATCTCCCCCATAGACTTCTCCACCAGGAATTTCACGTCCATTTCGTCTCGACCTGCTGTAATATTTTGAGCCCTACATGCCCGGGTTCTGCTGATGGAGGAATTGATACATATTTACCTTGCATGCTCAGGTTTGGTTAACATCTCCGGATTCAGCTGATGCAGGTCCAATAAGACAGGATATTTAGTCATATTTGTTCCCCATGAAAACCGCGATGCTTGCATCCATATTTGGGAATTGTCTTTGTTTCCCCATAAGGACCACTACGCTTTTGTCCAAATATGGGAATTTCTCCTGGAACCCACTTCTCTAGGCTAATTCCAGACCTTATTCAGAACCTGTCTGAATCAATGTGTATATATATACGTGTAAATCAATGCAACACAGGTTTCTGAACTGTGGAATGACAATATAAAGAGGGAGCAGCTTGTCCTTCCAGTGCTGACATTTTAGATTTCTGCTGCTCTATTTCAGATGGTCTGGAGATGCAGAAACAGTACATACATCACTTATTCCATCTTTTTTCAATAGACTGACCATTCCAAGATATACACATCCACTCAAACAGCTAAAACACACAGGCTGACCTATGACAGATAAATAGCACTTCTCAATGGTTGAATACAAGATATGGCTATTTTGAGTCGATAATTTACTTGTGGGCATATAAACAAAATATTTACAAAGAGAACAGGGAGGATGCACAAAGTTGCTCTAACCCGAGAATGAAGTATACGTTGAAAAGCTTTATGAATCTCAAGAAATATGCTGAACAACCTAATCTCTTGGATCTTTCTAATTTTACAGTATGTTATACCGGGACCATGTTCGTATTTTTCAGCAGCAAAAGAAACTCCATCTACACTGCCGCCCCCGAATGACGCCCCCAATCAGTTCCGGGGCGCCAAATGTGTCACGTCACACATCAAGTGCCGCCTCAGTGCCACCGCCAGACTTTAGTCCAGCATTCATTTTGGACTGGAGACATTGTACACCCTAAATGTGGATACAAATGTCAAGCACGATGGATAAATTAAGGTGTAAAGAATAGATTAATATAATTACACTATTTGCGCAGTTTATTCAACCGTGTGCTCCTGCGAGCTCCCGGGGGTGTGCGTCGTGGCTCATACTTACCGCGCTTACGGCTCGCCGTCACCACTGGTGGTGGTGCATCGGATGGTACAATGGGCGCCTCAACAGCTCTAAATCGTCGCTTCTTCGACCGTGTGTCCACAGGTAAGTGTCCGGCCAGGAGGATGTCCTGTCCCTGGTGTTGAATGCGAATATGAGGTCGCGGGAGTTCCATGGGTGGTGCTGCGCTGTGCCAGTTGTACTTGTAGAAAACAACGGGGGAATTGGTGAAATAATGCGTGTGAGCCGAGTTGAAGATGGCTTCGAAGGTTGCGAGCTGGGCTGTGGACAGCTGGTTCTCGCCAGCGACAATGATGGGGTCGGCAGAAGCCCACATCGCATCCATCCCACGCACAGCCGATGGTGGTGACGCCAAAAGAAGGCCGGTTTGGATGTCAGCGAAGGTTTGACCATTCAAATCCCACGCTTCACCGAGTGAATGCTGGATGGCAAGTAGCTGGAGAAAGACCGACCCAAGTCCAAAAATCTTCCGGACGGCATCGATGTCTTGGTCCAACAGTGGATGTTCAACCAGGGCGGCCAAAGGCTCCACAAGCATTGCCTCCAGCGCAGGTGTTGGGTCAAAGGAATATGCACGCATCCAATCAATGGATTTCCGGGCGGTGTAGAGCCTGAAGTTGTCCGTGAAAGAAGCCTCGTGGCTCTCGATTATCGGATTCGAAGTGTCCATGTCTGCCAATAACTGGGAAATTCTTGGGACGGCCAGGAAAAGCAGATAAGAGAGCTCATTGTCCAAGCTTGGGCTGTCGTCCTGTACCTGAGCAAAACTAATCGGAAGATAGACGGAACAAATCTGTAAAAACTTCATCAGATCATAGGCAAGAGACAAAAATCGGTAGGTCGTTACTTGATCACTTCTCAGCCGCGGTGCCTCCTCTATCATGTCCCAATCTGCCGCAGACCCATAAAATTTGAGGGGGTTTGGAGCGATCCCATCGGGCCATACGATTCCCGGAATCCGTTGAAGTAATTTGAGGTCAAGCACGACTAGCTTTCCAGAAGGCAAAGAGTAGATAGCCTCTCAATTCCACTCATCCTCACCCTCTTCACTTTCATTGGCCTCCGGATCTCTCTGTACTTCCGATTCTTCCTCTTCTTCAAGTATGACCTCCTCATTCTCATCAGCCTCTGCATCCATCGGCCACTTTCTACCGTTTTTTGACAATGGTAGCTCTCTTGTTGTACCCCTGGTCGTTGATCATCTTTGTTTCATTGTGGAAGGCATGTAATCATTCTCCTCGTTCCAACCGGCCCACTGACTTTTTCTCATCAGAGACCGAGAATCATCACAGAGATTCTGCAGCTACTGAGGCAACACAACCACATCCATCGAATCAAACGGGTACAGCCACCGCACCCCTGAACGACGGCAAGCTCATTGACACTGATTTTCTTGACTTGATCCTTACAATTGGCCACAGAATTCAGTCTCGACTCCTGTGGTCGTCATCACTCGCCGAATTGTTTTTTTCATTTCGGGCCTGCTCTGCGTCTACGCGGAGGACAAAGTGACGATGATGGTTCCGACTCATCTTCCAGTGGGTCAGAATCTGAGTCTGATTCGGGAGTTGGTCCTAGTAAGTGCAAGCGACATGTGCCTAAAACTGACAAGCCACGGAAACAACGAAACAAGGGCAAGGGGAAGGTTAAGGCCAAACCTTCACCTCACGATTCGGATTCAGACTCGAATTCTGACGTCGAGGGAATACAGGTAACACTCGGGAGGGAGAATGCTGTGGGTACGGGGATGTATGTCGACGAGGTGATTCGCACTTCACAGGCAGCGGAGTGCTGGGATGTCCCGAGGAAGTCTCATCGGGCTGCTTATGTGGTTGATTTCAATGCCACGCCAGAGTGCCTTACAACGATTGTGGATGCATTCATCAAAAAACAGGTCTGTCGTCTTCACATCGGCCACTTTGTATTGAAATTATGCACACTAGTGCCAAGATTCCTTCAAAGGACCGACTGGTTCGAGAACAAAAGGCCTTTCCCATGTTACAATATTAGGCCGCAAAGTCGTTGACTGTCGCAGATCAAATCTCACATGCAAGGGCTGCTTTACGTGCTAGTGCGCTTCCCCTGACCATCTCAATGATTTGAGCGCTGGAACGACGACTCCGAGGCTGGGATGACCCGCAATCTCATCTCGAAACCTGTTATGGACGCTAAAATCGCCGAAGCAGGGAGTGTTCTATTGCGACAGCGTAAGTCTTCTGTTATCTGATGAAACTGAAATTGACTACAATATTCTCAGGTTCTATCGCAGCGTTGTCGATCAACGTTGCAAAGCCAAGGACCTCGACACTGGACGTTCTTGTAATGGTCATTCTGTTTTACGAAAGTACAGAGCAGTAAGTGTGCTTCTGTACATTAGTTTCGCCCTGTCTGACAGTTGTAGGGGCGGGCCAATAGCAAAGCATTTTTTATAGGCTATTCCAATTTCCGCGACGATGATGGATTAAACTACCGCTTCACCCGAGTTCCCCAGAATGTTCGAGAGTCAATTCTACCACAGTTATTCAAGGGTGAGGCCGTTGATGTGGAGGATGATGATCTCATTGAGTCTCCCTGTGCTCAAATCTTTCATCTGTCTCATCTTCCGAGAGGGAACAAATGCCGTGAGTTCACTAGCCCTTGATAGAATCTATCTAATGGCTCTCACACCCAAGCTCTGACTCACTACCGTGACGGCAAGAATGTCATCGGGCAACTGAAAGGGAGACGATGTCTAGCCAAGCTCCTCATCCTGATTCCGGTGGACGAAACAGATTTGCGTGCAGTTGTAATCCCCCAGGCTGGAGCACCGCACAACCACCCAACATTTCTTCCCACCAAGGTTCCGTTTGCCGCCGCGAAAACGTATCTTGAGTGCATCGCGGATGTGGGGCCAATCGGAGCTACCACCCTTGGTGTCGATAAATGTGAAATATATTTTCTTTTTCAATCATTGGCCGAGTTCTCACACTTCCCTCGTGCAGCTTCAAGTACACGTGCTCGTCTTGGTGGAAAAATTCCTCAAGAAATTCACCCGGCGCTTATCAACACCCGTGCGCGGCGTAAAATGCTTCTAGCTTCGCAGGTCGCCACATTTCCTGAAGGTACTGGCTTAACAGGTAATCAAATCTTCTTCATTCATAGGGCATACTGAACAATCAATCTATGCTTACAGCGGTTTGGAAGGAGTACGAGGACGAGAAAACTCGGGAAATTGGCGACCGCTACATCCATGAAGTCAGCACCCAGGGAGATATGCACATTATTATTACCGTTAATCCTGACCTAGCTGGAATGGCGACTGAGGCCACGTGGATCATGGTCGACATAACTTTTGCTGTCGTTCATGGGAAGACAAACGAGTGGAAGCTGCTCATTTGGTTACATGGCCTCGAGAAGCGTGTGTTTAATTCTGCGATGTATGCATTGGATTCTGACCCCCCCGCTCTATCTCAGGAGTTGTTATTGGTCGCGTTTGGAGCAACAGGGCTACCCGTGAAGCATTTTTACGTGTCTGGAGTGGTGTGTTCGATGCTATTCGCGCAATCACAGGGCTTACGTTGAACTTCAAGGTCTTTTCGAAAAATTCGCCACTTCTTGGGGCCATTGGTGATTCTGAGGGTGCTCAGGCGCAAGCATTGGCCGATTTCATTATCCTCCATGGCCTCAACACGTCAACAGTTAATGGTATTCCTACCAACGACGTCAACAGTGTCTTGAATTTTACTCGTCATCACAAAAAGTAACCGGAAATTTGGTTACACGGGCACATAACCCAGGTTTTGCCCATTCCTCTGGACGGATTCTTAATCTACACTAAATTTGGCGTTGGATATGACAGTTGAACTTGAGGTATGAGGTCTCACACTTAGCATAGAATTAAAATTTGAAAATAACAGTATTCCCCTATTGGCAATTGTGTTGACGATATTCCTCAAGGTCTTATGGCTTCATAAATAGTGTTAGATATGTTGGAATACACACACGAGATTTCGCGGATCTCAGGCCATCCTACAAGCCTACATGCATAATTTAACAGAGAAAAAAAATCACGCCCTGAATCAAAAAATTGATTAAACCGGCTTTCTACCACAAGGAACGCAGAATGGATGGTGTTTTCTGTTAGTTCAAATCAATGGAGACCCCAGGGAAATTGAGGAGTAAGAGTTTGCCCAGAGCCGTCTGATTTCTCAAGCGGTACGCCCATTCCGGTTACTTTTTGTGATGACGAGTATTTGGAAAACCTGTCTGGTGCACTTCAAACAGTCGGCATGTGTACAATTCTCCTTTACTTATCTCATGCCGATTAACAGTGGGGTTTATGCCTTGGAGAAATATGTCGAAGACGTCGTCTTTCAAATTCTCCTCGGATTTCCTTACTTGGAGACAGCAGCCGAAATCGAACAGTTTAAAACATTTTACGCAAATTCAGCAAATCCAAAAGTGAAAGGTGAGTTAGGATAGTGATGGCTATTAGTCTCTGCTGATTTAGTAGCGTGGTGGGCTCATAAAATCAGCTATCCCTGGCTTCTCCCTTCGCTGAACCGATCCTTGACTGGAATGCCCAACCACCATTGGGACCTCACTCCTGGGGACACTAACCCCATGGAAGGCAGTCACGCTCAGGATAATCAGGTCAGCAGTACAAACCGCAGCATACTTGAGGCGATTTTACTTTGAGTGAGTTTGGAGTTTTTCCAAAAGTCAGTAATAACCTTGCATCCAGAGCTCGTCAATATGATCAAAATACGGCGCGCGTTCTCAAACTTTAAATTGAGTCCGGTGTGCTTGAGAATGGGAATAATTCCCTTCAGGCCCGATTTGCTGCTTCTGCCCGACGTCATGCACGCGCGAGGGTTAAACAAGCGGAGAGCGTCAAATTAGACGGTGGGAAACAGCTCAAGGCCAAGCTCAAAGCAGCAACACAACGTGAAAAGGCCCAGGAGCTCGAAATCCAACAGTTGTGCTCGCAAATTAATGCACTTGCCTCCGGATCTGCCGTTCAGTCTCAACCACAACTTGAAGCTTCGAGTCGCCGCTGCATGAGTACTCATCTGTTCATTTGACCACCCGGGTTTTGACTCCGCTTTTTTTACAGCACCACCCACCCCATCGTACATAGATGTCGATGATTTTGAATCCGAGTCCTCGTCGTTGACTACCGGACTACCCAAGCTCCCTGCCCTCAATTTATTCCCAGGGCTACCACCGGCATATTCCGGTAATCCGGATGAATGAATACTCCTTCCGGTCCGATGCTGCATATAAAACGGCCTACTGGCGGACTAACTACTCACCCCTGCTAGTCCTTTGGAAATCTTGATGGCCCGCACCAAGCAAACTGCCCGCAAGGTGATTGATTTCGTTTCTTTCTCTTTTCCGTCGCTGACTATCCCCTGAGACCACCGGCGGCAAGGCGCCACGTAAACAGGTGCGTTGACATTGCACGTCACCATTCCAGCAGGATACTCAAGTATGCAATATCCAATCAGCTGTATGCCAAAACTGCCGCGGACAAGGTCAAAAAGCCCCACCGATTTGTGAAATCCGACGCTACCAGAAATCTACGGAACTCCTCATCCGCAAACTCCCCTTTCAGCGCCTTGTTCGCGAGATCGCCCAGGATATCAGGGTCTTTGGGATTCTTCCTCCTTCTCGCTGTAACTCACAATTGCCATACAGACCGACATGCGCTTCCAGTCGTCCGCCGTCATGGCGCTGCCAGAGGCTGCGGAGGCGTACCTTGTGTCGCTTTTCGAGGTGGGGGATTTCCTTTTACTCCGTAGGCCACTCACGATCCGCAGTGCAGGATACCAATCTCGCCGCCATTCATGCCAAGAGAGTCACCGTCCAGCCCAAGGACCTCGCCCTCGCCCGTCGTCTCCGTGGCGAGCGTTCGTAGATTCCGCCCGTAAAGCCTCATGTCAATTTCAATTATTAGCGTTAGCCGTCGTTGTATCTGTTGCCTCTGGTTGACTCTCAATTATTTCTGTACTCCCTCTCGAGGAAAGGAGCATGTGCTTTCCCCTGTGCTTCTGGCGGTCGGGCCCTGCAATATTCTTTTTGTAGATCTTGCACGGACGGCGGTTATCTTTAGCTGCCGGTGCGGTCACAGAGCTGAAGCAATGTGAAATGGATTCTGTGGTTCCGTTCGCAGCTGTAAAAGAAGTGTCAGTCATCAGCAGTGTCAAGCTGAGGGAGCATGCTACGGCCGGAGATTACCGCTTCGTACGGGTACCGACCCTCCTTCACCGGAATGGTCCATATACGGTCTGTTTTGCACGCAATGCAAGCATAATTCACCCTGCAGAAATGTGGACGGCTTGGGTATACACGGTAATGGATCAGGTCCCCAACTGTGTTTACATTCTCGCGCATTTTGAGGCAGAGCAGTTATTGAGAGTATTCAAATCGCCATTAGCACCCCAAATCGGCAGTTGTCTAGGTTCTGCAATTGCTACCATTATCAACACTTGAAGATGTTCGCGGTTCAGCCTGGTACATAGGTTCGAATGAGCATGGGGTTAGAGATGTGGGTTGGCACCCAAGGACCTAGTGCAGCTTTCCTTCCAATGATAGCCTGCTCAAAATGTCATCATCGTTGGCGATAGGAAGTGATGCGACAGACCTCCTTGGCTCTATTGGGCCTGGAAGAGGCTTTTTTCGCGATCAGCTTCTTGCTACGTGCGGCCTTGACAGACTTGTTTCCTGACTTTGCTGCCACCTTCTTCGTTGAAGTGGCTGCGATCACATCGCGTCCGTATCTGAAGGGCTTTCATACTGATACTCGGCGGATTTGCCGTTCCCGCATCGTACTGCCCAGACTCCTCCACGAGCAGAGCATGCTTCAAGAGATTTTGAATATTTTACGAAATTCACCCGATTTGGCCAGACTTATCCGCGAAGTTGAATAGGTTTTCAATCTTTTGGCCACGCAGACTCCTCTGCGAGTGAAGTGTCTCTGACGAACGACCGCGACGATCTGACCACATGCTTCAAGGGGAGGCAGGCCATCAGCGGGAAAGGTTCAGTAAACAGGCCAAGCGGGTGGCTATGTTGTTTACATTTGTTAAAGGCCAGCCTCTCTGGAGGGGTTGGGGCATTGAAGTTCGGAAGCTATTGTGGGGCTAGAACTGATGTATTGATGGGCCATCATGGATTTGTCCTTTCGTATTACTATTGGGATTCCTGATAAATACCCCTACTCTGTCTTCCCAACCCCGTAAGTGAGGTTGGGTAGGAGACTGGATCTCCAAATTTTCAGAGCAGATGATCAGAGCCTGTTTGACAGGACCCGAGCGATGGAGCTACCGTGGAAAAGTTGAAAGGAGGCCTGAGGTCGACAAAAAAGGTAAGATGACGAAGCCGATGGCGGAAAATGATAAACGGACGGACAGACAGACAGACGTAATTTTATAAATAGGGTGACTCTCTATCGTAACCTGGTTCTCCCTCCCATCATCCCGGTCCCACATCCACTCATCCACCAATTCCGCACCATGTCAGACGAAAGGTACTCGCTGCGCGCTCTTTTGGCGTATGCCGTGGGCTCACCGACCTCCTGGCAGCCAACTCAACGATGATGCGCTTCAGATCTGGAACGCGACGTGGTGGACGCAGAGTGGCGAGAAAGAGCACGCCGAGGTGCGCATCCCCCGTAGATCCGTTTCTCAGACCGGCCCTTGACACTATGTAGGGCGAGGCGAAGCAGACGGCTGCCCAGGGGAAGACGTCCACGGAAGGCGTAGCTGACTCCATTGGCGGGAAGGGCGTGACGTGTGAAACTAAGCCTGGCTACTACTCTTCTGTCCTGCTCCACTGCTCCTACGTCCTGTCCTTCGATCTACCGTTGCTTCCGGCCATCCACCCACCCAAATTTAGCTCGCCGCCGCTGACACGCCCCCTTCGGAGGTAACACGTACATGGACGGCGCGGCGGACTGCATTTGTGGGAACGTCGACGTCACCGCTGAAACAGTCACGCGTGTCGCTAAGCCTGGTTAGTGCTGTTCTGTTGCTCTCTTTCTCCGACGTCCCGTCCTTCGACCTGCGCTTGCGTCCCGCCGTACCCACCCACCCACATTCCGCCGCCGCCGCGACGCCGCCCTCGCGCAGGTGACACCCAGGAGGGCCGCCGCAAGCAGAAGTTCACGGCCACAGGCAGAAGAGGCTCTCTACGCGAGATGCTTAACTCGTATCGCCTAAATCAATCCCCTTTTTGGCAGCCCGTCTGAAGCCTGGCGCATGAGAAGGACACGCACGCTGGTCGGGGTGCTGTCGTACAAATTGGATGTTATTTGACCGTGATTGGAAGTTCCCTGTACTTATGTACATAGATGAGCTCGAATTTATTTCACCGCGGCTTGCTACGTGGTCAAGGTGAATCCACCCCGACGTCACCCTTGTCTCCACCTTCGTTTGCTACCCGCTAGCCACTGTTGCCGCATCTTACAGTAAGGACCGGCATGGATCATCCGGACTGTTTTAAGTTGTAGATTGACCGAATAGAGGATAACTACGGAGACGGGCCTTATATACGGTAACATCCCCTCGGAGACTTAGGGTGGCAGAAGCACGGCCGAGTTTACAGCTAATTGCAGTACCGAAGGCGCGAACCAAAATTTTCCGTTTTGGGATATTTTCAAAGAATTCCCGATATCTCAGTCAGATCTTCACCGATTCACATGAAAACTAGATAGATCTGCTCAGCTAATTCACGCGCAATTAGTAATAGAAAGGAATTTGTGAAAATATTATGTATTAGGTATTTTCTGGTTTCGGGTTGTTTTCGCACCGAAAGCCGTCTAGCATGCCGAGAGCATGTCCCAGCAGCCTAATATTTTAGGATGGACAACATATTCAGCTGAGAAAACATGTGATAGAGCCAGAAATATATGAAATTCCTAGATAAATGTAATCTGTTTTCTCAGCTGAATATTTTGTCCATCCCGAAATATTAGGCTGCTGGGACATGTTCTCGGCATGCTAGACGGCTTTCGGTGCGAAAACAGCCCGAAACCAGAAAATACCGAATATATAATATTTTCACAAATTCCTTTCTATCACTAATTGAAAGTGAATTAGCTGAGTATATTTATCTAGTTTTTATGTAAATCGGTGAAGAACTGACTGAGATATCGGGAATTCTTTGAAAATATCCCAAAACGGAAAATTTTGGTTCCGCCTTCGGTACTGCAATTAGCTGTAAATTAACTTTTTGCTCTTACCACTGCCTCGCTGGCACTTGCGCTGGAATCTCTGTGCGGCGACACAGACTCTGCTGCCCGTTGCCACCTCTACGTTTTGGCAGTCGCTGGATCGCTGTCTCCTTGTGGCTTGCACATGGTCTTGATACTACGTACATCTCAGGTATTCTAATCACTGGGGCGATACTCACCACTGCCAAAGACTTACTTGATATACAGGCTCACAACACCCCCATAGAGCTCCGCCTTAATCACAGGACGCCGACGGGGTACGGTTTGATGCTCTAGAGATATCCGCCTGACGGTCCAGACTAGAATGGAAGTCAAACGACTACTGGAGGACACCAACTCATGACTGCCCGCTTTTTCGAACCTGCTGACGGTGCGCATCCCGACTTATGCCGTGGTTGTGCATCGTATCCCCACATTCTTCCGAGTCGATTCGTGGCGCCCGCTTGAGGACGACGAGGACGACAACTACGAGGATGAGGGCTTGGATGATACCGATGTTCTGAGGCTGGTCGCAGCCAATGAATTTCGGATAGGCCGATGTTTGTTCCGTATTTGCACCCTGTTTGTCCGAGCATCTGTCTCGAGACAAAGACCACACACGTGACCACTCTCGTTTGTATAATAGATGCCGCTGAATGTTCGGCATTGTCTGCCATTCTGGCACAATTTCGAACAATTTGTTCAGTTCCGAGAATGTCAGAAAAAGGTGAGTTTTTTGTCACAATTCCCATTGGGGGTTTTTCCTGATGCTGTTATTAAACTTTTCCGTATCCCTCGGGGACAGAAAAAGTGATACGATCTAGAGCGACAATTTCTGCTGCGTCCAACCACATTTGTTTTTCGGGCTTGCATATAGGATGGCAATTCTCCAAATCTCAGAAACTTACCAGCCATTTCCCTGCACTGCCCTGTTTTCACTTGGATTATCAAGTCACGAAGAAATTGGGAGAAATTTGCCTGAAATAAGGAATGCAGGGTTTTCCTGATGTGTTGTCTGTATGTTGGTTGACTTGAATAGCATTTCCTTTCTGCATTTATAAGTGCTCGAATAAGCCTATCGTGAGCAAAATCCAAAGAGAACTGAGGATGCAAGGATAGGTGCAAGATGGTGTGCCTCGCTGCCGACGCCGACGCCTGGAGCCGGATAAGGTCGATTATCTGAACTTATAGATAGAGATTGTGACCACTATAGGCTGAAGGCGGCTTCAAAACGCTCTCGAACGCGCTATAGCACAAGGTAATCGGCCAAGAATTGAGCTCGCAATGCGCGCGACAGGTGAGGAAGCATTTGTTGTTCTTCTTATTTACAAAATGATGGGAGTGTCATTACTTTTGCAAACAGCTGTAAGTGAAAGCTCGACTCATCATGGACGATGACGACGTGCCCGACTTCATCTTCTACCAGCTCGGGGAGGACTTCTGCCATGTCCGGTTCAGCATACAAAGCACGGAATGCCTCGAAGGACTTGAGCTCGGCAAGATATTCCTTGGGGCGCTTCTTGTTATTGACGGCATGTCATGGAAATACAGTTCAAAATTTGACTGAAGTACAAACTAGGGGATTGGAAGAGCGCGGGCTATTCGAAGAACTCCATACTATCTAACTTGATACCCAATAAGTCAAACTTTCGCCTGATCCGTGGAGGAAGTGACATCTCTGACGTCCTCAAGTTCGGGGAGAATTTGGCCATCTTCCTGTTGCAATCAGAGGCTTCTGCAGCACGTTCCCTGGCAGATGCCAATATTTTATCAGGTAAATCATGGTTATTTGACCAGTGTGATGCCCAAGATCGAGTGTTGTGGTGTGGCACCTGTGAGACCATTATTTTGACGGATTCGATTCTCTTTTCAAGCCGACCTTTTCTGCCAATAGTTCACATAGTTTTCCTCTACGGAGAGACGGATCCTGTTTCAGGCTCCAGCAAAGGAACTTGATAAAGTAGTCTTTGTCTGCCTGGGTAAACCTATTACCGCCCCCACAATGAGGCTGGAAGTCCTTATCCGGTGAGTGAGCGGAATCCACGAATGGAGAATTCCGCACAATAACCTCTGTTGGAGGAGTTGGGGATCTGGGAGGTGGTTCTGGAATCCTCAGCAGAGCATTTGGGACGGGAAGAAGCTTGCTGTGTACAGCGTTCTGACTGCTCATGCTATTGATAGTTTTTCTCGACCCGGTGGCAGCGGTATGCATGGCGGGAAATTTCGGGCCTTCCAGACCTCTCTCTTTAATATTGACGCCCGGGCCGCACATACGCTTGTATGCCGCTCCAGGAAAATACACATCACGGGCCCAGATAGCGCCACCGCTTTGTAGGCCAGGGAGTCGCATGTAACGGTGCCGCTGGGGGCCCGGCTGTGACGCAAATGTGCGGCCGCGTACTGTTTGCTGAAGCTACACAACACGGGATGCAGGCACCATGATGATGGCCTGACAACTTTAACGCACAATTTGAGTGAGTACGTTCAATCGTCGTTGTCTTGCGCATACAATGAAACTAGCCCTATTTTCCCTTCACCTCTCCCAACCTCGGAATCGCGTACAGAGCGCCGCCGTCTTTCCACATCGGAACGATTGCGGCGCTCACGCCCAGTCCAACACACGTCGTCGGCAACGAACAGGCATTTTTTATTTTTATTTTTAAATCCACTTTATTTGCCCTTTGCCGTATAGGCACGTCGGGCATACTTCTACACTATGCTGGTCTACGAATCTACTGATAAGTAAGAGATATCGAGTGTGTGGATAAGCAGCGGAATCATGTCCTAGAGCGCAACATTAGGGCTCATCGGACGGGTGCATTAATTGAATGCAGCACGGCCTGTGAATGAGTAAGGTAAGTGGTCGTGAGCGTAAGCTAGCTGGGGTGTAGGCCTCCGGTGAGGGCAGGCTTTTGTAAGTATGGTACGCTATATGAGGGAACTAGAAAAGGTAGAGGGAACCGGGTAGACGGGCGCTCTGATGCAGCGGAGTTTGGACAGGGGAGGGCGGGGGCGGGGGGCTACGTGTTGAAGGGGTCGGTTTGGCGAGGGAATTCGTGGGGCATTCTTAATGGCAATTAGTGCGGCCATCAGTTGTGCGCGGGCGCCTGTCTGATTTCCCCATGGTCTCGCCTTAGTGTTCCGATGTGCGTTGGGTCCCCAATATGCAGCCGCACCCGAAGAAGCACTGATCTTCCCCGAGTTTATGCACGAGCCGTGGATTGTTGCTTTTATAGGTGCTGTGATGGCATAGACTGGCCCATAAAGCACGCGAACCTTTTTCTTCTCATCGTTTCCCGCTGCCAGTGTTTGAATCAGCAGCTTGTCCAGGTCCGTTTCGTTAGGTAAGTCCACCTCCCCTTTGCGCTTTTTGCGGGGCCTGTGGATCATTGTGCTTTGCAAGTCACATTTCAATTCGATGTCGAGTGACAGCGCCGCATGATCATATCCCGGAACTCGGTCTGCTACCGAGAAAGATTTGATTTTGGCGAGAATCTCGCGTGAGCAAGCAGTATAGTCGATGACGTTTTATGAATGCCCTGGAAGGAGGTAAATTTGCCGCAGGACATGCTGCAAATGTCTCCTCTCATATACAGCTCCGGACAATCAAAGTCAACCAATTTGATCGACTATTTATATAACATCCGATACCCATCGGAATTGAAAGGAAACAATGAAAGCAGGTTCCCTAATTTTTTTCAGCAAATTTCATCGAGCCGTTGTTGAGATAATGCCTGTTTTTCACCGGGGGAGCGCAAAAATTTGGCCGGACCCCTAAAATCGCATGTAAAATCATGAAAATATTTATTTGAGCTCTTTTCACCTATCTAAGTTTGATTCTACTCCAAAGGAATATATTCAACGAGCGGTTAAGGAGAGAAAGCGCTGGGAAAGTACAGTGTTACCGTGACAAATGTCACATTTTTTGCCGTGATTCCAACTCCACGCTGCTGTCGGGGCAGCTCAGAAACCACAAAAAAATGGGGACCAGCTCTAGAACAAGAACAGGAGCTTGACCAAAGATTTCAGTCACCTTTAGCAGGTTTTTCAGAGAGGTAAGATCCCCCAGGACGGCCACAGAGGTACACACAATTTCGTTCAGATGGCCGAAATTTTTGGCCGGACCCATTTTCTCGTGGAAAAATTCAGGAAAAATCGATTTTATACGTATTCGGGGGTGCTCAATCTGATTCCGAGCTCAGCTAAGCTCAGAAAATAGTATTTGGGCTGCCAGAAAATTGGTTGACTTTGATTGTCCAGAGCTGTATATTCCCGACGGGCAATCTCGAACAAGTGCCCGGCACGTCGGGATACTGTCATTGCCTGGGTCATCGACATTTGGAATTCAAACTCACGCCTGGAACTTTGGTGGCTGTGCTGTGCGCACGCCTTCCTCAACACTACACCTGATTAATTACCCTGCTTCTTGTATGGTATCTTGAACTCTGTCTGTTAGAACGCTTCCTCTGTATTGTTTAATGTTTTGCGGAGCTCTCGCGTTCGATCCAGGCGGATCTCTTTTTTTTTCACCCAGATTTTCTGGCGCCACCGCGGAAGCACCACGCAGTGGGCCCCCGCGGCGAGCGGTAAGCTCCGCGCAGCGGTTGGGGTATGGGGTGGAAAACCCCAGCCACCCTGGGGCATGGGTTTAAATTCCTGTGGGGTCTGGGAGTTTGGTTCGTTTGGTGCATGGAGGTCCAGGGGCGAAGGCATATATTACTTAGCTTGCTTGTATGCTGGGATAATTCCTGGGATCGGTGTTCATTATTCGGACCGGCCGTGTAATGATACCTACCTACCTACCTACCGGAGCACCATTGCGGACGATTATTGAAAAAATCCTTGAGAGATAAAATCTTTGAGTGCAAAGACCCTGGATCTTTTTGGCGTGTTCTCCGTGGATGGACAGACCCTCGCCCAAAACCGGTGCAAGTATCGCTGGAAGAGCTGACCGCGGAGTTCAAAAAAAGGATGAATGAGCCGGAGGAGAAACCCCCTTCATTCAACAAGGAATAATTGCAAATTTGCGCCGAACTTTTCCAGGACATGCCTCGCTCGAATGAGGATCGTTCCCCAAGGAAAATTTTCTCACGGAAATTGACTTTGGAAGACATAGAGTGGGGGAAACATCATATAATGAAGCACCTATCAACGGCGTCAGGCATTGATGACTTCCCTTACGGGGACATAATGGAAATTCCGAACGAGAAGTTGCTTACCTTGCTTCAGGATGTCATTGACAAAAAGATTTTTCCGTCAAAGTGGTTGGCTATTGGTAGCCGGGATACTCAAGGCACGAAAAGATCCAAGTAAATCTGAGAGTGATCGCCTTTTGGTGCTGGACAAAATTCGAATCCGGCCCATCGCTGAGACATTAACTGGTCAACATATCCAGGCGTAGTCTGTAGTTTACCACGCCACTGATGTATGGAGGGTAGGGTTGTTACATAATCTGCGGAGTTTGGAATTATTCCAACGGCCCCTCTACGCTTGTAGCTACTCCCCTCGCTAGATTCAAGAGGCAAAGTGCATTAGAATGGCATTCTAAAGTAGAAGGAGCCCCTACAACATATATTCCTCGACCATTTCCATCCAAATCACTTCGCCGCCTCTTCGGGTAGCGGCCCGATGCCGACCCATCAAATTTCGGCATCGTTGCTCTTCTACTCTGGCATTGAGCTTTGGCTGGAGAAGTTATTGATTTTGAGTTGCTACACGTCGATACCCACGAATTTTATCGAAATCCGCGTTGCACAAAGCATTTTGAGAACCGAGAATTTTAAGATTACATAACAAGGTCGGGTACCGATCAAAGATCAAAGGGAATCGACAGACTACAACAAAGCACAGGTACGAGCACTTTTTTGTTGTAGCGTCTGTTTATAAGAGACTAATCCAGGCGTGGTCCAGCAGACATGGTCTGTTTCGCACATGTCAGGATTTGGTTCTGAATAGCAGCGACGTTTGTGTCCCGGGAAACTTTGTTATCCTCAAGAATCCTGACAGGATTGGGGAGACATTCGTTGGGAAGGTCGAAGAAATAATCCAACAGGTTGGATCTTCTGGCGCTCAGGCTTCTACTCCAGACGGAATCCTCATCCAAAAAGTCATTCTACTTCGTGGCCGTCCCCGATATGGTATGCCCAGTGTAATTCTAAAGGAGGAACGGGCAATACATCAGACAGCCGTAAGCTTTGACATCGTTTTGCACCTACCGCAGTTGACGCAACATAACTGCATGGACAACCTTTGTGGACCGACTGGATCGCGTCCTGTCTTTCAAGAACGCGTGCGCACTGATCAGACAAAGGCTCAAATTGCACATTCAACAAATCCAACCGACTTGGTGCTCAATACTGCTCAAATGCGTGATGCAGTTCATCTCCAGCGCTTTCGCATCGATACTCCACATCTAGACAGTGATACTGTAATCCTCCAAAGTGCTGTGAACGAATTGGCCGCGTTGAATAAAGCAGCCACCGACGAGGTTTCCTCCCGAAGAAAGCGCAAAAATACAAACCTTGCGGTATCAGGCTCAGCTGGAGGTTTAAGAGTGGAGCCGAGACCACTAACTGGCCTCCAGGAGGTGGAATAATTTATACCAAAATGTTGTTGTAAATATAGCCTCTTGATTTGAACAAAGGTTCGGCTTGAAGAATGCACACAAAGTTTGGGTTATGATGCCTCATACCCAAAGGTAAACCTATCTTGATTTTTTTACGGTGCATAGATAGATATAATAGCAATCTGAGATTATTCTATCTAAGGATTCTGACCAGTGAACGTCGCGCAAGGAGACTTGAAATCCGATCAGTCACGAATCACATGATGTGACATAGCGCGTCGATTTTGGCCAGTCCTGGCCTAAGTCGACAACACGCGGTAAACATGGGGGTCCCAAGAAAACTGCTGTGAATTTCCAAGGGAATAGAACATGTATACAGACTCACCTTGTGCTCAGGTGGAATAGAGATGGACCTTGCCGAGACAAGTCAGCCCATCACCGCGGTGCCAGACCCTTCGCGGCGCCAGCCAGTCACAATGGAGGAGATTAACGAGGACATTTCGCGTTCCGAGTCTCCCACACCGGTGCAGATGGGATTACTTTGCATCCCCAGTGCATGTACTTGGGCCCACCTACCCTCCCACCAACTCAGTTTTTTTCTAACCGCAGCTTTGGTTTCCGCACGTGGCTTTGCACAACGCCCAAAAGCCGCATGCAGCTCGTGCGGCTTTTGTGCAAGCTCTCTAATAACCACACACCTCTATTGCGCCAGGTCATGCTTTTCAAAATGGCCACCATTTGAATGCAGCTCTATTATGTCAGTTCATGCTTTTCAAAATGGCCGCCATTGGAATGCACCTCTATTGCGCCAGGTCATGCTTTTCAAAATGGCAGCCATTGGAATGCAGCTCTATACCGCTTCTACTACTGACATGTGTTCTCTTTGCAGTCCCATTTGCATGATCGGAGCAAGTTGGCATCGAACTGAAGTTCCGAAGCGGCTCATCAGGTAGCCCCTTGTACATCCACCTCAGTGTGTTCTCTTGTCAAACATTTGTCACTTTCACTTGCTTATTTTTCCCTTGGGCGACGCCCAAATGCACCCGATTATTGTCTTTGTTAGCGCCATGATTTGCAAGTGCATCGACCTAACGCCTACGTCAACGAGAAGATCAGCATCAGCGAGTACGCGGTTGGCCCGCGCGTCGGTTGAAGAACCGTGCGTTCCTCTGCTGTGCGGCCGGCAAGACAACAACATTCGTCACACAAACCGTTTTATCACCTCAGAAACCGTCCAGACATTCAAATATGTTATCTTTGGGCATTTGATGAAGCTTCCGACAGCGCCGATCGAGCCTGGCGACAATGAGGAAGCTGGCGACGATTCAGATTGCGTCGAAATACTGGGTAATTTACTGGAATATCTGCGGGAGAACAATATTTGGTGTACGGTTCCTACCAAGTTGACTCCTCTCGGGCAGAATAACTTTGACCAGGTGTCGAGAAGTCGCACGCGACAAAGCCACATAAAGTTGGCAATGTGTGAAGATTGGCCTCCGTAGATCGATGCCGAAAAACTTGATTGACTGACCCTGAGCTTTGTTGATAGAAATTGCAAAAGCCAGATGAACGGGAAACCGGAGGCGCGAGATCATGAATGCGTACTCGCTGGTATTTCCAGACGGAGTCATGATGATGCGAGGAATGAATGCTACCTCTCCGTTGTGTTCTCCTCCGAGAATTTCAGCCTCGAGTACACGATCGGACATCCGCCGGACCACCAGGCGAGTGCCATTACACAGGCCAGCGGACGGAGCGAGATTTCGAAGGAGGATGATAGGGCAGCCCGATTTCAAGGGGCTTTGATATTCCCTCCGTGTTATAATAATTTCTACCCGACATTTGCCCATGAAGTCCGATAGTCACTTGTGTTTGATGCCCAGAGATATTAGTCGTCTGCGTGTTCCGTTTAATTGTTTGAATCGAGGCTTGCCCATGTCGATGTGCTAACTTATTTTCTTTGCTTCTTTTTCTTTGTGTCGTTGTAGCTCTTCCGCGGCGAGTAGGAATCCAAGATTCGGCTGCGACCGTGTGTTTCGGCTATGAGGATACAGAGGGGTCCAGGAACGATGGTGTAGATACTTAGTGCATGTACATCGGGATACTTCCTGGAAACCGGTGTTCCTGAGTGGGACCGGCCGTGTAATACTACCTACCTACCTACTACATCGAAAACTCACCAGGAGCAAGGTCCGATGCATCCAGAGACCTGAGGTATTCCGGCGATATCGCATCATTGACCTGAGTATTGTCGGCCCCTGCTTCATTAGTTATTTTGTCGGCGCTGATGAAGGTACGACAACCCCAGACATGCGATTGAGGATGTCGTCGTTTAAGCAATCCACATCACCGTTTGTTAGAATGCGGGCAGCTGGCGGAATGACAGCTGCCACGCAATGAGGAGCGACTTAGAGAGGAGCGCCTTCAAAGCTATAAGAACCGTTGTATTCGAGGTCCTTCTCGATAGGGAATACCTATCGAGGGAGCTACTACTTATACAAGATGTGCGGGCCATAAGACTAAGCTAGCATGACGAACATGGTAAACTATCCGAGGCTGTTTAACCGGCCGAGGTGCCGAATTGTACTAAGAAGCGTATAGAAGAAAGTCTGCACATGGGTCACGGTACAATAATATCCAATATCGTAAATGGTTTGTAACAATCGCGTAAGGTATCTCCGGGCATAACGCCGAGCTCTGAGGACACGTTCAACACCGTTCCGGGCGGCAAGGATCGAACGCTCAAGGAAATAATTTGGAGGTGGGGTGGGGTGGGGCCGTGTATACCAGGGAAGACGGAATTGATGAGCGCGTCACTGTCCTTGGTAAGTATATCTTCGGGCAGCTCGAGAGCACCATCCGCGTCGTTAAGGTTGCCCTCGCCGACGCCTAGGAGCCATTTGGCAAAATTGGACTCGTCGGGCCCCATCTCCAGCCGCATGTTCTGCGTGAGGGAAAGGACAACAATCTCTCGCCAGAGGTAGGAGCTAAAGATAGATGCGTCGAGGATTTCTTCCTATCGATACGTTAGGATATGCAAAAAGTATGGAGAGGGTCAGCAAATTTTAATTATGCGAATTGAAGATATATTGGGCTCAACAATTGCGCCTTTATAGCCCGTCACTGTTCGCGATGACCACCGAGATATTAATGAAAATTCTGAATAGCCGTGCGGGCGTAGCGGACTCCATTATGCACATAGTAGAGCAGTTTGGCGGCGTGACATGGCGGCAGTGTGACATGTTTCTCGATTGTTGGCGGCAATGTGGCGGCAGTTTACCCAAGTTGGCGGCAATCTTACTTTCTGCAAAAATTCGCACCTTCGGATGAATGGATGGTTGAAGAGCACAGTCCTTGTGCAATATGAATCCAAGTGAGGTTGCGCCTAATTTTTCACTGGTATTGAGATATCTTGAACTTAGTCATCAGCAGACATACAGTTTTTCCGGTCATACTCAGCGAAAACAAAACTGCTGAGGCTCAAATGCGAAGGCACATTCAAACTAGTGCTATTATCGAGGGATACAACCTTTTTCTGACTGAAGATCTTGTGGTCTACCTGGCAACGAGTCCTAACTAACAGAATTGACACCCAGCCTCATCCTTTACTTGCATATTTTCTTTCTGGGCCCTTGGAGCATGTGTCAAAGAAGTCTCATGGGTGGCGGCAATATGGCGGGGATGCATTCATGTTGGCGGCAATTTATTAGGCGTCAGGACAAGGGCTAAGACTCAGGGGAGGCGAGACACATGAACCCTGATGTCCGACGCACGTATTGTCACTCTGGTGGTCTGCCTCATTCTCACTAATCTCAGCCAACTCAAGCGGACATTTATCTGGGTTCGAGATACGCTTTCTCCTCTGCCTGGCCCACGCAAGGGGATTCTTCTACTTACAAAGTATATACTGACGGGTCTGGCATAGATAGATGAATCGGCGCCTCTGCCGTCCTTTTTAAGGACGGGCAGGAGGTAGGCGCGCTGCGGCTGTTACTAGGCGACGACGATCAACACACGGTCTACGAGGGCGAAGGCATTGGCGGGTGCTTGGCAATGGCACTCCTCCTCGAGCTGAACGGCCTGCGGGGGCCAACAACTATAGTTGTCGACAACCAAGCAGCAGTCTGGGCGATCCTCGCGCGCGCCCCTTCTCCTTCACACTGGATTTGGGACATCTGGGATGGCCTCGCGCGCAAGCTTGCCCGACAGCACCCCGATGCGCACATCACGGTCCGTTGGTCCCCCGGACACGTTGGTGTCACCGGGAATGAAAGAGCGGATGGAGAAGCGAAGAAGGCAGCCCAGGAGCAAGTTTCGTCCTCGCCGCACAACATCCCCCATCGCATACGCGGAGACCTCCCCTGGAGCCGGTCGGCGGTACAGCAATCGCTGAATGCCAACCGGAAAGCCGTCGTCGAGAGGCAATGGAAGGCGTCCCCGCGGTACGCACGCACTATGCGGTACGACCAAAAGCTGCCCGCGGGATCATACATTGCGCTAGCCGACAACCTCCCTCACAGCCTGGCGGTCTTACTATTGCAGCTCCGCACCGGACACGTCCCCCTCGCGAAACATCTTCACCACTTCACAAACAAGCAGATCGAGTTAGAAAACTTTTGGGGCGCGAAAAAGTCGCTGGAGCAGGGACGTGAGAAGGTTCATTTTCCGTTTTCAACCCTGAATGAAAACTAACCTCCTTTTCAGCCGATGGAGAAGCTTCGCGCGCAGGAGGGTCACACGGAGATGCTCAAGCAAACTCTACGGACGCGCGAGGATCGGATTACCGAGCAAATGGTTCGTTTTGATGGTGCCATCCCTCTCCTGGCCCAGGAGCACCAATATGAGCCACAGTACTGGCAGTGCACCCTAGAGCGGGAGGCCACGGCGGGGGCCCTGCGTGAGCAGATGAGCTCTTTGAAGCAAGAGCATGCATGCTCGCTGGAGGCCGGGCGTAGTGAGGCGCTGGCCACGTTGGCGGAGCGCGTAGACGATCTCAAGCACGAGAATGAGGGCCTGCAGTGGCAGATCCTTGTGCTACAACAGGGAAGCGCCGACAAGGAGGTCAAGATTGCGCAGGTCACGAAGCAGCGCGTGGAAGGCAAGCAGGAATCGAAGTCGGTGCGTATCCGGCGACTGTATCCTGGCTCTCAGTTTCCGAATGAGGTAAATCACAGGCACCACGCCATGCGGGCGTGCCCGGTACCCGAAGGGCGACCCCTGCCCAACCCTTGGCGTCGCGTAGTAGAATCGACTCACGACCACTCTCCGACGCAGGCGCCGAGCCTGAGAGCGCCGGCGGTGTCTCCCCTTCCAGCAGGCCGTCGACGGCGAGACACACCACACGGGTTCCCGCATCGATGGGGGCGCCGGCCACAAAGCCGCGCGTATCTCTGGCGAGTACAGGCGCCTCGAAGCCCTTGTCATCGTTCCTCACAAAGCCGCGCGCATCTCTGGCGACTACGGGTTCCTCGAAGCCCGCGTTATCGTCCGCCACACGGGCACCGGGATCGATGGCGGCGCCGGCCATAAAGCCGCGCGTATCCCTGGCGAGTAAGGGTTCCTCGAAGCCCGCGTCATCCTCCACCGCACGGGCTCCCACATCGTCAGGGGTGCTGGTCACAAAGCCGCGCGCATCTCTGGCGAGTACAGGCTCCTCGAAGCCCATGGGGGTATCGGTCACAAAGCCGCGCGCATCTCTGCCGAGGATGGCGGGGGCTCTGTAGCACTCGGTAGCGGTTGGTTGGGGCTTTGCAGTGCTCCATAGTACATATCCCGCTGGAACTGGAACTACATAGCACTCGGTAGCTACTCTTTGGAATACACTGGTCCAAAGCGACCTTTCTGCATGATATTCTATGCTACTACTACTTGTAAATCTCATCTCCTTTGCTTTCCTCGCACATTCGGACTAAGTTTCGATAGTTTAAAATTTAAAAAACCGCCGGCTCCGAGAAAGTATTTTGCGATTTGCGGCTTAACGAAGCTGTTTCTCAAAAATGGCCTTAGACAAGTCTTATAGCTCTCGTTGAGCTCTGCACGCTGTTGATCATCGCCGCCCAGTCTGACATGATGAAGCCTGTAAGACGAGGATGCGGTTAGTGCGCGGACGCGTTTGGCTTTGGGGACGATGCCGGTAATTCAAATCAAGGGGTGTGGAGAACGATAAAGGGATGGTGTGGAAAACGAACAAGGAGAACGAGAGGGGAATGGGAGAAGAATAAAACACGCAACGGCAACGCACCCATAAACCCAAGCTCCTCCTTCAAGATACCATTCATGAGCTTACTATTCTGGCACGCCTGCGTTTGGTTGATCTTGTTGTACGAGCAGATGACAGCGCCGATGCCCGCTTTGAGGGCTTCGGCGAAGGGCCAGAGGTAGAGCTGTCGGCGCGTTAGTCGACGTTGAATACAGAATCGATCGAGTTACGGAGGGATTTCGGGAACGGGGTAGATAGGCTTACAGCCATTTGCGGAACTTAGGGTGCGGCCCGTTTTTTTTTGGTGTTTTCACGAGAAAAAATGCTGTGGGCTCAATTTTCAACCTTTTCCCTCGAGAGTAGGATCAAACGATTCGGACAAATAAGACGCAGGGCATGACCGTTCCGGAGTTTTTCTGGGTATCTCAAGATCATTTGCTGAATCAGATTCAGCTTTTTTGAGCAGAATGCCCAACACATAAATCAAGGCCCCCAAACGACACCTGTGTCCCACCGCGAAATGAGTAAAAGAGGTGGAGAACTGGTGAGGTCCCTCCTACATAGAGTAAATTGCGCGCAGCGGGGGAAATTTTTTTGAACTGAGTATATCGCTGGGTGCCATGAGTTGGCACTTGGAACGACCAGCGATCTTGGAACAGGCTGAAAATCACAGAACAGCAGCCCTGGAGGCCCTAATGGAGGTGAACGAGCAAAAAATGCCATTTTTTGGCCCATATGTTCGTCCGAAATAGAGTAAAACAGCTGGCCAAGCGGAAATTTCATAGGGTAAATCAGTGGAGATATTTTTTGAAAAGCAGAGGGGGTTAAAAGGTAGTGACTGGGGGCCTTCTGTAATAGTGTCTCTTTACAGCGCATCAACTGGCTGACCGGGGCTCGAGTGGTGCTGGGGAAACATTTTTCAGGGGATTGGCAGCACTACGTGTGTGGTGGGAGTTGCACGCTGAACAAAAAGCTCGGTCATTGGGGCGAAAAGGTATGTGGGGAGAAAAGCAGGTCGATAATCGGCATGCACTCGATGGTTCAGGCTACAACATGTCGCAGGCGATTGCGTGGATGCATTTCAAGTGTGCCACCAGACCTAGAGCTCTGCGTGTGGCGTGAGCGGAAATATATGGGGTGCAGAACATTGAATCAGTCTAGAAGTTGTATGTTAATTAATGCTGCTTGCTTGAGACCAGTGCAGAGCCATCCTGCGAAAAAGGCAAATGAATGTCTATTCAGTTAGAATATAACAAGCTAGGTGAGTATGGTAGAGTAGCCGTGTGAACTATGTGCGTGTGATTAAAATGCTCGAAACATATATATGTACCATTGAGGCGTCCAAAAACCTGCAATTAGCAATCTGGCGGGTTGAAAGAGGGGGGGAAGGGATGGGTTGGGGACATACATAGCCCCTGGGAGCGAAATGTAATTAGATGGGCCAGTTGCGAATGTGGTGCTGGCTAAAATTGGTCATGGAGATTACATCCGCCCAATTTTACATGTAAATTACAGGGCAAAATAATACACACAGAACCCCTTCTAAATTTTCAGTTGGGTAAAAAGCTGACAAGGTTATTTTGATGTTCCCTACGATGTCAATCGAGCTCGGTTCGTATTTTTTTGCTGTCATATGTGAAGCGCCGTCTCACTACCGGTCATCGGACGATGCGGAGCTGACATTACCCTGCGGCATGGCCACCCAGCTGGAGAAGCAAGTACAAAAGCTGATGCTCTGCACGAGTATAGCTCTTGGGACTAAAATTCCCGTCGGTAGCGCGACCGATGTTCTCGAGGGTGGTGAATATGCTGGCACCGAGTCTGCTCCGGCTGTCAGCAACCGGGCCCCACTCACGGTTTTGGCAGCTGCTTTGGATGAAGCGGCCGTTGAGCACCGCGCTCCGCCGCACATCCGTGGCGTGAACTGTACCAGGGGGAGTGGACAGCATGGCAGCGATGGAGGGAGAAGAAGTTGGCGGCCCAGAAGTGTCGCCATGTGAGCACGGGATGGGGTCCACGGGATTATCAAAGAATTGTACAAGGTCGGTGCGAGCGAGATAGTGTTACACTCCCTGTAACCTACTGTGAGTAATGGACCTCACACGGCGCACAAAGAGTACGCGAGTCTGTCTATTCACCTGTAACCTACTGTGAGTAATGGACTAGTGTCCAGTTAGCTACTTGTATGTACAGGTGTAGAAAGAATGGCTCACCCTCACACGGCGCACAAAGAGTACGCGAGTGAGGATTGCCAGCGCGTCCGTCACGGATATAACGATCCCGTGACGTGACGCTCGTCACAATATGTAAGATGTCCACAATGCAATACGGATCGTCCATCGCGTCCAACACACCCCCTCATTGTGGACAGCAGATACACACCCCCTCACGCCCAGAACACACCCCCTCACTCCATACCAAGCGACGCGCGATGGCGCAGGAAATCGGGAGGCGCTAAGGCCTTGGTTAATGTATCGGCGATATTGTCGTGGGAGGAGACGCGCGGTAGGCAAATTTTCTTCTTTTCGACGCAATCCCGGATGTGGTGGTAGCGCGTATCGATGTGTTTAGCGCGTGAATGGAAGGATTGGTCGTTAGCCAGGATAATAGCGGTGTTATTGTCGCAGGAGATTGGGGTCAGAGAGTCCACCGTGAGGCCAATTCCCCGCGAAAGCATGCGAAGCCAGCAAGCCTCCTTCGCAGCCTCGGACGCGCCAATGTATTCCGCCTCCGCGGAAGATAACGCCACCACCTTTTGTTTCCGCGACGCCCAGGATATCGCCCCAGAGCCCAACGAGAACATATAGCCCATGATGGATTTTCTTCCGTCTTGGTCGTTCGCGTAGTCACTATCAGTCTGCCCAGTGAGGACCAAAGGCGCAGTGCCACCGAGCGTCAGAACCAGATTGCGTGTCCCCTTCAGGTAGCGCACGACGCGGATAGCAGCCTGCCAGTGGGCAACTGTGTAGCACGATAGGAAACCAGCAAGGCGGTTGACAGGGTACGCAATGTCGGCTCTGGTGCCTATGGCGAGGTACAGTGGTGCTCTAAAAAAGCGCCGAGCCCCGTTTGAGCTCATTTCGTGATCGAATCCCTTCAAACAAAATTGTACCATGAACGTTTAGTGATTTCAAGCTCATATGCACAGAAAAAACTATACCATACCTACTTCAATGTCCCGAAATAAAAATATTTGGCGCATTCTGAAAAATCGACGTTGTGAACTTGCTCGCTATCGAAAAATGGTCATCACTCCATGAAAGTACTTGAAAAATGAATTATACTCACATTTTAGTCCACTTGATTTGATACTCATATGAGCTCACAATGGGACTGCAAATAGGTCATTTTTGCCATTTTGAGAGCATTTTTGGCCATTTTCGCCTAAAATGGCGAACTTGAGAGCCTCCGTGTGAGCTCAAATGAGTATCAAATCAAGTGGACTAAAATGTGAGTATACTTCATTTTTCAAGTACTTTCATGGAGTGATGACCATTTTTCGATAGCGTGCAAATTCACAACGTCGATTTTTCAGAATACGCCAAATATTTTTATTTCGGGACATTGAAGTAGGGATGATATAGTTTTTTCTGTGCATATGAGCTTGAAATTACTGAACGTTCATGCTACAATTTTGTTTGAAGGGATTCGACCACGAAATGAGCTCAAACGGGGCTCGGCGCTTTTTTAGAGCACCACTGTACATGAGAGACCCGACCAGGGCACGATACGGAATGGTGGCGAGCTGCGCGGCGTCTTCGCGGGATAAGACAGTGGGCGATGGGAGATGGAGATTGAGCTTAGTTTCCATGGGAGTGGCGACCGGGTATGCGTCTCGTTGGTGAAACTGTTCAATGATGCGGTCGATTAGGGCGGTCTGGGAGAGGGATATGGTGCGTCGCTCAGGGTCGCGGACGACGGCGATGCCTAAGCAGAATTTTATGTCGCCGAGGTCGGTGATCGCCCATTTGGAGCGCAGTTGCGCCTTGAACGCGTCGTTGGCGGCGACGGAGCTCGCGGCGCTCAGCATGTCGTCGACATGTACCGCCACTATGTTGGACGTCCCATCAGGTAGGCGGCGCACATAGACGCACCATTCGCACATCAGCCGCCGGAATCCCCACTCCAGCATCGCCTCGTGCATGTGTTTGTTCCACGCGCGCCCTGCCTGCTTCAGCCCGTACAACGACTTCACTACCTTCCAGACACACCCTTCCTTCCCCTCCTCTTCGAAGTTCCGAGGTTGCCGCGTATACTGGTATTCGTCGGGAGGAAGATCCGCGTTGAGGAACGCCGTCTTGACGTCTACCTGCTGGATGTCCCATCCGCGTGACGCAGCAACATGGAGGATAGCTCGGAAGGACTCGAGGCGAGCAGTGGGCGAGGTGGTGCTTGTGTAGTCGCGGCCGAAGACTTGGCGGTTCCCGAGAATGCAATATCGAACTTTGTTGCGCACGACGGCGCCAGTCATGTCGCGCTTTCGGGTGTATACCGGCTTAAGATCTAGGATGGTTTTGTTCAGCGGGACCTCGGAGCGCGGGACAAGATGATAAACGCCGTATTGTCGGAGCGCGCGCAGCTCCTCGTGCGTACCCTCCACCCATTTATCTGAATCTGGTGCCGCCATGGCCTCAGTGTAGTTCCGTGGGTCGTCCGGAAACTCCACATCAATGGGGTTCTCGGTGAGGTACGCGTTGAGCTCCGCCCACATCGCGTCTTCCTCCCCATCGTTATCTTCGGGAGTCGCGGCGACAGTCTCTGCGATGTCATCTAAAATCCCCTGCTCCCCAGCGTCATCACCGTCGTCCCCAGCAGCAAGCGCGCAGCGGTTGCGAGCCGGACGGCGTTCACGACTGGACCTGCGCAGCGGTGGAGGAGGAGGAGTAGGTTGCGGAGGAGCGGGTTGCGGAGGAGCAGTTTCGGGCGTCGGCACAGTGCGTGCATCGTCCTCGTCCGCCGTAGGCGGCATGGAAGTGGTGAGTGTCGGATCGATGGACGACTGATCATCGGGTACGGTAGCGGCGGGATGAGCCGGTGTTCCATTTGTGCGTCCCGCGAGCTTCTCCTTGTTCCAAACCACCTTCTCCATCTGCCCACTCTCAATGAACCGCACATTGATGGTATTGAAGATCTTCCCAGTCGCACGCTCCCAGCACCGGTACGCCTTAGACTGCGGAGTATACCCAATGAGTACGCATTCAAGGGAGCGTTCATAGACCTTTGGATTATTGCCTTCAACGAGAACGAATGCGCGACATCCGATCTCGCGAAGATGGGAGACGTTGGCCTTGACGCGCTCAAAGCATTCATGGGGTGTCCGCCCGTCTTGCGACGATGAGGGTGTTCTGGCGTGTAGATAAGCTGCTGTCACACAAAACTCATCCCAGAGGTGCGCCGGCGCCTTGCAATAAATCCGCATGGCGCGCGCCTTCGCGTGAACAGATCGATGGTACCTCTCGACTTTCCCGTTCTGCTTAGAGACATGCGGCGCGGTGTACTTGATCTGGGTTCCCCGTTGCGCACACCATTTCTCAAAGTCCTCGGATTTGAGCTCGCCGTTGTCGATATTGATGCAGCCGACTCGGTCCCCTGTACGCTCTTCAATTCCCGCCACCCACGCCTGGAGATGTGAAAATGCAGCGGCTTTATTAGGTATAGGTATGCACCAGCCGCGGGTGGAATTATCGTCGACGATATCGAGTGTGTAAAGGTTTCCGCTTCTGGATTTCACCGCCACTTTCCCGCTCAAGTCCACATGCACCTGTTCCAGCCTCCTCGTAGACTTCGGGCCCTCGCGGACCTTAGGTATCACTGCGCGTGCCTGTTTCCCCCGGATGCAAGCGTCACATACAGGCGCATCGGATGAGGGATCAAGTTCCATACCGTCGACGAGGTCATTTTGGTACATGTCGGCCACGGACTGGTGATTCGCGTGACCCAAACAGAGGTGCCAGCTGCGCAGATCGCGGCCAGCGGCGGAAGCGGTGGAAACGATGGGCGAGAGCGGGCGGCAGTCGAACTGGTAGAGGTTGCGCGAGGGGTGGACAGATCCTGTGCATATAACTTCTTTTGTTTGAGACGTGATCCAGGCCTGTCTAGCGTCGAAATGGAACGTATATTGCTGCGATTGACATAGCCTGACGACAGATAGCAAGCGGATGGAAGCGTTTGGCACGTAGAGGACGTTATGAAGCACGAATTTGTCGGTGACGATCGTGCCGACGCCTGTCGCGTTCACCGCGCTGCCCTGGAAGCCTCGAATGGGTCGTGGAGCTATTTCCGTGAACGTAAGGAAGTCGTCGCGGCATGGAGAGATATGGACGTTGGCGCCGGTATCGGCGAATATGGTAAAGTCGTTTTCGGCGGACGCAACAGTCATCGCGAGGTTCACGAGCGCATTCCAGTCAATCGAGACATGAGGATCGTCATCAATCGCTGCCCAGGCTTCGCAAGCGTCCTCCGCAGGCAGCTCATCCGTGCGGAGGTTGGCGGTGGGGAGCGCGTCGTTGTGTGCGTGGGCAAAATTCGCGCTAGGGACGGTGGTCGCGACGGGTGGGGCGGGCGTAGCAACGTGCGGGGTTATCCGGTATTCCACCCCCTCAAGCGTAATGAGCGCCTCCCCCGCGGCATTGTGCTTGATGTGTCTGCTACGCGGGTTGCTCGCCGCGCCGCCAGCCGCACCATTTCCCGCGCGCCCCTTGTCCTCGCGGTACTTGTCGACCGCCTCTTTCACCGTCCGCCCAGCCATACCACCACCAGGACTTGTGCAGTAAGGCCAAGAATGCGTGTCGGGCTTCGGGCATACCAGATTGGTGCAGCTCACTTTCTTCTGCCCGGACTTCGAACGAGACGAACCAGCCTGAGCGGCGTTGGCAGTGTCCCCGTCGTCCTCGTTGAACTCGTGCATGGTGAGCAGGTTCTCCTTCAAGGTCGGAAGGTCGAGGTTTGGAATCGCGAGCATGGCGGAAACAAACTTGCGGTGGTTCGGGGTCAAAGCCGCAAGCATGCCTGCGAGCAGGAATGAGCTCGCGTTCACAGGTCCCGCAGCCCAGATCGACGAATTGAGATTTGTGAGTTCAGTAGTCGTGGCAGAGAACGTGGCGGGGTCGTTGGCGTATTTCGTGACGACAAATTTGCGTAGAGCTTTTATCTGGCCAATGGGACCACGGTGTTCATGGCGCTGACGGAGCGTCGACCAGACAGCGGCCGCGGTCGTCTCCTCCGCGAAGCATTCCCTCTCCGTCACCGCGCACACGCTCGTGAGAAAAGTGCGCACAACGGCGTCGGTGTCTAGCCAGGCGCGATGGTGGCCGGGGAACATCGTGAACGACGGGCATGGGTTCTCCCCGTCGAGGAAGCGTACCGCACCCGGACGCAGTCCGAGTTCGAGCTTGACGCGGGTAGACCACGGAATCCAATTGTTGCGCTCGAGGGAAAGACGGTCCGACTCGAGCCAGCCGGCAACGGACAGGGAAAAAACTTTGGGAATTGGACCCATGGCCGCGACGTGACCAGAAACAGAGGCGCCAAGGGCGTTAGGGTCGTAGTGCGGGTACTGGTACGGTGCGTAATGGTGCGAGAGCCCAGACGACACGGTCGGCGTGTAGTGTGGCTGCTGCGCGGGTGGGTACTGCGGCATCGGGCGCTGCGGCGGGATGGCGTATTGTTGGTTTGCGTACGGGCGTGGCGCATGGGGATTTGGCGCGGGAGGTACGGGGAGTCGCCTAGGGCCGTGTGGGGTCGCAGGAGCAACAGGTCGCGCCTGTAGTCGCTGGGCGAGGCCCGTGGGGTCGCTTACAGGATGGTAGAAAGGGTTTCCCGACGAGAACGCGGGGTACATGGTGGCAGACGGTAGCGCAAACGGGTTGACAAGATGATGTTTCGGGGAAAATACGCTCAGCGCGGGGTATCCGTGTCCAGCTCGCGGGGGTATGAAAGTACGTCGGTAGGGAACAGCGAGCTCTTAATTGCCCATAACCTGTTAGACTCCCTGTAACCTACTGTGAGTAATGGACTAGTGTCCAGTTAGCTACTTGTATGTACAGGTGTAGAAAGAATGGCTCACCCTCACACGGCGCACAAAGAGTACGCGAGTGAGGATCACCAGCGCGTCCGTCACGGATATAACGATCCCGTGACGTGACGCTCGTCACAATATGTAAGATGTCCACAATGCAATACGGATCGTCCATCGCGTCCAACAGATAGTCCTCTATGGGTTCTGTGGTCGCGATGCTCACGGTGGAATCTGCATGAGCAATGGAGGTGGGAGCAGGAGGAGCTGAATTGGTAACGGAAGAAGGAGCGGACGGATCAGTCACGTGGGGCATGGTGATCTGAGACATTTTAGTGCAGAAAGAGCGTGAAAAAAAGAGCAGAGAAAGCAGAAGAAAACGTTGGGTGACAAGAGTCGAGGAGAATTGGGAAAACAGTGAACAGTATTTATTTTATTGGCGCAAAAATCGACAATATTCAACAATGTTCCAATAACTGACGCTTGAGACGGACTCTTGCCTCTGCGGAGTTACAGTGGGAGTAAATCTCAGTCAGCAGCGTCGACGGCTTCCCACGAGGCCACAGAACACCGATGTAGGTGACGTGAACAAGACGTGGTAATTTTGAAGAGGGAGGATTTTTGGGGAGGCAGCCTAGTGCTCCGACACAGACGAGGATCTGTGGGTGAGTGGTTATTTTCAGGTCTGTGAGGGTTCACAGAACAACAGGAATGGTGATTCAGGCCTCGGGTCGTCCTTAGAGAGGACAGGAGGTCGAAGATTCCAGTCGACACCACGTCAATTAGCGGTGAGCCTACTCATGCATGCTGCTGCCTGTCCCTAATAACGGCGCACTAAGATCAGACCCCCGCCGTAATAACAAGACTTCTGCCGAATCTAGCAGAATTAGTCATGTATTCAGCACCATTGAAGTGAGTGACTTCAGCTGCACCTACAATGCAACTGATTCTGCCCTGCTTCAGGCACAGCCTCAGCGCATCTGAAATTACGTCTGAAAGTATTGCTTTCAGAAACTACGCTGAAACAATAAGGTTCGGAAGTAATTTTGGCAGCGCTGAGTCTTATTGTTTTGGCAAAGCCGCCGAAATTCCGTCCGAAACCGATAGTTTCAGCGGATAAATGCAACTGAATTTGTTCATTTCACCCGGGCTCAAAATACTACATATTTTACTCAATTCAGAAACACAATCTGTATCACTATGCTTCTATTTCGAGTGCCCTTTCAAACGCACTTATTTCGCAGTTGAAATTACTACATTCGGCTATGTTGTGAGCGTAGCCGAAATTTCGAAGTTTGCGGTGTGAAAGGCGCCGCAGCATAGGCAGACCATTTTCACGAGCCTCACTGGGCCCATTGAGCGATGGGCTCTGGCTGTACTCACGCTCTGTTATGGGGGGTTCGGGCCAAATCAAGGCGGAGGACTCGGCGCAGCAATTAGAAGGCCGACATAATTAATTGTCAGGGCAATTGCTACAGTGCTGGGACTCGGCCCATCAATTAGAATGCGGTGAGTCTGGCCAAATCAAGGCGGAGGACTCGGCGCATCAACTTGAAGGGCCGGACATCAAGTTCAACCTCTTTCCCAATTTGGGATGCAACTTGGACCGACCACAACTTCTGAGTTCGGCAACTTGAGCGAGATACAAGTTGAGGCAAACAGCGTCGGCGGGGTACACATCTTGCCAACTTGCAACATGCAACTTCGGGTTTTGTGTCCCCTCAAAAATGCAACTACAACTTTTCTCAGATGCAATTTGGAGAGGAGACCACTCCGTTGGTCCTTGATTGGAGCATCGCCATGGGAAGCGGATTCTGCGATGAACACGGATCTATCGATGTATTTTTCCGATTCTGCCGGATGAACCATATTTTCCACGTAGGTACATGTATTCCTTACAGCCGTGAAGGAGCTCGACCTTATTACATAATCGTCGGAGTTTGAATATCATCTGCCCTCGTCCGCGGCTCACTGAGTCTCGAAGGACAAAACTTAAGAAGGCTAAATTGAACCCAGACCTTGAACAATGGCCCCGACGACAATTCCATGAAAATTCATCCACCCGAATCTTGTCCAAAAACACGTCACACAACCTTCATTTTCACGTCCGCGAATTTCGAGATTTCATAATAAAGCCGTCCAATCCAATGGTCGAGGCAATCAACAGACTACAACTTCCGAGGTACGAGCTTCCTGTTGTAGCGTCTGTCTACTAGAGAGACCAGGAGCCGCGTACCACATCCATTCCATTCCTAGATTCCTTCCCCCGATCTTTTTTGACGATATGACTCGTATTAAACTAGTAAACATCCTGTAGCGTCTGTCAACATACGTGAGACTAGTTCGTCCTTGTGATTCCCAAGGCCACCCTCTATCAAGGGATTTAACGATCACATTTTATGCATATTCCAGGGTTGAATCCTGCCGACACCATTTGAGATTTAGAGTGTGCTTATGTGCAATTGAATTCACTCACATATATTGGATCGACCGATGAAAGTTTCCATCTGATCCGGGGTGAACATTAAGACCAAATTAATTGCCCTTTCGACATCTTGGGCGCTGTGTCCGTGAAGTCCATCGGGTAACTGGATCGAGAAGGTCCTCGCAAGATTTGAAGGAGGTCTCCAGGACGAAGATTGAACAATTTTGATCGCCTTCGAATGGGACAATCCGTTTCTCACGAGCCTCACGTAATCCGCCGCGCGAGTTCGGGGGACTGGATTGTAGGGCGCTTCCATCATGAAGAGAATCAGGGGATTGGTACATTATGCCATGTATATAAACATCTCGGACGCCGGAATGCGTCAACCGCTCGGGAGCGGGACTGTAATTTGATGGCAAAGAAAGTTTAAATTCGTCAACTATTGCGTCTGCCATACGCCACCCAAACACAGCGTATAATCCGGCTGGGAACCTTGCTCGCAGGGAGCTGGCGTTAGAGGCCGAACCACAAAGGGGGGAGGAAAGATGAAGAGCACGGATGGTGAGCGCCCAGCGGCAACTCGAACACAGAGAGAGTGCCAGTAGCACCTTGTGACACAGACCTCAGTAGTCAGAAGATGGTCGTAAATGTCGGCAGAATATTCATCCGTCTCGGCGACCTGCGTCGCTAGACCGATGACACTCCGTTCCGCTGAGTCTTGGATTCGGGCCGGAGATCGGAGCACAGTTCAACCGTGGTGGAAACGCCCTGTCAACCTTTTCCATCCAAGAGATTCTGCTGTCTGGGCTCATCAGGAAGACTCATCTGGTCTCCGTAATTCTCTCAGCCGACTTTCTGCAGAGCTGCGCTTTCAGGACGCAGTTCAACGGCTCTGAAGAATGCACAAATTTGAGTGTTCCATGCAGGAGAGAAACCACACATAAACCAATACCATCGCGATTCAAACGCCGTTTCGAATTTAAACCTGCTTAAAAGAGGGAAAACTCATGGGGGAGATCCGGTTTCAAACGGCCAACTCGGCGCCAAGGAAGTAGAGCCTTGAATTCAAAAGGATAGGCAAGCCACCAACGAAAGGATCAGAAGCAGTGCTGTTACCGAGGAGTTGCTGTTAGTTCCAACCATCAGCCACAGGCAGCAAAAAGTCTCATAATGAAGGGATGAGCCACTTGCGAGGCTTGTTGCGGGTATCAAGTTTCGTCTTGCGACTTTGGAGACGTTTGGAGCAGACAGTCAGGCTACTCAAGAAATGGTTGGAATCTTTGAAGTGAATTTGAGTGCGAAAATTGTTGCAGTACTTGGTCTCTCTTGATGCTCGCCGGATCTTGCGCGCTTGGTAGTGCTTGATAGAGGAAGGCATTGAGGGGCCAAGAATGCCGGATACTTGAATCAGATATGGACCAGCTTTGAAATCCAAAAGTAGAGGCTGAAAAGGTGGAGGCTCGGTGGGACGAAGATGGGGGGAAAGAGTAAAGGAGCGTCAGACGGCGATGCTTCTTTTGAGTGGGTGTTGAGCGCCGGAAAGTGGACCGCGTCAGTGGAGCGGCACGTAAGAAGCAGAGCCGGCCAGAGTTAAATGGTGATTGGGTGGTCATCTAGAATTCAGCATGGGAAGAAAGTAAACCGAACTGGGTGAGCTCGGAGCCAAAGCTGTAGCAGGAGATCGCGGTTGAGAACAAAATGGCAAATTGGGGTGATTGCAAACATGCACATACTGATTCGAGACATCTGCTTAATACACGAGGTATAACAAGACATTCAGCTCATGCAATATAACACTCAAAGGTGCTGGGCGAAAGAAGTGCGGGCGACAGTAGAACTGCCTCGCAGCCGTGAATACCTAGTACCAGGAAAATTATTCAACATTCATTCATTCATTCATTCATAATTCAATTATAGTGCTGCGGGCCCTTTAGGGCCCATGTCGCACTTTACAGCGGTCTATGTAGGTAATGGCTGGCGTCGTAGAGTACGTGGGAGGGGGGCAGGGCGAGTGAGGATGGAGTGGTGCCGAGTGTATGGTTATGGTTGTGTAAACAGAGATGATATCGTAACTGATTTGTTTCGTGTTGGATGCTAAGTAAAAGAAAAAGAAAAAGGGAGGAAAGAGGTAATGTAAGAGAGGAGGAGGAGCGGAGGGGACATTACAGGTCGTATCGTGGGAGGCGGCCCGTGGCGCGCACGAATGCGAGAACGGGGGCGGCGTCGTTCTTGGAGGAGAGGAGTGTGCGGAGGGAGAGGCGTGCAGTCTTCACGCGTATCATGAGGTGTAGGCGGGCAACGCGGTGGGCGGGGCATATGAGAAGGAGGTGGGGTACGGACTCGGGAGCGCCGCAGTGAGGGCAGAGGGGGGACGGTGCGAGCTTGAATCGATGGAGGTACGCATTCAGCCCGATGTGGCCCGTGCGGAGCTGGGTGAGGACGCTGCACTGCGGCCTACTGAGTCCCTCATACATCTTCTCCAGCGCTTTGGAGGGGGTCGCGTCGTCGAAGGTGGAGATGCGCGTGTGCCGGGGCGACTTTGACCATTCCTCGCGCCATGTTCGCGATATCGTGGCACTAAACAGGACAGATACAAGCATCTTTACCCTGACCGTGAATCCGCTTGGAGCATATAAAAAAAGGTTTTTGAGTGTAGTACTCATTGTCTCATAGTATGTTGATGAGATTGCCCTTGTAGGATTTGATAGGACATGCATACAAGGTGTTTTGAAGGTTAATGCACAATTCTAGTCATGCCGCGTCAACTGCACAGCCATGCCGCGTCAATGCGCGTCAATGCGCGTCAGTGCCGTGCCGGTCGCGCCGCCCCGCGTCAATTTCTCCAGACCCGGGCAGTCGTATGAGACTGTGATTCGGCAGCAGAGGATGCGGAATGAGGGAGCGGTTGAAAGGCAGCCAGCACGTGAGGTGGTTGATGAGGGAGGAAGATCTGGTGGAGGAGGAGTGGTGGGAGCGGATGCGTGCGAGTGCCCTGGAGGCAACACAGGCGCTTGATGGACGATTTGATGGGGTATATTATACTCGCGTGGTCCACAGGTTGAACTGCGAGTTTACGGAGGACAAACATGTAGTACTGTATGGGTGTTTATCCTTCCAGAATTCTACAAGATGCCAACCGAGCACAACATCATTCCAGGGGGTCAATCATACAAGACGCTGGCAGAGTCGGGAACTGGCCGGCCCTTGAATAGGCTGGACCACTGGGTAGAACCTTTAGGACCTTGACCACCAGCAAATTGCGGGTGTGCAGGAGGAGTTCTCTCCTCCCAGGTAAAAATCCCCGGTGTCCACCAGTCCTCAAAATGCTGTTGTATGTCTTTCCCTTTGCAAATGCATGCATACCATCTGCTTCCAAGGAGGCAGACCCAAGGTAATTCATCTGGTAACCATCTTTCTTGATTTGGCTTGCCATTTGCCATCCTGATCTAGCGCCACAACTTCCTTACAGCTGCTCTCGAAACTAATGAGATTGATCGACTTCTTTTTTTTTCGTTTTTCCCAAAAAGGAAATTCCAAGGAATGGGTGTCTTTTTCCTGTTTTCGAGATGTATAGCATTCCTTTACGGAAATTAGAGCTCTGGGACTATGCAGATTACTGTTGCCTTCAACCTCAGTCAATAAAATCATAAATACGAAGCAAATTTGAGGCCGTCGACCATCAAAAGATGTGACGACTATGACATTACGCGTCTTTCTCTTCCAAGTCTCTCTTTTTGCATATTGCACCTTTGCTCACTGTGCTCGTTGTCTACAAATGGCACCTAGGACTCGTGGGCAGAAAAGATCCCTTGATGAGGCCGACGCTGATGGCCTAGATTTGCAAGGGATGATCAACAATATCCCAGGAGGTGCGTCCAAAGCTTCTCCTCCCTCTCGTAGCCTGGCAGGCTTACACCTCGTTCCACAGCACAGGGATACTTCCTTATGGCCGCGCCTCACAAACCTCAACGGAAAACGACTTCCGGTACCAAAAAAAGCGCGACGGAAACGAAATCTAAATCCGCCGAGAAGCATACATCTTCAGCGCTAGACTTCAACTCAGTCTCTGACCTGTCTCCCCCTCACCCTTCCCCCCCGATCACAGGACCGTCGGCCATTGAGATTAGCAGGCTAATTCAATGCAAAATTGAGCCTTTTCAATGCACAGCTTGCCCAGTCTTGAATAGAAAATTTCAGCACCGTGTGCATTCAATAGCCATGGCAATTCTGAGTCGAAATGCCTACCAGACCTTGGCAATGGTCATGCTTCCATTTATGCTGAGAGGCGAAATCTAACCCACCTGACATTAGTAGCGCGATTCAGCTGCAGTATGTGCGTGGGGCTTCTCAGTGGGGTTTTGTGTTAGGTCACTGCGATTCCTGAGTATTTGACCCTCAGTGATGTTTACTTTTACGTTGAAAATCCATCTTTGTTCATATTGAAGCAATTTTACCACCTCGGTAGAAAGGGAACCAGACCGCTTTTCATATATTTTTAGCACTGCCGGAAAACAAAACTTCTGCTCCAGGGGATCTGTAGAGGACCTTCCTACCGTGCTTTTTACACACTTCAATCGAAAATTAAGAAACTTTTGAGTCACTAGTAACGATTTCCAAATTGGGACTCACACTTGTCACGCTACTCTGCCATGTTCTGATGTTTTGAGGGACCTTGATCAAGAATGGTTTAGGCCTACTCTGAGCAAGATACTTGGGAAGTAATGGGTGCAATCTGTGAGGCTGTCTGGTGCACATGGCGAGACGGAGGCAAGTTGAAGTTATCAATTTCACACTCATAAATAGAAACTCCACAGTCGTGTGGAGCAACTGTGCAAAATTCAACATCTCAGCGGAATCGTGCAGCAAATGACAACATTTGGGGCCCCAGCGGCCTATCCAAATGTCTCAGAGAAGGGTTTGTTTACAGTCCTCGTCAAAACAAAGACAAATACAAACGGTTTTAACCATTTGAAAACGTTTATACAGTACACGTTTTATCGGTGTGAGAAACTGTGTCTCAGCTCTACGGTAAACGGATAAAATGTGGAAACTCGACCCATGTTCCACTGTGTACAAAATAAAATCTTGAAAAAATATGGCAACGAACTGTCCCATCCACCTTCAAATTGCCCATATTTCATGTCCACATTTTATTCCGAGAGGTTTGGACCCGAAGTGCGGCCAAACCACCCTGTTGCAGCCATCGCTGTGTTGAAAAGTTCTCCTCAACGTTTCAGGCTTCAATTGGAGCTGGGGCGTCATTCCTCCGTCCGGCGGCGTTTCGGAGTCCGCTCATTAGGCGCCGCTAATGCAGATCAAGACAAATTAAAAACAGACATAAAAGGAGGGAAATGGACGTACAACCCTCTGCAGAATCATTCAAAATACCCTCGAGTGCGCGTTCGTGATCCACTATCAGGAGTTCGACACTGCGCTTCAATGCCTTGACTGCCGATCGGCTCCTGCTGCGCGCTAGCGCCCCGCGGACCCGGTCAAGGCGAGCCAGATCTTCCTCAAGCGCCGCCCCTCTCGCCGCTGAATGCTCAAGCTCCACCCGGCTCCGCTCCGCCGCCGTGCGCTGCTGGTGAAGGGCCGCCTCTGTCGAGGTAAGCTGCGCCTCGGTAGTGGTCAGCCGCGTGTGCAGCCCTACATTCTGGCGGTCGCCTGCATTAGCTTGCTCCCTTTCCAAGTCGCGATCCGCGGCAAGCCCTTCGCAGCGCATCTGGAGGCGGTTTATCTCCTGCAACTGCGTGCGGCTTGACGCGATCAGCGCCGTGTTTTTGGCCTGCAGAGCATCGCACTCCCTCCGACACGCAGCCAGGGCGATTTTCTCTGGAGAGATCTCGGTGCGCGCGGCGTCGATGGCGCGCTGGGCGTTTACCACGGCCTCAGCTATGGCTTGCGCTGCAGCGGCGATGGGATGGGTACGAGGACCCGAGGAAGCATTTGAGTCGGACTTCACGTTCATCGCCAGATTCAGAGATAGTAATGGTTAGTCACGTATTTGCAAGAAAGCAATAAGTCAGGCAGGCAAAAGTGGGATCGAATTAAAGAAACACGGCGAGCATTGTAGCTATTAAGTATGTTCTGTCAAAGGCCGCGTCTTAGTGTTGCCGGGGGTCCGGTTAGGTTCGGCCAAAAAAATCCGAACCTGAAGTGACCATGCTCAGGCCTCGGCCTGGCCTGCAAGCCCCGGCTCGGGCCCGGCCTTAGGCGGCCTGGGGTTGAGATCCTCCAACCTCAAGCCCTGGGCCGGCCGGCAGGGCTTCAAGCCCGGGGCTTGGGCCATTTCACAAACCGAGTTTCTCGCAAGTTTTCTGGTGCAAGGGACTCTCCTATATACTCTGTGAGTGGTATAATAACTTTGGAGCACTTAGTAGTAGTATGATAAAAGCCGTTTCGAAAGGTCTGGCCAAAACCGGAAGTTCCCTGGTCAATTTCTGTAAGTCCAGATTTTCCTGTTTTTTCAGAGGTCAAGGAAAGGGAGTGAATGTTGAAACGCGTGACTGGGAGCCTTCCACAGGCTCCCCGGAACCCCAATCTCCCTCCAGAAATATGTCATTTGTTGTCGGCCACAAACCTATGGAATCCGGAATGCGGCCGGATATTGTGGATTGGTCACAACTCCGGGAAATGCGGTGTATTCGGGGCCGAAGGTTTCTGGTCCGTCTTACAGTCTCCATTTCTGCCCAGCGCGCCTCGGAAATCGGGCGCGGGACCGCGCTGGGTTGAAACGGCGGAAATAAACCGGGCTCTGCCAGAGTCAGTCAGGCGTTTCAAAGATGAGGCCGCTCCAAGACCGTCCTAGCTTGTCACCCTATTCGATCCTTTGCGCAGCGACACCGCGGGATCCCAGGTCTTCCAGCCTACATCCAACCACTCTGCCCGTCTCCATCTGGTGATTGGAGTGATATTCTGACCCAAGGCGCCACTCCGAAGAGTCCGAACCCGAATTCCCGACTGTCCGATATCCGCATCATCCGAGCTTTTTTTCCCCCGCTACCCCTGTTGCTTTTCTTATCGGAAGAAGCACATTGCCGCCGTAGTTGCCAGCGTAAAACCACACGCTTACGCGGAGAGTCTGTTTCCGTTCATCTCTAGAACCTATTCTCGTCGCTACCCCGATCATGTCGACTGGTCTAGCTTGTCTAGCCTCCGGTTCTTGGTAATCTTTTGATGGATCGAGCCCGGGGATGTCGAGTTTGGCCGGGTCTCTTTTGTCAAGCCAGATGCGGACTTTTTGTTTGTCAGCCTTGGACAAATTTTTGCTGCAGCCTGCTCAACGAGCTGGACCATGCTCTTGGCCTTTTCTTTTTACTGGGGGCGCGCGGTACTATTGTTCACCTCCTTTTGCAAAAGTTTTTTGATGCGAGCGCTGTAGAAGCATTTGAGTTCGGATTCCTCTAGAATTTGAACTGGAGCAAGCCTTAGGTATAGTCTGTATGGTTGAATATTTTCGGATCTTATCGGGCACTGTGGAAGAAGCCTTGACGATGCCGGCGTGGACCTCTAAATACCCACTTTTGCAAAAGAAATTTGGCGGGTGATTGGCGGGCCATCAAAACCATCAAAAATTGGACCAAAACTGACTTTTGATTTTCTTACGGGCTCAGATGCAAGCCAAGGGCTCTATAAACCTGGGGGTACATTTCAGTATATAGTTATCATATGCTGAATTTATCTCAAGGCAGTCGGGCCCCAATTGCAACAGCTAGATCAAAATTTTGCAAAAGTGGGTCGTTTTGCAAAGGGGGTGAACAATTCAATTCAATTCAATTCAATATTCAATTAGAGTGCGCGCGGGCCCCTTGGGGCCCATGTGGCACTATACGTAGTTACAGTTTGGGTTGCTAGCTGGTCTAGAGGGGGAGCAGGGCGAGGAGAACAGGTGGTAGGGTAGGACGAGGGAGGTACGCTACGAGGGTGTATTTGAGTTTAATTCTATGCAGGGTTTCTTGGCAGATATGAGTACGAGACTGTAATATAAAGAAAAATAGGTAACGGAGGTAAAAAAGGGGGGAAGGGTCATAGCGCGTATCGGGGGAAGCGGCCGGTGGCTCGCACGAACTCAAGGACCGGTTTGGGGTCGGATTTGACCGCAAGGAGGAGCCGGAGCGAGAGGCGAGCCGTGCCCAGACGTCGGATGAGGTCCAGGCGTTGGCGGCGGTATTGCGGGCAGAGGAGGAGGAAGTGGGGGACGGTTTCGGGGACGAGGCAGAGTGCGCAGTCGGGGGAGGGGCCCAAGTGGAAGCGATAGAGGGACGCGTTAAGGGGGACATGGGTGGTACGGAGCTGGGTGAGGACGCTGGATTGAGGGCGGCTAAGGTTGTTGTAAATCCTGGCAACAGCGGGGGAGGGTTTCGCGTTGTCGTATAGCGAGAGGCGGAGGGAGCGCGGGGACGTCGACCACTCCGCATGCCAGCGTGCATTGAACTCCAGCGCGCCATTCGCGAGCGCCGCCGCTTTGCTCACCGGGAGAGGGAGCTCGAACAGGCGGATGCGGGACGAGAGGGGGGAGGACGCTCCTTGAGCGGCCTCCTTCGCACGCACGTCGACCGCTTCGTTCCCCGCGATCCCCACGTGCGCCGCGACCCAGTGAACGCGGATCCTGAGGGTGGGGCGAGCGCGGAGGAGGCGGTGGAGGAGGGAGTGAAAGGCGTTGAGGAGGTACTGGCCGGGCTGGGGTTTGGGGGAGGAAAGGGCGATTATAGCGGGCTGGCAATCTGTGAAGATGTCAACGCTCGTGAGCCGGGGGGTGAACAATAGTATGGTGACACGTAGTCAAGAAAAAAAGGGGCTGTTACGAAAGCAGTAATACATGATCAGAGGGAGCCGAGGCATTACCACCACCATCAGCGGCGCGTTAGACGCCATCCGCGGCAATCACCCGGCGATCTATATACTCGTTATGACCAAAAGTAATCGGAAGAGGTCCTTCTTGGCCGGATATGCTATCCTTTGGCACAGTGTTGTCGGGGTCAATCACGGACCGTCAATAAAAGTCAGTGGTGTTGACCAGCCAATGCACTGACGCGGTCAATGACTGAGTCTATGCAAAGTCAGTGACCGGTCAATCAAAATGCGGACGACCGGACCGCGGCAATGTTTGTTTGCGACAAACAAGGGGACGGGGTCATCGCCGTAAACGGGAGTAAGATGGGCAGCGCGGAGAATAGAGTCCAGATGGATGACAGACATCTCGCGCTCACCGTCTGCATCCAAATCTGGCTCCACCATCCACATGCCGACGTCCGGACATGGCTCGTCCCGGATAGCGGAGAACCACGTAACGAGCATGCAAATATCCTCCAAGAAAAGCCTGGATGTATGTCTATTCTAGCGACATCTGACCAAGTTAATTTTCAAGCAGAGGTGCCGAGCAAATACGACTCTTTCGGCATGTGTGTTTCTTAGTCTCTTCATTTGTATTGCAGTTTGCAGGACTCCCACCATTGCAGACATCATCAACTGTCAAATGGCCGAAGAGTGGCTTGCACCATGATCTACTATTTTTGGGAGCTGATTTCTCTCGTCTCCGTGTTCAAGCTACAGCATTTCGAGGCCGATGCCTCAAACATACCTGCGGACTTTGAACCGGAGTCGATGTAGCTCATTGATCAAACGCGCTATACCTACTTCAGGTATAACCTCCCCCGACTGCTGGCGGCAGTCATGGATGCCTCGCTGGCATCGCCCTGGTTATTCCTGTCATGACACTGGTCTGTATTGTCTCTAGATGCGTCTTCGATCTTGACCGGAGCATCGCACATGCCACACATTCCGACGGACTGTTCGCTACTGTTCGCAGGTGCTTATCGTCTGGAAGAACTCACGGGCTTACGTGACACCGGGTTTATAGTACAGTGTGTCTGTCGGTTCCACCTGATCCCTCTCTCGCACGACGCACATGTCCGAGTATCCTCAACGGACACCGGTCGATCCCTCTGGCCTCGGTTATGCGACATTTTATTTTGATCAGTCAGCATCCTCCTTACATCCAATGTCTCGGGCTCACCGCTACGTCTGTAGTCGAATATACCGTTGTTTCTTCCTCGCTGGTCTCAGTACATGCACTTTGAATTCCGATCTGCCCTAAACTCACATCCCCCAGCAATCCTGATATACGACCACCTTCTAACTCTTGGGACAGAGGCAAACTACATATGGAGCCGCCGCCTGCGTCCCAGCACCTGCTGGTTTCTCCTAGTGAGATACGCCGGCCTAGCTGCGAGTATCACGATATTCGTATTCTATTTCGGTGACCTGAGTCATGAGGTGCGCAAATGAACTGGAGCCGATGGCTAGTTTATGTTGACCGGGCTGGCCCGTGTTCCGCAGAGGTCTGTCACCAGTCCCCGAGGTGGCCCCGCTCACAATGCGTGCATTTGAAGCTGCGTCAAGCTGCAACTAGGCTGGGAGGCCCTGCTTGTTCTCCAGGAGGTGCTTGTTGAATGTCAGTGAACCCTGCACCTCCATTACGTCTGCCTTTACGGAAGCGCAGGCACGCTCGGTCTGCGCGTCTTCGCTATGTACGGCCTCAATATCTGGATCCTGATCTGCTTGTTGAGCGCTGGGGGGCTGAGTGCATCGCTTGCTCTGGCGAGTTTCTCTACACACCTGATCGTTCTGTAGTTTAACTAACGTCTTGGGTATTGCTCAGTGGGCGATTGCCAAGTACGGGCATCCGCAAATGATCTCCGCGCCTGGATTGAGTGGATGCCATACAGCGATCCCGCGAAGCTCGTGAACACATTCCTCTCCTCCCTTCATTAAATGCTCATAATGGACTCTTTCTTCCGTTGCAAGAGCATTCCGTGAGTCACATCGATGCAGGACTTCATCTGTATTTCTTATGATTCGATCTTACACCCATAATAGGACTTGCCGGCGCCTGAGAGGCACAGTCAGTTCACGGCGACCGCTCTCCTTCGATCTCATTGACCAATTATTGAATTGGGCAGGCTCGTTTGCGACACTGTGGTTTTCGCACTGACCGTCCGCCGGGCTTACGTCCAACGAACATCACCGTTGTACACAGGCTCACTTATACAAAAAATGCTCACCGACGGTATGTACCCCTTCAAATTTTGTTCTACTTAATGTTTTGACATATTGCTGTAGGGGGATGTATTTCGGGTGCGTTCTACCCCAGCAAAATCGCAGACTGGTTGACGCCAAACCTCAAGGATCATCGTCATCGCTAATCTAGCTAACCTCCTCACTTTTTACGTGCGTGCATGACTGCTGCAATTATTATGAGGTATTCAATCTATAGTGCACCTGTACTCAGATTGGCGACGCACGTTCCACAGGTGCCATTCCGCATCGGGCTCACATACATGTCCAACACGCAGATTCTGCTCTCAGGATTTCTATCCTGGTTTACAACCAGGTGAGACGATACTATTATCATACCACGGAGATTACTCGACTATCTAACCGCTGACCACCACCCGCTCCAGCCTCTCCGTGACGCTACTCTCGCGATTGATGCTAAATCTACATGAGGCGGCGGGGATCGCGTTCGAGGACGAAGGGACAACCGCCATGGAGCTGGATTCTCTCAGGTTCCAGACGGTACTATCGACAGCGAATGAACCTAACGTCGAACGAGATGACCTGGGGCTAGGCTCGAGTCGAGCCTGTTGTACCGAAAGAATTTGTGTCGGTAGACAGGCTGGTCGATCGGAGTTTGAATTGCCGATACACGCGGGTTACTATAAAAGGCTAATTAGTCAGCAATGCCTGCCTTCAATCCAATGATTATGAACCCTCTAAATTATGGCATAGGCAGTGTCTAGATAATATATACAGGTGTTGGGAATTTATCCGAGCAGAAAATACGCAGTGCTCATCTCACAGACAATATTTCTAAACTTTTGATGGATCTTTGCTGTTCTTAGGCTGCGGCTCTGCCCGCCAAAATTCTGCTTACAAATAGCCTTTTATGGTAACTCGCGCGTTATGGCATTTTAAACTCCGATCGACCGGTCTGTCTATCGACAGGATTCATAGACAGACGGTCACCGGTCTAACCTGGGGCCTGCCGACTAGTATATTTGGAAGCAATATAATTATCACGTTTTGAAACCTCGCCCGTCCAACCTCCAGAGACCAATCAGGAACCAGTGTCTTTCGAATGCTCTGAAATTCCGGGTCGTAGGGAGCCTGGGGGCGGATCCTCGTTTTCCGAGCTCGACGCCGTTGTGTACGCGACACCAGAGGACGGGCGTGCTGTTGGATATGATTTCGTGTGCGCGGAGGGCGGAGAACGAGGCGACGAGGGTGAAGATGAGGGCGGTGAGGCCGATACCCGACCTGCGGGCGTTTGGCCAGCCAATGAGGCTGGTGAGGAGACTAAATATGGAAGATCCCGCGCCAATCGCCACGGCGCGTTCTGCACAGACCAGCGCCGGCAATAGTGGGGACTCGCCGGCTGCGTCGCCCAGCTCAGCGATTACTCGTGACTTCTTGATAAGATCGATTGAGGCGGCGATAATGTAGCCCGTCGCACCAATGAGATCGTAGTCCCATTCATCCAAAAGGTTACCTTTCATCAGTAATGCCATGCCTGTATGACCGTGGGTCGTTCCGAGCGTGATGAGCCAGGCCCACCAAGCGCCTGGGCCGTAAAACCCGGAGATGGCTGTGTCGCTTGTGATCCTGGAAAGTAATGTACGCTGGGTGCCGATGGTTTCCTCGATAGCAAGTTTGGCTCCCCAGATTACACTAGGGTCTTGTTTATTAGCCTCGTTTAAAAACCGGTTTATAAACCAGTTTATTGCTCAACCTTTAGGTTTGGCTACCCAGGGGAACATGGATTTCGGCCACTTTTGCTACATGTACAAACAAAGATTTAGTCATGCAAGATTGGTCACACAGAAATAAAATCTAAAGAAGATGGGGCAAGACGTAGAAATAAATCACATTGCCAGGATATATTTTTGAACTTAGTGCCCGCCTGAATCCTCGGGTGCAAGCCCATTTCATCCCTGGGACCCAAGATATTCTCTGAGTTCCATTTTATGGTAGTAGTCATTTCAGCTTATCGATTGAGTTGGGTTGAGTTGTGCCAGCCTGAGTCAGCATCAACTTTAGAATACTGCACCATAGATTCAGCGGGTGCGACCTGTGACCACTTACAGTCATTCCATGGTCCTTGCATTAACATTTTGTTTCCACCAGTTTGAGACCAATTATGGATGTAAATGCAAAAACTAAAAGCTAGATAGATACTATGGGTACTGTACTATTTTGCTCAATTCTCCCCAGCTGTGACCTGTAACCTGCCCATTCGAACTTGGGTTTTCGTAAATCCGCTGGGCAGGCCGTGACACCAAGAAAAAATTCGTAAATCCCACGGGGTGCCTCTCAGACATCTCAGACATTCTCAGAAATGTATTTTTAACTGTAGAGTGAGCACTGAGGGATGGGACGGATTAATATTGCTCCACCCAAAGCAGTCACGGTGGAGATCAATCAAATGATATAAATCCTTTTCGTGTCAATCCTGCTGCTCTCGACGCAATGGCTGGTCTTCTCAAGGTCTTCCCGACGTCCTCAAGATTCTGGAAGAGCCAAGAAAGCTCCCTACTCCCTAATAACCTACCGGTGTGTGTGCACGTGAAAATTGGATTTTGGGGTCTTTTTCGCCGATTTTGTGACTTTTTTGCCACATTCGAGTATCCCCTCGATGACCTGTGACAAGTTCGAAAGTTTTCTTAAATTTTTGGCCCTGTGACGCGTGACATACGAATTGAGCGACATAGTACAGTAGACCTCTAGGATACGTATCATTCACAATTTTGAGATTTGAAGCTGTTCTGCTGTGATGGGGCAATTATTGTGACGCAAGGACCACAGATCATCTCCCCACACAAAAAGAAACAATGTTCTGAGCTCCCATGCCCTTTCAATGCCAAGGTTGGCCATTTTCATGTTATTGGAAGTGTTCTACGTTGGATTAGAGGATATATTCCTGCTTAGATAATTTACTGGACAACTCCTTTATCCCCTTTGGTGCTGATGCAAGGACCATGGAATGACTGTAGATTCACCTTTTGCTAGATTCAACCTGAGGTGGCTGTCATTTTTATCATTCAATCTTGATTCAACTCCAAATTTCCCTGGTTTTCGTTGAATCCCTGACCAAATTAGGCTACTGGAGCTGCAGAGAGCTGGGAGGAAGAAATTCAAAACTTGCTTCTCCAAGCCTGTATGGCAAATTTCACAGATAAGTACCCCTTGCCGTTCGCGTTGTTTAGAAAGAAAAAAAGTTTCAGCTCCAGGAGCCTCTGTGCGTGGGTTTGGTGGGAATTCTGCCAATTTCAGGCACTGAACCCTTATGCAACCATCTCAGCCCATTTGAAACATTGATGTCGGCCTAAACTGAATTCGTCAAGGTTCAATTCAGAAGTCGAAGCCTGACTGAAGGGTCCAACCATGTAGTTTTTGTTTGCAGACGTGGGCAAATCAAGCAGAAAGGGTATATAAACAGTTTCAAACCTTTACATAAAACAGTTTATAAATGGTATGTTGGTGGGCAGGTTCTTTGGGTGCATCTGGAGGATTAGACTGAGTTATCTGACCATAATAAAGTCGCAGATAAGATCCTAACCCCAAAAACCATTTATAAAACAGCTTTCAAACTGTTTGCGCCCACCCACAAACTAAGTCGAATTAAAAATGGTTTTAACCGTTTCAAAATGTTCTCAAAAAGAAATAATGGACCTTAGCCTGAGCAAGTGCTGGTGTGTTACGTAAGAAACTGTCTGAGTGGCCTGCAAAAAGAATTCTGGCCCATGGTGGATACCCCCGTTATCCAGTACAACAACACTGCGTGGACCCGGATAAGGTGTGAATAGAGGTGCCTGGTATTGAGTGAATAAATTTATATTTTATCGAGCACAGGGTTGCTCACCAATTCTTTGTCAATGTGCTCGATGAATTTATCCTTGTTCACCGACCCCTCAAGAATATCAAGTGCAATGATTCCATCAACTGTGAGAGCGGGCAACATTGATAACTGTTGCCCGCGAATAAATGCTCCTCTTCGCACACAGGAGATATCTTGCCATACAACTGGGCAAGGCACGCATACTATGCACCTTCCAACATGCGCACAGAGAGTTTAACCTCCAACGAATCAAATGAGTGTTCATTTGTCCTTGATTCATAGTCTGGCTGGGTGAATGCATCCTCTAATACTTGCCCAGAAAATTTAACCTCCGACGAACCACGTTATGGAATATTTTTTTGAATTTTCTAGCTGTACGCATATTTTGTCCCTTCCTGGTGCAGAAGTCGAATGAGTGTTCACTTTCTAGTGGAATCATGCTCTGCCTAGGTGAATGCACCCTCCAACATGCGCACAGATGTTAACCCCTGGCGAACCACGTTGTGGAATATTTGCTGAATTTTCTCCCTGTGGGCATATTTTACCTCTTTCCGGTGGAGAAGTGGAATAACTCGACAACGTAAAGTTGGACGACACGAAATAGGAGCCCCCAATTCGGCAAACATCCCAATCCGTCCCGCCCCGAGAGCCGAGAATTTGAATTTTCCCCGCACCCGTCCCTGCACGGAGGCAAATGTCTTGGTCGCGAAAACAAGCGAGAAGCGGAGGCGGAGGGGTTCACTTTGTTTTGAGACTTTCATCCACGGAAAATGTACGATCAAAGACAAGAGCAAGAACAACTTGAAGAACAAAATCAAAACGAAACGAAGACAAAAGCCCGGGTGTTGAGGATTCTGGATGCACGGCCAAGAGCACTCTGGGCCTAAAATCCTCTCAGCCTCAAACAGAAATTGAAATACCGCACCCGCGGACCACTTTGCGTCCATAAATCGGAGGAACGAGTCGAATCAACTAATAAACGATCATTCCTGTGGACCACCTTGTGAACCTCGTTCCTGGCTTGTCGTTGTCTTGTCTTGTCCGTCTTGCCTGACGTCTCATTTCAGTGTGAGCACTTTACCAATCACATACGACCGAGCTATGGCATTGCCTGAAGTCCTAGACCTCTCCTGGGCATTGCCTGACGTCCTCTTTGTGCACTTTGGTTTAAATCTCACTGCAATGTCAAGCATCTTGGAATCAAGTCCAACAGTGGTATAGGTGGATAGTAACTAGGATAATCCAATATATTGGTGTTTTTCATTCACTACAAGCGTTTGATTTGCAAGGGTTTTGAGAGTGCTTTGAGAAATTGAAGGTCGAGCCTGACCTATCTCCCGGAACACACACACACATGGCATTAGAGTTGTTAGTGGTTGATTGTTGGTATATATTAGAGCACAGACTTCATCTAAGCTCTTTTGTATTCAATTTCACTACTGCACTTTGGTGCATTGTTTCAGGTAGACATGTCTTTTTTGCTGTGCACGTCCCAGGAAAGCTGACTTGCGGGCATCTTTCCTCGGGATGTGTTCGAAATTGAGCAGACTTGGGCCTCTGTTGGCCTTATTTGTACCTTTACACGGATTATTTATTCCATCTGAACTGAACCTCGTCACACCTCGAGGTACACAAAAAGGACACAAAAAGGTTCTCATGATTGCGACACGTCCCGATTTCGGTTTCGCTGTCAATATCCTCAGTAGCTTGCATCCAGTCCAGGTCCATCGCATTGTATTCCCGCGAGCCAAAAGGAGAGCGCAATTACTGGTTCAGATATTGAAACACGTGACCCTATTGCCTTAGATTTTGAAAGACATGACTTGACATCAATAATCGCAGACCGTTTCAATTCGAACATTTCCAGCTCTTCAGATCCCCCAGAGGCATTATTACCCCTTCCAGAGGGCAATTATTGGTTCACATTTTGAAATGCGTGACCCTATTACCTTTAGATTTTGAAAGGCATGACTTTGCATCAATAATCGCGGTGCAGACTGTTTAGATTCCGCTGCGGTCCGGGGGCCATTTTCTAAGGCATGCGCCCCAGGAGTGAATAGCCCCGATCATTGCAAACATTTCCAGGTCTTCAGATCCTGCCCAGAGGCACTATTGCCCTTTCCAGAGGGCAATTACTGGTTCACATTTGAAACGCGTGACCCTATTGCCTATAGATTTTGAAACGCATGACTTGGCGTCAATAATCGCATACCGTTTCAATTCGAAAATTTCCAGCTATTCTTTCTGGAATGAATAGCCCCGATCATTGCGAACATCTCCAGCTCTTCCGATCCCGCCCCCAGAGGCATTATTGCCCTTTCCAGAGGGCAATTACTGGTTCATATTTTGAAACGCGTGATCCTATTGCCATTCGAAAATTTCTGGCTTTTCTTTCTAGAATGGATAGCCCCGATCATTGGGAACATTTCAGATCCCGCCTCCATTATCCTTCCCAGAGGGCAATTACTGGTTCATATTTTAAAACGTGTGACCCTATTGCCATTCGAACATTTCCAGCTCTTCAGATCCCGCCCCCAGAGTTCAAAGCTCTGGACCTCATTGAAGTAGTTGCTGATAAGGATCCCCAGGGGTAGAGGTATACCTCCCAAGGTCAGAGGTAAGGTACAAGGAGGTAGGGGTAGAGCTCAAGACATTTTGAAACCTCCCAAACCTTTGGCATACCTTGACAGGTCTGGAGGTACCAAAAGGTATGGCCAATCTGTGGTCCCAGCTTACTTTTTTGAGGTTGAAATACAAAATTTCTGGTAATGGAGCAACCTCAGATTATACATTTGTGATTGATTTGTAATAGCACCTAGTATCCTTTCAATTTGTACAGTTGTCAAACCATGTGACCTTTTGTTGAGGTCAGTAAGCTTCTTGGTTTCAGCCAATTAACTTCTTCTCAGTACATTAGAGTCTCAAAAGAGATTTGTTTAGACTGCAAACAGCAAAGTAAATGTTTCTGATGAATATCAATCAACATTTATGCAAGAATGGCTAAGGACCTTTCAAGGTAGACCTCTGAAGGTTGGGAGACAGGTATTAGAGGTATACCTCCAAGGTTTGGGAGGTAAGGTAGAGGTATACCTCCTAGAGGTCAGAGGTTTTGGAGGTAGAGGTAGAGGTTAGCCCCACCGTACCTCTACCTTTACCCCTGGGGAACCTTAGTTGCTGAACGGCTTGGCCAGTGGGTCGTCCCAATATTGATCCCCAAAGGCGACCACCAACCCTTCACTGAGCTCCGCGGTCGACACATTCCTCGATGACTGAAGGAAGGCATTTGCGAGTTCGAGCAGCATGTCATACTGCTCCTCGTCCATGATTTTGAGTCCAGATTTTTATGGGGGGAGATCTATGTGTCGGTCGTCCGTCATCTGTGACCCCAAGAATTCCAGGTGCCATTGAAGGGCCTGATCGGGTGCCCTAGAATCGCGTTAGAATTGCCTTAGATTCCAATAATAGAATCGGCCGGGTAAGATCCGAGCTGGAGGCCCCCAATCACCCATGCTGCAATAGATATATAGAGCGTCACTTCATCACCAGCGCCGGGACGCAGAATTTTATGCCGGATCGCGGCGCGAATGTATGATAGCGGACGAAACTTTATGTCAAGTCGCAATTTTGACCAAAACCTTTCAAGATTTGAGATTTAGAAGAAACATGGGGTAGGTTTATAGGTGCAATTTTCATTTCAGAAAAACGAGGTAACCCCGGCCTAGGGTTAAAAAAGTGCCAAATTTCGGACCAAAAATTGCAAAATTCGGTGTCCCTCTGTGGCCGTGAGGAAGATTTTGGCCAGGCTTGACGCTGTAATGAATGCTCCCTTTGTGCTCCTAAGGCCATGGTATGAAAAATTTCCGGACTAAGAGCATTCGTTGAACATGCAGGACTCAAAAAGGGAATTGATGCGGTACACAGCTACCGGCAACCACCGGCCCGAGATCAGAAGCGCCAAATCCGAGTGAGAAAAAAGTATTTTCAATTTTTCAGATTTTTCACCCAGGGGATTTATAGAGGGCTTTCATATAGTGCTTTCTACACTCTCCAATTCATAATCAAGTAAAACCTGAGTGAGTAGTAGGCATTTCCAAATTGGGACTCAAACTTGTCACGAAGTTTGGTCCGCTATCATGCCATCGCAGCATTGATCGATGATGGGGATTGCGATCCGAGATCTTCTGGCATCGGCATCCTCCGACGATCATCCGTCTGCCAGGCCTCGGGTAAGATTCGAAGGCAAGTAGCCGATTCTATAATTGGATTCTAATGCAATTCTAGTGGGATGAGGCAACCCAGCTCCTTCATTCCCGGCCTGCTCCTCGTAACTAGCAGAATGAGTGAATGGATGATCAAGATGCAACCAAATTCGGCGCCCGCGGCGGAAAACCTCATTGAAGGGACGGCAATGGCACGGGTGTGGACGGCACCCAGTAGATCCCTGACATCTATGGACTGTATTGAAAAACTATGGATACACTAAGTGGACAAAAAGAATGTCCGAACGGTTCCTACAATGCAAGTTTTCACCTGAAACAAGATGCTACAATGTTTAGAAGGAGGAGACGAACTTGTCTGCACAATTGACTAGATCAAATAAATTGATGCGCCATCATGCGGAGCTCAACACGGGAAAAATCCGAAATCCGCATTTTTCAAGTCCTTCAACAAATTTTGCAGAGATAATCTGGTTCACCCAGATTGAAGTTTGAGATATTCTAACGAGTTTCATAAGCTGAACCATGCAAAAATATACAGTAACTTACGTTACCGGGAATCATACATTTTCCATTTATTTTTGTCATTTGACCATCCTTCTTCACTAGCTCACGATGCCGGCTTATCGACGCGATGAACCCTGGGCCAGGTGAGTGTTCCCAGAACCCAGACTGCTTCGTTTCAATTTTTGAAGACGACGGCTCAACGCAGCAAATTTTCTCTTCGGGTTTTTCTGGTGCGCTACAATTTTAGTTATATTATTATGTATGTATGTAGCGGTGAGTACCAATCAAACTTATGGGACATAAAACCCTTAAACCTTAGATTCAGGCGATGACGACTGGACACAGGGTGGGTGTTTGATGATTTACGGTTCTGTTCTCACATAGTCCCCAGTCGCTCACGGCGCCCGGACTTATCCTGCAGTAGTGGTATAGTCGACATCGGCAATTCCCTTATCTGTACCGGCTTGTTCGCAATATCCTTTGTATTCCTAGTACTTTTTTCTCTCATAATTGCAGAGATTGATCACTGATGTCCAAATGCAGGTTCTGCGGTCGCGGTTGAGCGGAGTTTTTCAGGTGGTCGCGATACCATCGGGCTCCGCTGCGCGTAGGGTTCACCAGGGGTAGAGGTAAACCTTCAAAGGTCAGAGGTAAGGTACAAGGAGGTAGAGGTAGAGGTCAAGGCAAAGTTGTACCTCCCAATTCAAAATCAAGATTTCTGGGTCTGTACCCATTCTATGGTGGAGTAATAAGCTAGAGATTATGGTTTAATGTATAAAATTAGGTCTCAGAGGGCTATAGGACCTTTAAAAGAGAATACCTCTCAATTTACCTCCCAAGGTCAAGAGGTAAGGTCAAAGGGGGTAGAGGTAGAGGTTGGCCCATTTGTACCTCTACCTCTACCCCTGGTGAACCTTAGCTGCGCGAGTTTAAAAGCAGAAACAATTCAGACACTGATGTTTGCGAAGGCCAGGTTGAGGCTGGCGCGCCATGCAATCATTGATTTGGTGGGAGAAGGGGATGATTCCAACTAGTTACCATCTATTTACAGTATACAACGTGGATAAAGTTTGGCAAAATTCAGGGTGAATAAGCCGTAAAATACGGCGTATATGGACGGTACGTACCGGACCCGTCCCGTTTTGCCTTTCAGTCTAGGACTGGACGTACGGGTTGAGCCGTGGCGTATCAAAAATACGACGTAATATTTACGGCCGTGGGCGTAAAACGGACGGTTGCATGCCCTAAATGTGCCATGCATCGGTTAAAAGATTGTTCTGGAAGGAGACACGTGGCAGACCCGGCGCTCCCCATTTTTTTCCTTTATCACCACCATCCCCAATGTAAGCCCCGCCCCCGACGCGTCGAAAAGTGCGTCAAAATGCCCCCCTATGCCGAAGCAAGATCAAAGCACCCGTTGAAAGGTGAGTAAATATGGTTCAATCCCTCCTTGTTCACTGACGCTCACTATTCTGCATTCGGCGTAGAGGCGACGAGAACGTTGCCCGGGAGATCAAGATGTCGATTCAAACTGGCATCCTGTGCAACCCCAACAACGAAATGTCGCACCGCATGGCCCGGAACTCCCAACGCCATTCCGCCGCTGCAGGCAAAGCACATGAGTCGCGCAGGCGGCAGATATCACCAAGCAACTCCAACTTCAGATTGACGCGGAGGCAGAAAAGCGTCGCGCGTCAAATGCGAGGCCAAAGACCCTGACAGCGCAGCTCAAGGCCGCGAAGGGTACAACCGATAGGCGGGGCAATTCGGATGACACACCCATTATTCTCTCCGCGATTTCAAGTGGACGCGTCAAAACGGCGCGTGCGAGAGCAGGTAAGTTTATTCGATTGATGTTAGGATGTGACCAAACTAACAAGAAATACACAAGAGTCAGCGGCTGCATTTGCAACGCAGTCAGAAAATATGTCGAATGTGCTTACAGTTCCAACCACTGCGTCCCAGTCTGCAGCACCGTTGATGCCCGAATTCAACTCGGCTCAACCTGCGACTGACTCAGCCTTCGATTTCTTTCCTGCCTTCAATTTCGACTTCAACATGCTCACGAGTTCCTCGAGTTTCGAAGGGGCATGATCTTCCTGATCCTAACCATCCTGCCCCAAACTCAACAACTGGAAAGAAGATCAAGGCGCAATGCGGGTCAAACTTCAAATGCCGCCACACGACCTCGAGCCAATGCTGCCTCAAGAAAATTCTCTACATGGAGCCAGACTTTCAGGCCCAGAAATCGATGCTGGAAGAGCATTGCGAGAAGAGGGGATTTGCGGTCATTTCCTTCCCAAAGTACCACCCAGAGCTCAATTTTATTGAGCAATGTTGGGGATACGCAAAAAGGATATACTGTATGTTCCCGCCGTCTTCTAAGGAGGAGGACTTGACGCGGAATATGCTGGAGGGCCTTGATGCCGTGCCGCTTGCGTCTATGCGACGTTTCGCAGTCCGTTCGTCAAGGTTTGCCGACGCCTATTTCCGTGGACTTGATGGAGCAGATGCAGCCTGGGCCAACAAAAAATACCGAGGCCATAGGACTCTTCCGCCTCAGTATCTTGATGATTTGAGGCAACGTAGAGCTCGAAAGTAGTTTAAAAAAATTGTATTACTTCCCCAGTTCAAAAAAACACGGTTTTCGTTTTTCGCTCTGAAATTTCGCGCTTTCCCACGGGTTCCATAAGCGTACACGTGACTCGATGGATGCGTTTGGCGCCTACCTTACTGTGTGCACGGATGAATGCTTTCTATGCTTTCGTTGCGCGAAGGATCTGAAGGTGTTCGTGCTCTGGGCAATTATTGGCACTCGTATCGCCTCGACGTTTCGCAGCTCAAGTTTCTCTCGAATAAATAAATGACTGATGAAAATCCAAGCTTGAAGGCCCAGCGGCGCGTGGTGCGCACCGCGATCTCTTCTGCTGTGCAATGATGAGTATAACGCGGGGGCTCCTGTTCAATTCGGGGCTGGGTCGTGTGCATGTGATGAAACCATTTTTTTGTTTTCGAAGTAATTCCTACCGAATCCATGTACTGTAGCCAATGCGCGGGGAGCGGGAAACTTAGGTTCTCTGTTCGCTGAGGCTGAGGAGAATTTAAACAGCGTGTCCTCGTGTGTTTGTGACAGTGCAATTAAGCAATTGCAAGGCAAGGAAGTAATATTGTGCAATAAGGCCCGGCGGCGTATCTGCGATCCTTTTGAAATTCCAGTGAGAAGTACGATGTGGGGTTCCTGTTCGATTCGGGGCTGGGCCGTAGTACGAAGTAAACTCTTCTTTTTGCCCGCCGTTTCAAATTAATTGTGGATTGCAACGTAAGCCTAAACAAGCATCGAGTTCGTCGACAGTAGAGAGTATTTGATTGAGTGAGCTGGTGTGATACTGATGGGGACCAGCTCGAAAGAAATGAAAGTAAGTCAAAGTAATTTTTGGGAAGTATGTGCGTTAAATGTTGAGGGGGAACACCTCTGCGCTGTGGTGATTTCTTCTTGTTTGAGATGAGCAAGGTTGCCCGGCTATTGAAACTAGGTGCACATCGGAAATGTGCGGCCCCGGACCATCAGAGGCCTGCATCAGAATGATGCTGCGTGTGGTAGGTAGGTAGGTAGGTAGCATTGGGAAGAAGGAAGGGCGAAAGGCGGGGAAGGCCCAAGGGTTGAAGGAGGGGGAGATTGTCGGGTTTGAGAGGGGGCTGAGCGAGGGGAAGCGCCTGGGATTTGTCGCAGGAAGGGAATTTGGAGAGAAGCAGACTGCAAAGCTGAGTAAACCTCTCGCATCCGAACGCATCCTCGTCGACGCCGGAACGGACTCACCTCTCACTGAGCTACTCCTACCCCCGGCTCCCTCGATGGTTACCTACGCCTCTACCTTCGCGCAGACCGAAACGCAGTGCGACACCATCCTGCCTATCCTCAGCACCACTCCATCGCTTATTTGGGCAGATGAGCCCTCGGACGTACACATTCCCAAGCGAACGAACTCCCCACGACTACCTCCGCGCGACCTTTCCGCGCTCCGCTCCGATTCGACCTCCTCCGCACCGTTCGCGACCCTTCGACATCGTGCTCATCGCACACAGAAATCCCCACGAGGCACTCACTGTTCCGCAACGCATCCGCACGCTACGCGTGGATCCGCGTCGAAGCCATCGACCACCAACACAGGTTCCTCCCTCGACTGGGACCGTGACCCGAGGCTTTTCGACTTGAGCCGTGCGCTACGCTCTTTGGGGTGGGACATTGTTGGTGGTATGCGACGGAGACATAGGTTTTGATGAAGACAAGAGGAGCGAGGGAGAGGGCTAGGTGACACGACGAGGGCGCCGTGTCCACTGGGAGGGGGGCACATGTGCCAGTGCGCTTGGGCGCCCTTGCCCATCCAGAGCATCAGTGGCAGTGCATAGTGTTAGGATTACAGCGTGTACACACACATCATCATCATCTCTTGGTCTTGTCCGTCCCGCAGCGTCTCGCAGCCCGAGTCCACGGCCTCCGCCTGGTCTCACCGAGCCGACGCCGACCTCCCGCCCTTCCGACCTGAGGCTACGCCTCCAACACCATCGCCCCTGGACCATGGAAGCGATGAGCGAAGAGCGCGACATCCGCCCACTGTCGTACACCGGCGGGAGAAGCATCATTTGTGGAAACGCGCGAGACCCAAGCGCACCTGCAATGCGGGGACGGGAGATTATGCGATGATATCGTTGCTTACCGCCCGCAACCAGCTCGGAATGTACGTGGCCTTCAAATCGGATAATTCCCGCTTATGGCCGTCCACTGTCGTAAACCGGCTGGAGAAGCATCATTTGTGGAAACGCGGGAGACCCAAGCGCGCCTGCAATGCTGGGACGGGAGGTTATGCGATGATATCGTTGTTTACCGCCAGCGATCAGCTCGGAATGTACATGGCCTTCAAATCGGATAATTCCCGCTTCTGGCCGTCCACCGTCGTGAACCGGCGGGAGAAGCATCATTTGTGGAAACGTGGGAGACCCAAGCGCGCCTCGGACGGGAAGTTACGCGATGATATCGTTGTTTCCGCCTGCGACCAGCTCGGAATGTACATGGCCTTCAAATCGGGTAATTCCCGCTTCTGGCCCCTGGGCCTCAGTGCTCTAGTCAGTGTTACATTCTTCTCTGAGATGTCATGAGTCATAAGAGGTTCACTCTAGGATGCCATGAGATCGCATGAGAGTTTGGTTTAGAATGGATACCGCAGCCGCAATGACAGACTCAGACCTTGAGGTTTGGAAATATCAAGAGTAGGGACTGTGGAAGAAATAACGCAATTAGCCCAACAGAGCAGGATCCCGCAGAGTCGACGCAGAACCCACGGACGAACGTGGTAGAGTGTGGTGAAACTTCAAAAGAGAACTTAAACCGGACACCGGACACTGCCACTGATTTCACCGCCATCAAGTCCCCCTGCAATTGAGGTAAATTCAAGTTGTTTATCAATTCAGCGGAGAATGATCTTGTGTTATGCAGCTTTTCACGGCTCGGATTTATGTTGAGGATGCCCGAGTTGTGCATATGGTGCCTCTCACTTAGTCACCACTACATGGTTTGTTCTCGCCCAGAAAAAATCTGATTTTTAATTCCTCTCGTAGAACTGCCCCTTGTCATGCAAGCTACACTACATCAGAGGGCTTGGACTGACCTAATTCCAGAATATGTTATGCATATGCATGGTATTTACATAATAGGACCCATGTGGCAAGTTTCGTGAGCATATTACCTAGATAGGACACTGTACATTGGGAAAGTGAAATTATGCCCCACAAAAAAAATACAATATGGAGTCAATTTTGACCACATTCACTATCCCAGTATACCATTATCTGGGGAATATGCTGGAAGACATTGGGTAAAAAAACCAGGCGGATTTAGCACCAGAAATCAAAGTTACAGCTGTCCTAGGCTGGGACATGCTGAAAATGTTGAAAAGCTTATTTTTCGATGGCATCAAAGGTCATAAGAAACCATTCACTGCCGATTTTCAATGCGATTCTAACGCACATATTCTCAAAGAAATCGGAAGAGAATTGAATCTGTAGCGACTGTCCTAGTCAAAAAGTTCCAAGATCGAAAAAAACGCTCCGCGCCTGTTGTACCGCAAAGAGCTGTAATCCTTATGCTATTTGCTTCATGTCTCGACTCATCACAACGATCATACAGTGACGCCTCTCTGCTCTTCACACGGCCGCTAATGCCGTACTCTTCGTCGCGTCCGAGCTCGATGTCGAAAGGCAGTATCTGGGGTCCTCTCCTCTAGTTGACACCCGGGGATCAAAATCCTACTCATATAGATAAAGAAACGGCTGAGGACTTCTATCATAGATGGTGGGTGCGATTGGCTTCAGAGTCATTTTAGATGACCTCTTTTTTTATTTAGGTTTAGGTTTGTCCTCGGATGAATCACTATCCTCACTATCCGTGCCATCGTTACCGGACACCCCATCGCTACTCTCCGAGTCGGAGTCAGACCCCTCCTCGGAAGAGCTGGACGAACTACTTGGTGGGGACGGCGGTTTACCGCCGCCTGTCTGGCGAATAATGCGCTCCATGAAGCCTCCTTCGGGCATGCAGTCCTTGGCCATCTTGTCGGGTACAGATCGGCTTCTGGACGGTTTCTTTGAATCGGACTGGCGAATCTGACTAGAAATACTCTTGCGAACGGCCTGACAGGTATATAAAGCCCGCAGATTCCCCCCCTTGTGCCACGCCTTCAAGTTGATTCACCCATGATAGTATATAAAATGACATTCTTCTCGGCGAAGTGCTGTTCTGTATAAGACACGGTAGAAAAACTAAGAAAACATTGCATGCATCTACAAATCCCAGAAGAAAGATCGCTGGTGGCTGTGCTACTTATCCCTTGAACCTCCAGCCGTGTATTCCGATTAGTACCGCGTGCCCAACTGCTCCGACACTGGATGCCTGGGCCAAACTCGGAAGCTGTTCGTGAAATCCATGGATTCCATGCTGGTGGAGGATCAATACACCAAGGACATTTGCGATAATCACTGCATTCCGTGGGGTCGTAGGCACAGGGTCTGCCTACCCCCGTAGGCAGAGGTAGACCGACCTCGTGGTAAACCAACCGTGTTGCCATAGCCCGAGCTCTGTTTCTGGTTCAACACTCATTGGAACATGCTCTTGCTTCAAGGTGCGACCACTGAACGTGGGATTGTGGTTATAGACCAAGACGGCGATCTTCTACTTACAGCTAAGGGCGGAACTTTGGGGGCGGCCCGTTTTTTTCTGTTTTTGGTCAGTTTCCGACAGAACAGCTATTTCAGACTCAATTCTCAACCGATTGCCTCGGAAATAGGCTCATTGGATTCGAGAAATCTGGACTACACCTACTGTGTAGGGCATTCTGCTTGAAAACGCCGAATCTGACTCAGCAAATGATCTTGAGGCACCCCCCTGCGCCTTATTTCTCCGAATCGTTTGATCCTACACTAAATATACCGCCCATAAGGCCTTGGGTGGAGGTCTCAGGATCTCCAAGGCCTTGGTTAAGGGTAGGGCCTTGGCCAAAGGCGCCTCCAAGGCCTTAGCTGATTTTTCCCACGCATCCAGGCGGTATCAAAAACAATAAATTTAAGGTTTAAATCTACTGACATTCCTCATCCGAGTCAATCTCAATGGCGCCGTCGTCGGGACATGAATCCTCCTCTTCGTCTGCCAGTGCCTGCATCAAGATCTCTTCCTCTTCCATGACCCGTGCAGATGGCTTGCGTGCGCACGGTTTCTCTGCCCCGCCGAACAATAGCACGAGAGTTATGGGCTTCCACGTTGGCTTCTTCGGGATTCGAGGAGTGTCCGAGTCGTCATCCGAGTCGGATTCTGGGTTTAACTCACCCCGCGCGAGCCGCTCCGCATTCCGTACTACCCGTTCCGCTGCCTCGGCTGCCTCCGCAGATTTGGCATCAGCAATCCACATTGCCATCTATGTTCTCCAGCCCTCCGTACTGGAAACAAGCACGCGACCCGCTCGGTCGGGTCCTCGTCGTTAACCAGGGCCGCTTTTTTGCCAAAAATAATCCCATAGCAGGTTTTCCACCATGGTCCGAGTCGGAGACTGGATGCCTTCGTCAATGGAGAAGAAAAGATGGGAAAAATAAAATGACATAATGATATACACGTGATGCTCTAAGGCTTGGCCAAGGGCGGAACTTCCGGCCAAAAATCGCCAAGGCCTTGTTAAGGCCTTGGGCCTTAGGCGATCACTGGATCATCATCCAGGTCACTACCGGCAGTTGGAACACGCCGTCCCTCGCTTCAATAGGTTGTCAGAACAGGGACTCATGTCTGAGGTGCTGGGAGCAAACGGGGCGAGGGTGAAAGTGAGCTCATCCGTATATACGTTCAGTCGCAATTGGCAAGAGCAATAGAGGTATAGAGGCGAGCAGATCATACACGTGGTACCGCTCACCTGACGACAAGTGCGCCCGGGGCAGCAAAATTGACAAAAAATTGGCCTAGGAACACCAGTGCTGTGCCAATTTGATTGTGTCTGTTTAATTAACGACGGAGCTCTTGTGAGGCGTTGTGCTAATCGAGAAAGGCACGCATTGGGAATCTGAGGCAACAGTTCTGCTCGGAATTTCACTGGGGATCCCCCAGCAATTCACCATGATGACTGGGCTTCAACTGTGGCCAGGGCAGCAAAATTGACAAGAAATTGGCCTGGGAACACCGGTGCTGTGCCAATTTGATTGAATGCCGATTTTTTCGAGTTCACGGACCTTTAGGACGATAAAAATCCCATAAGGTGCTTAATAATGAAGAGCACGTACAATGTTGGTAACCAAATCTTTCGTCGGCGTCACAATCATTCCCACAGGATCGATTCTCGTTGGAAGACCGGCTGGGAATAGATGTGGGTTAGAGTTATATTCGTCCAGGACTAGGATCAGAACTGAGAAAGCTGCGGATTTTCCATCCCCAGTAGCAGTGAGGCATAAGATGTCGTCTCTATCTAGAATTGGTGCGACAAGGTCTTCCTGGACCGGACGCAGGCCGTCCTTCCATAGGGGGATCACCTTCTTGACGATGGTGCGGAGCGTTGTGCGTGTGATAGGGTCCTTCCAGCGGAGCCTGTGGGCATAAGGAGGGTAGGTAGTCAAAGTGCTGCACCATAGATAGTATTCAGCCAAGCGGTGCGAGTATGCTGGTCGAATAGGTGAAGAGGCGTAGTGATTGAGAATTCCAACTCCGCAATTACGTAACAACTTTCTAGCCCGATCGGACCCCCGCGATCGCTAGCAGACTTTAACAAGCGAGGTACGAGCTTCATTTGTTAAAGCGTCTGTCGACGAGAGACTATCTCGACAGAGCCCCAGATCTGAGAAGTGCATTTTTTCAAAAACGACGAAATAAGTGATTGTGCTGGGATTTCTATATATGGATGAATCCGACGAGGGGAAGGGTCTCAATGAAGGTGTATAGTCTAAAAATACCATGTGCATACGCAAGCGCGGAACGAGCAGTTTTCCATCCTGGGCTCATTTGCAGTCGGGTCTCGAACCTGAATTTATGGGAGATAGCCAGCGGAAATTCAAGCAAGACTGTCACTTCCGATTTCTTTTCCATGCCCTCCTATCTGGAAGGAGGCACAAAGTCGATGCTCGCCCCCTCCACATGGGCATCGTGAAGAGGGCGCATCAAAAGCGATATGAGAGGGTGTCGATGGAGCATACGATGCGTGTTCCCACATGTCTGGGGGCAGTTGACTCTATGGCACCGCCGGCTCTGCGGCGTGGCGTCTTGTAGGATCCCGCATACATGTCGGCAGGGTAGCACTGAGCGACCGTGGCTAGAGCAGAGACCGGCTTTCACCGAAGCTATTTGTTTCAATATAGGGGGTATTCTCATAGGTGGGAGGCGGATTCCCAAATCCTGTGGATCTCGGGGTGCGTTCACTTCCAGTCGTCATCTTCAAATATGCTGCTCTTCCAATTATTATCAAATTTTGACCGGGGCTAGAGCGGAGACCTCCGCGCAAGTGTGCTTAACTGCTATACGCGTCAACGGTGAGGTGCGCCCCACCAAATATAAATCAATGACCCATGCTGCATCTCAGAAATTCACAGTGACCCGGTGTAGATTGATATCAGTACAAGTGTCATTCCCGTGGACAGGAACTACTCTTGAGAATGCATAAATATATTTTGTGCTCTTTTGATTTTTCTCACATTTATTCAATGTTCAATGACAATTCTGAAGAATGAGAACTCTGTAATGAAGCACGCGGTCACTCCTAGTGTTCAATATAGAGAGTCCAGAAAATTCCTTGAGGACAGTGGAATCACGGGGATTTGAACAGTAAAAATACCGTGGCACCCACTGGCAAGGATTGAAGCTCTGTTTTTTGATACAACGGGTTACTGGGAGTGATTTCTTCAAGCATGGAACATTACATTTTGGCCTGTTTTTGTGAGCCTTGGATTCAATTCAAACACTGGTACCGGTGGCTCGGGATATCGACTAAAGTTCATGTGTGACAAGGGCCTGACTATCAAATGAAAATGGCTGCCATTTTGAAAAGCATGACCTGGTGCAATAGAGGTGCATTCAAATGGCAGGCATTTTGAAAAGCGGCACAATAGACCTGCATTCAAATGCCTGGCATTTTTAAAAGCATGACCTGGCGTAGTGTTGCTGCGACTCGGAAAGTCGAGTCACGACTTGGTAAAATGACTTGTGAACCAAGTCAACTTGAGTCACTCAAGTCAACCAAGTCGGCGCATTTTTCAAATTGCTCCAAACACCTCCGGAGCTCTTAAAAACCCGAAGGTGCAAAAATATTCTTTTCGACCTGTCACAGATGTCATGTATGTGATGGAACGTCGCGCCGTCACGGATTTTGCGACTTTCAAGCAATGACCTCAAGAGCTTCCTCGCGCCCCAAAGAACAAAACTGATTCCGGCCCCGACTTGAGTCACTCGAGTGACCCCAAGTCGATGGTATTGACTCAACTTAACTCGACTTAAGTCAACCTCGCCAAGTCGGCCTGGGGCCCTCTGAGTCCAAGTCATGGCAACACTAACCTGGCACAATAGAGGTGCATTCAAATGGCAGGCATTTTGAAAAGCATGACCTGACACAATAGAGGTGCATTCAAATGGCAGGCATTTTGAAAAGTATGAGCTGACACAATAGAGATGCATTCAATTTCAAATGGCTGCCATTTTGAAAAGCATGACCTCATGCAATAGACGTGCATTCAAATAGCAGGCATTTTGAAAAGCATGACCTGACACAATAGAGGTGCATTCAAACGGCTGCCATTTTGAAAAGCGTGACCTGGTGCAATAGAGGTGCATTCAAATGGCTGCCATTTGGAAAAGTGTGACCTGGCGCAATAGAGGTGCATTCAAATGGCTGGCATTTTGAAAAGCACGACCTGACACAATAGAAACATGCTTGAAAAATCCCTGATCCCGTCGTCTACATTCAACACGGCCCTTGACTGACCATTTGAACCACACCCTGAGGATCTTGGACATATAATTGGCTTGTGACAATTTCGGCCATGTTCCGAGCTTTTTTCCATGGTTATTGAGCGTTTGAACCATGCTTCGGGGATCTCGGGGAGACAAATCTCAAGTGTCTTATTGACATTATTGCCGGGTGTAGCCGCAAAAGGAGACAGTCTTACTGTTAGTACGCTTCCAATGCAATGCTTTTTCAGAACAGATGAGAGTCACCACGATGGTGAGAGCATCCAGGTAGGGAAATGACCTGAAGGTCAGGAAGTTGGGTCTCAAACGGCTAGTATATGCACAGGATGCAGCCATGGACCCGAAAGGAGAAGTTCCGTCGCCCCGACAAATCTGGAAGGGAACCCGACACAAAGACCTGGGCAGGAGCATGAAGTTCTCATACACGATGGATATAAAGTCGGGAAACATTGGAAGAAAATTCCAGGCTATGAGGAAAAAGCCACCTGTGAAAAATGCGGGGTCATGGAAACCATGGATGACATCCTCACGGAGTGTGAAGAAAATGGTCAACAACAAGCAGTACTACATGTTTGTCTTCCGTAAACTCATTGTTCAGCCTGTAGACCACGCGAGTATAATATACCCACAAAGGTGGCACAGAAAGAACTATCTAGATAGACGGAAACAAATATGGAAGCTCGGGAAAGAATTTTGGGGAAGATCAGCTGCGTTGGTTTGTTGAGTTTGTATTCCGATCTGATTTTTATTCAGTTCTCATGGATCTATCTTCTCTGTCAGGTGAGGATAGCAACTAACACAGACAAGATGCTCCTGACAGATATTAAATGTCACTCAAAGAGATATTAAATGTCGCCTGAAGAGATATTAAATGTCAGTCGGAGGTTCTAGCGGGGAGAGATCAAAGTAACGGCCCATGACCATCGTAGAAGAAATTAGAGGAATGAAATCATTTCAGCTAAGAATATTTTGGACCTCTGCATCCGTTCTGGCTGATATCAAACAGGCATAATCGAAGTTCATCTAGAAGATAGCAGACAACACGGACGAGATGCCGTTGAAAGATATTACAGCATCTCCGGAAAAGGTTGGCCGCGCCACTTTTTTTTTTTTTGAAAAATAAATCCTATGACACCTCGGGGCCTGGTCACTGGACTTACCACCCACTCTGGTATCTATGGCAAAGCCAAGAAAATATTATTCTGAGGTACCTGTACTACAGAACAAGGCTCATTGAAGCTTTCTTTTGCCCTGCCGGACGTGCCGAACATGCACGTGATGTTTTATTTTACAAAAAAGAAAAAGTGGTGCGGCCAAGGTTTTCCGCCCACGCTGTAAATGTCAGTCAAAGATACCAAATGTCGCCTGAAGAGATATTAAATGTTGGCCAGAGGTTCTAACTATGAGAGATCAGAGTTACAGCCAATAACCATCGTAGAAGAAATTGGAGAAATGAAATCATTTCAACTAAGAATATGTGGACCTCTGCATCTGTTCTGGCTGATATCCTACAAGCTTCTTGGAACCGTCTCGACTGTTTCTGGCCTGCGGCTCAGCTTCTCGACTCCAAGGTGAATCAGACATCTTGCATTGTGTGTGTGTCAACGGAGTTCATTTTGGACCATTTGTATATATCTATCCTGGCTGATATTATGGGAGCTTCTAGGACAGGTCTCGAGTGTCTCTGGCTGTTGTTTGGCTTCTCGACTCCAAGGTGAATGATAAATCTTGAATTGCTCGTGTCATCAAAATATATTTTGGATCCTTGTTCTATTCCGCCTGATATTGCGTGCTCTAGGAGCTTCTTGGAGCCGTCTCACCGTCGGTGGTCAATAGTGCGACATCTCAGCTTCAAGGTGGATCTCACATCTCAGAGTATTCTTGGAGTGTGCAATCTGCCAGGGTCGGATCCAATTCAATACATCACCAACTGGGATACATTAAAGATATCGACTGGAGGCGGTCACTGCAATGATGCCTCGACGAAATTCTTCCCCAAATTCTCTTGTTCCCCGCTCAGAGCACGTTCCCCGCCCTTTGTCCCATCCATCGACGAGCATCCAGTTCGATCCTTGGACTTCAAATGCGGGTATATTCCGGGTATGTTCGTTGAAGAGTCGGCTTTCCCAGTACTGATTATGCCTTCCAGATTGTGCACAATGTCCTCAGGAGTCCACAGGTATTATATTCTGACATCCGACTCAGTCAAATATCCCAAGGCTAGTCAGGGCGCCGCGCAATTAGTTGGGACAATTATCACCGACAACTCTATTAATAATAATGCGACTGTTCAACGTGTCATTAGTTCCCATCCTTTATTCTCTCCCAGCTGATGGACCTCTGGGTTGACATGTGTTGCCTATCTGCACAACCTGCATGTTCAAACCAATGTATGCATTTATCTGCCACTCTTTTTGAACATAACTCCTGACATCATTACATATCAGATCGTACCTGTAGGGGAAACAAAAGCTCACGTTCGAGCCAAGTGAGTACTTAACCACCTATTTACCACCTCTTGATCAATTTCCCATTCCAAGACTATGAAACACCCCGAATTTCTCATACCCATTACCGCTCATTTGTTCTGTACTTCCCACAAATATTATACAAACCCGGCAGGTGCCTCCACAAGTGGTGAAACATTTTAAATTGTGAAATTGATGCCAACGTGTACAAATGGTGGCTACTTACATAAAAAACCCGACTTGCGTCGACTTGCGTCGACTTTGTTTGACTCCGGGGTCGGGCGAAGTCACACAAGTGACTCGACTCGACTCGACTCAAGTCGACTTGTGAAGTCGACTTGGATGGTCGGAGTCGGGAGTCGCGGCAACATTAGTTGGGTCCCGGGTTTTTGGCGGAACAAATGAAAGGATTTGAGAGTGAGGGGGAGATTCAAGTTGAATACCGCGAACGGGAAGCGGTATCCGCATTCCTTTACATTGAAAGGCGTGACCTTGTTGCATTCCTTTACATTTTGAAACATGTGACATTATTGCATCCATTCTGAGGCACGCGCGCCAGGAATGGATATTCCGGTCATTTTCTCGGAGGCAATATTGACCTCTCCAGCGGCCAATCAGTGCTTTACATTTTGAAAGTCGTGACCTTATTGAATTCCTTTACATTTGAAAAACGTGATGTCCCCACTGCAATTCTTTGCATTCTCGGACACTCTCAATTTCAGCACTCCTCAACACCGGCCAATCAGTGCTTTACATTTTGAAAGGTGTGACCTTATTGAATTCCTTTCCATTTTCAAACGCGTGACCTTATTGCATTCCTTTACATTTTGCAAAGCGCAATGTCCCCACCGCAATTCCAGTGCACCTCAACACTGGCCAATCAGTCCTTCACATTTTGAAAGGCGTGACCTTATTGCATTCCTTTACATTTTGAAACACGTGATGTCTGCACCGCAATTCTTTGCATTTCGAACACTGTGCCCCACTTTTATATTTATTCACATTTTCTAGTAGGAGCACATTGCCGCCAACAGAAATGGGCTTCACAGATGAGGAGCCTGCGCGATAGGGACAGGGGGCAGGCATAAGATGTTGGATGATTCCTGGGCTGACTGGTCGTCGAGCACGGGGCGGGAATATGTCGAAGTTGATTAAGTATTTACTTCACCAATTTACCGTCTTTTCCGGGAGCACGCGAAATATGATTGGATTGGGAGAGATTACATCAAGTACGGGTGAGAAATACTAGAGCTTCGATTTCACGCGGGCGACACCAGAGTGGGTCGGGCATTCATGACAGCAATGACTTGATGGCACGGAAATCTCGTCTTCGGGCACTAGAGCCAGGGGTTCTTGAGTACGTCTATGTGAGTCCACGCCCAACGGGGGCCAGGCACGGGGCAAACTTTTCGATCCAGATAGTCAAGAGGTTCTCCGGTATCTGGGGCATCTGTTGTATCAATTGAGCGCTGAAGAAAACGGTCTATTCGCCCATAGTGAGACAACACCCCACAAAAGAATCAATCCGTTGCTCATGAACAAGTCAATGAGGCGGAAGATCACCCAGGCAAACAACTCCCTCATTTTTGAGTTTAATGAAAGTCCCTCTTGTCGAAAGTTTCTTCTTGCTAAACTGAGTGTTTCCACAAAAGGGATAAGATATCCGTTTTTTTTCAGGATCGCAATATCCGTGGTCACAAATTGGTGGTGACTAAGTGAAGATGCCATAGATCTGCAGGGAATTTTCCGTCGTTCATCCTTTACCAACACAATTAACGTCCGAAATCCCAGAAAACTGCACGGCATGACGGCCGTCCCGCTGCTAATATTTGCTCCACGACCGTAAACGGAAGTCGCCGTTCAAACGAGGCTGCCGAGGGAGGTCTTCTGGAATGGACGCTTCCACCCCCCGTAGAGACGTATGGCTTCGACAGCCAACATGCGCCGACCCTGCGTTTCAGTGAAGAAAAGGCCCTAAAGTCCTTCAAATTTCATTTCTTAGGTACTTCCTTAGCGCCGCTGCACTGGGAGCACCGGAGTTTGGGGCAAATCAGCAGCGGCCCAGAGCTGGAAATACCGTATAATTTCATCCAGTTCGACAGTCACGCGTCACGCTCGACCTTTTTTATTGTGGCAATGATTTTTTCGGAGTGGACGGCCTCCCGTCTCATAGCATTACTTGGATCTCCCTGAGGCCTGGGGTTTTTATCAGCAGTAATTTCAAGGTGAGTTTATGCGTTGCGGAAAGGGGATGAATTTTGAGTCGAGGAGAGACTGAGTCCCCCTCGCAGCAAGCGCTCTCGGGCCGAAACCCAGGGGAGAACAGGCAGCGCGGAAAGCGGTTGACTGAGACAGTGAGTGAAACGAGTTGTGGCCAGAGAGGGGTTATGTGTTCAAAGTGCATCGTCGCCGCACCAAACCTGCGGCGGTGGGACCACCATTGCAGTAGCCTCAAACATCGGCGGGTCTGTGAGAAGGCGGCAGCTGAGGGCAACGATGACATCAGGTTGGGTGTTAATGTACAGCTTGAAACCGGCAAATCATGAATTTGATGCTCGGTATTACGAAGTCAACAGAGAATTCTCTGCGCCTGGGTAGGAAGCTGCCTAGCTGGATCTCACTACGGTATAGCAACTGCAATGAAGGTGGGCAAACCTCGCTACTTATTCATAGTCACTAACCACAAGCGCCATACTCTCAGTACTCCGGGGGACAAAAGAACGCCGCGGAACCAAGCAACGCGAGAGGCGCTCTGCTCAAAATGTTTTTATCCACTGCCAGGACCGCCGCTGGTCCTTCCAATAGTGGTGTTCAAAGTTGCTCCCACTCCTCTCCTACTCACGCTCCTACTCGCTTTCCTACTCGTCTTCCTGAACTTAGAAGGAGGATGAGCAGGAGATGGGAGTAGGATCCTTTTAAGGAGCGTCAGAGCTCCTTTTTGCAAAATTTCTCCTACTTGAATTTCCTTCTCAATGACTATTGCTCTTTACCCCGATATTTTTTCACAAATTTGTAGCATTTCTCTACATACACTGACCTATAGAACCACCTCCTTGGCCTCCTAAACCTTAGAAAACATTTGCAACATTTTTGTTCTCCTACTAATCTCCTACTCACAAATTGGCCAGGCAATGGTTTCAAAGTTGACCATTTTGAGCTCCTACTAATCATCACATTTAAACCCCCTACTCCTGGCCATGCAATAATGGCTTGAAATATATGGCTTAAAATTAACTGGGGGGTGCAGAATAACATTTCAGATGGACTAGATTTTACCCGAAAGAAAAAGTTGCATTTTTGACCGAGAAATAACAAGTAGGAGCTGAAGTAGGAAGATGAGTAGGAGCGCGAGTAGGGCCAACTTTGAACGGTACTAATGCTTTTCAGCAAACCGCCGCAGCCTCTTCTGGCGCCGGCTCGTATAAGGCATGTAGGTAAAATTACGTGATGTAAATTTCCTAGCTTTCCTCGGATTCCCACACCCAATATGTGGATCCGGCGGTAGAGCGGGAGACACACTACCGCCGCACACGTGATAGTAATAGTGATAGTGATACACGACATGGTCCGGCCTCTGAACGCCGCGTTCCCAAGATTATCCCAGCGCGCACAAGCTAATATCGCCTTCGCCGTCGACCCCAACTACCCTACTTGACGAGCTATTCCTGATCAGAACGTCTATCAAAAGTAGAATATGAAGTGGCAGAAAATTAAAACTAATTGTTACGCTGCGGTAGCATCAACCAGTGAACGGGGAGAGGGGGAATATACAATGGAGTGGCCTCATATACCTGAATGACCTTGTATGCAAATTTTGCGACCAGTGAGATTGTGTTTCTGTAGGCTATCAAGTGCGTGAAGAATTTTGCAGAGGTCATGGACCCCCTCTTCATTCGCGCAAAGAAATCGATACAAAGCGTCAGGAGGTCCACATGTGTACACTCTAATAGCAGATTTTACAGGCCATGAGGCAGTTTAAATAAACTCGAGCCGCGTCCTATATAGACTTCGGTCCCGCCCCAAATAAACTCCCAGGCCCTGCCTCAAATAAATTCATGTCGGTGCATAACCACATAGACGACGACTTATTCAGTTCAATCTTCACCGACGTTCCGGTTTGAATCTTTGGACCTTAATAGATTCAGGTGTTTCCAGCTACCAGGGGTCGTGTGAGACATCCTTTCAACTTTACCATCCACTCTGTGGTTGTTATTGAACGGAAGTGCATGGAATAAGCATGGAGTTGAACCATGATTCCACCAGGAAATGAAAGTGCATTCTACTTCTGCCTCGGAAAGAGATAGAAAATGCGCAGTCACAAAGTTTAGAAAATATTCCGCAACGTGGTTTGCCGGGGGTTAAATTTTCTGCATGCATGTTGTGGGATTCATTCAACAGGTCGGCTTATGATTCCACCAGAAAATGAACACGCATTCCACTTCTGTCTCGGGAAGAGATAAAAAATTCGCACAGCCACAAAATGTAGAAAATATTCCGCAACGTGGTTCGCCGGGGGTTAAATTTTCCTCCACCCGTGTTGGGCCTGCATTTACCTCGAACCCATAGGTGGAGGATTCCCGCTGTATCGGCATTCAAATGACTCGAAAGTTTCCTGGTCTAGACATATACGATGGTGGTCGACTACCGACCTTAGGTTGAACATAAACGGGTCAATGGTGTTGGTACAACGCCCGATCGTATATGTAGTCGGATCCAAACCAGTACCCGGTGAGGGTGTGCACCGTGTCTTTCCCAAACCGGCCGCCGGCGTACATATAAGTGGATAGCCCTACTAGAGGAGCATTCAACATTCCAACAAGGCTAGGCCTTGACACTATTTCCATCCGCTGAGACAACACTCCGTAAGCTTTTTGTAGGAGACATTATGATTTGAGGTTTACTAGTCGACTAATAGTCTAACTAGCGACTTGTTGACCCAACTTATATACATGTATACTGCTTTCGAAGAGGATCTTCCTGCCACGTCCTGTTCGACGAAACGGGCACCCACCGTCGTTGGCTTGAGCACCAAGGATACTCCCTCAACACAGGAGCAGGGATAAGGGAGCACTTGACATATTTAAGGTTTGAAAATTTAAAGACGCCCTGCATTCCGGATTTAAATGCCCCGCGGGCAAGGGAAAATAATGTATTTTGGCTGTGTTCCACAGGGATAACGAAGCCATTTGAACCACGTGTCTCACAATGGAACCCACCATCCGCTGCATTATAACGTATTTTGGCTGGGTTCAGTAGGGATGAGCAATGTTATTCCTTCAAGACGACCACCAGTTCAATTATTGCTATTGAGATTCTTATGGACCTTGTTTATGTAATTGCACAGTGAGAAAAGCCCAAAAGCCATTAATGGGACCATAATCCAATGTTTGATCAGGGACGTGGACAGCCCACTGCTGGTGGTTAGGCTTCATTTTGTCGCTTCCATAGCTTGGTTCTACTGTTTAAAGCACACTCAATACCCCTCAAGTTCTGAATTCCCCACTTTGGACACCACAAACTCAAGACGCAAGGACTTCTTGGTTATGACCTTGTTGATCGTGGACCTTCTTCGGAAGTTGAACAACAACAGGTTATATTTCTGTCACTCGTGGACCTTCCCAGGAAGTTGAACACGTTGATGGACCCCATTCCTGTCGGCGTACTCCAGATATCCCGCTGGGGGTCAGGTCCTACGGGTTTTAACTGGTGGTCCTGCCCATTGAAGGCCAGCCAGCCCACACTTGGTGATTGTCTGGTAGTGATGTGATCGCCCCCCTGGAATGAATGTGTGCTCTGTTTACATCTTGTAGGTTTACATATGGATAACCACCCGTATGTTCCTACATGTTTGTCTTCGGTAGACTCGTTGTTCATGTTGTGGACCCCGCGAGTAATAACCCCCCCCATAGAACTGCCAGACTGTTTCTGGGTTAAATTTTTTCAAACCCGGAATGTAGGCATATTGGATGGAGGCGTAAGAATCCAGCAACTCAACAAAAATGTGAAATCAGACCTACAGCCGGAATAGCGTACACGGCGTTTCAACCGATTCTCGGCCTCGCACTCGACTTCCTCTGGGTTAATTTATTTTATACCCAGCAAGTAGGCATATTAGCTCACACGTGCACATGCTTGAAATGTGCTGGCTATCACCCCAGCCAGTCAGATTTGAAACAGGGCTTCAAATGAGCTCATGCGATGGAATTTGCTGGTGCAGTGGCAGGATAGACATTTGATTAAGGAACTGGATCAATGTTGGGTGAAAATAAATTTCCGTGAAACCTGACAAGATGAAGGAGGATGAAGGCAACGAATTCACATCAAATTGCCCATCGTCGATGAGGGCGCGAGGAGTGAACCGGAGGTTCGCGACGAGCGGCGTCTTCGGTGTTACATGGAACCAAGTTCAAGTGTTGGTTTGTCGATTTAATTCCAGAGCCGTAGCGTAGCACGGGTCAACTGCTAGTGTGCATGAGATAGAGAAGATTGGTTCGCCAGAGACAACTTGAGTATCAAGTTGGATTGCCACATGCATTGTGTGACTTGATGAGATGAGCCCGGCGACGATACTGGGAAAGCTAATGGGGACGAACCTTGCAGGTGGGAGCAGCATTCTCTAGTCCATAAAGCTGTGACGACGATGTGCCAGTCGGCTTCTTCTTCTGCGTCGAACTGTTATTGTGCGCCTTGACCGGCTGAAGGCCTGCGTGAACAAGGATACAAGCTGTTGATGCGATGGACGCGTACCTCTTTCAAGAGGCAAGGAACATCGCGTCCACACAGGGTTTGAGATGCTCACCGGTTAACACTTAAAACGGGGGTCAAATTTCCTTGACCTCGGCCAGTGCCAATACTGCTCTACCCCGTTTCTCGGGGTGTGTTGACCCATTTGTTGGGTTATAAACCGGAGCAAAAAAACCCGTTTTGGGTCTTACAGTGGGCGAGCTTGGGAACATGGAGGCAATGGCAAGAGACATGCATGGCTCACGAATCTGACAAGCGCCTGAACGCGATCGAAACCGGATAGGTGAATCGATGACCACTCCTTGCACGACCGGGAGCAAGAGTGAGCGACCAGATTGAACTTTCTCATAGGGCCCTTCGGTCTGCAAGGAGTGATTCTGTGTTGTTTTTCGACGCCTCCGCTGGTCCGCCATATCTGAACGTGTAAGTCTTCGCAAAAGGAAATCTACGAGAAAACTTACCGACGAGCTTGCGGTTAATTTGGCTTATGGTTTTTTCCTCTCCAGTCTTTTCCAAAATGTAAGCTTGTATTTTTTGATTCCGTTCATATTTCGACGGGAACATTCCGAGAGCTAAGAGGGTGATTATTGAGTGGGTGCGTGCATATGCTTCAGCACTTGCCGTCGATAAGGAGTTTCCACTTCTGGGTGCCAATGACTTACGTGTGAAAAGAAGTATCGAGAACATGTGCTAGGAACTAAGGAAGAACGATTAATTCAATTCGTGAGAAGAATGATTCTCGGCGTCCCGCCGGCAGTTGCGTGGGCTAGTACTGTACATCTCCGCTCCTTTCCCACCCCGCTGACGTAGAGTTGCCGAAGACTTGCCAGATCTACCCAGACGGGGATCTCGTGCAATACAGGCCAAATCGAGGGGCGCTTTTTATTTTACTTTATTTTACCTCGCTCAGTTTTGAAATAAATGGGAATCTGTCTTTGGGATGTTCTTGTATCGTTCTTGCTAGGCTCGAAACCAGCCTCTCGTATCAAAAGTGATACTGTCGTGTCTATCGACGGTTTTCATAGACAGATGGTCGCCGGTGGTAAAGAGGGATAGCGACGGCGTACATTCGAACGGGGGTAATGGAAGCCAGATGAGACATTTATGCCATTGGACCTTGGTTACCTGCACAAGGGCCTGATGATCTGGTCCCGGTACAGTTTGGTACCGTAACGCGTATGGTAGCGGACCAAACTTAGTGGCAAGTTTGAGTCCCGATTTGGCAAAGAGTTGTTGTGTAAACCGCGGCTTAGATTTGCCCAAAGAGATATGCAGGATATCTGCATGACAAATTCACTGCGATTTGATCGATGCACGGAGGCCCATCCTTGGATCTTGCTCGAATTCCAAAGAGTCGTCGAAGTCAACCTCCGTCCACGCATACAAGAACGTGTTGAATCAGATATCACTGAAAATCCCATCGTTCACGCTCCCTTGGACCGATTCATAATTAATTCTCATGTTTTCCACAATGCTCACCTTCTCCGAGCAACGCTTCCTCGCGATCTTTGGGCATCAACACCGCTTTTCGAGGATCGAAAGGTCCAACACGACGACTTTGCCGCTAACCTCCGTACAAATTGGCCACAAAGGCCGCTAAACGCAAGCCGACGGACCGCGGGGAAAAAAGAAGGTACCCCCAAATTGAACGCCGCAGGGGATGATTTCTTCTCAGTAAATTTGATGCTGATGGAATGGCATGTTGTGCAACTTTTTCGAATTCTTCAGAGTCAGCGTTTGGTATAAGTAAATTGGGATACATAGTGGTGTACTATTTTGTTGAGTGAAGTGATTGCCGCCCAGAGCCATCTTTTGAGTCACTTCAGACGAGAATTGGCTGGACCATTATGATTAAATACACTTCCAGGCCATAATGTATTGTAATCATAATATAATATTAGGGTTGAGAGGCATATTTACAGCTGTTTGCAAAACTAATGACACTATCTAAAAATAAATGAAAGAAGAGCAGTTTTGAGGTGCCAGATTGTCGAGCTCGTTTCTCATTTAATTCTCAGCGGATTTTTCCGAACGTAGGCGCGTTCGAAAGCGAGTAAGCGGGGCTTTCATACTGTACCCTATTCACCAGGTAAATTACGTAATTTCGATGTTTCACAATTCCGGCTGTCTGGTTTGAACCAGATGCAGCAACAGCCATTTCTCCATCACCTCTTGACCGAATTCCACGAATCTAGGTGATTCTGAAAGTGTATATCTGGGCAATCAATATTCCACTGCTCTGGAATGAAACACACATGATGGGCACCCACAAGAATGTATTTACTGATTGCCACTGTATATTCATTCCCAGCAGGTTGCCTTGAGGATAAACCAAAATCTCAAATATCCGACAGCTTTGCCCCAATTTCAGCTTTCATTATCACCCGGATTCATCTCAATCGGCACTCTGGTCATGGAGAAACGGTGGTTGCCGCATCTGGTTCAAACCAGACAGCCGGAAATTTAAAACATCGAAATTACGTAATTTACCTGGTGAGTAGGATACGGTATGAAAGCCCTGTATACCCGCTTTCGAACGCGTCTACTCTCGAGAAAATCCGCTCAGAATTGGATGAGAAACGAGCTCAGCAATCTGGCACCTCCAAACTGCTCTTCTTTCATTTATTTTTAGATGGTGTCATTAGTTTTGCAAACAGCTGTAATTGTAAGGGTATGATAATGTAATGTAATCATAATTTAACCATATTTAGTTGTATTTAATCTGATTTTTTCCCCCACAAAAGTTTTTGGCCTATCCGGGTGTCAGGAACGCTGCCCGGACGTCCTGAACTCTGTCCGAATGTTATTACATTTCACTGGAAGCCATAATCCTCACAGAGGTGATGATGCAGTCTTACAAGCACCAAACACCAAATAAAAACAGACTTGTAACAGCCTCAGTGTAGTAGCACTTTAAGGAGACTCCATGAGTTGGAAAGCCATATTCAATTCATATATCTTGATTCCGCAACATTAACGTGAATTGAACCAGATCACATGATCATCAGCGTTCAATTTTTGTGCAACTACACCACCAAACACTGGTCCATATGAGTCGAGGAAATAGTGGGGGGCATCAATTTAGGCCTTCTATATCCTACTGAGCCCTATATAGCCTGAAAAACAGAGGTTTTTGTGCACCCAAACCATATGCATATAATTAACATTACATTCGAGTACGGTACCCCATATTGTAATGTAATCGTAAGATATTGTAATTTAATCGTTGATAATATTAGAGTCTAATATTATCCACACGTTGTATTTAATCGTAATTCTGGCATTACATTAAATTATAATGGAACAAGCGGTCGACGGCCCGCTCCGCGGGCCGTCTCCCACTTGGCTAAACATGCACATTCAACCTTGTCCGGAGTCTTTGGGCCTCGCGTCGCAAGCGGCGATGCCGCTCCGCTTCCGATTCTTGATTGCCGTGATCCGGAAGCCGTTAGAGAAAATGTTCAGTGGAGAATGTCAAACAGAAGACAGTTCCAGGTACTTGGGGTGGAAGAAAAGGGATTCAATGGCTATCGGGATATCAGTTGACAGTGGAAGTGCCGTCTCCGCAGTAAGACCACAGTCCCTGCGGCAAGCGCACAGGTTTCCGCACGAACGCCTTCTCTCGGCGTCAATTTGCAGTCATTTTTTGTCGACATTGGCAGCTCAGGCAGCGCCATCTTTCAAGCAAGCTTTGAGGGTGATTAATTTAGGGTGAACTATTGTTGGTCGCGGCAAAAGGATGAATTTGCGGAGAGCGATTTGCCGAAAGCGCGTGTGAGCGCACAGTTTGAGAAGCTTGATCACATCAGCGGAGTTTGAAATGGCTTCAGACAGACAGACAGACACGCATAATCTTATAAAGAGAGTGATATAGCGGTTCCTGGGCCGCTTTGCACCCAGGATCTTCTTCTGGATTGGTGTTGATTTTCAAGCCACTTTCGCCCCTAGGCAGGTACAACTACCTGAAAGTGGTGAGGTGAGGCTGTGATTTGCACCGGGTTAAATTGATATCTAGTAAAAGATCCCTCGAGGTGAGAAGAGTTCGATTGACACCTATATCGAAGCTAATGTCGAAGTATGATGTAGTATTTGTGCGGAGACCTCAAGCTTAGAAGTAATTGAGTTAATTTCATATTTGGAGAAAGATCCCTTGAGTCGAGCAGATATCTACACATATTGAAGCCAATATCGAATTATGATGTATTCTGTGACTGTCGGAGAATCCGCGAGACTTGAAGAGGTAATGGATGGCAATCGTGTGGCATGCGGCATGCTAAATGAGAGTATCTGGATCCGCTGCAATGGATCAAGCAAGCAGCAGAGCCGTTGTGAGTTCGAAAACCCATCAATTAAGTCATTGGCGCGCAAGGGCAATTGGCGCCTGCCCTGTGAGTAACATTAGCGCTAGCCGTGAGTTAAACTGAGAGATGGCCGCATAACGGACGAAAGGCGGCAAAGTTCAGCGCCTATTGAGTGACGCCGAAGGCAGCAAGAAAACCTTAGCGCTCGCCGTGAGAGCATCCAGAATTTTACTTCCGTGAAGTTCCGGTGGCGTGCGAGCACCCACAGTTTCGGGCTCAAACGTCCAGGGCGGCAAAGAATAAGCGCTTGCGGTGGGAGTTTTGGTACCGTGTAGTTCCGGTACCGTGCGAGCACCCACAGTCTCGGGCTGAAACGTCCATAAAAGGAGCTTGAAGGGCTTCAGACGGACATCCGTAATTTTATAAAGAGAGAGATGTACTCATAATCTTAGCCAGCCTTAGGATAGCTGGTAATTTCCAGCTATTCGGCTTGTGCTTCTTTGGCGAGCTATGCACGAAATGGATCATCTGAGCCATCGCGCAGAAAACGTCCAGCGAACGGACAGAGCACAATAAGCACGAACCTTCTTGATGGTGTGAGGAGAGACACCCAGTGCGTCGGACATCTCAATGCACTACGGATTATATTTCCATCTTGGAGCGCGATGACAATCGATTTTGGATATATTCGGGTATTCTGTATACCCTAAAATCAGCTTCCCACATTCAGTTTTGCCAGGAATTCACATTTGGGTCAAGAATCGGCCACAAATGACTCAATTCAACCGGCATTTGCCTTTTGAGAAAATATCAACAGAGAAGGAAAATTTCCCAAGCGAGTCTATGGTAGATTCAGTTCTAGAATCAGAGGATTTGGAGTGAAGCGGACTCACTTTGAGGTAATCTTAAGTTTATCATAGTACTTGAGCGAAGACTCCACAATCAGAGTCCGAAGCTTTGTCCAGTTACTCGGCAGAGGACCAGAGACGACTGCGAGCGGTATGTCGCGCTGTGGTTAATATCGCCCTTGCTCACCGTCAGGTCTGCATACACACGTTCGATGAGGTGACGCGCATGCACAACAAGCTGGGTAAGGATCAAACAATGGTCACGCCGCAGCAGTTCGGGCTCCGACGGATGTGTGGAAAGTTGCCGAGAGGTGAGCAAAATTTTCCTTCCACTTTACTTTGTTTTGCCGACATACCTTTCACTGCAGCACGTCCACGCTGACCTCGTCGCGGATACCCTCCTCGCGCTATGACGCAGGCAGTCGAAGTGAATGCACGTTGGGACACATGCAGACGGCGGGTGTCACTCTGGAAGCTTACTCGAAATTAACGTGGCCCCTTGGTTTGACGACCCAACAACACTCGTCAAGACGGTCGCCGCTTCAAGAGTCGCTTCATGAGACGTGTAGCTCGTTTATCTTGTGCTAATGTATTATAGCTAATTGAAATGAGCAAGTACATTTAAGCCCTGCACCCAAGGCTTCGCCTGCTGAGCCCAAATTGAATGTCCCAGGTCAACGCATGCGCTTACATTTGAGCTTTTGTTGCAAGTTTCTCGACCATCCATCAGATGTGCATTCCAATTAGCCTGAAATTCAACGCAGTCCGCATTTATTGAGTCTAAAAACAACATGTGGAGCAACCAGAGGTGTTCGGGCTTCTCGACATCCAGATGATGGAGACGTTCAAGGCGGCTGAAAAAACCTCGCCACCGTCGAACAAATTGAGTGCCCACGTCCACCCACAGCCGTTCAATGCGGGTGTTCCGGGTTGACCTGAAAGATTGCTTCGTCGGTGAAATGAATGTGGAAGGAACACGTACGAGCCCCACATAAAACTTGAGCGGTTGGGGCCGTTGCGCATTACCATATAGATCGCACATGCGACATTCTCTCCGCCGCGATCCCCTCGAAGACGAGACGGAAAGCCGTGACCCAGGGCTGCTTTCAAAAACACATCCAAAAGTTTCCGAACGATTGTTGCTGCTTACTCGGAAACCGGTAACCTATGATCTTATCAGTAAAGTCTTAGATGGACGTACCGTTCGACAGAAACCATCGACAAAGCCATGCTCAACAATTCCCCACCAATCATTTTGTGATGCCCGTCTAGATGCCACAAAGCATTTGGTCTTCTTGCACTGTAAATTCTGCGCTTGGTTATCTTGCGGCCGCGGAGAACACGACCAACATTGTCCACCTGGGGCAGGGAGTACATGACACGACGCCTCGGCATCCGGATACCGCGTGTCCGAAGAAAGCCAATAAGCGGAAGCCGGACTCTGGTTTATCGCGTTTGAACCTCTTGACCAAAATATCAAGATCATGGTTCGATAGCATCGAGCATTCACGAGATAAGTGATTTTTCTTCATATGCCGATATAAAGTGGATCGATGGCAGTCCAGGAGGTCGGCGAGTTCGATGAGCTTGATCTGACGCTCAGGTCTAGTCGCTTCTGCGACAAACGCTAGATTTATCTTTTTGGGAGGTCTACCTTTCTTTCCAGTACGAGTGCTGGATTCGGTCAACACCGGGATTCTAATATGAGAATCCTCCCTAGTAAGTATCCGTTTTACACGAAGAAAATCAATTGGTATTAAATGGGGGAGGAGTGTATGAGTAAACATGAGTAGTAAGTATGGAAAGGAGCGTGACGATGGTAAAGCATCAAGGAAAGGAGTGTGATTTACTTCTCGCCAAGCGGTTGCTGCGGAATCAAATTCGTAATATGGAAACGTCAAATCGACAAAGATTAATTGACAAAGATGACCCAAAATTGCCTTTCATGGAAAGCATTCCAACACGAAGCACAGATGTGATGGACACGAAAAGCCCTCCTTTTCGCAGAAAAATGGAGCATAAAAACGAGCTTAAAAATAAAGTTTCAAGACTCATAATCCTTCTCATATCTATTTTGTTTTTCAGTTGAAAGGTAAATATACGCGAGTTTTGTTGGTTGTCAGATCTTCAATCAGAGATTAATCATCTTTTGATGTGACCACTCGCTCTCCTTATCCTTAGCCCCCACTTGCACGTCTGCATTCCGGCTCAAGAATCTTGCCTACTGACCAAATCCTCATGGAACCCATGCTTGTTGCACCATTGCCTTTGCCATCGTCTGCCACTGTCCCAAGTGCCTCTGCTTCTGTCAATATCTCCTCTGCACGCAATCACTCCATCAAAGTAGCCTCATCTGGTGTGCGGAATTGCTCAGCGTCGGATCCCTCTTGGTACTGGCTGTTTTCAATCCCACGGCTCATGATCATAATCCTTATCCTCGCAACGGTACACTATCTGGTGCTTTGTTAGTGCCTCTCAATTCAATTGTTTCCTCAGTTTATTCTCGAGGCGGCGCTTCCCCGTTCTTCACTTCCCCTGGCCGCAGCTCGCCACCCAGGTAAGTGGCCGCACCTTCCTCTATATTGATAACATTGCTACCATGTGCTAATCAGGACAGGACCTCTGTGTTTTTTTTTTGCTGACCTTGCAGACCTCCACAATAACAATGAGTCGCTGATAGTAGTACCGACCTCGACAGCATCAGCGTCATCACCGCTAGTGCCGTCACGTGCGCCGTCGTCCTTCTCTCTCGATTCTTGCTCCAGTTCCCTGAGATCCCATTCTGGGCTCGACGAGCGCTCAGCTGGAGGTGCAGGAGCCCGAACCCCAGCGCGAAACACATTCCCTCCCGTTGCTTTGCTAGGCATCAAGGGTGCGAGGAGATTATAAAACGGCCAGCCCTTACTACGGAAACGGGCGGCCTTCGGGTTCACAGCAACCAATGCGTCCCAGGCACCCTGGGATGCTGCGCTGATATTGGCACCATGCTCGTCGCTCCAGGAGAAGCCTGATACTCCTTTGATGTGGTTAACGAACCCCCAGTCCCGCCGAAGCTAGATTGTGCTTAGAACATGTGAAGAAAAGTGATCCAAAACTGACGCACTGCACGATACTTCTGCTCGCAAGATTTGCCCGAGTTTGGCCCACCCTTGGTCCGAGTCGAGTTCACATGGATTGCGGCACCCCGAAACGTAAAAGCCTTGAAATCGGTACCGTCGCCAGCCGCCGCCTGGTGCTCAACAAGGTACTCGATGAGCTTCTTCTCATCAGGCTGGAGCCATGCAGCTGAACCGGAAGCACTGAGATCACTGAGAGCAGGCGGCCCGGGGTTCTCTGAAGCATCCGTGGGTTCTTCCTGAGTAGGTTCCAATGACATTTAGGCAACGGGAATGCCGTAGAGGTAGTGGGTTGTTCGACCGCCGGGATAGTTTTTGGCCGCAAAAGCAGAGGATGCCGATAATAGAACAATTTCGTTCAATTTTACGAGTGCTTATGTAATAAGGAGTCGTCCATTTGAGAAATCGGGATGAGGATTTTGAGACCAGGTGAAAAATTAGTCCGAAATCAATGTTCTACACTTTTAGTGGCTGTGTTCATTCCTTTCTAATGGTGTTTCATTAGATTCCTTTGTAAATCCACCCAGAAATTAACCGTTCTTTAAGATTTTGCTCGCTCGGCGGTGCAATTGCCCCATGTGGCTCTATCTCCGTTGGTTTTGCCTCTCCTATTCTGCCCACTCTCGACATTGTTGGTGTGGACCTTCGTCAACCCGTTTTTTCCCATGGTCAACTGTATCCAGCACTTTCCCGCATTAGGCACTGAACACATGCAAGGGTTTTGTTTCGTCCCGGAGAAACTACAGAAGAATTTTGAGCACTGTGTCGGAAAAATCCATTTTGCCTGATCAGGTCCTGAAGGGACCTGACCTACATATCAGCCAGTGTAAGCACTGATCAGGCTGTGCGCGGGTGGAAAATCAGGTATGGTCAGCCCCTGATCAGGTTCCGTCAGATATCCCCCCACGTAGAACAGGCCTTCTTTCTGGGTCCGCAGCTATGTCTTGACCGCCGGAGTCACCATTACTAACCGTTCCGCAGGGCTTCACGCATATCGGACCTGCCCTTTCCCAACTCATGGCCTTGGACGTAGCAGCCGCAAGCAGTTCCTCGTCGACTACCTTCAGACGCTTGGCATTGCACGCACAAAAGGCCAAGTTGCCAGTCACATCCAAGAATTGAGCCTCAAGCACAGGGGCGAGCCAGGTACTATTTCCCGCCCTGCAGCGCTGTTACTCACCGCATCGCAGACTATCACCTGGTCGCTGGTGAAGAGCAGTTGAGGCAACAGTCATCGCCGGAAAATGGCGGAACCCATCCTACGCTACCCCCATCGGCGCCCAAGGTTCGCTGTCCAATTCAGCCCTGGAACTTATCTCCACGCTTTCCTCGCCCGCGACGCCCGTCTCAGCATCCTCCATAACTACCCAGGCCCATGAACCCTTCTCGAGGCACACCTATTCCCCGCCAACACCTTCCGTAGCTGGGTCGGGGTTTCCGGACCAGACCCACGAAACGTCCCGGATGCACACCTATTCCCCGCCAGCAACTGCCCCGAGAACCGCTTTTTTTATGCAGGACGCCGGCGAGCCGAGGAGGGGCGGCAACTTGCAACTCCGGACGCAGTGCGCGGACCGGGGAGCACCAGCACAGGTGCTAACGCGCAGTATGTGCGTGGGGCTGAGTACCAGCACCCAACCCCTGTAGGGGGAGACGCTGTAGGCGTTGGCGCTGAAGATCACGGCGAGGGCCGAGCCATCAAAAAAGTGTTTGTGTTAAGTTCGTCGGCAATTTCCCGTCGGCCTGGTACATGTCGTGGGAATCCCGCCACGGCGGCCTCAGAATATTAATTCTGCTGCACAGTTATAGGGAAAATATGGGGGGGACGTGCGCAAAAAAAGCGCATTCACGGTACTTTGGTCCCCCCCAAAAAACTATCCTTGGCGTCTTTTTTTTCGTGGACTCGAGGGACATGCTAACCAGTTTGAAGTCACTATTCATCCGAGTCACAGGTAATAGGCACGATAAAACTCCCTGATTGAACCTCTGTGATTTACGGCTCGACGGTATTTGACTTCAATCCAACATGTCCGTGGCGCGTGTGTCAATCCGGTACCAACGAGAAACGAGAAACGAGAACACGGCATGTCATGGCATAATTGCGGCCATCTAGGCCATCAGTACGTTATTGTCACATCCCTCCCAACATCCGGAAAACACATCCGAGGCCTATCGCCTTTTGTCCACCACGTAATTATTTTCATACATAGCGGGCCGCAATAATCGTACGTTTACAAAAATAGCATCGCAGGTTGCAAAATCGTACGTTTAATTATTATTTCACTGTGTGGAGTACTTCCGAAACCTCCGGCTGCCTAGTCTATTCGTGGAATTCCGGCACGCTTTCCACTTGATGCCATATCAATCATTTAAGTTTTCCTACGGTTGCATTTGATTCTGCGCAGATTTCGGCCATTGTTGCAACGCTTACAAGTTTGAATAAATTATCTTCTGTCCCCAGTAATTTTAGAGAGCTCCACACTCTCTGTGGTGATAATTCAGTGCATGACATAAGGTGTTTTGGCTGTCTCCGTGTTTCAGTGACTTACTTCCCTGCCTCTACAGACTCACAACAAAATTTGCTGCCACCTCGATAATGCCCGGTATGCTTCCAATTTTCAGTAATCATTTCAAGATATGAACATCTTACTGCAAGTTATGAGAAGCCTAGGCTTCAACTATCCTCTCCTGGACGATTTCACGAGCTTGGGGATGTGAAAAACAGGAATGACGTGTTTTTGAGCCGAATGAAGCAATTGAGGTCGAAAAGAACCGAGAAAAAGCGGGGGACATGGGCAAGAGAGGCGGATGGTGGTGGGAGAGAAGAGGAGCGGACTTTGAAATTTGGGCTTGTCAATCAAACATGGACAAATAATGGCCAGATGTTGTACTCAATCATCGCCATCCATCAGACTTGCGGCGTTGTGCAACGCCAAAAAACGCCAAAAAACCCGTGAAAACAGGCCCCCGGTCACTCATCCTTAGGTCGGTCCGTTTTTCTCCGACCAAAACCACTGATTTACTCTACGATTTTGGGCTGCAGGGCCTTGATTTACTCTATATCGGACCGACCTATTAAAAAATACCATTTTTTTTTTCGCCCAAGTCCATATTTTCGCTCAGACACCGTCGCAGATGCTGTCTGGAGAGAATGAGGGAAAATTTGGACGTGATGTTGTGGCCTGACTGTGATGCGCTGATTCCCGACCACTCATAGTGTCAAAATTGGCCACCAACCTATATAACCTCAAAAAAAATTCTCGCGCTCAGCGCGATTTACTCTATGCCGGACTGACATCGCTCGGTTTGACGATGTTTTACTCTATAAACGGACGGAGGTAGGGCAATTTTGAGCTGTCGATTTACTCTATCGCGGACCGACCTAAGGGTGAGTGACCGGGGGCCAGTGAAAACGCCCTGAAACGCCCCAACTGGCAACGCCAACAATTTTTGCCGAAATTTTGACAACGCCGGAACAACTTCCGTGATATCATCAGAACGGCAAGTGATCTCACGGGTCTTGGACCTCCCAATGATCGTCTGTGTCCATCCCAACCACTGGACTGTGTGTGGACCATATTGCCAGTCTATTTACCCTGCAAAACATAAAATAATTTAGGTGAGCAACGCGAAAACCCCAAAAAACACGTGAAACGGCACAATCAAAATGTCAAAACACTGATGTCCACCCTCAAGCTCAAAAATGGTCCAGCCGTATCTTGTCAAATTTTCAGGTCCACGCTTCGCGGCGAAGCCCACTATCTCTCGCTGTCTATCTCCTGCCGAATCGCAATCTTAGATACCTCATGTATTAAGTAGATGCCTCGTATCAGCATGTGCATGTTTACCATCACCTCGATTATTATTATTATTACTTTATTACTCGTATCTTAAGCAGATGCCACGAATCAGATTGCACCTGTTTACGTTCTTCCTTTTCTCCCAGGCCGCTTCTTATGCGCCTCGCAATCCCCAATTTGTTTTCGGGGTTCTCCGGCTAATCGGTGCATCACGGATTACCAGCCAGTTATTTTCGACCTCCCCGATCCGAGTCAGCCGCTCAACTTCCCAAAAGGGCGCTCATTTCCTGTCGCCTCTTCCATTCTCCTAACATCTCCTTTCTATCATCATCTTCGTCGTACCGCAATTCTGTCGCTCTTTTCAGCCATATGACCCGTATCTTACACAGATATGGTGATTTGCATGGTACATAATTGGTCCTGAAATTCGGACGCTCCCGTCTCGCTTCGCATGTCCTCCTTTTGTCCGCACTCAGCGTCAATTCAGCGCTCCGCGTTTCGGAAATCTCCTGACTTCAGTACCACTCTTTTGGCTCGCCTCGGCCCTTCGGAGCCTGCTTTTGGATTTCCAGTTGCTTTGCTCCCTTGCTTCTGCGCGATATTTTTTGTCGCCCACAATAAGGGTTTTATGTCGTCATTTTCGACCTCTCCAAGTTCGGTCCTATTGGGTCGCTTCGCTATATCTGCCGGAAGCGCATTATCAGTCCCCATATACCTCGTGTATTAAAGGGCATCCTATTTCCTCTTTTATTTTCGGGGTTGACGCTGAGAACCCGGCATCAGAGATTAGTTTCGGTATAGCCAACTGGACGGTTTCTTCGCTATTCTTGACCTCGCCAATCGGCCGCTGAATGTCCGTTCAAAAGGAAGGCTCCCGTTACGCCCTCTTGATTCCACACCCCCATCATCTCCTCCCGTGTCGCACCCCTCGGCTTTCACTCCGATCTGTTTCATTCCCCCCACCCGTCTCTGCAATTCGCACCTCCAGCACCCAGCAGCTGTCAACAATAAAAGGCCAAATGTCTCAAGATCGCGCGAAACACGTATCAAACCCACCAAGGACCTTATGACTGTGCCCCATCTCGCCCGCCTTGACGTGCATCAACTCTAGCAAGACCCGATGAGCTTCAACATCAACATATTCTACAGACTGCTGTGTTCAGTTATGCTCGTGATTCCGCTTCAAGCCTCGATGCGCCGCTTCGACATTCCAGGCCCAAGACGTGTTTCTCTACTTCAAGGTCTCGGGTGCGACATTTATTACGATTCCTGAAGACGTACAAGATGCTCCTCTTTACCGCTGAATCCCTGGCTCAACTGTGCTGTATGAATGTACACCTTTCCCAGCTTTCGTCGGTTATTCGGTGCTTTTCTTTCATGTCCTGAAGACTCGACCGTAAGAATTCCGACAGTTTTAGCTATTCTCTTCCAACTCTATTCATCCCTCGGTGCGTAATCTGCATTTATGCGAATACTATTGGTGAAAGATCGTTCGAAAAGCCGCATCAACCGTCCTCATAACTTGGAGCTCCTCAATCCCTCGAGCTTTGTATGTGAGTTGCTTTTACCATTGCAGCAGTCCACTCTCTCCAATCATCTCAGGCTGTACAAGAAAAGGAGGAAATGGAAAAAAGAAACAGGTAGAGCCTGATATTGACTGCCTTTGGCCCCACCAACCCAGCTGTATTTCAGCCTGCAGGCATAAAACTACAACCCATCGAGTTATCTACAATGTCTTGATTGCCTGGAGATGGTGCATGGTGCTTGGATTTAGGGGATCCAGTGTCTACCTGTGGCTATGCGCGGAACTCTGTGCCAAACCTGACCAAACCGGCCGCCGCCTAGTCTCTTATAAACAGACTTATAACAATTTTTTGACCTCGTACCTCGGTTTGTTATAGTCTGTTGAAAAGCTTGATTGTGTGATCACTGGCCTGCTTATTATATAATCAGAGAATTTCTCGGTGCCAGTGATGATCCTACAATGTGTTTCTAGGAATTTGGACTCTACAGCAATGTTCAGTAAGCCAAAATGAACAATTTCTTACGCCGACACTCGACCGGAAAGTCGAAGAATGCCGAGATCGATTTTTGATGGGCCGGCAACGTCCGGCATCGAGGGAATAATTTAGACGGAAACAGCGCCAAGACTCACAATCTGAAGAGACAGTTTACTTGATAGTGCAATTATACCAGACACACATTCCAAAAGTTTCTGAATCAGGCCGCTGGAGGTGCTGAATGGTCGCAGGGGAAATTCAAACTCCGACGATTATATAATAAGCAGGCCACCACTACACGGTGGCGCGGTTGATTACAGACTAGCCGCCGCCCCGAAACCCCCACTACAACGCTGCTTCTCGGAAATAGCACGGACTTGCAGTTGAAGGGTGCGTTAGAACCGGACGTCTTCTGCACCTGGCGACGTCTGTCATTGCCTTTGCTTTCGTTATCCGGTCACACCTCCTTGGGAATAGCACCGGGACGGATGCTATCTGCGGTTCCTCCGCAGAAGTTTCACACATCCTTTCAGTTCGGAACAAATTTTCGGCGCGGCCACCTAAACACTGATGTATCATTGACCCGTCAATCATGATTTTGGATTTCATTGGAGTGCAGCTCTCTCATCCATCGCTCTAAACATCTGAGGTTTTGGAGAGCCCAAACTGATGTTCAATGAACATCTTCTGTCTCCTAACATTGAGTAAAAAAGTTTAGGTACTCCTTCAAATTATCATAAGAAAATGTTTGTATCAATGACCCATGAAAAACTGTACACCACCTGGGATGGATCTGAGGGACGTTCAATTAATATCTGGAGAAGAAGGGCCTATCTCAAAAATCCGAGAACCTTTATGCTCTACCGATCGCTCGTTCTTCGGCGTTATCCACCAGCTCACGATAGTGACTTATCGTGCAAGCAGAAATTCCCGGCTGAATATGATCAGAGATGCGGATCAATTAAAATTCTGTGTCATGTGTGCTGAGGTTGTCCGAACACAGCTCTTTGCGGAACTTAGGGTACGGTTCGTTTTTTGCTGTTTTTCATCAGTTTGACTGGTGCATTCAAGTGACCTTTTCCCCGCATTGGGTGATGAGAACCTTGTTTCGGTCCATACAAGTGCCCAGGGTGTGCTATGAAAATTCTGAGGACACAGAAAGCTGAAATTCCCATTGAACACTCTCTTTTCGCGTTTTTCCCCTTTTGGAGTTCTCTTATAGCCATCCTCCACTATTCTGACACAGGTCTATGCTTAGTAGTTTGCCCATGGAAGCAGCAACGTGCTCAACACCAATAGATGAAGGGGGTGGCGACTGCTTGGGTGAAGGAGGTCGAGATGAGTGGTGTTGTTTCAGAGAAGGTGGAGTTGGTGGGGAGACTCTTTATTAACATTTTGTAAGCTCTCTGCGTTTTATTTGGCCGCCAAACGATTTTTCTCACTTGAATTCTCCCCGCTGATCAAGAACAGATTGCTAATTGGATTCCCTTAGTGTACCGGTTTAATATCTTATATGTATACACTATATCCCTTGGACCAACTTTTCAGTATGATAGAACAGAGCTGAACGTCGAGCACGATACAAATCTTTTCTACATTGCACGTGATCAAATACTTTTTCCGACTCAGTGTAAGGCCGCTGTGGAAATTGATGTCACAGAAGCTGGGAAAGAATGGTGGTGTCTCCGCAGCAAAACATGCGAGTGTCACGCTGGGTGCTTTAGCCTGCGCACTATACTTACAGGGTGTCTAACCGCAGGGACAGTTGGCAAGATACGCGTGTCAAGGAAGTTGGAAAGGAAAGGGAGAAAAAAGAGAAAGCTCTGCGCCAACTCGACTGCAGGAAACAGTATCTCCTGAAACAGATCGAGGTTATTGCAGATCCACCCGCCATGGGTCACTTCCACCTGGACCGGAATGGGATACCGACTCAGGAGCACAGCTCGACCGAGGTGGAAGTTACAGCGTTTGTCAATGCAGATCCTGCGGACGACGTGTTGACGGATGACGGGAGTAATCTTGGACAATCACATCGCTCAGATGAGGAATCGACGACCGAGGTGTTATCACTGTTAGTTGCATACAAAAGAGACAGAAGGAGCACCGCAGACGAAGATTGCCATTTGGGAACGGTGCCAAAAAAGATCGTGTTGTGATTATTCTCAGGAAGTCCTGTAAAATGAGCCCAGAACAACAGAAAGAAATGTTGAAGTAAAGGCTAGACTGGCCATATAGAGTAGTCGACATGGCCGGCGATTCACTGAGCGCCGACCGCCCACTTAGACACTTTGAATTTTGCATTCACTTTGAACAGTGTTTGCCTCATGGCTTGCCCACCGCTGCACCAATCACCAAGGTCTCGCAGGCATTTCGACTCAGAATTGCCGTGGCTATCGAATGCACCGGACATTGTAATTTTCTGTCCATGCATACGGCACTGTGCAGGAAAATCAAGACGGGCATGGGTTCCGCGGAATGAGCGTGGTGCGCGTGCGGTTATTTTGTTTCAATCGCCCACGACGGCATTGACTACCCTTGCGCATTGGTTGAGTGGTTCAAGAAGGTCGGCAGGTCTCCTGAATCCCAAACTGGGATGTGGATCGTCGAACCTGAGATGAAGGAGAGATCTTGCCTCACTACCGTTGTCCATCTAGATACATTTCTCCGTGGCGCCCATTTGATTCCCGTCTACGGTTCCGCCCATATCCCAGTTACCTTCCGATATTATCATTATCTTGATGCCTTTACATACTGTAGTATTTCGTTCAATTCATAGAGTCACGCGTCACACGCCCAAAAATCTACGAAATTTTCGCAAGTCACTGCGTCACAGAGGCGTTTTTGGCCTTAACCGAGGAAGCCGAGGCTAGCCGAGCGCTGCCCGCGGATCAAATTCCCTAAAGGGGCTCGGTTACGAAAGGTTCAATTCGTATGATGGTGTCACACCCCGAACAGCCCTACGAATTGAACGAAATACAACAGTAAAGCCTTCCATGTAAACAAGTACATAGATCATCATGCAAATGACTTGGATTAGGCCTCTCCGAGGCGGTAGCTGAACCTTTAGGAGTTTATAGCATTATCTTCAAATTATCTTATCATTTTTCTCCAGCTAAGTAATAAATGCTAGGGGTGCTTAGATAAAAGCACTCTGATGACCAGAATCATTCAAGTTGCAATTCATAAGTAGTTGAACAAGACTGACTGCGGCTTTTCTCTGGAATAATTTGAAGTGTAATTTAGAGACAATACATTACTATGGGAGCCACAAAAGCCGAAACCGATGCAAGCACCATGCACCAACTTCGAAGGTGGGAGAATGGAGGCTGCCTGAGAGGAATTCAAGAACCAGAACCAGAACAGTCAAAGTGGTTTACACGGAAGTTATTGGTCTTGCAGTTCACATGACTGGTATGCACGCAGGAAAGCTCTTGAAGGAAATTTAGTATTAGAGGTGTTTGACGCGCCAAACACGGTCTATGCAGGCGAGACACCCTATCGGCTTCCGTTGTCCCGCATATGTATATATATGCTCTTTCATCTCTGTACATTCTCGTCCTCATCTTCTACCTACACTCACACAGCTTGATATAGACTAGATTGCTTTTTCTGTCTTTGAGGACATCAAGCCACAATTCCGGATCATTGGAGATCCCAGCATCGCGTCCGCGGTCGTTTTGCGCGCCGACCACCTTCCTCCCTCCCCGCGCCACTTGCGTCTTCCTCTGAGTCTTCGCCGGTCGCGTCCCGCGCTCCGTCGCCATCAGCGGATCACAGCGCAGATCTCGACAACTTCCACTCTGACGCGATGGCTGACCCCGCAAACCCGCCTACTCCCACGCCACTTGCCTCGCTCACGCCAGAGACGCTGTCCGCCATTGCGGCATTTGCCACTGCCTTTGCCCAGCAGCAAAATCAGCCACCGCCACCACCTCCACCTCCTGTCGTCCCGCCTTTCACGGGCTCCGGTGCGACAACGGAATTTGGAGGTAAGTCGCTGCCTGCTCTCTTTCCCTCCATCGAGTCCAAGATCATCGTGGACATTGTCTCACACGCATTCATGCCGCTGGACTTGCCCCGCCTGCTGTCGCCACTTGCCGCTCGACAGGATTATGTCGCCCCGCCGTCGTCTGCCCCCTCCACCGAGCACACCCTCGCGCTTAAACATTTCCCCTCGTTCCACTCCCTCCTTCGCCCGCTGCTCAAGTACTTCGAGGTGCTCGGAGCCTTTGCTGCATCATCCGGGAAGCCTTGGGAGGTCTTTGCAATCAGCCGCTCCCTCTCGGATTATGTCTCGCACCTCACCGAGCTCCACCAGCAGTACAAGTGGTCCGCTGTGGTGATCTACCACGTCGAATTCCACACCCATCGCCTGTGGGACATGAAATCTGGCGATTATTCGGCCTGGGCTCGCCCCGACCACAACTTGCTCTCGCGCATCGTGTGCATGCACCCCCTTCCCCCGCCATCGTCGTCTGGCACCCAGTCCACCACCAAGCCTCCCTCTTCTAAGCCAAAGAAGACGTCTTCGCTGCCGGTGGAGCAGCAGGTCTGCTACGACTGGAACAGTGGGATCTGCAAGTCGTCACCTTGCCCATCCAAGCGTCGGCATGTCTGCCGCACGTGCGAGGGGGACCACCCGAGCTCTGCCTGCCCCAAGAAGGCCTAGGTCTTCGGCAGAACGAGCCGTCGAGCTCGCGCCCATGCTGCTCGGCTCGCTCGCTCGGGCCAGCAGTCTCCGGTCTTTTTTCCCGTCCCTGCAACCTCGTCTCAGCCACTTTCTGTTTTCCAGCCTCGCCTCCCACACCAGCTTCTGTTCCCCCCCCTCTCACTGCCACCACTGCGTCCCAACACCTCTCCTCGCTGTAATGCCCCTCTACCCCCTAATCACGGCCAGCCGCCCGTCTCATCATCTCTGAATCGGAGCGCTTGGAATTCTTACTTGAAGGATTATCCCGACCGGACCTTTGTATCATCATTACTCCAAATAATCGAATTCGGTTGCAACATTGGATTCTCTGGCCCTGAACTCAGTCAGCCAGTCAAGAATCTCAAGTCTGCTCGGGAACACAGTCAATTCCTGTCCGACGCGTTGTCTACCCTAATTGCAAAGGGTGCCGCTGCTGGTCCCTTTCCACTTTCACCTCTCCCGAACTCCGTTGTTCACCTTTGGGGGTGATTGGGCGCAAGCGCAAGCCTGGCAAGCTTCGCATGATCAACCACCTCTCCTGGCCGCGTGGCTCATCCGTCAATGACGGCATTCCCGACGTTGAAGTTCACATTTCGTATGATATGTTTGAACGCGCCGTCTCTGACCTCTGCCTTTCCGGCCGAGGTTCCTTGATGGTCAAGTTAGACCTCAAGGATGCTTTCCGCCACATCCCTATTCGGATGGCGGACCATCACCATATGGGCATGTTCTGGAACGGCGGGTTTTACTACGCTCTCGTTCTCATGTTCTGCCTACAATCTGCTCCGTACATCTTCAACCTTTTTTCTGAAGCCCTGCACTGGATCATTTCCCGTCACATCCCGGCTCGTCTTCGTCACTATCTTGACGACTTCTGGTTGGTCTTTCGTCCCGAGGCTGACCCCACTATTGCGCGTGCAGCGGTGGAGTGGATCCTTGCTCTTGGGGAAGAGCTTGGACTTCATTTCCAAGAGGAAAAGACGTTTTGGCCATGCTTGCGCCTTGACTTCCTTGGTCTTGATCTGGACTCAGATGCTATGGAAGCACGCTTACCTGAGGACAAGCTTTCATACCTCCGCGATTTGTTGGGCGAGTGGGGCCGCAAGCGCACCTGTTCCTGGAGGGAGGTTCAGGAGCTTGTCGGTTTCCTCCAGTTCTGCTCGCAGGTCATCCCCCGCTCTCGCGCCTTTATTCGGCGCTTGATTGACTTCTCGTCAAAATTTTCCTCACCCTTCCAACGCCGATACATCCCGTCTGGTGCGCGCTCCGACATCGGTTGGTGGTCGACTCTGAGCACGTACTGGAACAGTGTCCAGCTGATCCAGCCAGTTCGCCCCGAAATTTTCGTTACGTCCGATGCGAGTGGGCGCAAAGGTCTCGGCGGAGTTTGGGGGGATCTATGGTTCTCCACACGGTGTCCCAGGCGCTTCCGCGACTGCGACATTCACATGAGGAGAGGCGCAATGACGCACTGAGTGAAGGCCCCGTCGGACACAAGAATGAGGCACCATCGCGCACTGATTGAATCGCGCACATGGACAGAAGGTGCTGTCACCCATGAAAGGAGGGCGCTGATGCGCATGCGGGAAGACGCGTGAGTGAGTCCGAGCGCCTCGCGCCGAAGGAAGGAGAACCCTGCCGCGTACGAAAGAGGCGGCGCTATCGAGTGCGAGAAGACACACCATCGCGCATAGGGAAGAGAGCGCCGTCACGCGCGATAGGGAAGGGTGTCATCGCCATGAGGGAGGAAGCGCCGTCGCGCACGAGAAAGGAAGCGTTGTCGCACACAAGAAAGAAAACATCATCGCACACGAGACAGAAACGTCATCACACATTGAGTGAAGGCACCGTCGCGCACGATAGAGGAGATGCCATGGCATATAAGAAAGAAGAAGGCACTGTCACGCTGGGGAGGACACCGAAGCGCCGACAGGCCTGGAACAGGATGTAGCATGCACTACGCAAATGACCACATGCCCGAGCAAATGGTGCACGGACACCCAGCCAAGAAACTGCAAGGTGAAAAGAGGAGAAAGTGCGCTATCACGCACGAGAGAGGAAGGAACGGCGCGCACGATGGAAGAATGGTGTCAAGGATACCATTGTGGTAAATCCTAGCTACCACACGGTAAGAGCTCGGGGTCTCCAAAAAGTGGAATGGCCAAAGCAAGACAACGAGCTGAGCATGCTTGGACGCGTGAATGTGGCTCGGCACTGTACGCAACGGTGTGTGCAGGACAGCTTAAGAGCCACGAGCGTGATTACGCGAGGTCCCCAAAGGCGGGAACGGTAGGGATGATATGAGAACAAGAGTGCGTGGAGCGTGCCTTGTCGTACCGCCAAAATGGGCAGAAAATATATGTATGTATATTTGTGGTGCAAAGATAACATGCCCAGCGTCGTGGATGACGACGCAGTGGACGTCGTGGAGGAATATCGTGAGAAGAAGGTATGAGGAGCGTACCGGAGACTGGACGACCCCCATATGTCTCTGCCTCGCGTTGCCTCTCCGCTGAGTCACAAGGCGTCCATCGCGGAAAAGGATGCTCGTGTAGGTGGACTGAGTACCAGAGACGGTCATATTGTCTTCACGCCGAACAGAATATGCCTCTGCCGCGAATACGCGTGGTAGAAACCGAGGAAAGAGTGTCGGCCAGCCGCGTTTTGTAGATGCTGAAGTCGAAATCAGCCAGCAGAGGGGATGTGGAAGGCCTGTGGCAATGTCGAAGACCAAAAACCACAAAAAAAGAATCTTCGAGGACGATAGAGAGGCGTGAAGAGCGTTTCTGAGGACGCGGCGAGAGCAGAGGGAAAGAGTGGCTGTGTAGATCAGATGTGTCTGATCTAAACACGGACGCGCGAGCACAAATCCTAGCTACGCACTCAACTACCTTGCCTGAGCTAGCAATAATCAGAAGACCTTGAGTTCGATCCTCAAGCCTATGGACCTCGGTTCGGCCGAACCATGGATCAGCTAGCCACAATATTATACACCTGCTTGTTCCTTATTGGGACCTCCGCAGTAATGCATCCTTCCTTCCTTCCTTCCTGCTAATTTAGTTTTAGAGATGGAAAGTCAAACTATATGGAGGGATTGATGTAATTTATTTATTGTTGCACGTCATTCTGCTCGTCTGACTGTTCATCTGCTTTCAGGGCGTGAAGGATGCTTTCCCGAACCCCGCAACGGGGCGGGGAAGAAGATCTCCGTAACAGTATATAAGGCCTGCCATTCACGCAGGATTCCCTATCTCTATTGCAGATCAAATGCAGCGGTCGTCCTCAAGTTCTATATCGGTACTGGCGATGCCCGCGAGATTCAATTCCGGACAAGTCGGCCACACCTAGCCTGCTGCCTGGCGGAACACTGGACGAGCTGGGGGGCCCCGCTTACCATTGGCGCAACGATGCCACGCTGGCGTTTTGGTGCGCACGGACCTCGGGGATTATCCTCCGACTCCGTGATTGGCGGTCGCTTGTCAGCCGAGTTTCCCGAGCTCTTCTCGATGCCGAACATCTGCTCGAAGAGTTTTGTTTTCCGAGCTTTGCCTCGATGGCGAGTGACTACTCGACAGGATTTCCGGGCCCTCGCCCGATGCCTAGCATCTTCTGGATGCGATATGTTCAAATACTGAAATAATTCTGGGCTCAATAAGTCTCCGGGCTCCGGGCTCTGCGGCTTTGCGCCGTTCCCAAAAGTCCTTGGGCCTGTCTATTCGGAGGCAGGTGGTGTGCATGCATACTGCAAAGGGAAGACTTACGACAACTATCTGAGAACTGGTGGACACCGGGGATTGATACCTGGGAGGAGAGATCTCCTCCTGCACACCAGCTCCTGCTGGTGGTCAGGTCCCACGAGGTTTTAACCGGAGGTCCCGCCATTCCAACGGCCGGCCAGTTCAAAGTTAGTCAGCGTCTTGTGATGATCGATCCCCTGGAATGGTGTGTGCTCCATTGACATCTCGTAGTTAATATGTACGGATAACCACCCGTATGTACCTACCCGTTTGTCTTCGGTAAACTCGTTGTTCATGTTGTGGACCACGCGAGTATAATATACCCCCCCCCCCTATTGCACATTTGCAAGCGCAACATCTTTATTTCGTCGCACAATCTACCGAGCGTCGCCATATTCTATTTTCAAGCCGCAAGGGTGGATGCGCCCACCCTTTCAATCCTCGCTATCGCTTACTTGTAAGCACAATGTCTCCATTGGCTCATGCTATTTATTTGCTGAACATTTACATCCGGCACAGGACATACACTAGAGAGGTTGCGCAAAAGCCGCATGCGGCTTTTGGTGGCGCAACGTCTTTCCATGCGGCTTTTTGGTTTTTGCCTCAAGTGCCAAATTGCTTCGGCATGAGAACCGGCTCTTCTGGCCCTGCCGAGAACCTCAGGCCAGCTAATAAATACAGAACCTCTTCTGAAGTGACACGGATGGCGGACACATTTGAGGATATCTCGTGAAGCGACAGCCGATTTTTACACGCTTTACAATGTTTTTTACACCCTTAATGAGGGGAGTTTTTCCCTTACAACACGCAAAATACGAACGAGAATTGTTGTAGCATCTGTTTAGAAGAAAGTAGTTTTTCCTGGCACTTTGAACAAATGTGGCGGATTTGTGCAGGTTTGCAGCGCATCCTGATATGGGTTGGGGACCTCGAGTGACTTTCAAAGGATATGGAGTGGGAAAGCGCATAACCACTCAACCAGACTGGTTGAGTGGTTGGTGCACTATCCACTAAAATGCAACCCCGTGACACGCTCACGTAATGGACTGCTGTCGCTCTGGGTTCGATTCCCGGGACTGCGGACGGGTTTCCCCGACTTTCCCGCTGGGGACGGGCCAGTGCACTCAGTACCACATTTAATGGGACCATAAACCAACTCAACAGCTGGCCAGCGGGCTTTGCCGACGGCAAAGCAGCGCGGATGTTTATGCACCCGGTGCATCCGGGGTTGCATTTTAGTTGGATAGCGCACCAACCACTCAACCAGACTGGTTGAGTGGTTATGCGCTTTCCCACTAAAATTCAGGTTCCCTTTTCTTCGTTGGGGTTTGAGAGCGCCGTGGGCCGCATCGAACTGGAAATAATGGGCCCGCAGGTATGAATTACTTCGCCTCATCTCGACTTTGACGTGTGCCGTTTTAGCCCTGCGATTGAAAGGCCATGGCGATCCACTTTCTCTTCGCTCCTTTACCTTCTCCTAACCGTCGGTCCGGCGTTCGGGCATCGCGTCGTTCGCGTACGCGGCGCGCCGAAGGCTGAAGCTATCGCCGGCTCGTTCGTGTACAGGTGCCCCAGGCGCCGCATCTTCCGGGAGCTGGTACGCCGACGAGGGGGAAGACGTAGTATCATAATAATCGGTATGTGTGTATCCCTCGGCCCTCAATTACTCTCACCATTCGCCAAATGCTGCAAACACCCTGTCTCTGTCTCGTTTACACACCGTTTCATACGCTTGGAAGTGTGATGCCGGTGGGTCCCCATTCATCATTATTATAACTTAGGTTAACGGCCCACATTTGCTTCGTACCAGGCTCATGCAATCGCCACGCTATCGTTTCATTTCAAGCAAACAACATCGACACCAGCACACCTGGCTTGCAAATGCGCTGACAATTATCATGTTCCATGGTGTACGTCCATTTGTAATTCTTGCAGTTGGCGACGCGATTACCAATCCACTCGCACAATAGGGAGGCTGGGCACAGTCGAGAGGCGATCGCGACTTCTTTTATGCACACTGTTGTACTGGGTAGTTGTGTGAATAGATTTGATTTTGAAGTGATTTTGAAGTGCGGTACAAGCGGGAGAAAAAATGACAGGACAATATTCAAAAAATATGTGTCCATTATTCAGCCAGAACAGCCTGTTTCTGTCGAATATAGGGTGGGCGTTATTTCAACAATATCCGGCCAATATTCGGCCAATACACCCTGTATTGGCCGGATATTGTCCGGCGCGATTTTGCCTCAAACTAGTTCGAACTGAACGCTGGCTTTCGCGCCAGCAAGACCGAGTCAAAATCCGAGCCGTAACGGCTCCACAGGTTCAATTTACTGCTTGGCTGCGAAATCCCGGCACGGCTCGTCACGGTTAAATTGCAACTGTTTGGATTGGTGTACTGAGCCCGAAACTCGGCGCGCGCCGACGAGGTTCAGTTGCGGCTGTGTGGATTGGTATGGAGAGCTTTCAGTCCCCCTGCAAAGGAACCAACCCACCAAAAGACAAACTTAGGAGACAGTTCGAACTGAAATTTCGCTGGCTTTCACGCCGGTCAAAATCCGAGTCGAAATGGCCCCACAGCGTTCAATTGGCTGCTTCGCTGCGAAATCTCGGCATGGCTTGACGCCGAAGCCGCTCGCCGGTAGCTGTCGGCTACGCGCTGACTCGTGGTGGTGGGCAACGCCAATTGAATTTCCGTGATGGTCACGTGTGACGTTAATCGAGCCCGCTCGATTCTGGATGACCCACGACTTTTTCTTCTTGCTACGATCTCAGTTTCTACTCAAAGGTCAAAGTGTGAAGTCAAGGCCCTTACCTATATCACATAAACTCTCGGGCCGGTGTATTGGAATATTCTGCGAAGTTTTAGGTCTCGAAAATCAAACGTCTTTCTTGGATCAGAATGTGTTCGTCTTTCCCTTCCAACGTGAAATGGCACAGTACAAGGTAATTTCGGCAATATTACTGGTTCAAATATTATTTTAGCAGTTCAGTACACCATACGACTCATTCCCAAGTCGCCCTATATGCAAGGAATGTGTATTGGCCGAGGTTCACATTGAGAGAGCCCCATCAAAACACGGCAAAATTGATGGCACTTGCCTCAGTCGTCGGTCGTTTTCGATGTCATTTTGACACATTTACCTCTAGCTCAATTGAAATAAAATGTAGTGAACACTCATATCGAGTGCACTTCTGTCGTGGATTTTGCAATTTTCCTCTTTTACTTTCGCTATGCCTCAATTTTGTGGGCAAATCGACTGTCCTGAGCACACAACTCAAAAAATGAAAAAACCGAGACAGAGACGCACTAGGTCTTTATATTTCAAGCAGACTTTCTGTTTTACTCGAAGCAATCCAGGGACGTTGAGGGGCCAATATCAATGGTCGAGGATTTGGGTCACCACACAGCCCTCTCTGCGGCTGTGCTAAGGCGTGGGAACATAATTTCGGCACCCGTCAATTGCCCACCACCACGCTGAGGAGACATCTCGGCATATGCCCAGTCTATCACCGCCCTGAACGCAGTGACCCGGCGTTGTTTTGAACGAAATACTACAGTACTCGTCATGACCAAAAGCAACCGGAATCACAGATGTCTTCGAAAAGCTCATTGGCTCTTGCCAGTTCTTTTCTACAATTCATGAAGTAGTCTCCCCTGCATTATGTCACTGGAAAGCACCATCCACCATGTCTGCCTTGCAGTAAAAACCGGTGTTAAACAATCTTTTGAACAACTCTTAGATTTCAGTTCCTCCCACCATGCTTATGGATATTTCTGAGATCTTGAAAGCTTGAGAAATACTGTTGGGACAGGTGCCAAGAGGAAATATGCATATTTTCCAAATTTATTACTGTACTGTGAACCTCGAGCCCAAGTGCCATAAGAGACTTCAAATTCATGTGCCGTAAAGTCATGAGGCTATAATGCATAATGCTCATTTTGCATGGGATTCAGTCATCTACCAACTTGGTAGGCTGGTATTTTAGCATTTTTTTTCATAATACATATTGCATAGGGTTCGTTGTTTATGCAATATAAAAAGCAAAAAATCCGATGTTTTCCAGGTAGTTTCATGCATTCCGGGGTCAAAAAGGCGTCCTGTATGGTGCTCATGTCTGAAATGATCAAGCTCACACTTCAACCACATATCATGAGGGAGACATGATCCATGGTCATTCCGGCCAGATATCGTGAGGGCGGCTATTTTACGAGCTGTAGCCAAAAGTTGGCCAATACCCACCAAGGCTTTCAGAAAAAACCTCGATTCCGGTTACTTTGCAGCAGAACGACTGGGAGTAGATGGGGAATTTGATGAGAATAATGAAGAGGACCTCAGTTCCTTGCGTGTACAGCAGAAATTCCGGTTACTTTCGGCGATGGCGAGTACCTGAAGATCCGGCTGGCAACAGCCGCCTCCGTACATCTACTCCACTCCGCGTCAATTAAAAAAAGTTGAGCGTGACGTGTGATCAGCGTGACGGTCGTTAAAGCACACCTCGCAGTTCACATCCAGCGGCTGTCGAGGTCGGCCTTAGCCCGCGGAATTGTGTCACTGCCCACTTTAAAATCCTTCAAAATCTCTTTTACCAGCCTTTGAAAGGAAGTTTGCGTATCAGTAGTTCTGTCGTTTTCTGATACTTCCGAATTTCACGGAGAGCCACAGTGCCCGGCCTGAACCTATGCGGTCTCTGAGAACTCTGTTGAGAACAACTCAGCAATATCAGAGGAATCATAACCACAGATCAACTGACGTTTTTTGGGCGGGATGTTGTGCGCGCCATTAAAGAGCTTGTGCCCAAGCAGCATGCCGCTTTTTGATTGCGGCATGCAGCTTTTTTATATTTTTTCTCTGAAGGCCATTACGACTGTCTACTAGCATTGTGGTGTCAGGATTTGACTGCCAGGCAGAATTTGTAAAAAGCTGCATGCCGCTTTTGCACAATGCACAAAAGGGGCATGCCGCTTGGCACAAGCTCTCTATTGTCCAAATGTCAGTTGCAGTGGAGGACTGGGTTTGATGGGAATTCCCAAATGGCGCATGTCTTTCGTTTCAGATTATTTGACCCCGAAAAAAATTGCGTTCAAAGGTCAGTCGTCCAAAATGGGTAACCACCTCCATTTCGATCCTCACATTCCACAATTCTTTGGAGGTTCTGAAATCAAACATATGCCTCCAAAGCTGCGTTTGAGGGATTTACAGAACATCTGACCCAGAAAAAAATGAGTTCAAAGGTTAGTTGTCCAAAAAGGGTAACCACCTGTATTTCGATCCTCCCGTACATTCCACAATTATTTGGAGGTCCTGAATTCGTACATGTGCCTCCAAAGCTGTGTTTGAGGGATTTGCAGAATATCTGACCCAGAAAAAAATGAGTTCAAAGGTCAGTTGTCCAAAAAGGGTAACCACCTGTATTTCGATTCTCCCGTACATTCCACAATTATTTGGAGGTCCTGAATTCGTACATGTGCCTCCAAAGCTGTGTTTGAGGGATTTACAGAATATCTGACTCAGAAAAAAATGAGTTCAAAGGTCAGGTGTCCAAAAAGGGTAACCACCTCCATTTTGATCCTCCCGCACATTCCACAATTCTTTGGAGGTTCTGAAATCATACATATGCCTCCAAAGCTGCATTTGAGGGATTTACAGAATATCTGACCCAGAAAAAAATGATTTCAAAGGTTAGTTGTCCAAAAAGGGTAACCACCTGTATTTCGATCCTCCCGTACATTCCACAATTATTTGGAGGTCCTGAATTCGTACATGTGCCTCCAAAGCTGCATTTTCGGGATTTACAGAACATTTGACCCAGAAAAAAACGAGTACAAGGGCGAGTTGTCCAAACGGGCAACCACCTCCATTTGATCAGCCGGGCTGCCAAATAGAATTATTCGCCACCGAGAAAGCAAAGAAGATTTTTCGACACCCGGTTGACGTTGCCTGACACTCAGGGGTGTTTGATCTTTGGATGTTCATGTCGACGTGGAGGTTGCGAATCCAGCATACGCGGCATGGCGCAAGGGTGACGAAACGCCGCATCATCGAGATGGTTAGCGATGACCAGGTCGCCTACATTCGAGATGCATGGACGGCAGCAGAGATGTGGAGCAATCTTCGCGCCATCTATCAGCGCCAGGGCATGCAGTCGATGATCACAATTCACCAGCAGGCATTGAGAGCGGACCTCTGCAAGCCCACCTCGGCCTTCTCATCGGGTATGCCAACGACTTGAAACGGGGAAACGACCCGCTGTCCGAGTACAAGCTGCTCCAGTACACACTCCAGAGTCTGCCAGCTGACTTCACTCCCCTCGTCCAGGCCATCTCCTTGACCAACCACAGGATGCCACAGAGGATGCAGCATCTCCTTTGTGAATGTCTAGATCAACAATTGAGGACTGTTTGCGTCGACTATGATAGACTAAAAGTGGTAAATATATTCCAGCAGATGAGTAGTTATTTTATGTAACTCTGTACATCTGTATCGGCGTGCACATCGGAGATTTCACCAGCCGATTCCTCGTTCATGCAATACGCATAGTAGGGCAAATCATTAACCACTTGGGAAGAGAGGAGTCCCTCGACGGCTTCTGCTGGGCCTGCTGGAAAGGGGAAGGGGAAGAAAAGGAATGCTTCGCCTGGTCCCTCCACTCCCCTGGTCGCTGCTGCGGCCAAGGAATTTATTGAGAAGGTGAATCTTCCGGAGATCCCCCCTAACGAAAAACGATACGACGGCAAGGCTGAAGGCCGCGCGTTACAAATGGGTGTGCACTCTCTCACCCAACTATATAGCTGGATTCTACGCGGAATTCCAAGGCTCACGGGCTGACACAGTGTCGAGTTTGACGGGTGGGCCCAACTTGAATCTTGATCTTTATTCAGACTCTAATTGTGCTACAGGGTTTCAGGAGCAACTCCTCGAGCTCGGCGGGGTTGGAGGAGCGCGATCCGATGTCACCCTAGTCTCTCGTAGACAGAGGCTCTATACATTTGCTCGTACCTCGTAATATAGAGTCTGTTGATTACCGCGGGGGTCGGATCGCGGAGTCGTGCTATTATATAATCTCATGTAAGCCAGAGTTCGAATCCCAGAGCCAGCGGCTTTTTTTTGTCTAGGTTCTGTGCTTTGTGATGCCATTGTGGAGCCATGGGACACTCCAGAGGTGTCCCCCATAGCTCTAGAACCATCTCCACTTTTTTAGTATGCCTTTCGAGGCAAGTTTGAAAACTCTTGCTTTATTTCGGCCCTCGGGAGTCGGCCGAAATTCGGACTTCGGACATGAGCATTCATTTTGAATCTCGAATTCTGTCATCTATCTCAAAATTCTGAAGAGACAGAATGGTAGATATTGCTGAATGGACCTCACTTGCCACAAAATCTGAGGGAATAACACGTCTTTCAAGCAAGATATTCGCGAATCGGAATCGGCTTATATAAGATTACATAACAACGCTGCTACGCGATCAGACTGTAACAAATAGACTAATGTCACCCGCCTTCGGAGCGAGCTCGAGACGCGACTCACTGCGCTGGAGACTACTAACACGCGCATTCAGCGCAGTTGGACTCGGTCTTCAGCGCGGTGCAGACCATTCTGTCCCGGATTCCCGCGCAGCAGTCCAATGCTGCTCCCACGTCCGGTGTCCCCTCTGTTGGTGCCGCAGCCGCCCCTGTTCCCGCTGCTGCCTCTGCCTCCGCCGTCTCTGCTGCAGCCACCCTGCCTCCATACAGCAGCACATCTTCTCCTGGGGTAATCGTTACCGCGCCGCCCCCGTACCCCGGTACTCCGTTCCCTGGCACCACCACTCTGCCCCCTTCTACCGCCCCTTCTGCGAACCCCGTCCAACTGCCTCCAGTCGCGCTTGTGGCGCCATCTGCCCACTCGCTCGATGGACGTATCGAACGGATGGAGGCGCTCCTGCGCGAGATGGCATCGTCCAAGCGTGCGCATTCCCCTACCGCCGCTGACGACGCACGCGTCGTCCGTGCTCGTGTTGAATCCCCGCAGGTCGAGGCGTTGACGACAGCATTCGCTCAAGCCCCTGCGACGACCGCCCCCATCGCGCCTTCCCCCGTCATCGCTGCGCCCACCGCCGTCGTTTCACCCGCCCCTGTCCCCGCCCCTACCACCGCCCTCGCGCCCACTGCAGCGGTTTCTGCCCCAGCACCTGCCCCCGTACACGTAGCTCCCTCCGGTCCGTATGTGGCTTCCCCCGATGTCTGAATCACGTGTTTCAAATGGCAGACCGTTAACTGCCCTCCGGAAAATAGCTCCGAGACAAATCTGAACCGTGAGAAACAGTCGTATTGACCAGGGCCATCCATTCCTAAAAGGCGCGCCTCATAAAGTGCCTCTAGGACTCCTCTGGAGTCGAAACAGTCTTAATTCGCCCCATCACGATGATGATGTCCGAGTCACACGGTTCAAACGGCAGACCGTTAATTGCCCCCTGGAAAAGGTAATGATGGCTCCGAGACAAATCTGAACCGTGAGAAACATTCGTGGGAACCAGGGCTATGCATTCCTGAAAAATGCACGCCTCAGAAAGTGTCACGGGCACAAAATTCAGCAAATATTCCATAATGTGATTCACTGGGGGTTGAAATCTTTGTAAACGTGTTGGAGGGTGCATTCACCTAGCCAGACTATGATTCGACCAGAAAATGAACACTAATTCCACTTCTGTACCGGGCTGGGATAAAATATGCCCACAGCCAGAAAATTCAAAAAATATTCCACAACGTGGTTTGCCGGGGGTCAAATTTCCTGTGAGCATGTTGGAGGGTGCATTTACCCAGCTGGACCATGAATCGACCAGAAAATGAACACTCATTTCACTTCTGCGCCGGGAAGAGAAAATATGTGCACAGCCACAAAATTCAAAGAATATTCCACAACGTGGTTCACCGGTGGTTAAATTTCTGTGCGCGTGTTGGAGGGTGCATTCACCCAGCTGGACTATGGATCGACCAGAAAATGAAAACTCATTCCACTTCTGCACCAGGAAGAGGTAAAATATGTGCACAGCCACAAAATTCAGCAAGTATCCCACAATGAACTCCTGCCGGGAATCCGATTGCCACCTGCAGTCTCAGCGCAGGGCCAAACTGTGGGGAGGATATACAATCCAGATGATTGAACGGATTCAATCACCATGATTGCGCCAATTGCATCAACCTGACTGTGCTCCCCTATCAACCCAATTGATAACATATTATCAGGCCGGTTGAGTTTTGGCAGAAATTACCCTCGGGAGGAAGCACTTAACAAATTTAAGGTTTGCAGGCAACACACCACCGGTTTGAATCCAGGGCGCACAAAAATTGCCATGTACACATTGTCTGGCGGATTTACCAGCGAATTTTTGCGAATTTTTGAATCAGGTCACTGTCACAAGACCCTGTGACCCGTGACCATTTTCGAGTGTTTTGGCCGGTTTGGGCAGGGAAAAGGCAGCACTTGACAGATTTAAGGTTTGCAGACAACACAGCGACAGGCGGTTTGAAACACATTCAAACACAAGCGGGTTTATGTCAAACATGAACAGGTTCTGTTTGAACCGATAATCTGCGGAAACCGTCCAAAAAATGCCACCCATGAGACTCGAACTTCGGACCTCAAGATTCTTGCAGCAAGTTTCTGGACCTAAATCCGGTCCTCCTTCAAGCCCGCTTTTGCTTTCTGGCACACTGTGGATGCTTGCATTATTTGGGACAACCATTATTGAAGCATGAATGTAGGTGAGAGACAGTCAAAGACCCCCCTATTTTTGATGTATGGGATTGTTGAATGTGTCGGTCAGTAGACAGCCGAAGGCCCATACACTCGTGCGCTGTGATCTTTGTGAATAGAGCGAACTCGAGGAGAGTGCGCTGTTCGGCGATATGAGAAATATTCGGCTTTGATAAATATTTTTTGATGTCAATGGGTCTTCCCGACAGTACCACGGCCGCATCAGAAGGCTCCTGTGTCTCAGGCTCAGGTCTTCCCGCTACCTTGCCCATATTCAAGATGAGGCGTCAAGTCGGCCGTCGTTTATCAATCCCTGAGATTCGTTCTTCAAGATTTGTGCGTAAAGTCGGTGTAGACTTCATTTTGGCAGGTGAAACTCGTAAGCTGGCTTCCGAATGAAAGGATGACCGGTAATGTCATAGAACTCTTTCCAGGCTCCAAAAATCACTGACTTCCCTGTGCCACCAGGCACGGTACAGAGCAGGGATATAGGTGAATCTTTGTGGCCACTCTCTAGTTCACGACCAATTTTATCAGTTAACAGTAGGAATGCACGAGTTTGTTCGCCATTCAATGTGTGTTTGATGATCAGTGCAAGACATAGTTACTGGTATGGATGTAGGGAGTTCCAACGTGAGTGCGAGTCAGAGTAGATATGGTGTTTCTCATATAATTCACGCGCTCTCTTCGCTTCCTCTGCCAATGTTTTGCAAAGAGCTTGTGGTATCCTCCAAGATGTTCGAACAAGGTGCACATTCTGTTCTCCTGTGTTCTCCGCAGCTTTCAGACAACGTTTGATAAGCAAATCCTTTTCCTTCAAAAGATCTTTCGCAGCAACACTTGCTCTGACAATGTCATCTTCATCTCCGAGCCGCGATCTTTGTCCGAACTTGGCACATGTCTCACTGCTTGGCATATTTTGCACGGAATAAAAGCCAACATTACTTGCCTGTAGAATGATTTGCTGTGCATCTGGGGCCGCTCTGGTATCTCTTGTAAATGCCGTGTAGTCTGCGTTCAATTCTTCCGGATCAATGGCGGTTTGCATCGCATTTTCCCAAACAGGATTATATTCCTCGTCGCCCTCATCATCTCCCACAATTCCTGTATTTTTTGCCATTCTGCAGCCATTTACTACGTTTTGCTGCAAAGTCAAACTTAGCGTCTCGAGTCTGATACAAGAGCTGCATGTTGAGCACAATTCTTGCATGTTCGGGCGACATGGACGGTTTGAAGTCATCGAGTGCATCTGGCCAAGCTATGTCTGGAGATTTAAGAGGAGAAGATTTTGTGTCTGACCACGGCTTGAACAACGTGAGGATGACTACAGCGTACTTTGTCAGGTCGTTGTCCGAGTCATTCCGAGGAATACGGTAACCCATTAAGACAGGTATTACGTGTGTGTCCAATTTCTTTAGGCAGTGAGTGGTGTGCTGGGGATGCCCTCGCTTGAAATGTAGATATGTCTTTCACTGAGTCTTCGACTTGGGCTTCTTCTCTTTGACGTAGTTTCTTAGAATATCCTAGACACACATTGGATCAAGCTCTGACGGCTGGTAGAACATGTCACTGAACAAGTTTGAATATTTCTTCTCTCGGGAATCATCGTTGCATTTCTCAGTTTCAGGAGCTTGATTGAGGTTTTCTGGTGTGAGCAACATCATTCCATCGTCCTCATCATCCGGGATGATCATGCGTTGGACCTCATCCGAATCTAGCGCTCCATGTTCAAGCTCTTCTGTTGTTTCTGGTAGTGCATACGGCTCAGAATGATCCTCAAGGTCAACGGTGAAAACGTCGCGTGCAATATCTCTGAGCATAGAAGACCATCAGTGCTCCCGACGACCACGTCGATTATATACCTGGGAGACCTGTCGTTCCCACCTTTTGGATGTTACTCTTTTTATTGTCATCGTCTATACTTTTGTATTTCGTGTATAGTTTCGACATGTATAACTTCGACATGATACGTGAACCAGAAGTCCTCCCATGTAAAAATTCCCGTTGTCCACCATTACACAGAAGCCGTCGAATGTCGTCCCTTTGCAGGAGACATGCGAAAACCACCTGTCGGCGTGTTCAACTTCCGAGGAAGGGCCACCGCCGACATAAAGTGCCTAGTAGCAATAATCACACAGTTTGAGCCCGTGCCGAAGAAGAAAATATCGTATTCGGAAGTGTTGGATTGGTGGGAGTTGCCCTTTCCAGGGGAGGGGGGGAGTCGTGGGAATTATTGGCTGATCCAGAGATCAAGCACCTCTTGACGCCCCCCGCGAGCAAGTTCTGGCATGCAACGGCTCCGGTGGATTGCATTGATCCGTATTATGAAGCTGTGAGGGAAGGTTCAGCAGGGAGGGGGAAACACTTGAGGTGTTGAGCAATGTCGGGATCAGATTCATCGCCTTGATCCTCCAGGGAGTTGAAAACTGGATTCCAAAAATATTGCGTGCCGTGCCACATCTCGCAACAGAGAGGACCGCCAGTATTCTGGGTACACATCTGAGATGTAATGATTCTTCCGACCCAACAAGAGGCTTGCCGTCTGCTGCCCGCTGAGTTCGCGTTTTCCAACCACTGAATTCGAAGTTTCGACCAACATCAAACGACTTTTTTCAGAAGCATCGGGATTCCCGTCTGCGTCTTTGGGAGGATTATCATTCAAAGCTTTACAAAGAACAAAAAACACAATTAAAATATCAAGTTGTAACTTCACTGTGTAATTCATCATATACTCAATCATAGCCATAGTTGACGTTCTGGAGGCCATCTGCTTGAGATCCGTGTTGCAACTTAAACACAAGGTTACCGTTAGATTATGGCCATTCAAATGACCGTTTTCGCATCGTATCATCAGGTCACCATCCTCGTTAAAGTGTGTCTCCGAAACCAGGGGCCGAGGCAGTTCAAACCTGCAATCTTTATCTGGATCAACAAGGCACTTTATTTGGCGTGGTACGTGTTTGAAGCAATTTGCATTGTACTCATGCACAAGTCCAGGTGTCTCGCACAAATCACGGTGGTGTTGATCCCTGTCTTGCATATAGGTCGAAGATTCCGGGTCAAACGGGCGGCTTACTTGGGCATTCCTTCAACAGTGGCTTGGATACACACCCCGGTAGCCTTGTCGAACTCCGCCTGCTGCGCAATTAACGGATCAGATCTGCTTCTTGCCTTTTTTTGTCGATCTCTGCCTTCTCTCTACATCAAGAAATCACAGCACTTCCAAATGGGGTCTCCACGCAGGCGCGCGCGGCGGCTTTACTATACCTTTCTGTCCAGCTGCCTGGAGACGCAAGCAGCTTCAAATGGTGATTTCCTACAGCAGCGGACTGCAGGGAGCTCAGAATCAAAATTTCAGCTCGCCAGGCCTTACGATTTAATTTTAGCGGAGGCGCCAAAGGCTCGCGATGAGCAGATTCGTAGTCGTGACAAGCTCGATTTGGACCAGCTCAAAGCCAAGGTGGCGGCGGTGAAGAGCCAAGGTAATACTTGGGTATATTCTTTGTCGTGTAGATGTGTTCTCAAATGAATATCAGACCTTGATTTGAAGGAGTCCCTCACCTGCGCGCGAGCCCGGCTGTCCGAATGGTATGTGATTTACTTTACCGACTGTGAAGATTGACTAATATATGGTGCGGTTCACTTAGTCACCACAACTTTGTGACAACTGTTACTAGTCACTCAAAAACACAGATTTTTCTTATCCCTCTTGCAAAAGTGCTCCTTTCAATGAGAGGAATCATTTGCCAAGACAGATTTTCCAGAACTTCAAAACTGAGGGAGTTGTAAAATTGTTGAGCAACTAATTTGGGACTGGGCACTAAATAGCAGTGTATGGTCCCCCCTAAACGTCATTCAACCCTCTGTGATTCATTTTATGGTCTTTTTATCATTGAAACAGTGCTTTTAGATGAGATTATCCTTCGAACTTGGCAGGGACTTCAACAACCAAAAGTGGAAGTTGAGTTGAATTCTGTCGTGAACATCGCCAAATGATACCAATAAGTCAAGTGTTCAATTGTCTACAGCAATTCTAGTTGGTCAGAAAGGGCTCATATTGCCCTAAAGCAGCATATATTTGCCTTGAAAAAATAAAAAATTCTTGGGCCAGATTTGGGACTAGTCCAATTTTGGTGGTGACCAAGTTAACCGCACCATACCTATCACAAATCTCGATTGCCGGGTGATAGCCAGCGCAATTTCGACCAAGGCTGTCTATTCAGATTATTGTCTCGTGCCCTCCTCGTTGAGCAGCAGGGACCAGAAGGGCTTCATGCTTAAATAAACAAATGCAATTGTATTGACACTGCACTAGTGCATTCGGTGGTGCCCCAGTTGGTCGTCGGTGGCAGTGTAGCATTGTTTGGGCCTGAGGCCATAGGCAGACACCATCATAGCTTGCTCTTGACCACATCGAGACAGCCTTGCTCGAAATTGCCCTGGCTATTACCTGGCAATTCAGATTCGTGATAGGGACCCAAATGAGCTCGGGTCGCTGGAATAGATGATTTGGACACAAACCCCGCCGTAGTGTTCGACACCGGCAACACATCAAAAGAGCCTCCCAGACTCAGGCTGCTCTCGTCTCTCCCACCATGAGCATGGTCACAGCCGCAGGTGTCACCATTTCTGTGGATGGTTAGAAGTTGATTGCGAGGTTCGGCTCCAGCGTATGCATTTGGAAAATCGAGTAGTTTCAGTTCACCTCACGAAAACCCCTTGTACTTTATTCAGAATCGTTTGTAACTTTGTTAAGAAACTACTGGTACTAGCGTCGCCAAAGCTCTGTTTGCGTTTCTTGGTTGCCGCCTTTTTCTTTTCCAGTGCAGGAGTCGTGAGAAGAAATTTTCGGGCTGCTATTATGGACCAGAAGCACGTCAATTCTGCGAAATTCAGTCGCAAAAGCTAAGATGCATATTTGGCCCAAGAATTTTTTATTTCTTCAAGGCAAATATATGCTGCTTTAGGGCAATATGAGCCCTTTCTGACCAACTAGAATTGCTGTAGACAATTGAACACTTGACTTATTGGTATCATTTGGCGATGTTCACGACAGAATTCAACTCAACTTCCACTTTTGGTTGTTGAAGTCCCTGCCAAGTTCGAAGGATAATCTCATCTAAAAGCACTGTTTCAATGATAAAAAGGCCATAAAATGAATCACAGAGGGTTGAATGACGTTTCGGGGGACCATACACTGCTATTTAGTGCCCAGTCCCAAATTAGTTGCTCAACAATTTTACAACTCCCTCAGTTTTGAAGTTCTGGAAAATCTGTCTTGGCAAATATTCCTCTCATTGAAAGGAGCACTTTTGCAAGAGGGATAAGAAAAATCTGTGTTTTTGAGTGACTAGTAACAGTTGTCACAAAGTTGTGGGGACTAAGTGAACCGCACCATACCCAAATGAGCTCGGGACACCATCAGACTTTTGACAGATATCTGTACAAGGCCGAAAAAGGCCGAAAAAGGGCCGAAAAGGCCGCAAGCTCGCAAGACCACAAACTGAGAGCAGATTTTCACAAAGTCGATTTTTTCCCCGAAATTTTTTTTTTCAAGAGTTGTCCGAGCATCAATTCCCCATTTTGTGGGGTGTTTTTTCACTTCCGACCTTTTTTGACCTTGCGAGCTTGTCGACAAGCCCACAAGCCCGAAAAAGTCACAAGATTTTTGTCAAAATGCTGATGACTGGAATTAGTGATTTGGACACAGTGCTGTATCAATACAATTGCATTTGTTTATTTAAGCATGAAACTCTTCTGGGCCCTGCTGCTTAACAAGGAGGGCACGAGACAAAAATCTGAATAGACAGCCTTGCTTGAAATTGTGCTGGCTATCACCCGGCAATTCGCATTGGCACATGTACAACCAAGTTGAACTCTAGATCTGTGCTTAATGATGCGGATCATTGCAGATTCTCCGAGCAATTTTTCAATTATCTGTTCTGGATTTTTCACCGTTGAAGATCAGGAGGCATTAATTGGGAGAGGTTGAAGCATGGCCAACGAAGTGACCCGAGAAGGATTTAATGCGGAGGATGCCGAGAACGGCAGTGGCAGCGCAGACATGATGGGATCGATGTTTGGTCTCAAAATTGAAAGGTCTATTCAACATTTTACAGTAAAATTCAAGGTTGTTCCCTGGACTCTAATACACATACTGTTCTCAAATTTGACCCACAAACCCTTCTTGTCGGCTGGTCGGGGGATGGCATTGACTTCTCGGGGCGCCTGTGCACGTGACACGCCGATATGATCCGTTCCCGGTTTTGTCCGAAAGCCCGGCACAGAGGTTTGCCCGGGTCCGCTGAAGGTGAAGGGTCAATTTATCTGCAATTCTGTGTCAAATAAAGAGGTGGATAGTACAGATACCAGTGGATGTGGCCGCTTTGAGTATCCATCAAATCCACATGTCAAACTGCCAAATCAGAAATCAGCCTCGACCATCCCGCCTACCGTACCACTCGATCAAAACCCGCCTATTGATATGAAAACAGCTGTATCGCAGCACGGAGTAGGGTGTGCCGCCAATCGGAGGGTGGTTACTGAGATCAGGAACCACATGGTATTTTACAGAGCAAACAAGAAAACGAAGAAAAAAGATATAAAGAGTCCAACTACATATGAGCATCGTGAATTAAGTCGCATGGGTATAAGAATCCTTGTTGTCGGCGGACTCGTCGGGGCTCGACATCCTGGCAGAGCTTGGGGCGTACGAAGACCCCTACGAGAATGATGATGCCGACCATCCTGACTTAGTCTCCCGTAGTCAGACCATAAATACAATTTTTTTTTTTTTTGAAGAGTGGGAAGAATACTTGATTATGACTGTCCTTGGGGCGGATAAACGGGCGGGCTCGCAGTAAAGGAGGCGCCAGAGTAGTCTTCCCCCGCGAGCGTCCATGGCAGACGTGAACTGCTTTCGCCAGACTCTCTGGCGTATCGTGAGTTGAAACCGACCGCCTCGGGGTCTCGACGGTGAGAAGGAATTTGCAGCGGGGTGGGATATGGGTTGGCGCGACGCGATCGATCGACATAAACGCTGGACGCGGGTGGCGAGGATGGCTGGTAAGTCTCGCCCTGCCAACGTGCAGAGGATAAATTCCACGATTCCGAACTCGCTGCCTCTCGGCGGCTTGGGGTGTAATTGTGGGCACCATGTGACGAGTGCGAGGGCCATGCGTCCGGCCGCAGGGTTAGTGCTGGGACAGACCAGCGGTCGCTGTAGCTCGATCTAGCCCCGTACACCCCAGAGGAGTGTGAGGTGACCGGGTAGAGGGCCGTTCCAGCAAACGGATTTTCCACCGGCGAGCCCTGGTTGCTACTGTCCGAGCCCCACGAGAAGACCCCCGTGTCTCTGACAGAAACACCGTAAGTTTCGTCCTCGACTTTGCACTCAACAACGTCAGTCGTTTCCTCCGTCTCACTGTTGAAAAGCGATGAGACAAAACCGAGCGAAAGAATAGGGCGGAGCTTACACAAAGCGAGATGTCCCATCCGGTGCTTTTTCGACCTTGGGAGGGACTCGAAAGTTGGTGGTTCGGAAAAGGCGGGGATCCATAGGAAGGTTCATGATGTCCGCATGGCTAGTCGGCCTCTGAACGACGAATTAGAATCTAACTAAAGCCCACGCGAGGAGACAAACCTTGAGCTTTCCCGAGTGCTGATCGCTGGAAGTATAGTATGAAATTAGGTGGAGCTCAGAACCCTCAATGATGACGGTGATGGTCTGTAATTCCTGAGCGCGCCGCACAGTTGAATGCATTGTTGAGCGCACCTTTTTGATCAACCCGTTATGTTTGAAGGTCCCATGTTCGGTGGCCTGGGCAACGATGTAAGCAACGGCAACGCCACACCAGGAAGCTGGAACCCACAGACAGGCTGCGAGAAGGTTCGTCCGTGGGGGACAGTTTTTTATGGCTTCCCCGACTGTTCGTCCTTTCGTTTATTTCGCGGTATACCTGCGACGCGTCAGCCATGAGTCCTCTCCGGAAATATTTGGGCTAGGAGCGCACCAGAAATTGCCGACGATGCGGGAGGGGGACCAGAGCAAACCATCTACAAGCGGCGAGTAAAATCAGCACCCAGACCACAGCTTGCGGGCAGGGCCGAATCATACCTGTCCATCGTTTGATGCCGCTTTCTTCAACGCTGAAGACGAACACGGCTCCACTTTTGATCATCGTCCGCCGTTCCGCATCGTTCAGGCGGCGGGTAATCCGCGGAATCACGCCTTGTCGGGCAGCGTGTATGAGCCGGAGAGCGTTCATGGTGGTTTCGACAGCGCCATTGAAAGGGCTACGGTCTTGGGAGGAGTTCATTTAGGGTGAGATGGGCGTTGAAGAATGATTGAAGGCGCAGTGGACAAACACGCACAAGCATCGCTCCCATGTCCTCCTCCTTTCCACTCAAAGTGACGGCTACCCATCCAAAGCGTCGGAATATGACCGTGACAGCGAACCCCCGCCCCCTCTATCAAGTCAGCTGTGAAGACCGCCATTGCTCCCAACGACATCTCCAGTGCTTACTGGAGATGTCGAGCACTAGCAAGCTGCAAAGCTGACTGCCTTTGGGTCTGTGACTCTGTGTCCCGCAGACGCGGGTAGCAGGGCCTGCTACCCGTGTCTTCCATCCCTCATTCAGCTGCAGCGCTTCCGTTCAACTCTGAGGGTGAATACCCGGGCCTCCCTCCGTTTACTCCACCCCCACCCAACCACCCAAGAAACCATCTCCTCCACCCGATGGCTGGACCCCGACGCTTGGAAGCCGTTCACATCCTGGATCGAATTCGACTTCGCCCACTTCAATTCTACGTCCTTCCGCGAACATCAATGCGGCCCCGGGCCGCTTCTGTTATGGCCCTGGGCGGGGAGGCGCCTCCGTGGACTACGGCAACCGACCTGTACGCTACAATGGACCAGATCCAGCAAGGGGACGCACCCTGGAAGACCTACAAAATTCGCTACACGGGGCCGCTTCCAGCTGGCGCGCCACCGCAGTGGATGACGTAGGAGTACGAGTTGTGCACCCGAGATCTCCGCGAGGTCATGCACAATCAACTCTCGACATCCAGTTTCAAGGATCATGTCGATTTCGTCCCCTATCGGCAGTTCAATCGCACTGGGAACAGTGTCTGGTCCAATCTGATGTCCGCCGATTGGGCGTGGAAACAAGCGGTATGTACTTACTACTCGTGCCGCTCGTCTCATTCTGTACTGATATGTTTCCAATGTCCATAAGGACCTCATCACGTATCGTGCGAGACTGAGAACTTGGAGGCGCTCCGAATAAGAAGTTCGCCGAGGCGGCGACATCCACGGTATGCTGAACATGCCGCCGCCCACGCCGCTGCGCCGAATGGGGAGCCCAAGTCGAGGGAAGCCCGTAGCGCCCGCATGTGCTCGTCCGTGACAGGGCCGCGCGGCGGGCGTTTGAAATGAACGCCGGCCTTGTCCGCCGACTTTTTCAGGGCCGGAAGGAGCCCCTCATCGCCGTGCCATGAGGCATCATTGAAGAGGTGCCACAACCGAAGGCCGCTAAGCCAGTTGCGGATGCAGCCCCCGGTGCACGAGCCCCTAGCGTCGGCCACGAATGTGGCCAGCAATAACCGGTCTGCGGGCATCCGCACGGACTCAGGGATGTTCTCGCGATCGCCAAACTAGTGGAAACGAAGGAGGCTAGCGCCGTAGGATTCTCTCGTATCCGCCACCTGCGCTTGCAGAAAAGCCTCGTAGATGCGACGCTGCAGGTCGAGACGGATGCCTGCTTCCAAAGCGGCATGAGCTACCAACGAATAGGGCGCCGTCCACATCAAAATGCGCCGGTCCGCGGGTACATGAGGACGAAAGCCCGATGGGGCCAGCTCCCTCCCTTTCGCGGCGCGGCGCGCACGTTTGGCGGGCAAGGAAGCGGCAGCAGCGGTTCGCACTTCGAAGAGGGCAACCGCGGGATCCGTGGCGCGCGAGGAAGAGGTGACGCGGGCCATAACTTCGTTGTTTGACAAGTCATCAGAACGCGGCGGCGGCGCGGTGGCGAAGCGGAGCGTGTACGCAACGAGGGTGTGCGGGACATGAACGGTGCGGGATGGAGAATGGAGTCTGCCAGCGTGCCGAGAGGGTCGAGCTCGAGGACCGCGAGCGATGGCTGGGGAAGCGGAACGTGCGGGGAAGGAAGGGAAGCAGCGGGCCATGACACAAGAGATAGGGTCGGGCTACCACAGGTCAGACGACGGTAGACGCATGAGAATACAACAACGCACGCAACGGCCAACGAAACAGAAAACGACGGCGACGAATCAAACAAAGGCGACGAAGAGCAATACGCGCTAAACGGGGTTAGAGCACGCCAAACGCGTAGGCCGGCCGACGTACGAATCGCCCAACGCGGAAGAAAGCACAGCGGGTACGGAGGACGGCACGGAAGGCGGGCGAGACGGGGCGAGGGTAACCGCGGTTGAGGGGAAAAGTGGCGAACAACCGTCAAGGGCGCGAAGGTGCCCGACCTCAAGCAAGGAAAACATCGGCGAGTTCGGCGGGGAGGTTGAACTCGCAAGTGAGGCGATCGGCGGCAGCCAAAAAGTCGGATTCGAGCCCACGAGAAGGCGCGTCGGCGATGTTGTCGGCAGAGGGGACATAAACAATGTTAGGGGTAATCAATAAACCCGCCGTGATTGCGAAAGTCCGCCGAGTGCAGAGGTTGATCTCGACGTTGGGAGATCGCCCTTTCTTGTGCGCGCCGATGGCGCCTTTGTTGTCTGAGCGGACGAGAAGATGAATATCACGGATATTCATCTGTTGCAAAAATAGAAACAGAAGCTCAATCGCCACCGCTTCAAGCCAACAAATATCAACCCCCGACCGTTTCCACGTTGGCACGAGCTGCCAGGCATACCACCGCATGCCGATAACAACAGCCACTCCCCAAGAAGTGCACCCAGATCCTGCAAAAATCCGAGCGGACGGTGGAGTAGGCCGAGTGGGTCCAAGGCAGGGGGAAGGCTCCAGGAGGTGCCAGATGAGTGGTGCGTGGACGTAGCGGTCAAGGAGGCCCCGTGAAGCTTCGCTAAAGCCTCGTCCGATTGATGGGACCATCAATCGATTTTTGATGTGAGGCCAATTGTGCTCCAATTTCGGCCCGGGTTCGACCAGGATATGGTTGGACTCGTGGAGAGGACCTCTACCTACCAGCCTATATCATTTCTTCGCCAGGACGATGCCTATGGGCGCGGGAAAATGGACTTTTGATGCCAACATTGATGGATTGATTAGCTTTTTGAGGCCTTCGTTCAGGATTTTTTTTCATTAAATCGCTTATATCTCGGCGACGGGTGACGCTATCGTACTTTGGAGTGTCGGAGGTTATAACAGGACGCTTTGCGCAACTTTCTATCTCTTCAGAAAAAAACCGGCAATCAAACTGGTCCAGCAAATTTTAGTAGGATGCGGACCACCCTTTTAGGGAGCTTCACGGGGCCTGGTCAAGGATGCATGAGGCTGTGCTACGAATGGGAACCTAACACGACCACATACCCACCCTAGCCGACTCCCGACTCCGTACCGCAGAGAGGACCAGCATAGCTGGTCCAACGGAGTTGGCGGTACAGAGACGTGTCGGAAAGCTTCTTGTCCCACCACACGAGGGCTTTGAACGCGGTGTTAGAAAGGTGCCGCTTTGCGAACCTGTTGCCCTTGAAAGAGGCCATCGCGTTGGAGAAGACGGCGACACGCGAAGCACCATCTTCGGTGACCCCGATCTGGGACAGTGTCTTTCAGCTTCCCAACACTTGGAATCATCTAAGTCAAAAGGAAAGTCGTGGTTGTAATGCATGGTTCTGTGTTATGGTCAGACTCATTTTCTGATTTATGAACCCTCCGGGCAAAATCCACATCAAAATGATGCTGTTTGGAGCGTGAACAGAGTCTTTCAAAAATTGAGTCTGACCATAACACAGGTACAAGTCTGAAGAAGAATTTTCCTCAATTGAGTGGTACTCAAAAGTGGTTGTGGAACTCAGAAAACATTGTCCCGCGACGCAACTATCAACCTTTATCCTTAGACCTCGAAAACCCCCGTGTATACCCATAATTGAGCAAGGAAACGTCATACTTATTGTATGGTTGTTGGTGAGGGAATTTACAGCAATTGAGGGTGAGATCTAAATCACGGCGCTGAAGCGCAAGAACATGTTCGTTTCTCCGGTCCTTTTGTGTACTTAGGTTTCATAAACGGGGTATTCATGTCCCAAAATCATGAGTTCAATGGAGACCCTGAAGAGGTCGTAGCACAACATCTTTCGCTTCCACGTCACAGTGGCCTTTCGCTTCCCCGTTAAAGACTGTACTGTATACGGAGTTCTGGCTCGGATGAAGGTGGGCGACAATTGCGAACAGCGTGTGGGACCGGTTCACGCACCACGGCCATTGGGACAGCATTGTTGGGAGGCAGTGATTTTTCACAGCTGCATTAAATATGCCACAAACACACAACTGAGTATATACTCGTCATAAGTTTACTTCTGTACCAGGACACTGTGAACAGCGGACACACTTTATATCAGTGTCCAAACACAACCGAAAATCAGTGCCTAAAGCACTTCAAATCAGTGCGCATGCGCTTTATACCAGTGCTTCCCGGCACTAATATACAGTGGATGTGGCCAAAATTACCCTTTTATGCAGTGCTTTTTTGCATAATATAGTGCGTTGAGGCACTGATATGCAGTGCTTTTCGGCACTAGTTTGCAGTGCGTCAGGGCACTGATTTGTGTTCTGCAATCCAATTTTTGGTTCAATGAATGTATTCAAATGTCTACTATACATACACAGTCCTCGCAAAGTCCTCTTGCTACTAGTAGCCAAAGGATGGACTCACTGAGATGCTGAGACAACGAAGCACGGAGCGAAGTCGGGTCGTCCGCCACCATCCGCCTGCAAGTCATGTCAACATGGTTGAACGGCAGAGTCGAGACGTACCGGAATGTGACCTTTTCGGAGAAGTACCACATTAGAATTGATGACAGCGCAAAAGAAAGAGGACCTACTGTCAAAAAGAAATCGACATCAGAAGTCGGCGAAGGGCAGACGCGAAGATGCGAACCAATATTATCTACCCGTCGTGCGCGTACCACCTCGGTGCTCGACCGGTCCTCGCTTGTCTTCTTCTTGTCAATCGTTGTCCTCCTCATCGCGCGCGGCGCACCCGGTCTCATGGTGCACACCATCGTCGTCGATCCACGCGTCATCGGCACGCCGTCCTCGTCGAACGCCGCGTGGTGCTTCTCGAAGTGCGAGCCGCGGTCCCTGGGAGCCAGTGTGTTAGTCCGGTGTTGGCGCTGGGCAGAAGGGGAGGAGGGGTGAACTCACTGAGGCCCAATAATCGCGATGACAATTACAAGTGCCGCGACGACCCCGATGAGGATTCCCTGCACATTGGCGTAGTCGGGCACGACCTTGCCGTTGAGCATCGTCTTGAGGTTGTTGCCGCCGGCTATAAGAGGCGTGTTAGTCCCGTGTGCGTACGGAGAAGGAGGTGGCAAGAGACCGCCGTCCAAAGATGATATATGCAGAGAGACAGACTCACTAGCCTCCATTTGTGCGCTCACAGACAACACCATGTTGCCCAACTGGTATGCCACTCCGGGGAAGGTCGCGTGGGACGCGGGCGGCGCCATCTCGGAGAGGTGGATGGGGATATGGAGTCAGTGTCAGCTTTCGGCTTTGGAGTCTCGGAGGGGAAGGGGGACTGATGTCGTTCTGGAGTAGAGGGAGCGAAAAAGCGAAAGGAGGGGTAGCCAAGCTCGGAGGACGGAAAGGAAGGGAAAGCGAGCAAGTAGGACACACGAAAAGAAGAACAAAAACAACTCACCACTCCCCACGCGCCCTGGACGCCAAACTGGATGCAGAACGCGCCCGCGGCGAGCGCGCCGAACATGTCGGGGGTGATCCACAGAGGGATGAAGACCGCGGTGAGGCAGGTGAATGCGTTAGGAGAGGTGTTAGCGTTGGTTCGTGGATAGTGGATATGATTTCGCAGTAGAGGGGGAAGAGAGAGAAGACGGTACGGGGGGCTCGACTCGAGCGAGAAACGAGGAACGAGGCCCGCTGGGAAAAAAACGACACGTATCCCTATCCTGGCGACCCACCGCGCCCACACGCCAGATCGACGCTACCACGTCCGCCTCGCACGGCCGCGGTACACTCCCACCAAGCACCAGTCCGCCACCCGCGAAGCGCTCGAAGCCTTCCGCGCCGCGCGCCTTGAAAAGGAGGAAAGGAAGGGAGGGCTTCGGTGCCAAGGAAGGGAAGGGCAACGTCACGGAAAATTCCTCCTCCAAAGAAGTACGAAGCAGAAAGAATAAAAATAGAAAGTAGAAATAAGAATGGGCAAAAAAGAGTACAAAGCACGAAGTAGAAGAAACAAGAAAAGAAAAGAAACACGCACACAATCGTGAGCCTCCTCCCCAAGAACTGCGATATCCATCCCACGAATGCGCCGCCTGTGATCGCGCCGTGCAAACAAACGGATGGGAGGGGGGGGGGGGGGGGGGGGGCGGAGGGGGTTATATTATACTCGCGTGGTCCAAATGTCTGAACAACGAGTTTACCGAAGACAAACAAGTAGTAATGTATGGGTGGTTATCCTTACATAAAACTACGAGATGCCAACAGAGCACACATCATTCCAGGGGCTCGGGCACACTACACCTACTGGGAACTGGCCGGCCGCTTGTATGGCAGGACATTCGGTTAAAACCCTGTGGGACCTGACCACCAGCGCATGCGCTGATGTACGGGCAGAGTTCTATCCACCCAGGTACAAATCCCCGGTGTGCACCAGTTGCCAATAAATGTTCGTGTGGCTGTCCCTTTGCAGAATGCATGCACGAAACAAGTATCACCAGTGTGTTCAACTTCCAAGGAAGGTCCACCGCTCAGCGAAACTTGTTCGACTTCCGAAGAAGGTTTTGCGCACTCAGTGTGTTCAACTTCCAGGGAAGGTCCACCACCGAGTGCGTTGGCTCTTCCGAGGAAGGTCACCAATGTTGTGCGTGGAACTTTCGAGAAAGTCACACAACCAACAGATTTTTTGGCCTATTCAGCTCCCGAGAAAGCTTTACCACAGGGTGAAATAGTTTGTATCAACTTCCAAGGAAGAAGTTCCAGTGAAGCAGTGGACAATGACAAATACCAGAGAATGAGAAGGACGGGGTAATTCATGCACACAACGCGATGAGATGGACTACAACGATGAGGAGGGAGCACTTCAAAGAAGCGGGCATGACGACAGCTAGGCCCGAAGGGGGCATCACGGCTGGCAACCCGAGAGATCCGATTTCTGTCAATGGTCCGTGCGCGGGTGAAAAAATTGCTGGACTGGGGCGAGCGACAGCGCCGAGCCAAAAAGTACCTCCACGGACTGGAAGGCAGCAAGTGGGCATCTCATGCGGGCCCCAAGGGCTAGCAAGCCTGCAGGCACTCGCCAAGTCCGGCTTGAAGGGGGAGCCGGGAGGCACGAAAAAATTGCTGGACTGGGGCGAGCGACAGCGCCAAGCCAAAAAGTCCCTCCACGGCCCGGAAGGCAGCAAGTGGGCATCTCACGCGGGCTCCAGGGGCTAGCAAGCCTGCAGGCGCTCGCCAAGTCCGGCTTGAAGGGGGAGCCGGGAGGCAAGAAACACGAAACGAGACGGAGCAGCGAGCGGGGCTCGAGCTGCACCTCTGGTACCACCCGGGGCAGCTTGCATGCCCACACCCACAGGCGGTGCGTGGGTTTCCGAGGGCATGAGACACTGGGCACAGAGAGGTGTCGAAACGGGTACAGCCAGCGGAATCTTGACGTTTGGAGCGGCTCGACTGTCGTCACACGCCGCGATGTCTTGTACATCACCACTCGTGGGCAGTGGGGCGGGTTCACGAGCAGGAGCGAGGCCAGAGAGCGAGATTGAGAATTCCGACATGGAGGGGCCAGCGCTGCAAGGTCCAGGTGATAGTAAAACAAAGCCAGAACCAGCGCAGGAAGCGGTATTAGAACGATGACATCGAGCACTTCTGAGAAGCGCTCAATAATATTTTGAGGGGCTCGACGGCCTCGACGGCCGACATACACCATAACGTCTTGTATATCACCATTCACAGGCAATGGGGCGGTTTCAGAGCAGGAGCGGGACCAGAGAGCGACATCAAAAAATTCGACATGGTGGAGCAGAGGTGGTCGTCTCAGATGAAATGGTTTTTTATTGCACGCGAATACGCGATAAACAGAAGCGAGACTAGCAAGACGAGAACGACGTCGTGGGCGGCCCCGGCCGTACCTCAGTCTTGTATTAGACAGAGACGTGGTATTCAATAGTAAACTAGTAAACAGCAGGAGAAGAAAGCGGGGAACCCCGCGATCACAATTTGGCCCGAAGGGGTAATTCGGCGTAACGCGGACGGCAACCCGAAAGATCCGAGTTCTGTCGATGGTCCGTGCGCGGGTGAAAAAATTGCTGCACCGGGGCAAGCGACGCCGAGCAGAAAAGTCCCTCCACGGCTCGAAGGGCAGCAAGTGGGCATCTCACGTGGGCCCCAGGGACTAGCAAGCCTGCAGGCACTCACTAAGTCCGGCTTGAAGGGGGAGCCAGGAGGCAGGAAACACGAAACGAGACATGGGGCAGCGAGCAGGGCTCGAGCTGCGCCACTGGTACTCCCCAAGGCAGCTTGTATGCCCACACTCACAGGCAGTGAATGGGTTTCCGAGGGCATGAGACTGTGCACACAGAGGTGCCAGAACAGGTACGACGCGGAGTAGAATCTTGACGTTTAGAGCGGCTCGACTGCCGACACACACCACGATGTCTTGTACATCACCACTCACGGGCAGTGGGGCGGCTTCCCAGGCAGGAGCGAGGCCAGAAAGCGAAATCGAAAGAGTCGACATGGTGGTGTGGAGGAAGAAAGATTTTATCAGTGTCTGGTCGTCGAAGAATGATACTAAAGGGAGGAGGGGAGTAGGAACGAAGTACGAGGGACGAGACACATCATGCGCCCACGCAGCCAGGCACGAGTGCGCATCACAAGCACGCCAGGCCCGCAGCCGTGCATAGAATGGAGCCCGAAGAGGAAGTAGGAACGCGGGCGGGCGCCCGTTCGGCGCGGAGTGAAGAAAACTGAAAGAGGAGCCAAAGGGTGGGGAGGAAATATGAGGAAGGGAAGGACGCGAATGAGCAGTGGGCAGTGAGGAGGATCGGGACGGGGAGGCAAGGGAACATGGTGGGAGGACGACGGATGGGAGCGAAAAGCTGTAGTGGGGAGTGGGGAGGTGAAAGACAAGGACAAATGGGGGATAGGGCAGGAGGGTGGTGGAAGTCGTGCGACGGACGAGGGTGGGAACATAAAGCAATAGGTAGGGAGAGCGAAGGAGATACAGAACAGGGCAGGAAAAGAAGACAAAAGATAATAAGTTACTCAGCGTGCATGTTTAACCAACCGACCATAAATGGGAAACCAGGGGCGAGTAAAATCACTAGAGAAGGTTTATAGGGCCGTTAGCATGCAAACATTGCATGGAGAAAGCCCGGGTGCAGCCCTTCTCCCACCCGCCCGCCGGTGCCCCAGGTTTGAGTCAATCGCGGCAGGTGGGGGGAAAAGGGGCACAGAGGGGATAGAATGGATTACTTACTGTGGTTTGAGTATGTTCTTGGGCGGGCCAAGTGCGTTGTGGGATGAAGTTGCGGCCTTGTTGGCAAATACCACGGAAATCCTGTATCTGGGCGTTGATGGAGAAAGCGGCCATTGGAAAGGGAGGTAAACGTGCCTAGAACGTGTTATTTGACGTATAGTATCGTTCTGGATACAACGCACCCTCGAAGAAGAGGGGGACACGCGTAGGAAGAGAGTGGATGTGGTGGTGGGACGAGAAGAGCGGAGTTTGAAATCCGAGCCCTCAGCACTAACATGTACAAACAACTCTGGGTTCAGCCCGTTAAAGCCACAACAAATCTTCCTGGTGCACAAAAAATTCCTTTCAGTGGGCCAAAATAAAGTAAAATATCTACCTGACAACCCCTGCTGTGAAATTTGATCGCCGCCAACAGTAGCATTGCAAAACATGATCGAGCATTCCGGAGCTGAGCGCGGCCAGAATGTGTCATATCAACTCGGGGGCAGCTTTTCGTCATTTATATGGGTGCTCTAGAATAGAAAGAAGAAATGTATGTGCTCAGATTTCCTTAGCTGGGCGATCCCCTCCTACGAAACCAACTTCCGGGTACGTTGCGATTACAATTGAATTATTACATGTGGTCAGCGGCAAAAATACAAATGATATGCGGGGGCAGAAAAGTTGTACTAATTTGCAGCGGCAGCTCGCACTGCACTTCTAGTGCGGTAGCGTGGTGGTGCTTGGTCGGCATTTGCAGGGGCTTTGGTCTTTTTACTGGATTGTGCGCTGGTACCCTGTGCGCGTATCAGTTGAATGGGAAAAACCAAGACCGCTGTGACTTACATTGCCAGCTTTTGATTTTACCTGACCTTTGATCTTGGGTTTAGGATCTGCTTTGGACCCACGCTGGCGCAGAATTAGCAAATCAGGACAAATTTGAAATGTCGATGCTCACAGGTGGGAAGTCATCGACAGTTAGCTCTATATATTCTTGTACTTCGGGTTTGTTGACCTGCTTTCGGAGTGAGAACACGGAAAGTAAAGGGTGCATAAATTCATCCTCACCGCTTTTCTTACAACTTTGGGTGGTTTGACCGAATTGAGTTGAGGGTGCGACTTGGGAGATGCGGTGACAAGCGGTGATTTCGAGCGACTTGCAGAAATATTCGATCTTTTACCGGACTTGGAGGAAGGGGAATTAGGAGGACGCTGATTCCAGTCGCGAATGGGACTATAGTTTTGCAAAGGGACAGGGTTTTCTGCGTGCTCGTCAGAAAGTTCATCGTTTGACTGTATGAGGGAGAGCAGCTGCGGAAGTCTAATATCTCCTTGAAAAGCCTCTCCGAATTCGCTGCTTTGATTCTTGATGTCGATGGCGTCCAGGTAGGGAATTTCCATATCTTGGGCAATAAGCTGGGTGGCGACTTCGGGCACGAGGACGTATTCTATGAAGTCCGAGATTTGTAGTATGTCCTGAGACGGCAAGGTTTGGATTTCGAAGTCGATCCTTCCCGACTCTGCCAGAAGAGCTAGTTTGATAATTTGTCGCAATTGCCGTTTAATATCCGCGAATGATTTAGACAAGATACGACAGATGGTGGAGCCTATGAGATCAGAGCCGATAGGCCCAAAGCTTGGATACACATTAATATAAAAGGCAAGTAGGGAAGGATTGGTAACGTACTATCGTCTCCGGCACCTTCGCCCGCTGCCGACGAGTCCCGCGCTTCCACCGCTCGCCCATCCACCACCTCATCGCAGCATTCCCGGTATTCCGCAACAACTTCGAGACAATCGACCCCCTGCGGCGATTCGCTCCGCTCCCGAAGTCCGCCTTCACAACGGACGTTGCGCCGGACAAGGACGCTGCGCGCGCCGAAATGGACAGGATCGTGGCGAGGGGAGGATTCTGCATCTTCACCGACGGGTCGGGCTTCGAAGGAGGTGTGTATTCTGCTACAAAATAATGCTGAAACTCGCTGCAATGCGCTCCCCAGCTCCGCCCTCCTCCCCCTTCCCGCTAGCCAGCCCGCTGGCATTCCTCTGCCTTCCACAACAAAAGCGCAATGACCAATGCACCCTGACAACCACGGGCGGTGGAGCCTTCTGCACCCCGCACTCCCAGCGAAATCCGTCCTTCTGGCCGTAAACAAAGAATCACTCCGCATGATGGCCTGCTCCAGCCAGCTTTGAACATGGGGCGTGGTCAACGTGCAAGGAAACCGAAGGGCTTCTAAAGCCAACCAGTCAGACAAAATGGTATGAGCAATAGCGGCGAGTTTGTCTTCCACATACACAAGTTGCAAATACTTTTTTCTGCTCAGGAGTACCATAGTTGAACGGGGTGTTCAAATGCAGGGGACTGATAGCAGTTGAACAGCCATATAGCTCATACCAAACCCAAGCTCGAACCATATTCTTTGCGTTGAACCACTTACCTGCACATCAACCACAAAGAGTTTCTCCGGAAGTGACGCCTGTTAAATGTATACTAAATACATTCAAATAAAATGAGTGTTCCCGAATTTCAATACATCTCTCCCGGAGAGAGGTATCGGGGATTCTGGGCTCAGAAATAATGGTTCTGTGGGGAAGGGGAAGTATTTTAAAATTCTGCTTCAATCAATTTGAACTAGTGTGCCATGCCATCGTTTTCTCTCATATAAAAGTGGGCGTAGGAGCTGAAAATGTGGCCGACCACATCTTGGGTATGTGTCGGAGTTTGAAATTTTCAGTGCGTTGCCGATCATCAATAGTACAGTACAAGGAGCAGCTAGTTCTTGCGAGGGATGGCGTGAGTTGACGATTTTCAGCTTTTGATGGTGATAGTAAAACCCTCCTTTCCCATTGTTCAACCGGCTCCCCTATGTCCATTACGGTGTTTCCTCATCGGTGTGGGATGGACCGGACCGATGGATAGATCTACTCCGCTAATTCATTAGTGATAGAAAGAAAGAAACGAGAATATGTCATATTGGGTGATGCAGGATTTCGGACCATTTGGGGCATAAATGCGGTCTAGTACTACCAGAACTTGTGCAACCAACCTGATCTTTTGGGAGGGAAGACTTGTAGACATTATGAAATAATAAGTTCAGATAATTCAGTCTATGGTGCTTGTGATCACTTTGGGGCAATGGGCAAAACACCGTGATTGGGAATGGAGTCCATCCATGAATTTTATGCAATTCTGACTCTATGACATCTTTTGAAATCCATGTAAGTCTTCCCTCCCAAAAAACCAGATTGTTTGAACGTGCCTGGATCTCGCTAGGCTGAATTTATTCCCCAAACTGTCTGATTTCCACTGCCAATTGACTTTGGACGGCTTTCGTCATCGGATAGGGTTCTGGCTGGAGAGAAGGCACGAGCGGAACAAATGCGAGACCAGTTAGCCAACGCAATGTGGACTGACTATCAGCGAGTTCTCGAAGAGCGAATGGACATAGACACGCATTATGATGACATGGAACCTGCAGAGTTAGATTAATGACATACGAGTATCTAATTTCAAAAGTAGAAGTCAGGGAGAAGTATTTTAGCAAGGTCTGCACGGCTGTAACCATCACGCTCTGCAATATACGCATCCGCAGCAGATATGTCTCGTCCAAAGAGGAGAGAAAGACGGAGACGTACATCAGACGGAATGTAATTGTTCTTCACGTCATCCTCTGCAAGGGCCCTAGCCTGCGCAAGCTTCTTCGTAGGAGAGAGGCCCGATGATTTGGTCCCAAAGCATTCTCGCAGTGCACCACCAATGTCCATGACCCCACGGCCGAGAAACATAATCGCCTCAGGGCCGGTAGTCTTGGTGCGCTTGTTGCTCCATGGTGTGTCCGTCTCATCGGATGCGGCACGCTTTAGTGCATTGGCTGGTGTCGCAGGGGGCACAGGGGTTGCAGGGGGAACTGCAGGAGATGGAGGCGAAGGTCGGGCTGGGATCTCTGGGGTAGCGGATGGGGTTTGCGAAAGCTGGAACACAGCCGGAGCAAGCTGATCCAAGCCCGACATGTCGCCAAGTCCATCATCAAGGTCACCGAGCGACTGCGAGCTGCCATAGTCGGATTGAGACCAGTTGGAGATGGGCTGAGAGATAGCAGAGGACTGCGACGAAGTGTCCGATAACTGTGATTCCGTTGAGAGCTGCGTCGCATCGGTCAATGCCGCATCAAGCTCCCCGTGGGCCTGGCAGCGCGATGAACGGCCATTGTTGGCATTAAAGACATATTTACCCTTCGCCCGGGTGGGGAGGATTTCGTGCACGAGCTCCCAAAGATCCCAGCCCTTATTGGCAAAAGGCTTGAAATGGGAGTTGCCAGCTCTGAGGAAGACATGCCAGGCATCCTGGCTCTCCGGAGTGACGTTAAAGCCAAGCTCATGGGTGTAGGTCCACCCAGAGGCACCGGGATAGGTTTTTTGCAAGGCCTGCTGGATGTAATCGTGCAGTTTGCGCGTCTGGTCAAGATGTTTGTGAGAGTCCAAATTGATAAAAGTGACTCATATGACACACCACAGTCCACCGGGCCTTGATTGAATCTGCAGTCTTTGGTCCACCGTGCTTCGGCGCGCCAAGGCTGCGAAGGTGTGCAGCGGCATCATTCACAAGTGCTTTGTCGGGATTTCCACCATCTCCGAAGCGACTGCGTTGGGTGTGGAAGTAGCGGATGAGATTTTCAACATCTTTGGGGTCACTGGTCCAGTCAGCTGCGTCGCCACCCCGGCCCATGAGGCTTAGAATACGTGAAAGACACGCTGTGGTCGCAAAAAAGTCGAAAGCAAAAAGTTGTGACACCGATCAGTCACATTATGGCATCTATTCTAATTCCTATTCCTATTTCTATTCGCGCTGCCGGAGTAACTCTTTAGCTTTTGTGTGGGAAACCGAACGCTTTTTTGAACCTTGCCGATTCGCCGGCACTCAACTCGTGCTCTCTGATGGAGCGTTCAATAACCGTTCAAAAAGAACGCCTCCTGTGTTTCCCATCATTCGTTTCTTCCTCCCCGCATCATCACTGTCCATCCTGCAGAATCTTCTGGATCTGGTACGCTGCTCCTATCTGAGAAAGTTCTGCGACATTCCCACAAGCCTCTGACCTCGACGGGCCGCCTCAGTCAAAACATGGATACGTTCGGTCATTAATCAAACTGCAAGATGGCGACGCTCAAGGCTTCTGGGTCGTGCATTATAGTCCATCAAGGAGAAGCTCACTGGCCATGTTGCAGCACAGCATAAATTTACAGATCAGAGCAAGAGTCTTTGTGCACCTGGTACTCCTGTGAAAATCCAAGAGGACATCTTGGAGTGGCTCTCACCACAGCCTGACACCAAGGAACATATCTTCTGGATCACAGGTATAGCAGGCAGTGGCAAATCAACTCTCTCTGCAACTGTTGTGGAAACGCTTCGCCAGAAGCCTCATACACCTGTCGCAGCTCAGTTCTTCATCTCTCGTAACATCCCCGAAACAATCGATCCAGCCAAAATTATTCCCACTATTGCACTGCAGCTTGCCGAATTCTCTCCAGCTGCTGCTTGCATTATTCATGATGTGTTGGAGCGTGGCTTCCTTCCTACTAGGAAAAAGCAAGTAGAGGAACTACTAGAGATATCAAGCCCGTCAATATCCTTGCCGAAGTTTTGGATTCTGAATTAGAAGATGAAATGAGAAGTATAAAATCTGATTTAACTGTGTTTGAAACTGCTAAAATTACAGAATAGCAGTTAGCAAGGGAAAGGAAGACGATGTGAAACAGAACTTATCGCTCTTCAAAAAACCCTATCTCTCCGAGCCCAATTCATGCGGGGCCCGCGTCGGCGGGCTTGCGTTCGTTGCTACATCCCTGAAGCATTCGGAACGCGGCAGAGGCCTTCCACCATTAAACTCGCCTTGAAAATCCGCATCGATTCCTTATTTTTTCATATTTTTCCCACGCCTTTTAGCCGGTGGCCAAAATTTTGATGGTTCATCAACAATAAATGGCACTTTCCGGCACAACGGCTCGACAGAATTATATGATTTATATACCGATGTGAAGCCTTTGATGAGATCTATCGATTGGCGTCTTCATCTCGGCAAAAAAAAAAAAAAAAAAATTTTGGTGGACTTTGTTTGTCCACAACTGTATACAAACCCCGGCTGAACCACTTACACATAACCCCTTCATATTTATTGCCCTCGGGCACCGCGTTTTAGTCCGAGTTGTAACTTTCAACACCAGAGTCGCGGTGACCAGAAAACATTCAGATTTGTTTTTTGAAAAAATAATAATAATCAAGAACAAATTAGTCAGGGCGGACACGGAATCGAGGATAAATCTGCGAGTATCGAATGTGCTATTGACACGGCAACTAGGCGCCATCAGAGACTCGCGAATGTAGGCAGCACAGTAAAAACTGAGACCAACAGAGCAACAGAGATAGGGTAGAGGAAAACATCTTGTGAGCTGAAGGGTCAATTCACATGCTACCAGCGATCACGGTGTCAAGCTTATCAACAGACTACAACATGCGACCCGTTTTGGACAAATGACCCTTGTACTCGTTTTTTTCGGGGTCAAATATTCTCGAAATGGATGAGACACCACCTTGGATTCATATGTGGGATTACAAAACCTCCAAAGAATTGTGGAATCTACTGGAGGGTTGAAATGGACGTGGTTACCCGTTTCGGACAAATGACCCTCCTTCTTAGACTGAGCTTCCACTTCAATGCTCACGAAGTCCTCTTGTCCCCATGCTCTTAACTTTGCCTCCTCCAGGGCTATAATTTCAAATTACGACTGCAATTCATTTACATCCGCAGTTGCAGCTCCTTTTCGTGAAGAATCGTACCCCACTTCGGGGCACGTGTTTTGCCGGCCGGCCCCATCACTGCACCCCGGGCCTCGCCGTCCCAGTTGCCACCGCCTTTCCCATACCGGCCCAGTCCCGGCCGCCTTCTACTCCCATCCCCGCATCTTCACCTTCCCCTATTCCCTCCCACTTACTCTCCCTCCTGTCGGAACTACTATTCCTCAACCTTTCATTTCGACTACGACGGCTATGGCGGTGCTCACTATTCCCCGGCAGGGGAAATTCTGGTTCCGAATTCCGACGACGATGGAGACCTCCCCCAGACGATATCGGCGACCTCCAATAACCCCCCCCCCCCGCCCCGACGCCGACGCCAATAACCTCTTGCAACCATTTTGGCCCTCCCTCTGGCTCCTTCCAATATCTCAGTGGAAATAAAAATCAACATAAAATCGTTCAACACAGGCGTCAGAAGGGTGATGAACGATGGGCAGGGATTACAGAGAAGTAAGTTGCAGTCCATGGCACCAGAAAATCCGGGATTATTGCGTGTTATAAAGCCGTCGCATCTGAATTAAACCGACTGGTACATCATTCAATGCGCGACTTTGCTCCACCCCACTCATATACTTTCAGCCGCTCGGAAAGAACACGAAGAGTGCGAAGAACGCCAAGTCGAACGACGCCAAAGCCAAACCCGCCGCGCAAAAAGCTCCTAAGAAAGATAATAGCGAGGGTCGTGGCACTCGAAGTTCCAACCGCACTGGTATACTTCCAACTGGATTCTCATTTACATTCGCTGACATTGTTTTTCGAAACTACAGCTCGATCCTAAGGCCTCAACACTGCATTTCGTTTCAACTCCCCCTCCTCTCCCTGTGCTTATGTGTCCCTCAAATCCTTCTCACTGCTTTGTATCAATATTCCCCTCCGCTCGCTGTCTCCTGCTCTGGTCGACCCCTGCATCAACAACTTTCCTGTATTAGAATGGAACCTGTAATTTGATCAATTGCTGGAATGTGTGTTTTTTTTCGCCCTGTTTTTCCGATGTTCCTGAGAGCCTGAATCACTGAGACACCGTTTTCTATCCGGTTTCGAGTCTGCTTGAGCCGTGACCGACGCGTGACACTACGCGTCTTTCCACCGCCTTGTCCTCCCCGCGGCAATCCCGAGGCCTGCCATCGTCCGGTTCTATCTCAAACGGATTTCAAAGCCTAAATACACGCTCTCATGCCATTTTGTCGCCATCGGACCAGCCATCGACCTTTCAACGGCAAAATACGCGATTTCCGCATTTTCTGCCAACAAGGACTTGTGCCTGCTGCCTGTACCCCTCAAAACCATCCCAGGTGCTCTAATGTCATAGTACACTATCCAGGCCTCTCACTCTGACCGTTTCTAGTGTGCCCTTACACCGCGAAATGTCTCGAATCGGAGGCAAGTTGGCCGGTGTATCACGATGGGGTTTCATATGTGGGCGTGTACGTCTCATTCCTTTCACCATCCACCTCCATGCCTTTTGCTCACCCTCTGTGCCACATTCATCAAGGGACGGGACAAATGGGGAAGAACAGCTCGGAACATTGGGGCATGGTGTGCGGTGAGTTTGCATCACCTCCCCGCGCTCCATCTCGACCCACACGGAGCTATCATTGCCCTCATTTATCGATCCTTCCATCCCCATCTTTCCATCCTCGCATTTTCTTGGCCGTGCACCTCTGTCGAAGCTGGTCTCGAGCGCCACTCTTCAATATTGCCGCCGCGAGGCAAAACACTACGACCCACCACACAAATTTCGCACAATTCCGTTGTTGCTTCTAACTTGTCTCTCCATGGCTGCCGTATGGTTTCTACAGGTTCTGCTCGACTTTTTCCAACAAACTACTGTCGCCGGTCCCAACACCGTGAGCTCACACGACAGCACTAGGTAAGTCCTGCGCTAATCCCGCAGTCCGTGCTGGAGCCTGGATGCGCTGGTAGCGGGGCGGGATCGGTGGCGGAGCGGGATCGGCGCACCGAAGCGTGGCGCCGGTCGCGGAAAACAAAGGGGGACGCAGTACGGGCGTCCTAGACGATATCGAAGGGCAGAGGCCGACCGCGGAAGTCGGCGGACGGCGGCAGGAGGCGGGTCTTCGGATGGCGGGCAGCCAGCCCTGAAGCGGCACGTTGGGCGGGCGGACGACACAAATGGGGGCAGGGGGCGACATCTAGGACGTATTGGACGACGTCAGTGGGCCGCGATAGACCCGAGATGGCTGGGGCCGGCTGCGGGAAGCGGTGGATTGGGTGGCGGCAAAGGGCGAAGCGACACGGGGTGCGGAGCCGTCAATGGGCGCAAAGAGCAATGGTAATCGACGAGACAGACCGCCACGCGGTAGGGGTGAGCTGCGATTGATTGCAGGAGGTCCTGGAGAGCGGCGGGAAGCGGCGCGATCAGAGGGCGGGAGACGCGCGTAAAGCGCGTGCTGAGCGGGGCTACGTAGTCTAAGTCTGCACGATCTATCCTATCGATCGCCCACCTGTGCAAAAGTATGTACCTTTGCAAAATTTTGATATTATGGCCGCAATTCATCACCAAAAACCCTAGGAAAAAGCTGGGCTATTTCTTAGCACACCCAAATGTTCCAGGAGAAGGCCCTTTGTATTCGGGGCCCATTTGAGCCCGTAGGAAACTAAAAAGTCGGATTTGGGTGGTTTTTGATGGACGTGATGGCCCGCCAAATTCTTTTGCAAAGCTATGCTATTTGGACCTTTTTGGGGTCACCGCTTCGGCATCGTCATGGCTCGCTCCGTGGGTCATCATTAAATCTACAAATATTCCTAGATGGTATTTATACCTGTCGCTTGCGTGGGCCCAAATTTTGGAGGCATCCGAGCTCAGAACGTTGAAGACGACTTCCATCAATTTTTTTTTTGCAAAGGTGGGCTATCGATAGTAATCCTAGAAACATAATTTCCGACCTATACTCCACTATGTAAGCTCAGAATACGGGCCGGCTGGTCCACGAGCCTAGAAATAATGGTAACTTTTGGCGGTGGAGCTCCATTACTTAACAGGTACAAACAGAACCCTGATGGCACGATCGCTTTCAGAAAATCACGTGTTGCAGTATTTTTGGCCACCACTGTAAGTTTGACAGATGTCGTACGATACCTTTCTTTCTCTCACCACCACCATCCACCCCCCTCCCGTCGCCTCTCTCTCCTCGCTCGAGCTCCCGCCTCCCTCATTCAAGGGCCGACTCAACCCATCTCCCACCCTCCACCTCTTTGTCCCTCCATCACCCTTGCCGTCAAACACACAATGAGCTCGCCACTGCGTTGGAGCACTGTTGGTCTGCTGGATGGCTGTACTAGCTGGTGTGTTGTCGGCTAAGACTCGGCTTGCTTTGACCAGATCCACCAGATCCCCCTCTCCCCCACTCACTAAGAGTCTCTCAACCTGCAAGTCCGCGTCGCAAGTGCCACGTCACCATCAAAATGCCCGTTGTCAAGTCCGTCACTGTCCATCAAATTTCCCTCGGCTCCTCGCCCAATCTTCCGCCGACCGCCTGTCGCTCGAAGATGCCATCCCTCAACCCACACCTCGCCCGTGAAGCACTGCAAGTTTAATCTCGTAGGCCTCGGTCGCTCTTTGGCTTGTTTCTTGGCTGCCTCTCATCAATCTCTGCAAGTCCTTTCACAAGTTGTAACCTCCCCCTGTCGCCGACTATGTTACATTCCCAATATATCCCCGGAACGTATTCCCGGAACGCGCCAATGTAAGTAGTGCTGACCCGCAGTATGTCTTGGATATCTTAACAGTCAACTATGGTATGTCTGGCTGGCATGCCTTTCCTTGTACTGAATTGTGCCGTCTGCTACCTGCTATTGGCCAACTCGGAGCTGGGGTAGGTCGTGGGTACTTGTTGTGTCACGTGGCAGCTTTGGGTGAGTACTATCGTATTGCGATGTGCAGACTCTGAATCCCACCATGGGTACATCCACAAAAGTATTCCCTCTAAGGTGCGATTGCATCACCTCGATATCCATGTTCCTTGCATTATGCAGATGCATTGACCTCAAGTAAACTCGCCCGTTGAGCTCACAATGGCTGCCGTGTCTTTGCACCACTGATTCCCTTCAATAGAGCCATTGGATTACGGCGACTTTCCTGTCGCGCAAGCGGTCAGCACGTGACGCGTCAACCAACATGTCGCCACGTCACTCAGTCAACCCCTACTTCCTCAGAGTCACATTGGTCAAGTTCATATCCCATGTGAATGGTACCTCTTCTGCCCTGAGCAAGAGGTTATTGATGTTGTAGTCTGGGAACCTGCAGTGTGCACCACACCCAGGAACCCACACTTCCTTGATAATTTCTTGAGCCTGACAGAAGCAGTGCCATTCACATGGGATATGCTTTTGACTGATCTGAGCCTGTCTTAACCCGTACCGGTGCAATTTCAGCCCCGGCTTGTGAATGCTGCGCAATCATTGCGCCCTGGGGCAATTTCAAGCAAAACTGTCTCTTGGGAATATTTCCTCGTGCCCTGCTCATCGAGTCTGGGGCCTCGCAAGTATTCATTCTTAACCAAACAGGTGCCATTTAAACCCCGGCTTGTGAATGCCGCGCGATCATTGTGCTGTGGTGTGTGCCGAGTTCTGCGCCGCACCAACGAATTCAACCGTATGAGCGCATTTTGAGCCCCGTCCCGAATCCGACTTGCTCAGGTGATAGCCACTGCAATTTCAAGCAAAGCTGTCTCTTGGGAATTTTTCCTTGTACTGTGCCGGATGAAACGGAACTCGATAATTTGCTGATTCGAACTATGAATTCCGGCAAAGATGAGGCCGCAAATTCCCTTAGGATATTCAGTGGTGCATTCATCGCCACAACACCGATTAAAGTCACAATTCATGGTGCATCCAAAAATGCGGGCAGAAACACAGCGAGTGCCAGTGCTAGAATTTATTTCAGAATTATTGCTGTTTGCAAAATAGTTGGCGGTCACATGTTTTTGATCATTTCCGCCACCAAACTCGCGCGCGCCATAACTCAACAACGACTGCTCAGCACCATATGAACATATAGATCATTCGAATCGCCTCATCGAGCTCTAGAGCGCCCCAGGGCCAGATTTGCGACCTGGCAACATCCTCATCGACCTAGCTTGAGGGGTTGTTTTTGGAGTGTGCGAGCCACAGCGATGGAGCCGTAGGGTATTTTGGCGGTCTAAGTGCATCTAGAGGATATAGTTGGCAATGGGAAGGGCTCCCCGTGTGTTTGAGTAGCAGTTTGCTTCTTCAAATGCGACATAATATATATTATTTATTTATTGCACGAGACAGCGCGTAGTACAGCAGTAGTACAGCTCTTTGGTTTGAACATCTAACTTGGAACCTATGGGGCACCCTCCCTAGCATCGATAAGACCCATTATATTCATCTGAACCGCACAAATAAGTGCCTGCTCCATTGCTGTGGCTCGCACACTCCAAAAACAACCCCTCAAGCTAGGTCGATGAGGATGTCACCAGATCCCAAATCTGGCCCTGGGGCGCTCTAGAGCTCGATGAGGCGATTCGAATGATCTATATGTTCATATGGTTCTGAGCAGTCGTTGTTGAATTATGGCGCGCGCGAGTTTGGTGGCAGAAATGATCAAAAACATGTGACCGCCAACTATTTTGCAAACTGCAATAATTCACCGCACAATCTCGCAGCGAGAGTCTGGTGAAACCAAACGAATATGCGCGCCGACCTTGTTGCACTATTACTCGCATTCATGCATTCGCCACTGAGATGGACACTGCAGGTATACACTTGATCTACTTATGCAATCCGCTCGATTAAATACGACGCTGCTCATAACGAGGCCCGCGGTTGGACCTGCACCAAAGGCGACGTGATGAAAATTATTCTGCAATGGATTAAAAGACGGTCTGCGCCCCTGCACTTCATCCATCTCAAGAAAGGTGTCGCAAATGGACACCTTACAGCAGCATTGGAACTCTCGGCGACAGGCTGTGGACTGCCATGCACAGATACTCCAGAGCTTGATGGTCCACCAATTCAACCATTGGTTGAACCGACCCTCAACATTGAGAAGGTCACCGCAGACATTCCGAATGACTCCGGCGAGCCTGAACAGGCGCAGCCGGTCCATTCACGCGCTGCGTATCCTGCAGCCCATCGCGGTCGGGATCGACTTAACGATGTGGGGGAGAGAAATCGTGCAAGTCTTATGGAGGCAAAATCAAGCGGCAAATTTTGGAAAGTCGTGAAGCGGCTCTCTGATCCTGCACCGTCTGCCATCTCTGTAACGGCCCATGATCTTAAAGATGTGTTCGAGAAACGGCTAAATCTTCCCGCAACACTGCCTGCTTCATTTGATAGTGCCCAGCATAAAATGAACAAAATACTGGCAGCGTTGATCTCTGACTTTACAACCGACTCAACTCCAGAAGGATTCTTTAAATTTCCTTCTGAATTCACGGAGGAAAATATGGAGTGGTTGAAAGACCATTTACGCACAAATTCCATGGCAAGTGCGTCGGGGGAGGATGCCATTGTGTATGGCGACATCGTTGACATCCCTAACGATGAACTGACCTTGCTTTTCAATGAATGCATTCGAATGAATGACGGTCCCACTGTCACGTAAGGACCGGCACGGATGGCATCCGCGGATAAAAAGTCACGTGGTGAATATCTTTTCTTGCCCCCAGTTATCACAAATATTACCAAAAGTAGGGTCGAGGGCCCCAAATCCAATTTTAGTACATTTTTAGCTGGATGTGGTCGGGTTCCGTGGCCAAAAAGATTTTAGTCACTCATCCGCGGATGTCATCCGTGCCGGTCCTTACGTGGCACTGTGGTCTTCAGGACAGTCATAATCGGGCTTCTAAAACGCGGAAAGCTAGTGTGTGCCTCGATGGGCGGACAGTCCGGACCTGGACGCCGTTTCCTTCCCGTTAAAGGCTCAGTGTGCACCTCAATGGTAGAGATGGTACCTATTAGAACACGCAAGGTTAGTTTCAGTGCCCCTTCCTCTACGCTGCACACCCGGCTAATGAGCATGCCCAGACACCGCACATGCACCCATTTTCAGGTGCGTATCTACCACTGCGATGTATACATGGCTAGCTGACTGACGGTGCTGGTGCGCTGTACCGACCTCTCTGTACGCCGCGGACATTGACATCGACGACACCCGCCTAGTTCAGGCACAGCTGCGCTAAGGTGCGTTCCCTAATCCATCCATCCTTCTGATCCATTTCGCTAACAGCGACCTCAGTGCGATCGATATATTGGACACTTGTCCTCGTCGCTGCCGCTCTTATCGCGCCGCCCACCGTTCGCTTGCCACTGGTGCTGCTGTGCCACGCTGGATACGCCGCCGTCAGCCATCACTCTCGTCTGTCCTTCATTCGAATCTCCGTATCTCTCGCTGACTGTTCATGTCATCTTAGTGCAATATCCAATATCCAAGATCGAAGCACTCCACCCATCGTTAGCCGCAAAGTGTTCCCCGCGCATTCGACGCGGTTGGCCCTCATGGTTCTACATTTCAGAACCACCACATGATGAATGGAGCATGAGTGTGAGCTCAGCAATGTAACTTAAGTCAATGGTGGTTGAACAGTTGATAAGGGTGAGCGTGGGCGTGAGACCGTAGAACCAAATGCGAGTGGGAAAAAGTCAGGGAGAAGACTCGGAGAGAAGGCAACCGGAACAATGACGTAGAAAGTGACGATGGGCGCCGACCGGAAGGGCGACCGTGGCAATTTGGAACATCAAGGAACATTCTTCAGGAATCGTTTTGTATTATAGATATAGATTAACCCTCCTGCTCGTCCTCCTGCTCGTCCTCCTGAAAATTGGTTCCTCAGAGCCCAATATTCCTTACGAAAAACCGGTGATGCAAGCCAGACCAATTCCGATTTGAATAAATTGTGACGTGCGCGTCGGATAACAACTTCCGCACGCGTTTGCTATTTTCATTTTGTTCGGAGTGTTCCGTCACATAAAACTACTGAATATACGCCTCAGAGTGAATTTCAGTACAATACAGAGGTCGACCAAAGACCTGAGACGGAGGACCTGTACGTTCGCCTGGCAGATCGGACGTGAAGAGCGACCGGAGAATTCCGTCCACACTTTTTATTGGACATGCCGATATTTTCTCGGCCATCCGTCCGCCTTGTGATTGGACATGGAGGCCTTATTTCGGCCGTTACCGTCCGCCTGGGGATCGGACACCTATAGGGATTGACCCCCCTCCTCCGCTACGACACTCCGCCACGTATTCCGCGATGCGGCCTCAAGAGCCCACAGCTTCGCTCTGCGACTGCCCTGAAAGCTTTCCAACTACCCTGAAGGCTTCCTCTTCCCGACCACGATCGCTCCACCCGCCACGACACTCCGCCACGTATTCCGCGATGCGGCCTCAAGAGCCCACAGCTTCGCTCTGCGACTGCCTGAAGGCTTTCTCATCCCGACCACGACCGCTCCACCACGTATCTCGCGACACGCCCTCAAGACTTCACCATTTGATTCGTATTCGTGCCTAGCATCATTGCGTATTCGTGCCCATAATTGCCTGACAAAGCTTTTCCTTCATCCTTCTCCTATGCCTCCCTCATTTGATGCATCCTGTCGATTTTCTCGGCCTTCAAACGCTTTCACTGCTTCGGTCTTGTCTTTCTTTGGTGCCAGAAGAATGACGGTGAGCCACCATTATCGGCTATCCTCTCAACTGGCCTATCCTTTTTCACACCATCATTCCTCCAACGGGTATTGAAACTCCGGTCGCTCCCATGTGACTGTCCGCGCCATCGAAGGCCGGCGTCCCTTCCTCGTTATGGTTCATGCGAACCGCTTGTGTCGCGTCATCCATCCCACCCCGTGCTATCAAATGCTAGAGCAAGAGTTTATATAAAGCAGCTGGGAGGCTAGGAATCTATGAATACCTGTGCGGGATCTCTTGTGCATGGGCATTCCTGGAGATTTCTGAGGTTTCTTTCCTGCACCAGGCTTGAAAGTTGTTAAACTTCTTTAGGCATCCTGCCGTCTGAGCGAGGCTTGTGAGTCCAACTTCGTCCTTGCAGTGTAGACGATGCATTGGGCGGTGCTGTTTCTGACATGTTTTATCCTTATAATGTGTAAAGAACGATGAACAGCGAGGCGATATTTTAGCTTCATTACATACACAGTACAAAGTCAACTTGCATCCGGCGCAGCGTCGCAATGCAGGGGCGCAGAGTGAACATTTGGATCCATTTTGTGCAAGGTTTCCGAATGTCTGCCGCAGTTCTGGCACTGATCGTTTTGAAGAAGGGGCATGGGTGACGTAGGGACCAAGGAGGAGGAGGAGGAGGATGTATTACTGCCGAGGTCCCAATCAGGAACAGGCAGGTACCGTACCTACGTACACCACGTCCTTATGTACGCTACGGACATCTACGGTCAGAACGCTGTGGTAGCCAGTATACCTCGAAACGAAGTACAAAGTCATCTCACGAAAAGACTTGGCAGACGGGAAGGGCCTGTAACTATCCAGGAAACCTCAGAGCCCAGGAAATGGGCCGGGTCAAGAGTACCTCGCGAATGGTAAGAGCAGGTTATTTGAGCTGCCGAATAGCAAGTTCACACAGTATCGCGGTTTTATGAAAGGCATTCGACCGGTTTCCGTTTGGAGGATAGTTAGCTCAGAATATTGGGGAAGCATGCGGGTCGTGGACGATCGTCCCTTGCACACTGGTAGCAGATCAATCCCGTAATCAAGACCAAGAATTGTGTTGCTATACCCCTGGTATAGGACGCTTTGATGGCATTTTGCCTTGAGAAAACATTCGTGTCGATATATGTAACCAGATATCGTGCCCATAAGTCTTAACTTGAAGATGAATGTCGTCCCGGCCGATGTTAAACACAGCGGATCCAGACACTCGCAGTGGGATCTGGTTATCAATTGCTCTGATTGCGAGACGGGATGTATTAGCCACAAAGTAGACACCGAGCTTGCAGTTCAAGCGCGGGTATCGACACATAAACCTCGCTATACCCTTCAAAAAATATCCTCAAGTCCTCTCAATAAGTAGTGTTGGGGACTTTGGCATATGAGTGGGCATATGTGGCGGTGACCACCGTGCGCCCCGCCGTCCCGCCATCGCGTTCGCCGTCCCGACACACGTGTGTCGGCAACGTCAGCGCCATCAAAAAGAGGCGGGCGCTCCCAATAGCTTCGTAAATATTCGTGCTTTACTCAAAGTCCACAAATCTTGGATATGCAATTGAATAGACCTCTATCCATGAATAGACGCGTAAAAAATCGCGTAAACGCGTCGGTGCGACGACATTTGGGATGACCTCGGTGTTCTAGACAGAACACCGGGTGCGGTCGGTTGCCCGCTATCGCGAACTCGTCCATACCCACACTCCCCAAGTCTTCCTGCACTGGCGGTTTCTTCCGGCGGCTTGCTTGTTTGTTACGAAGTCTGTTGACCCATGCAAAGTTCGGGAAACCCGCCCGCACTGTGTCTGGTCATACAAACGCCACGCAGCTGCAGACTGCTGATCCCACATGTCTGCATTGGTATTGCCATGATCGAAGTTCGCAGTGTGTTCAAAGGTATATTAGGTGCGAAAATTTGTCTAAATATACTGTACCGTTTCCATAAATTCACAGGTATTTTTCCGGCGGCAAGGTGGGGATTTGATGGGAGAAGCGGCGCTGCCTGGCGTCCACGAAGTGCGCTGGGCGCCACCAATCTTTGGGGATTTTCCTTTGGACAAATAAGGGGGATGCTTTAATTTGTGAAGCTTGGCATATTCTCTTCCTTCGTCCCCTCGTTCATTGCAAAAAAAAGTAAGTACTCGACATCGTTCGAACTCGAGAGCAGCATCTCAACATCAGGATCGTCCACAAAATTAAATTTTCATTTGAATGTCCCAACGTCATCCGCGAAGCCTGAGGTGCATCCACCTCATTTCGACGGAAAGCACGCTGCGCACCCCGCTATCTGCGACCATTCGGCCCACAAGCACACAGACAGCCCAGTCCACCCTCTACTACGTCCGGATGCCCCCAAACTCGTCCTCGTCGACTCTCCCCGACATTTGTTACAGTGGTGGCGAAACATCACCAAAAGCGGGGGAATTTTTTATTGTCTGTTGAGATCGCAACAAGCAGGTGGAGCTTTGTAAGTTTTTGATGCTTTGCCAATTCGTCATGTAAAGATCTCAGCAGCTTGTTGGCACGAGTAAGATAATTAAATCTCAATGAACTAAATGCCTTGAATCCTAATGCAATTTTCAGACCGCTATTTTATTGGATTTTTGCACCACTCATACAGGCAGAGTTGGACAACTTCAAGCTGTGGTGGAACCATCACCGAGTTCGTCACCAGCATGAGAAAATATTACCATCCGGACATGTCCCGGCCCATGCACTGGAGTTCCCTGAGCTGTTTGGGGCACTGGACTGTCGCATCGCAATTCCGCAGGAAGCAATTGACAATCTACGAGAGCAGCTGACAGAGGAAGAAGGCCCACGGGAGGACTATCAAACATGGCCTGGGCTCACTCCCGAGTTCAATGTTTATGCTGCAGATGTATATAGCCGCATTGGGGAGCCTGAACTCACCCTAGCCCGTGGATGGGATGTATTTGTGGAGATGGCACGCATGATAGCTATAGATTCCGAATAGCGATGGACGTTCATAATACCAGAGGAAAGTTGTGAGAAGAGAACCTGTGCTCATGTGATCGCGGCATGAGGTAACATGTCCGAATCGGGAACCGCGACCGAAGATCCGGACATCGGAAACCGAAATCGAAGCGCGACCGTCTCGCCTACCGTAGCCGCGGCTTTGAATATATGTGTTTCCGGTGCAGAAATGTGCGCTTTAAGCCCCGTGCTACGACACAAAAACATTGTGAAGTTATTGCTTCTGAAGATGGAGAAATACGTTCTTCCGGATCAATTGCTGACTTTTTCAGCTTGTTCGAGAGGCCGTTCTGCTGTCCATTACTGCGTTGCATTGTATTCAAGTTCCAAATCAATCAACAGTTGATTGATTCTTTGTGTGCGCAAATTGCTCATCACATAATCTCGGGATCCTGTACTCAATTTTCCAAATCACATCCCCCAATCTCCCTGCAAAATAACGCATCTTTACCAGACTGTGCAGATGTTTGCAAGGAATGGCGAGGAAACAAAAGCGATCCCGATTTACAGGTACATATTTTGACTGACTGCTCTACCGTTGAATGCAATGAGGAGTCAAATCTTTCCGGAACATCCGGTAGCCGGCCGTGCCGGCCGTCGGCCTTACTAGCTTTATTTCAATCTGTATGGTAGCCATTCCGAACATTAATGACCGAGGCAACAGGCGTAGACAGTCAAATAGGACAATAAATAAAAAGGTCTCCTTATCGGGTTCTCCAGTCATTGAATAGTAGGTACAGGGAGATATTTCAGGTTCAACAGCTGTTTCGAGTGCTTTTCATCAAAAATATGCGCAAAACTCACAGGTACTCACGGGTACTCGCAAGTTTTACAAAACCCGTAAGTACTTGTTTGACCCACGAGTCAAGTCACCACGGATCCGAGTCACCCGCGGGTGGACTCGTTCCATGCCGTATCCTTTTGTGGATTAGCAGCGTCAGGAGACTCAGAACGCAGCTTTCCAGAGCAATAATTCGATAACTATCTGGACAGGTATCCTGCACCGCAAAAACAGTCATGTCTACCCTCAGGAGCCTGGACTGCCACGTCCACCCATCGAGGCACACTGGGCCTCTGACGGGGGGACACGGCCGACGACCACCCATCAAGGCACACACTGGGCCTCTGATGGGACGGACACGGCTTGGACCAGAATTCCTACTGCTAGAGCATTTATTTTGCTGGGTAATGAACTGAATTCGGCCCCAGGAAGGTCAGGTTTATATGACTTCGCAGAGACTGCAAACTTCTGTTTATGATATTTTCAGGTTTAAAGTACGAGAGAACACTGCGGAATCTTTCGAAAGTACATTTCCATGTAAAGGAAGGCGATACCAGCGTCAAACTTGCCCTTGAGAAGTCATTACCCGGTTGGAAGAGAGAGGGTGACCTGATTCTTTACCAGGAACGGATCTATGTTTCGCAGGATAAGGAGTTGAGGGCACCCTCCATCATGATACTCGATTATCTGGGCATCCGGGGGAAACCCGCATGGAACTGGTCGAACGAAATTTTTGGTGGCCTCGTTTGGGGAACCAAGTCAATATTTACACGGCTATCCCGCCAGACCTCGGGATTTGATAGGGTTGATGACCATCGGAATCCAACGGGTTTCCAATGGATTCCGACACGCATTAAGGTCGATGGATTCCGATGGACGCCCCACTCAAGATAAGAGACGGAACTCTGGATTATAAGGAGTGACATTATGCCGAATCGTGCATACAATAAATGGTGACCGCGAAGTAACGATAAGCAAAATATTGTTAGTCAGAGGGATCGAACGAGTGAGCCAAAGCAAATGAATGAAAACGGAAGAATATAGCGGTAACAGCTAGACTATAGTTCCGACGAAAAGATGGAGATATTACAGCCATTGGCAGTACCGAGGGCGCGGTCGAAAAAATTACCGGTTTGGGATGTTTTCAAAGAATTACCTGTAACTCAGTCAGTTCTTCATGGATTTGGATGAAACCATCCTAGATAATTCGGGCTAATTCATACGGAATTAGTGATAGAAAGGATCTTGTAAAGATATCTCATATTGGATGATCTGGCTTTTTGTGGCCTTTTGGGGATGAATCTGATCTGGCATACCCAATTCATGTCATACTGGTCTGAATGTTGGCTAGGGAAGAGTTGTTAACATTCTCAAACCTGACATCGAGTCAAAAGTATATAACATCTCATGTCTGATTGAATCTCCTCAATATTTCAGATCCCATTGGGTTGCCTGTTATCCCGACCGGACTGCAAGCATCACAGATTGAATTATTCAAATTTCTGACTCTATGACATGTTTCTAAATCTATGTAGGCCATTTGTTGCAAAACACCATGTTGTTTGAACATGCCTGGACCTCGCTAGATGGCATTTATCGCGAAAGTGGCCCAAAATCCTGCATCATCCAATGTGAAATATTTTAACAGGTTTCTCTCTATCACTAATTCCGTATGAATTAGCCCGAATTATCTAGCCTGGTTTTATCCAAATCCATGAGGAACTGACTGAGTTACAGGTAATTCTTTGAAAACATCCCAAACTGGTAATTTTTTCGACCGCGCCCTCGGTACTGCCAATGGCTGTAAAGTCCACTATCAACTGGGGGGCTCCAGCCCAGAAAAATGGTTAATTTTCTTCAAGAAAGTACCTCTGCACGATCACTTCAACTCTGAGGTTGGTTTGAAGAATAGCAGTCTTCCAACATTTGAGCATGTCTTTCAGCACTACAATTAAGAGTGTTTCCAAAAGTCAGATCACTTACTCCGAGTTGAGCACACACACTGTCGGTTACTATTAGTCTCCCGTAGTCAGACTCCACAAAAAAAAAAATTAAGATAGTCGAAATTTTGTTATGGAGTCTGATCGAAGTTACGGGGTTCGAACCGGGATTGAGAAAAAGTGAGACTGCACGTGCCCACGTGCACTGTAAAATGCATCACACAGGCCCACATCAGCTGTATTATATGTCAGTTAAGGGTCTAACACTGTTCAGTGAGTTTTATGATACTCCCTGAGTTTTTTGGGTCCCTCTGCTACAGCGAGAACCCACCAGTTGATGGTAGTTCAACTCTAATATCGCCGATCCATGCCAGTAACTGATTCAAGCATTTTGCAGAATATTCCAGTGCGCGAAATCCGGGATAACAGTTCGGAACGCAATCACATCTTCAGGATTTGTACATTTGAAATGCACTGAGTGTAGCCAAGTCGCAGTGGTGATGGCGTTTTCGGATGGTATATCGGAGGCCATTATTTTTTGAACTGACCGCAAGGTGCCAGCCATTCGTGATCATCCCAAGGCATGTTGCCAATCTTCATTCCTTCAGCACCACTGCGATAAATCAAAACTTCTGAACAAGGTCAAGGCCCACGAGGATGACCTTCGGGTTGAGGATAGTAATATGAAAGCAACCGAAATCGTAGATTGAACTTTTCGTATACAACTCTGGTCAATCAAAGCCAGCGAATCTGTAATTCATGCATAGCGATTGAACACGAATGTTTGGGACTTAGCCGACTTCAGAATCGTGATCTACGCCTCAAACCACGCCAGAATCGCCCCCTTCGAAGTTTTTCCCACAAGAAATAGGGTGCCCAGAAGCCCTTTGAATTCACCTCTATTGGGTCTGGTCATGCTTTTCAAAATGCCCGCCATTTGAATGCACCTCTATTGTGCCTAGACCGGTAACCGATCTGTCTACGAGACAAAACTGTCGGTAGACAGACCGGTCGATCTGGCTTTAAATTTGAATGACGAGCGGCGGCACCGCCACAACGCGTCATTGAGCGCATGAAAGTCACGTTTGATGCCCCGGACTTTGCCGAAACACATCCAAAATCCATGCAGAGAACGCAATTTGTGGGCTTTCAACATGGTTACAGTGCCTAGAAAAATATACGAGGCATTTCCTACCAGCCAAAATTTTGTCGAACTTTTTCAGCCAATTCCAGATGCTTCTACCCAGTATTTCACGTACTTACATCAATATTTCACCAATATCCCAGGATAAAACCTTAAATAAAATTACCACGATCAATATGGTGTATATTACTCCAGCTGCAAACACTATCTCAGTCAAATCAACCCTAGAAACCTCAGAACGTGCGTTTTGGGGTGCCTTCGGCAAAGTCCGGGGCATCAAACGTGACTTTCATGCGCTCAATGACGCGTTGTGGCGGTGCCGCCGCTCGTCATTCAAATTTAAAGCCAGATCGACCGGTCTGTCTACCGACAGTTTTGTCTCGTAGACAGATCGGTTACTGGTCTATATTGTGCCAGGTCACGCTTTTCAAAATGCCAGCCATTTGAATGCACCTCTATAGTAGGTTCGGAGCAAGCCTGTCTCTGCACTGGCGAGCCGGTGAATCTCAGAGAGAGGCTTGGTCCAAACTACCAAAAAAGGACCATGTGTTCAAATACATTTTTCTTGGCCATTTCGACTGCGATTGCCATGATCTTTCTTGATAATATGTTTGTGGGATGTCTCTCTGGTGGTTCTTGCACTGCAGTCGATCTTTGAACGGTTTGATGCATTTCTGATACATACCAGTCTATTGCCATTAATTCGGAATTTCACCAGTTTTATGGGCTCGATGGATTGGGAAACACAATTTACAGGGGGTTCACCAGCGATTTCTATGTCGATAACTGCTTTGTTCATGCAGGAAAAATAATTTCGTTCTTCCAGGCGGTGTGTCACACTGTGTGACATGTGTGACTCAAGCTTAGGGAAGGGTCAGCCTCGGCATATGGAGGACCAGTAAAGCATTGAGGAAATGGGAGGACATGTTTTGGATGGCATACAGTCATGACAAGCACTGAAAACCTTTTTAGAAGGAAGAAAACTGGTGACATAATTGTTGGTATAGCTGACTAAGCACACCATTTCACTTGCTGTTGAGCTGCAGGTCACTTCGTATCACCTATCCTCACGAATAAAGCCATTCCAGCATTTAATCTGCAGGAGGAATCTAACTGCCAACTGAATTTTTTTATTTTCGCTCTCCAAACTTTGACAGCCCGATGCCGGTGTGTCTCAAAAAACGTGTGGGCGTCTCGGCCTCGGATTTCGGCGGTGGGACTTGATCTCACTGCGTTCCGGGGGGGTCGTCCGCACAGGCCATGTCAGACCTACGTCGGCACATGTCTGCAGACTTGGGCGTCTGCACACCTATGCGGACTGGACGCTGGTCAACTTGTGCGGACATTTAGCTCCCCTGTAGAACTCCAACACGAGGAGTCGGGGCTGTTCAATGAAACAAAAATAAAACACAGCGATTCAAATTGAGTCTCTTCTCCTGCAAAGTCTCAGCGACAAACGTCAAGAACAAAGATGCCGAGTTTTGATGGCTCGGCTGCTTACCAAGCAGCCTTTTCGTCCCAGCTGCAGGGGAGCTGTGCTATGTTTGCGGTTGTTTTCCCAAAGTTCGGTTCGGGAAATCGGTTCGAACCCGAACCGGACCGAACTGAACGCGAAGTTCAGGTTCAGGTTCAGTAAATGCCCGAACCTGAACCTGAAGTTTGGTTCAGGGTTCGAGGAGGCAATTTTTTGGTTGAACCGAACCGAGCCCCGAACCGCACTTCTCGGCTCTCAACGCCCACCGCTTCCGATGCCGACTTGTTTTATCTCCGGCGTGCGAGGCGTGCGGCGCGGCCAAAGAGACGCGGGCCCACTTTCTCCTCCATTGTCCTGCTTGGGATCACTTGTGCCTACCACTCCAGCACGCATCGTACTGCGCAGGTGTTCTAGGCGCGGTCGATGTTCGGACTCTCCTCAACCATCCCAGACTTCTCGAACCGGTTACTGCTTTCATCGCTCAGACACGTCGTTTCAGTTAAGTTTTGTTGCCCCTTCCTCTCTTGCTAGTTTGTCATGGTCTCTCCCTCTCACTTACTCTAAATTACATCCTTATAAGTACATTGTCCTGATCAACCCATGACTCTCAATTCCTCTCCCCACCAGAATACGAACTTCACCGCGCCTCCTACCGAGTACCCTTACCGAAATCTATTTCCCTCTACGTCTACACCTTTCACTTCTCATTTCTCTCTCGTAAGTATAAAATGGTCTATGTAAATAACCCCCTCGTAGTTACTCATACGTACCCCAGTGTGTACTGCTGCATAGCCTCCGGGCCAGGTACAGCAACAAATAGAATTTCAGTTCAGTTCAGCTGCTACGTTGCTGGCCAAATTGGCGGGCAGCCGCCATGTGGCAATTTTGACGGTTTTCGGCCATGGCCGCCACTTTGAAAGCCAAATTATCGGCCACTTCGGTGCCTCCACAAATTAATATGAAATGAAATATATTCCTTGCTCCCGCAATTCACAAGGTACCGCCTGGACATTTAGGTACCGTATAAAGGACATATATGCATGTATCAGTGGGAAGCTGTTCTCGAAGGCCAAATTATCATCGAATAAATAGGAAAATACCGTGACGATAATTGCGTCCAATCCGCGGGATGTCGTGGGCCGACGGGACCTGGGAGAAGGCAGAGAAAGGGGTGAAAGGTATATATGCGATACATAGATGAGTCGGGGCTCGTCTGTACGGATTGGAGTGAGCAGGGGTGAGAAAGTGGAACTGGTGCATTACCAATAACGTCCGCTCGAGAATCGCGCGCGCCGTGATCATAGAGCCCTGATGCCGCAGACGCTGCTCACGGGAAGCACAACAGAATCTGTTCGTGCCTCTGTACGTCGGGCTAAGTGTTTCAATTGTACACCCCATAAACCGTTCAAAATTTCCAACACACATTTTCCCTCAACTGTTCAATCCCAACGGGTGGCGGGTGCACATATTCAACAGCTGTTGGCGTGGTGTGGACATCACACGGTAGCGACGTGCATGAAATCAGACCTACAACATTGGCCGGTCATGTACAGGAGGTGATTCAGATCCTGCTCTAGAAAGCCACAGTGGTATTCTACAGAAGAGCCCAAGTGATGGACTGTTCAAATCATATTTAAGGTGAATTTTAATGAAAACCGCGGAGCAGGCGGATGGGCCATTGATTTTATATGGACCTTTAATCTTGACTAAATTTTGCTTAAATTTGAACATAGTCACCTCTGAGTCGCTACATAGTTGGCGTAGATTTAAGCACCCAATGAAATGTGTGAATCACACACTCCATGCATACCGTTTGTTTAAAACACACTTCCAGCTGTTTTATTTACACAGTTGATGGTAGAATCCTCGAGATTCCTTCTCCCCCTGTTTCCTCAGATTTTTTTTGCATTCAGAGCTCCGAAGTCATGGCTCACTGGGGCATTCAGGCCGTCCACAACATCCAAATTGTGGCCTTCAGAGTCCTCAAACCCTGGATTTTTCCTTCTCGCGCTGCGCGCAATAAAACTCGATGTATCATCACCACAGTTGTTACTTCTTCAACCCCTTTCCAGATTTGTGCGCACCAATGTTACAAAGCCTCTGGACTATAGTCCTTCATGAAATTAGATCAATGTTACATCAGTGGTCCTTGAAATTGAAGGTTCGGGGTTCTAAGACCTCAAATTTGCTCTTGCACTGCGCGCAATACCATCGAACAAGGATGCCGAATTCCATGTTCCATTGACTCAGTTGTTCTTCCCTCAAACACGTGAATATCCATTACTTCTCTAAGCGGTGCGAGAATTCAAGAATCAATACTCGTCATGCGAAGGTGAAATTGTATTTGTCGAACCACAGGCTGAATGTAAGGGGCCATGGTCCTTGGGCATTACCAGTCTGTCCTTTGGCTGATGCGCAGTGAATGCCTTATCTTCTGATATAAATAACCCAACTGTGCAGAACAAGCATTCCAGCAGGTGCATGAACTTTACAGTTGGTCCATGCTGTCTAAATTCAATGGTTCAGTTGAGCCTCTCCTAATCAGGAACTGTTTAAATCTCCCACCTCGCTTCCTTAAATTTCCTCAGACTATGACCTACATAGTCTCAGACCACTTGAGCGAAAAACCATAGCCGCATGGAAAGACATTGCGCAAGCTCAGTAATGAGATAACGAGTGCGTCGGCATATAAAATCCCAGAAAGCTTTATACTTTGCCTGCAGCAGCCAAGAGCTCTGCCCGATAAGCATACGCTCATCCTTTCCGTTCGGCAAGGGAGATAGTTTCGGTCTGGCCGCTGGCGGCGGCGGGGAACTGGCTGCTTGCACGTAGGACACAGCGCTGGGCGAGCGTACGGGCGAGTTCTTCAAGGTCTCCACTGCCTTCGCGAGGGTTTGAATCGAGCGGTGCTGTGCGTCAATATCAGTAAGACAATTACAACTTCCTCTTTAACGTCTTGTAACGACTCTTGTCGAAATCTAAGTGTGGTGTGAGTGTAAGAGTAAAAGTAAGTAAACTAATGTAAATGACTTGGGATTGGGCCTACATTTCCTTTTGTGTCAGGTGGAAGATTCACAGCCCTGTGGGTTCTGCGGCCGCTCTGGGCGAGCCGGCGGTTACCCTTAATCACCCTATTTATAAAATTACGTGTGTCTGTCCGTCCGTCTGTCCGAAGCCTTTTCAATCTCCGCCAACTCCGCTCTCGGACCGGCTTGCCGAGACCGATCCTAATCCCTCAACAGATTAATCGAAGTGGTGGGGCGCACAGCGCCCCACCGCGCTCTTGTAAACTTAAACAAACTGAGCCGTCTAGCCACACTATTACACTGCAGTTATTACTGTACTAATCTTTATAAAAGTCATATTTTTGATTAAGGACTGTTTCTTTCTTTTCCTTTACCTCATTGCCAGCCTTACAGCCAAGCCTATAAGGCTGACTGTAAGGCAGGCACAGCTAGCCAAGACCTAGTTATAAGCTAAGGCGCTCAGGCTCCGATTTTATGGCTGCACTATGCCTCGCTCATCTTTGATGGAAGAGGGGATAATATTTGCTTCTGCTCATGCGGATAGCAGCAAAAGTGGTGATCAGTGCCTACCGCACGACACTATATGGCAGAAATTGGCTTAATCATCAGAATCAGGGCCAGAAAAAGTATAATCTTTAATTCATAGTAGTTTGAACCGTTTTCTAAATTTAGAAGGTTTAGTTTTTCTCCCTTATGTTTAGGCCCTGTAATATGGCTCGGAATAGAGTTAACTCTGCGCAGGAGCCGGAGAGAACGAGCAACAACGTTTTTGAAAGAGCAAGGCGCCGGGATCGAACTCACGACCGTCCCATTGAGGAATTTCCAAATCGAGAATGCGCGCCAAAAAAATTGACATTCACAACGCTTGAAATACATGTTCTACCGACTGATTCAAGGTTTTCTGGTCAACTGGACATAGGAGAAGGAATATGGGTTTCAAACCCCTTGTTCTGCGTCCCAAGTCGATCGTTTCTATGTATATGATACTTATCCATATCCCATTGACTTGTACGATATCAGTTACATGAAACTATACATTTTAAATAATTTTTGAACACCTTCAAAAACTAAATTAACTTGTAGGTGCCGCGCTAACGCCGCGTCAGTCTCCGCGCCAATGCGCGCCGGTGCCGCGTCAGTCCGCGTCAGTGCCGCGCCGGTGCGCGTCAAGGCCGCGTCAATGCGCGCCAGTGTCGCGTCAGTCCGGCTCAACGTCGCGTCAGTAGACCTCAATCCCATGTCACGAATGTGTCTTTAATGGGGGAGTTAGTGAAGGTGCAAGCCAAAGTGTACAGCTTTGTAAGATTCAATTCTTTCAAGTCGCTTTCAACTTCAAGTGCATAGTATTGCACAGTTCATTTATAAATCACTCCGTCTTGGTATATTCTTACACCACGAGGTCGCCACCGAAGGCCTGGTTGCTTTGGATGTATTGATAATAGCATTCGGTCTGGCTTGACATTAAGGTGCGAATTAATAACCTGTTCCATCTTCTTTCGACCTCACAGTAAAATTCCGGATGGACGCGATGTTCGGTTGGTAATTCGGCTTGACAGCAAATTGCACAAAGTACATAGGCTGAGGAATTTTTTACTCACGGTGGCTACGAATAATAAAACATCGAAGAGAGTGATAAATTTGGCCACCCTGGTTGGTTTCGGGTCAGTTCATATTTAATACCGTACGAAATCTCATGTGGCTTCTGTCCAAAATACTGCATTGATACATTCCCAGGTAACGGTCTGGTCATACCGAAAATAGCTGGATTGCGGAATCGATGTTGACCCCATTTCGCAGGTTTTTCACCAAAATTGTCATGATCTCCATTTGAACTGCAGGTGATGTCTTTGGAATTTGGTGAATGATTCAACTTGAGTCCATGTGGTTGGTTTTAGTGAAACAGGCTCAGCAAAGGTGCAGGCTACGAGGATCCAGGTTCAGAGAGAGTGTCTGTTCTTGGCTTGTTCCAGATCTTTTGAATTCAGGTGTATAAATTAGCCGTATAGTGTCAGAACTGGATCCAAAGCCTTGAAGCGATTCCTCGGGAGGAGCCCCGAGGCTGAAAAGGATCCGACGCGGATCCCGGATTCCTTCGGTTCCCGTACACGATTGTTGGGTAGCGCGAATCCGACAGGATCGAGTCAACTCCAAGATCAACTCCCCAAACCTTTGGTCCACCATTCCCGGCGAATTTCTCCATCCTATTCAAAGCTAGGTCCACTTTAAATTCCTTCTGCGATACTTCCAGAGCTCCTTACCCATATATCAACAATATTTGTGATGGAATTATCCAACTCGGTCGATCGGGTCACAGTGGAACCCCTGAATCGAAATCCACTCATTGCATTTCTCTTCCTCAAGCCATTGGAGCAGGAGCATCACTTAGAAATGATTCCTGGTAGTGAATTTCAGACGCTGTGCCAGCGGCCTCGATAATTGCACAGTTCCAGCCCCAGATGTAATATTTAGTACTCTCTGTTAGGTGTCAGTCACACGCCATGAAACCACGGCCGTGGGACTTGCCTGCAGTGTAATTAGTCCGATTCGAGTTGTTCATTGCTCCTACCGAATCATATCGCTAAACATTCTTTCGTTTCTACATAGTTAGTATACCAAACCAACTCGTATTACATTTTGATTACACTCCTTTAGCACATTCAATTACTTTATAACCGGCTTTAATAGAACATTCGAGTCTTGGTTTTTCACTTCGGGTAGCGGGCTGTGCCGCTCGTCGGCCTTACCTGCTTTATTTGACGTGTGACCAAGATAACGTGATGTGATAGAGTTTTATCGACTATCATAAAACTTATGTGGAGTCTGGCTTGGGAGGCTAGTAAAAATAGTGGCGATGCTAAAAATGGGCTTCAGCCGGCCATTTTTTTCATTGAAAAATAGATCTCACTGACGATAGGGTTTGAGTCGCGTTTCATGAGAACATTGTTGGGAACACCTCGCGAAACCTACAGGACTGTTTGGAAGCCGTCGTCTTCCCAACGTTTCAGGTTCTTGGTCAACCTGTCGATCACCAATTTCGAGTCGCTGACTATCTTCAGTGGTATATCTTTTGGGTTGTCCTCTACGGCTTCCTTCGCCGCCACAATTGCCGCAATGTTGTTTGACCGTCCTAGTTCACATGGGACTCTGATGGCCCTGTTACTCAGCTCATTCGGTGCGTAGTGTATTCCGGCTCCTGCTTCCGCATTTTCTTTTCCGTTGTTTGTTGCTGATCCGTCAGTGTAGACAATCACCGGCTCTTAATCCCAAGAGCTGAGTGATCTCTGGATCGTTGAATATGATGTTGAATAAGCGAGATCACTGATGTGCGTCCGGATCGCTGCCGAATCACAGCCACTGCTTCCTTTTTGAGAACAGCGTCGAGCTTGCGGCAGGCTTACTGTCGTAGTCGCCACGCATCCAATCTTGTGGCTCTATAGTAATGGAATACCTGCTCTACCATTCACATCCTGGCTACCTCTAAGTGAAAACATCCATACTCGATGAAGAACTACGATCTTTGGGCTGTCCACTGTCATCTGCTACGTGGCGCGATGCTCGGGCTGATTTGACCATTCGGGTGCGGCTCGGGGTCACCGTAAGATCATCCAACCCCCGTTTCTGACCCGTCCTTTCCTCATGGGAGTCAGGGCCTGGCTGTGTTGTCTGTGCAGCTTGTGGAACACCCAACCGGGTTTCTTCATCGTGTGAGACCGAGATTGCGGAGGAAAGTACGGCTCGTGTGGGTGGGGGCATGGTCATCTCCCATGTGGGATGCCGGTCTCGTAAATGCTGGCCGACGTTGTACTTCCAATGTGTTTCTGGGCACAGGCTGCATTTCAAGGGAGCATTTGTGCACGGTTTAGCGCCAGTGGACTTGAGGGCAGCCTTGACCTGGAATTGATACCATTCTGGGCATGATGAGACGGCTTTACCGCTGGCTATGCTGATGGTGCACACTCCATCTAGCATTTCCTTTCCGCAAAATCCGCACGGGTAATTTTTTGCGACCTGCGAAGATATTTTTTTTAGCTGCGCTCTTTAGTTGTAAATTCAAACTTACTTCTCCCGTAATGTTCGCTTCCACCACCCCTCGCTGAGAAAGCAGGATGTGCTTTCCCATGTGATTCTGACGGTCTGTGCCGGCGATGTTCTTTTGGCGCGAGCGAGGCATTCAATTGACGCTGCACCCAACGCCGTCTCAATTGATCTGACTCCAAATGCAATGCTCCGAGCCGCGCCATATACAGTATTTTGGCCGTATTTACCAGGCATAAGGGATAAAGGGAGTCATATCGTGACAATTCCACCTTCTCTCGGAGAAAATGATTCTGCATGTCGAAGTACTTGGATCCGTGGTACTGTGGGTCTCGGGCAATCACAATTGTTGACTGGTTGTCCTCGAATATAGTGGTGGGCTCATCCAGGAAGTATACCAGCTCCGCCAAAAAGTTTCTAGTGTGCAAGAGCCGTGTATTCCGCTTCCGTGGACGATAATGCGACGGTATACTGCTTCTTTGATGACCATGCGAATGCTCCGCCTCTTAGAAGGGACGTGTAGATTTCCGGTCGTCGGGATTTGACGCGTAGTCAGAGTCAGAGTATCCGGCAATGCCATGCCATGACAAGATTGGAAGGAGGGATGAGTGCGGACGGTAGAAGGGTGTTTGACGTTGTTGTCAGCCCCATCAAAAAAAAAAAAAAAAAAGCTACGTGGCGACATTGGTCACGAGCCCAATTTGACGTGGCGAAACAACCTCACAAACCTCACGATGCCAGACCCACTGGTAGCATTACACCCCGGCCTGCATCCCCAACTCTTCAACCAGCTACCCATTCCTCTCCAGGTAGGCTTGCTTCCGATCCGTTGAGCCACTCATGGAGTCGCAATGTCTGTAGACGATCGCGAGGGCGGCCGCCAAAGGACGGAGGGAAAGGCTCGAAATCGTGAAAATGAAATTCTCAACGGGCCCGCAATCTCAGAGCCACCTCTTTATGCCGCATTCTATGCCAATCTAGATCCTACGAGAATCCCGACTGCGCTTGATGACGAATCCTCTGACGAGGACCTTCCGGCCGCGATGGTTGCCGCGTACATCTCGTTGACTGCTCTCAAGGACACCGAACGCGTCCCCACTTCTGTTCTTCCTCACCTATGGCCCCGCGCGTGGGAATGGATGCAATTCCTCTACACCCACTATTACCATCTTCAGCGCTATGACTCGAGTCTAGGTGACACACGCCTTGATCTATTCTTCTTGGTCATGCGCTTCCGAATGGATCCCGATACCGCCAAACTTGTTGACTCAACTGCCGGTGTACATACCGTGGTTGGGATGGCATGGAGAATCATCGTCGAACGCGCGCATCGGGGCGATGATTGTGGAATGCCCACTCTCTGTGCAATCCTTCGAGGCTACGGCACTGCGGATGACCCCGCGATCAATGCCCGGCACATGGACGAGCTGATTGATGGCGCAGGTGGAAGTGTGGATGATTTGGCATCTTTGGTGGTACGCTACGTCAACCTTTCTGTGGCGAGGACCGACCGAACGCTTCTTGCCCTCGAATCCGTCCTTTCGTTCCTAATAGAAGGGCGCTTCCACGACCCATTATGGGCCCCCGCGTTCGTGTCTGCAGGTATTCTGAAGGTGCTTATCAACGCGGTGTGTGCAATCAGCCAGACGAGTTTTTATAGCTCGAACTGCGTGGTCGACATGTGCTTTGCCACTCTGAAGTGGCTTCTTCAGCAAAGGCGCCACTGGACGATAAAGGCCCTCAAGACAGGGCTCCTGCGTGCCATTATCTCCTGCGACTCTGCTCTACTGCACCTTCCCAGCGCACAGTGGCTGCTTACGACGTACCTCCCCAGCTGTACCGTCCACTATAATGTCCTCCACCAAATGCACATCTCTCTCAGTGAGCTGGGCCCGCATACCACTCCCACGGTGAACTGGATCCGCTTCGTGCATTTAGTCGAGGAACGGACCATATTCCTCGGATCATTCAGCGCTGAGAACCGGACATCTTCAAAAGCGTGTGACAACATCGAGGTGGGCTATTTTACCCTTGCGCAATTATGATGTAACACACTCACAAACAGTGCGGTGTAATTCAAGAAAGGACAAACTTCCGACGTTGCAGCAGATGTAAGCGGTATTACTATTGTTCTGAAGCATGTCAACGTGCCGATTGGCGTAGCGGCCATCGGAACGTGTGCCAGGAATCATATGTGGGCTTCTCTGTGGCCCTGTACAGTGAACACTCTACTTGCACTGATCATTGGCGGACACTTGGAGGTCACCGGGAGCGAGAATTCCTCTGCGCCCTTCTGCACGACGACTACCTGTATCACAGGCACGATATCCTGCGGCGCCAAGCCGAATTCATGATTAACCACCCTGACGACCCGTTCTACACGTGGTTCGACTATACCTCCGGACAACTCGTTGTGGACGTGGTTTATCTCGTTGGCGCTGTCGGGCCATACCGGGTTGAGGACGACTGGTACACAGTAGATCAACTTGTGCGCGCGACGCGAAGTAATGGCCGAGTCAATTTGCACCGCGTCTTCATCCGCGATGCTGGCGCGTTGGTTCCGATGTGGATTCCATTGCGCTCCAAGAGTGGGAGGCTGTACGAAGGCTTACGGGATTTAGCGACGAATCTTAATAAAATGAGGGACAAGGTATCTGTTAGCACTCACTTGCAACAGGAGATCGCGAAGATGGATGCTGGGGTAGAAGGTGATGTGGAAATTCATTAGTACTGTGATCGAGCCTGTGCAAGCCATGGGCTAGAACATCCAAAATCGCGTTAATGCTGAGTGGACACGAGCCCGAGCAGGGACTTGCCAGGGAGGTACAAGTTCGCGAACAATGGAGAAAGGATAACCAGGTAATTTGCGCGATGGAACGCGCCGCGAGGCCATGGGTTGAGGTGAAAAGTGTCAGGAAGCACATCGCAGGCGCAGCGATCCATAATTGAATACCGTGCAATAGCGCGGAGCCGCAAAAGGTTTCGTTCCAGCATACAACTTGGAACAATCATTAGCAAAATATCAAATCGTCTTTTGACAGCTTCTATGACTTTTAAAAGGACGAAAAGACAAAAAGCCGAAAAGGACTTTCTCCTCTTTTAGGCCAGGCCCTTTAGCTTTTGAAAGGGCAAAAGGGCTCAAAAAGCCATCGGAAAAGCTACACCAGAAGTTACAAAAGCCCGCTCAAAAGTTGCTTCTAGGGCAGTAAAATCGAATTTATTTGTGTAGTACTATTACCGACTACCATACACGGAGCCAGATCTAGGGGGGAAAGGGGGTGGTTATTACAGGGATACAAGCCAAAAATTAAACGCGCATACTGAGATCGAAGGAGGTCTTGATGATCTTGGAGCCTGCGCGAGATTGCATTGACCGGCGGCCCTCGCAATAATCGCCCAATTTGCGAGGATAAGCGGCGCAGGGTGTAAGGCGCTGAAAGAGGTCGCGCACGGTCCCGTGTTGCTCACGAGGCGCAGAAAGATGGGGTGGGCGCTGCGAGGGTCGACTATGAGGGAGGAAGAATGGAAGGCAGGTGCTCAGAGGTCGCGCGGGGGGCTATACAAATGCGGAAAACAGCGTCGAGAGCAGAGGTGATAACTTGAGGAGGAAGTTTGTACACTTGAAAGCTCGAAGAGAGCGACGGTGGCATGTATGTACACGCCGTCCGGAAGAGATAGTATGCGACGGCGACGATTTGGGTCGAAGAGAATCAAAGAGGGCGGACCGTGAATTGGAAATAGGTATTTCCATGAGTAAGCTTAGCAGATGGAGAAAAAATACAAAGAGGTGAAGTGAAACAAGGGAAGGGAAAGGAAGCAGGCGCGGAAGAAGAAGAGGAAAAGAAGCGGAGCAAGTTAAACTTTTCCTCTGACGGGAAGGGGAAATACTTGAGTGATTTAAGCTTTTCTAAGGGAAGGGGAAATACTTGAGTGATCTAAGCTTTTCTAAGCGCCGGCAATTGAATTTTTGATACTGAGCTCCCCACGAGCGAGGCATTCAATTGATGCAGAAGCGAATTTTGACACTGTGCTCCCCACGAGCGAGGCATCCAATTTGATGCGACACCCAGCTCCACCCCCGAGCCGGGCCATATATATTGTCGGTGCCGTGTTCAACAGGGAAGGGGAAATACTTGAGTTATTTCAGCTTTTCTAAGCGCCAGCAATTGAATTTTTTGATACTGGGCTCCCCACGAGCGAGGCATTCAATTGATGCGACACCCAGAACCGAAGTTTTGATACTGGGCTCCCCACGAGTGGGGAATTCAATTGATGCGACACCCAGAACCCATGCTACAGCAACTCTTTTTTTTCGTTGACCTTGCAGACTTCAATAATATACAATGAAGGGTCAGAAAATCTGAATGGGAATCTGCTGCTGCACCACTGTGTCGGAACGGTTCTGATACCGTCTAACTGGAAAGGAGCAAAAGAACGGCATGATACAAGGAACCTGAAATATGACACTTTCCATCAAAAAAGCATTTCTTTTTTCTAGCTACATTTTAGTGCCTAAATTCCTCGAATTGTACTGTAGGATAACTCATTATGTCCTCTAGTATGTATGTTCAGAATTTGCTGTCCCTGTTTACGAGCTCTAGAGACGAAAAATCAAAGTAGTGATCCAAGGAACCCCACTATACTGTCTGTGTGCGTGCAAAAAAACTGTCAATATTTCTGGATCTGATCCAGGTACTTTGGATCTCCTCGTTGGAACCTCATCAAGTGATTCTTCGAATGCAAAAATTCGAAAACCATCTGCCATATTAGATAAGGTGAAATTCGGATTGAAGCTGACTACTTTGTCTGTTTCAATAGGCCTTCTATTGGCTTCCAGTTCTTCATCTGTCGGAGTTAACTCATGGCAGAAATCAAGACATTTGGGTTCCATTTGGGACCATACTGTCAATCAGAATTTTGGCAGTCTCAATGCACTCTCCCGGATGCTCACAATCATACTAGGTTCGGTCTCGATAACACAGCTGGTATTGCTTCACAGGCGAGTGCTACAGTAAATTCTATGGTTGCGGACGTAACTTCGTGACAAGTTTGTGTCCAAATCTGGTAACCCTTATTACGTGCTTGGGAAACCTTTAGTCATCCATTTGAGAGTGTAAACAGCACAGTAGGAAGGCCCTTTAGATATTCTATGGAGCAGAACTTGCAAAATCCTTTTTTTTTTTTTTTTTTGGGCAGAGAGGTTTCGCCACTTGGTGGCTGTGCTGTGGCTGTGTCTGGCCATCAAACCGCGTCTACCGGGCCTCGTGGGCATGTGAGATGCAGGAGTTTTGAGCAGTCTTGAGTGGAGTGGTAGATCTCCCATCAGAATCTTTCCCCGTTCGGACTTATCCCCGCCCATTTCGGCTCCCAATCGCTTTTGAATGGAGGTCTGAACAAGGACAGATGGGCTTACTGCTATAGCGCTGATGGCCGAGTCGATGCCGTGTTGGGCTGGATGCTTTGCAAGGGCTCGGGCGGCATGAGGAATTTGAAATACGCGATTCTGAAGAGACAGTCTTGTTCAGAATTGCAAGCGCAATCCAGGGAAAAGGTCCTGAGCAAGACTGTCTCTTCAGAATCGCGTATTTCAAATTCCTCATCCCGCCTGAGCCCTTGCAAAGCATCCAGCCCAACACAGCATCGACTCGGCCATCAGAGCTATGTGCAATAAGCCCATCACGGTCCGGAAACACTAGTCCCGTGCGGGGACAACTGCAACTTAATCGCCAGAGTGTCAGTGTGTGGGCTGATTTCAAAACTCGCCTTTTCCCTGGATTGCCCTTGCAGTTCTGAGCAGAGGTACAGGTAGAGGTCCACTGGTTTTGACCTCTACCTCTACCCCTGGGGAACCCTAAGCCTGAACAAGCTCTGTGAAAACCCGAATACAGTCTGTTATTCTTTGTGCTGCATCATGATTGGTAATGGAGTGAACACTGCTCGATACAGACTAGATCAAGACATTCAGTACCTCCGGAGTGTCCTGGCATGCCGTTCAACAGCGGAAGTCGACCATCTCTTCGCCATTCGTCGTTGAAAACAGATGTTTCATTAACTGCGGCGAATAAAAGATTCCTCGGCCCCGTCCCGAAGAAACTATGATACTGTTGGTTCAAGCATTGCATCAAACCCACAGAAGAGTACTTTTCTTCTTTTTTAACATAGCACTGGTAAGTTATTGTAAGTATGCTGAGTTGGGCCAAAAAAAAAGATCGTGGTAGCGGGCTCTGCCGCATGCCGGCCTTACCTGCTTTATAAAGAACAAACAGACATTTGTTTGGCGTGGATTGCCGGTCATGTCCGGAGAAGGGAACGCTTGATCCGAACCTGCCAAAGTTTAAGGGCAAAATTCTTTCCACGTCACGCAACTTTGCTCGTGTCCTATCCATCCTCCCCGTTTCCAACCTACCGAGACGTGTTTGTTTGCGGGGTAATACTATGCTCAGAGTATGCAAACCATCCAGAACATTAGCATCCTGGCTCCTGAGTCCTGAATCCGGTTTTTTAGGGAAAATACCGGATTCTATCAGTCATACTCGGAGACGGCACCTCACAAGTGTATTTAGCCATTGATCAGCAAAGTTGCGCCTTTTCTTATCCTTTTCTCAAATCTGAAACACTGAAACGCCGTGTCAGGTCAGCATGCAGCAGCGTGCAAGGCCATCAGACGGAATGGAACCAGGGAGGAACAGTCTATTTTCCATGAGATTCGGATGCTCACCGATACTAACCATGTAGGGAAACTTCTTCCCATGCCAATTGCTCTTAACTCTCTCTTCAGCCGAATATTATCAAGCTCCACGACACGGCCGAGGACGACCAGTACTTGTTAGTGTAGCAATCATGCTTATGACTTAATGTCTCCCGATTCACGGTTGGCCTGCTAGCTTCCTATTCTTTCAGTGTTACGATTCTAGTCTTCGTCAATACCTCGACACCCACATTGTGCTCCCGAGTCTGAGACCAAGGACATCGGGCAGCAAACCTTTGAGGGTCTAGGTTATTTACACTCTTTGGGGATATCTCATCGTGGTATGTTGCATGATCTATGGATTTTCCGCCTCATATATCCTTATGGCCAGACCTAAAGGTTGACGATTTTGTCACACACCTCCACGTCTGACCACTCTTTAGCCCGAAAATGTTCTCCTCCGCTTTATTTCACCTTATCGCTATCCCGCGGTCTGCATTGCGGATTTGGAAATGGCTACTTACGACAATTGGGCCACGAGCTCTTACGCAGGCGCCTGCGGAACAATATCATACTTACCTCCTGAAGCAATTTGTGCTTTGGGGACCCGCGGTTTGACATTTAATTTGTGCGTCTCGGTCCGAGATATCTTTACTCCGGTAATTGAAAACCTCTGCAGGCAAGCCGCAGACCTTTGGAGCGCTGGCGTTGTGCTTTTTATTCTTCTCTCGTAGGCCCACCTGCTATTCACCCTTCCCTTGAATCGTAACAGCTTCATTTCAGAGGCTTTCATCCATTTCACTGCATTTATCTCCATTCGACCAAGGCGAAGATTTGTGCAGGGTTGATTCACTCTCATCGTTGGATTGCTTCGACCCCCGGTATGCCTGATGTCATTATGTCTGGCTGCGCGGTTCACCCAAGTCCCAGGGAACCATCTCGTCTCTCTACTATGCCATCCTAATCCCGCATCCCGGCCAACGCCTCAGCAGGCCCTTCGACATTTCTGGTTCGAAAATATTCGAAGATGAAATGGAACAACAGTGTATCATAGTCTATATATTGATGTTACGTTAGAATGCCGATGAATACTCTTATCGCAATGCTCTCAAGACTTGCCATATGCACGGTGACTCGCTGGAGCGCACGCAGGCCAAGCCCCGGTGCGCGCGCTGGAGGCGGACAGTACAGGTGCAGCCGAAGGAATATATGCATCAACGGTGTTACATGCGGCCGAGTTAAGACCCTCGTGCTCACAGTTTCGCATCCAGCTCCCTACCTCGCCGCGCTGGCCGCTCTGACGCACCTGCGCAGGCTGTCTGTCGAACTCGGAGCGCTCTTCGAAGGACGCGCCATCGATTTTACGCACCCACTATTTCGCAAACTGACACACCTTGAATTACTGGAAACCTTCACCACGAGGACCGATGAGATCGCTTTGGGCCTTGATTACATCCAAATCTGATCCACATCGCGTTCAACTTGCAGTTTCGGCATCCTACGCTGATTGCAGCTCTGCGCAGCAATACCAATTTATGTCGCATTGTATTGCTCTCCGTGGATTTTTCAGACGCAGAGGATGTCTCGGAGGATAGGCGGTTCGTGTATGTTGATGAAGTGCTTTGTCTCATAGACAGGCTACATGGATTTTGGCCCGCTGCAGACGCCATCGCTGTAACCCCGGCCGGGGGAGATTGAAGAAATGTCCCGAAAAATTCAAGTAGACTCACATATCTAGACTGAAATATTTGGGAAGTTTCCTATGTTCGGCTACGGTAGGCGAGAGCTACGCGGTTCGATTCAAATCAAGACCGCGGTTCGGCTATTGTGATGGCCGTACCTACTGAATCCATGGGCATCATTACAGGTGTGGATACTTTCCGTTCAAATTACATTTGTACATGACTCGGCGCAGGGGAATTTGGTAGTAACGGAGACAACGCACGCATTGGGGGAAACGGAGGGGATGGTGAAGGGCCCAAACTTGACATAGACGCTAATGCACACGGGGAAAATATCTCTGGTGATGATCCTCTCCCTTGTTCCAAGGGAGTTTAAGCTGACTCTGTGCAGGGGGATTTGGTGGTAACGGAGGCAACGCACACATTGGGGGGGACGGAGGCGATGGTGAAGGGCCCAAAGTTGACATAGACCCCAATGCAGCCCGGAAAATGAATGTCTCTGGTGATTAGTCGTTGCCTTTCACCAAGTCGTTTCTTCGACTTAAATCTCCTAGGCGGAACAGGCGGCAATGGTGGGAACGGGGTCGAAGTCGGTGGGAAGGGTGGGACAGGCAAGGCACCAGTAATCCGATTCCAGCGAAGAGCGGGCCCGTAGCCTAGAAAAGCCCATTGCAAAGCTTCCAAACTGTCGGCGCTGTGATAAGAATTCCCAGATGGCGGTATTTGCTGTTGTAAGAGAGTGAGTGGATATTCCAACGCAGTAAAATTCCCACGCAAACCCGGTAGTTGCTGGAAACGACAACCGAGTAGCTTTAGAATCATATGTTGCGTGAATTGAAGTCCTGGAAGTCTGTTTCCTTATATCTGTTGTACTCATTAACCGGACAGCTGGCACTGGACCTGGGACAGTCTCAGGGGTATTACAGTAACCCGAATCCCATACTTCTAGTCTCAACGGACTGATCCCACATACAACTGGGGATGTGCCTTATTTCATCGTATTGATTGTGCAGGTAACTAAAACAGTGAGGAGTGTTTGGTGAGCCCTTGCAAGTAATGGGGAAGTCGGGGACTTGCTATCATGCAGTTATTCATTTTGTACTGCGAATAAAAATAATCTTTGAACACGACATCCAATCACGGAGATGACAGATTTGGCTGCCCCAGCATATTCATTTATTTTATTTTATCTTTTGGCGGAATGTTTGGAGTAGTGGGGTCGAAGAGCATCACTGCTCTGCTTGCGGTCCGACCTAGTCGTCCCAACCCCACCCGTTAGAAGCGGGCTTGGACTTATTACAGGGCTGCTTTCGCGGTCGAGGACAACATACTTACTGCGAAATGGATGCTTCTGGAAGCACCCCATCTAACATCAAGACACCCCGAGATGCAAAATATTCAGCCGCTCCCTACAAGGCCCACCGGCCTTTCCGCTCGTCTCCGCTTTTCGGTCCACCAGCTTATCAAGGGGAGTCAACAATAACAACGGTCTCATCATGTTCGTCGTCGTTCACCTCACGACTATCAATCGGATGCATTATTACACATGTCTCACTTCCATCAGGCCAATTGACACCCCAGTTTTCGCGTCTCGGATTGGGGACCCCGAGAGTAGTCATGCCGGTGCCAAAAAAGCTCCCTAAGAAAATGGCCAATTCATCACATCAGCAAAATGTTTTGTGTCGGGCTGCGTCTCGCGGGGGCCGCAGGTCATGGCGCCATGTCAAACC